>CP126894.1:115270000-115870000 GCA_030440675.1 Furcifer pardalis
GGTTAACTTAAAAAGTTACATGAAGTAAAAATGGCTCAAACTTCTCATGCTAGCACAGAGTGAGGGATGGTGACACATTAGACAACAAGCAAGCCATTAGCCATTTACTGAATTCCAGGGTAGAATTTACTGAGATGCAGTTTAAATTGAATGTATACAATGTGGTTTGAGCTTACTCTTACATGCTTCACTCAGTGAATTAGCATGTGACCCAGCAAAATTATTTTTCCCAGCCTAAGCTATTGTTTAGCACAAAACCTACTTGGTTTTAGAATCGTGTTGATCTTAACTGTAAGATGCTGCTGCAGTGCTTTGTACCATATGATAATCTTATAGTTGATAAACTATTAGTGCCATTTTGTGCAAGGTGCCTGCTAAAGTAGTACATGCCATATATTATAGCTATTCCCAATGGGCTGCCTGCCCTGGGCCCACACCTTGCCAGCAAACCTCATGGAGAGTTTGGCTGTCATGTATCCAGAGAGTGCAGAGAGGGAATGAAAACTTTGGTGGGATGAAGGAGATGGATGTAGATGGGCCACACCTCAGTGAGGAGATGGAGACTGGGTTGATCTGGTAGGTTCCAGGCTTAAGAGGAGGAGGAAGATGGAGATGACTTTCGACAGAGAGAGGGGAATTAGTGAAGACAGCGAGGAACCAGTCCATTCTTTGCAGCCTTAGGGAGGACTGCCTATTGATTATCAGGAACTTGTAGGGTAGGGAATGGGTCCGATTCCAGCCCACTAAGTTGCAGGAATAAGAGAGAGGTGGCTCTTCAGCCTGCTAATGATCCTGACCTCCGTGGAGTAGCTGACAACTCAATCTCAACTCAGTCCAGGGGAACAGCTGGTAGAGAAAACGTGGCAAAAGGTATGCTTTTGGCAGAGCTGCTGCTGCCAGCAGGATGAGCTTGAAGAACACAAAAGCATTACTTTTCTAGTGGACTGTACCAGTCCAGAAAAATGAACTCAAGCTTCATTGATAAGTAGAAGCAGCACTGAGCTAGTGGAGTTAACTCAGTCCCCAGTGGACTGTAAACATGAGGTAAATAAGGTACACAAGCAAACCTTGTACCCTGGTCTTCGACCTTGATAAAAACTACTGGGGAACTACAGACCAACCAGCCTGGCATCAATCCCAGGGAAAATTCTGGAGCAGGTTATAAAGTGGTCACCTTGAAAGCAATGCAATAATAAATAGAAGCCACCATGACTTTGTCAAGAATAATCCTGTCAGATTAATATAATCTCATTTTTCATTCAGGTAACTTCCTTGGTCGATCATGGGAATGCAGTAGATGTAATGTATCTTTACTTCAGCAACACTTTTACAGAGTGCCCCATGGGCAGTGAGTTGGACTTGATGGCTTTATACACCTCTTCCAGCTCCATTATCTATGTTTTGTAAATAGGTTTTATATAATTGACACAAACTGTCTCAAGGTAAAACTTATGTTATTTCACTTTGAGAAGCCACTATGTCCAGAAACGTTCTTGTTTCTGGACAGAAGAAAAAGACAAATAACTATGCATTACCCTTTACTACCAAACAGCTGGATGGATAGTTCAGTAACAGGAGCACCTGGCTGTGGAGCCAGAAGCTAGGAGTTCAATTCTTCACTGTGCCTCCCAGCAAATGAGCCAGTCTTTGTGGCCTTGCACAAGCTGCATAGTTTCACAGCACTCCCAGAAAAATGCAAGAAAAAATGGTTGAGAAATCTATACTTGGAAAACCCTGAAAAAGGTTGCCATAAATTGGAACTGACTTGATGGCACACCGTTATTACATTATTGTAAACCTATTTACTGGAATTAAACCTAACATTACGGACAGAGCAATGCATCCATTCTTCTTCACCTTTCCCTCCAGTCAGGGAGTTGCGCACTGGCTGAATCAATAACATGTGCTGACTGTGGGAGCAACATCTGTGAGAACTGTTTTTTTACTATCATTTCTCACACTAGCATTGTTATATTGTACAACCGTTCTAATTATGTCATATATATATATATGCAAACAAGTCAGTCATTTTAAAATTGTTTAATGAATTTATTTACACTCTACATGACATTCATGTATGCTTTTCCACTTTACATTGTGGAATATTATTAAACTGAATAAATTATGTGTAATTACATTATTTTACTGGAAAAGGAAGATTTCAATTAAATGTATGACTGTTCTTATTCTTATTTTACTTCCTAGCACTGGCATGCTTAATAACTTCCACCATGCTATTCTATTTGTATGGCTTTTTTGAGTCATATTTGACCCTGATACTTGATTGGTACAATCTTTCTGTGAACAGAGGATTTAAACAAACTGGAAGTTTCACTCTTGTGCTTACTGGAATCCTAATCATGGAATAGAATGGCATTTTCAAGGCAAAATCAGTGGACTGAAGAGGAGATACTTCCATTTTATCCTGCCTGAGAAAGTCCTTCTTCCAATTGCTTCAGGTTTGTCTTTTTTAATTCTTTCTCATGTTCAGGCTATAAGGTCAAAAACAAACAGAGGTAAAATAATAGTTGGTGGACCATTTGCAGGTCAGAACTAATAGATGGATGGAGGATAAAGTATCTTGTCTATTTTTCCCTGCAACTATTCTCCCTGCCACAAACTAATTACTTCACCACACCAAACTTGTGTCTGTAAACATGAGAGTCTGATGTAGAATTTTGATGTAGAGTTTTTGATGAGAGTCTGGCCAGGTTATCCTGCTATGTTAATAGAGTAGACCATGCTGCCAGTGACTCAATGCCAAGTGTCAGATGGCAGTTAACCCTGAGGACTAATGGCTTGGGTGCTGAAGTCCACAGGGAATGGTGATGATTCCCAAGTGGATTAAATCCCACTTGAATCCATCTTGATGGAGAGCAATAGCTTTATCAATACTGGCCTGGGGCTGATGAAAACTTTGCATGCCAAAAGGGTTCAGGACCAGAAAGTGACTTGTGGAACTGGATCAGTGGACTGGATGTCATGTTGTGATATGGAAGGCAGATGAAAGGCCACTGCATTATATTCTCAGTACAGTCATCATGGCTGATCGCCATGATGATTGCCAATATTTGGTTTCAGATATGGGAGAAGATAACTCTCTTCTTATTCTGTGACTGGCAGACAGTCCATCAAGAATTATAAATTGCTCTATTAATAGTCAGATAAACTGTATCTAGTCTAAGCATAGCAACTAAAAATGCTGTGGTACTTGGAAACTGATAGACTACATGTGGAGTAAACTTTTAAGGGCTATAGTCTAATAAACTGGGCTGTGGTCCACAATAGCTTATTCACAATAAAATCTTAAAAGCTGACACTAGGTTCTCTTTTTATCACAGCAAGAGATTATAAAGGCTGAACTCCAATACATCAAGAGAAGTATTCCAACAGGAAAAGCCAAATAATTTCTTCCATAATTCAGAGGTATTTTTGTTTCTTACTTCCATTTCTCTATTGGCCATATGACTTAAATGTCACAAAACATATATAATATAAAAGCTTCTTATTCTATAATCATCAAAATATATTCTTTATATAACACAAAATCACCCAAGAATAGTCTGTGATAGATTAATCAGTGATAAAAGAAAAAGAAAAGACAGTTGTTCTTAGAGTTGCAAAAGATAGAAACAATTTATTCACAATTGAAAAAATATGCTACCGGTATTTCTCAAATGTTCATTATCTATTTTGGTATCAATAAGATATTATTTTAAATTTTTAAAATTATTTATTAAGTTCCTCATCATGCATACATAAGTTCATTCACTGACATATGTGCTCTAATTCCTACCAGTGTTACAGAAAATGCTGTGTTCAGTTGAGCATGGAGGTTGATGCTATTTAAAAACACAGGAGTTAAATTTAGAACAACTTGGAGAATAATTGGATTAATTTATTTTTGAAGATGACAAACAGATAGCTCAGCCTGCCTCCTTAATTGCTTTTCATATTGTATAGGCATAGTTCTTTTTCTTTCCTCAATCATGAGTTATGAACTTAAATGTCACATACATAATTATAGTACTACAGACTTAGTTTAAATTAAGTTAAAATAACAAAGAACAGAACTTAGTGGTAGCATCATATTTTAGAATGAGAACCTGGCTTTGTGGAATTGCTAGCCACTTTCAACTGGTTTTCTCACATCTTTTGCAGTTAAACCCTTTATCTATGTTCAACTATAAAACATGGCCTTCGCTAGGGCTCCTTTTTGTTGGTTAAGCAATTAACAAAGGCTGGTGAATCATGAAGCTTGTGGTTCTTGCCCTCTAAGTCTCTAGAGATGCACCAAGAGCTGGCATTTATTTTGAGCCCTTTGAAATATGAATCATTCCTGCAGATTGCAGAAGCCTTGAGACTCAGAAATCTAATTACCTGCAAATGTTTGCATAAATAAGTATACCATTCAAACATCCCTATGCTTGGCAAAGCCTTTCAGAGATCAAAAGAGTCCCCTCTTGCCTTGAGGCTTTATTATAAGAAATGTGTATTAACTTTTTATAGAGTCACATGGTTGAAAGCCATGCATAACATTCTTTTATGGTGGAGATACAGTAGCACTGACTATAGCGTTTGATGAAAGGAAGTTGGAAGAGTTTCTAACCCAATCCATTGGCACTATCTGAAAAAAGTGGCCGTAGGGGAAAAGGAAAGCAGACATTTGCATGCTACTGTTTTTCATACTTTCTTATGCTCTCTGTCCACAGCCTAACCTGAAGGTGACATTTTGTTTATGTAACAACACTAGACTGGAGAGATCTGTGAATGTCTGCTCATATGGCTAAATTGCCTCAGCTAATGATAGATCAATCCACAACACAAAAGCATAGAGATGATCAATAACAGAGATGACAGTTGTATTCTTATCAGTAAGAGGCATAGTGAAAAGTAGAAGACATCACATTGCAAAAAACAAACAAACATATAGTCAAAGCAATGGTATTCCCGGTGGTAATGTATGGTTGTGAGAGCTGAACCATTAGGAAAGCTGAGTGCAGAAGAATAGATGCCTTTGAAATGTGGTGTTGGAGGAGAGTTTTGAGAGTCCCCTGGACAGGGAGGAGAACAAATAGGTCAATTCTAGAAGAAATCAACCCTGATTGCTACTTGGAAGGTCAAATTGTAAAGATGAAGCTAAGGTACTTTGGACATCAAATAAGAAGAGAGGATTCACTTGAGAAAGCCTTGATGCTGGGAAGGGTGGAGGGCAAAAGAAGAAGGGGGCTGCCCAAAATGAGATGGCTAGATGGTATTGTAGAGACAATGGACAGAGAGCTGAGTGAGTTGAGGAGGATGGTGGAGGACAGAAGTGCCTGGCGGACAGTGGTCCATGGGGTCGCAAAGGGTCGAAATCAACTGTGCGACTGAACAACAACAAAAGAGGCAAGAAATACTTCCATGGTTGGTTTTGGTCAGAAGTAGAGATGAGGTCAGAACTCCAAATTTTCCCACTTCTGTCTTGTATATAGCGCTCTGAAATAGACTGTGCGACTGAACAACAACAACAAATGTCTAGTTACAAGAGTAATAACAGAAGATTCCTGATTAGGGTTAGTTTGATTACCATGAAGCTTGGTTCCTTTGAGTTGTAACTGTTTAGTGGATGCAAAATAAACATTCTGGCATTACACATCTGCTAATGAGTTAATTGAGCGTGCTGTGTGTGTGACCCGGCTAGAGATCAGTCACCCACCCAGCTCTGTCAACTGTCCTGAGAACCATTCCCCCGCCCCCTTTTTGTTGAAGTCTGCTCTGCAAGGTAAATTACAACTTCTTAGTTGTGGCATTTTAAATTTGATAACGTCACTCATCCCTTACTTTGTCTCCATTCAGATGCCCTTCTTTCCTATGGCCTCTTAATGGAAAACTTCCAGGCAGCTATTGTGATGATCCTATCGACATGGTGTGGAAAAATTTCTTTAAAAATGCACACTATTCAACAATGTCTGTAGGTACATCAGTGATCAAAAGTTAATGATGAGAATGATCCCTTTCTACCTGTTTATTTACAAGTGCTGTCCTAATGGCAAAGCCTGAATCAGTTAATATGGGTGGACAAATCAAGGCAAGCATTGCTTGCTACTTTGGGTAGTTGCTCCAGCCTGGGCGGTAAAGAAGGTAGACAGTGTTGATGTTGTAATTTGGCTCTTGCATTATAAGGGTGACTGAACTCCTAGAGCCTCATTGAGCACATACCAGAGCCAGAAGCAAGTGCAATAAACCAGGTACAGTATCTGCATTCTTCCTCCCAATCCACATGTGAGATGTAACAGTTCTGAAAGAAAAGCACATTGTGCTGAGTGGTAAAACACCTGGACCAATTGGCTCCTTTTGAGATGCAGTTGTTGTTCAGTTGCACAGTCAATTCTGACCCTTTGTGACCCCATGGACCACTGTCCGCCAGGCACTTCTGTCCTCCACCATCCTCCTCAACTCACTCAGCTCTGTGCCCATTGTCTCTACAATACCATCTAGCCATCTCATTTTTGGCCGTCCCCTTTTTCTTTTGCCCTCCACCTTTCCAAGCATCAAGGCTTTCTCAAGTGAATCCTCTCTTCTCATTTGATGTCCAAAGTACTTTAGCTTCATCTTTACTATTTGAGCAGTCAGGGTTGATTTCTTCTAAGATTGACCTATTTGTTCTCCTCGAGATACAGAGAAGCAAGTAATTAGAAATTCAGAGATTCTGACAATAGGATAGATTTTTTCCACCAGTAATGCCAACTAGTTATCAGAATCAGCTGTACTTAACAGAGGAAATAGTGAACCATGAAGAGACGTATAGTTATATAATTGTACCTCGCTTAAAGAACATAATGCATTCCACAGGATTGCTCTTTAAGCGAGTTTGCTCTTTAAGCAAACACCATTGTAAGTGACCAATTGTTGGGGGGGATGGCAAAACCTGATTTATTTGTTAAGCGAGTTTTTGGCTGGTTTTATTTGTTAAGTGAAGCAAACATTGAGAGAAAATTCTGCTCTTTAACCGAGTTGCTCTTTAAGTGAGTTACTATTTATGCGAGGTTTGACTGTACTATTAGTGTGTGGTACAGTACACATTATATATAAAAACAAATAACTAATGTTACCACTGTCATTAGCTGTAGGTAAAAACACAGAGGTTTTTGAGTGATGAAAATAATAGTGAGCTTTTTTGTGAAGAGAATCTTCAAAGCAAACAACAGAAACCATTCTGCAGCTGAATATATACTCCCAGTTTTAATTCAGGTCCCTGAAGCAGAAAATCTGTGATTTTCTTTTCCAGACTAAACAAATATCTGGCAGCAGATCTGACATAATGCATCTTTTCTTTTTTAGTGTTCAAGATGTGTAGCAATAGGAATATTGAATCATAAAGGCACAACACTGGTGTCCTTGCTTTGAACTCTCCTATTGAATTAATATGGCTATGGCTCAAGGTTTTTGGATAAGACATTGTCTTTCCTTACGAGGTAATTTTGGTACTCTGTGACTTTGCCAGTTGATTAAGTCTGTTGGAAAAGATAGCAGTGCCTTTTAGTAAAGCTTCTGCTATTTATAGATCCCATAACTCTATAGGATTTCTCCCACAATAAAATGATTACAAAGATGGGACCTACACCCTGCTACAAACCCAAATGTCAGCTGGGTCCCCACATTTATTCTGGCAACACATCACACACAGCATTAAAGACAGTTTTGCTTGTTCCTATGCTAATGTGATTTATGCCATCTTTTGCCAAAAATACCTTTTTGCATTTTACATAGGTCAAACAGGACAATCTCTTTGCAAGAGTTAATGGACATAAATCAGACAACAGGCATGACAATACACAGAAGCCAGTTTCAAAACATTTTAGTCTACCTGGACATTCTACAGAGGACTTGAAATTTGCCATTATGGTATAAGACAGCAGTTTTACTAAATCAAATATATAACAGCAAGTTAAAAAAATGCTGGACATGTCAATGGGAAATAGGCAGTGGTGGGATGTCAACATTTTTACTACCCAACCATGATGTCATCACAGTGTGGGTGGAGCTAACATCATGACTTAAAGTTAGAGTTGAGTAAGTGGTATACTGATATTTGGGATATGACATTCAATGAAAAACTTACATGGGATTTAAATATTAAAAAAAGATATTATTAAACATAACAGATTTTGGGATATTTGGAAACCATTTCTGCAATACACATTGAGGGGAAAATAAAGGAGACAAACCTGAACTGGAGGTAACTTGTTTTTGGCAGAATAATTAAGTTAACAGAAGACAACTAGTAGATTAAAGGACATAAGGTTAGTACACTAGGGGTTTTTTTGTATGTGGGTTATAAGAAAATTGATATACCATTTTTATGTGAACAATTTGAACAAAATAATTATATATAAATATATAACTAGAATGATTAAGATAATTGAAATGATTAAGATTAATTTTTCTCTCTCTTTTATGTATTATTGTTATTCATTTTATTATTATGTTTATATAAGTTTTCTTTTTTTCTTTTAAAATTTAATTCAAATTTTTTTAAAAAAGGAACAGAAAAATTACAAAACAAGGAGAGAGAGCAGGGATAGATATATACACATGTTGGACACTCATCTCAATGGTTTGAATATTAGTCATGCCCTGTGTGTGTGTGTGTGTGTGTGTGTGTGTGTGTGTGTGTGTGTGTGTGTGTGTGTGTGTGTGTGTGTGTGTGTGTGTGTAAGGCAAGTGGTAATTTGTTTTGTTTACTTATGGGACAAGAAGAACTGCTGGACAGCTCAGTTGTTTAAGTATCAGACTGGCAGAAGCGGAATTCAATAATTCATTCATTCCCTTCCAGCTCTGCAATTCTAAGATTATTTATATATTATTAAGGAAAGTTCTGGATCATTTTCTGGTACCAAAGTGACCTTTGCCTCAATGGTCCCACTGCTTTTCAAATGTCAGCCCCTGTTCAAATCAACTAAGGAGTTAAATGATTTATTGTGAGCAGCAGTAACTAATTGCCAAACATTGTGTGCCAAATGCCAAGAATTCCCATAAAATCATTTGTCCAGAAGGAACCAGAAGATCATCACCTATAACATCTGGTAGGGCAGTGGTGGCTAACCTTGGCACTCCAGCTGTTCTTGGACTTCAAGTACCAGAAGCCCAAGACAGCACTCCTGCTGATCAGGGCTTCTGGGAATTGAAGTTCAAGAACAGCTAGAGTGCCAAGGTTCACAATCACTGTTGTAGGGTAACTAATCCCAGAATTTTGAGGTTAATGCAGAACAACACAGACAGAAAGGATGGCAGTGCTTATTGGAATGGCACTGCTAAGATAACAATGGTATTTTCAAGATGAACACATTTATTATGCCATTAATGTGTATTGACAAGAGGACTCCAGCCACAAAGTGTTATTCTGACCTACAGCACAAACAGAATTAGCAAATCATAGAACGGCTGAGGTAGAAGGGGCCTATGAGGTCATTCATGTCCAACCTCTTGCTCAATGCAGGAATCCAAATCAAAGTACAGTAGATCTGATAGTTTTTCTAGTTTCTCTTGAATGACTCCAGCATTGGAGCACTCAACCTCCCCCCCCCATGCAATTGGTCCAATTGCTGTACTGCTCTAACAGTTAAGAAATTTGTGCATGTAGTTGAGTTTGCAGGAGGGACTATAATAAGTGAGATAATTTTTTACTCTAAATTATATTATCAAAGTTGTCAAACTGACTTCTTCACCTAGCACAATGAACCTAGCAGAAATAAAGTATATAGTGCCAACTAGAGAAGATAAATATTCATTGTCTGATCCATTTAGGGGCCACATTTGAAAGGTCATTAAGTCTAGGGCCAAAGTTGACAACATGTGGCCTGCACCCCATGTGGTCCACCAATAAAAGTGGCCCTCTAGTACCCTGATAACCTCCAGTATCCATCCCATTCTACTGAATTTGCTTAGTGTTTAAAATGTTTCATCCCAAAATCCTTGTGTTCTCTAGGGTGTTCAATAAACTGAAACCACATATTTGTACAAAAAAAGTTGGAGAAGACAAATGCAGGGATGGATATGTGCAGAGTGCAAAACTCTAAAAGTTATTCTGTTCTGATCTCAGGTCTCAAGGAGGGGTGGGGAAATTGGGGAAATCATATTTTTGATTCTACAAAATACCAAAAACAAAATGGAGATTTGGCTGCAAAGAAAATAGGTGCAGGTCCCCAAAATCTGTACAAATCAAATAGTCTTAAGTAATGGAGCAGTGGAGGATTGGTAGATAGAAGATGAGAAGCCAGGGGTAGACATGGGGGAATAAACCAGGGGGAAAATAGAACAGTTTCCTCCTGCAACCTTATCCAGCTTTCTTCCCTGCTGTATATGAATGTGGCAGTGTGGCTACTTCTAAACTGTAGCTTCCCTATATGAAGCAAAAGTCTAAGGTTGATGAGGTCATTTACTGCCTCAGGATTTCAAGGATAATAAAGCCAGCTCAAAACTGTTCTTGCCAGTTGTATTGCTTTCAGTGACTTGATTAAGTGTGTTTTGGGCCCAAACACAGCAAGTCTCCTGCTCCTGCTGAGGGAAAAGGCTTTTCATTTTTCAACCATCTGCCAAAAAGGCAGCAGTTTCTGGGAAGATCTGGTACAGATTAAATATTGTCTATGTTCTTCAGTGCTAATTGCAGACTGGAAAAGGAATGGTAAAGAAATTAGATATTTCTAGAGAACCTGGACTAGAACTACATTTAATGGACAAAGGGGTGACGGCATGCATTTGTTTTGAAACAGAAGGTGACACTTGCAGACATAAGGATTTGCTTTACAGAAAGTCAGATAGTCTGTGTGTTTAGGTCAGTGAATATATCTACAGAAGAAGAGTGGGAGTATAGGAAATTTATTTCAATGTGTGGCTGGCCATGTACTGCTCAGCTCAAGAAGAAGGAAATGCAGGCCTGCTTTAGATGACAGCTTATCCATCCAGTCTGTGAAGGGTTCTACGGAAGTCTTTCTTCCCCTCCTCATCTTTTCCTGAACATTACCCTATGAACCCTTTACAAACAGATTCCCTAGGACAGGGATCCCCAAACTATGGCCCGCTTGCCCAATTAGGCTACTGCATATCATTAATGTGGCCCACAGTGAGCACCCGGGCTCACAGTGGACCGCTCCCCAACTGCCCTAACCACCTGACATCAGCAGTGGTGGCAGTAGAGGCAATAACCGTGCTTTGTCCAGGCTGCTCCGAGCAGCCTCTTGCTCCATCCTTTCCCCTCAGCAGCCTCTGCTAAAGCCAATTGCTGCTTTGGGGAAATTTTTGGAGCCTCCTACGAGTCAAACTTCATGGCGCTAAGAGAGGCCCCTGGCATGTCATCCTCTCTTCGTGCCACAAAGTTTTACTCACAGGAGGCTCCAAAAATTTCCTCAAAGCAGCAGTTGGGGTTAGCAAAGGCTGCTGAGGGGAAAGGATCGAGCAACAGGCTGCTTGGAGCAGCCTGGACAAAGCACGGGCACTGCCTCTGCCTCCACCACTGCTGACGGCAAAACTGTCAGCAGTGGGAGCAACCCACCTCTGGCCCGCACAGCTGTGTGTCAGGGGTGGGACTGGCCCACAAGAAAAAGAAGTTTGGGCACATTGCCCAAGAAGTTTGTTAGAGCACAAGGAACAGAGAGCCAGGTACCTGTTTGCCATTTTAAATCACTGATTGAAGTAAAAAAGAGGAATTTCCTTGTGTGCCATTTGCCCATTGTGATGACACATGATACAAGGGCATTTTTAAAACACTGATCACTCAACTCTCATATCTGGTAACAGCAGACGGCCTCCATATGTATCCTTTGTTGTCCTAATTGGTACCATAAGCAGCATGCAAAGGAACATTCCAGGCTTCTGGAGAAACTTTTTCATGTGCCAATCAAATGCACTAATTAAGCTGCCTCAACACTGGTAATCATATCAGTGAGAAATCTTAAGCCACATATGATTCCTCATCTCCAGCCCAGTATAAAAGCAAAATGCTTCCCACTCCAAGATTTATGTAATTTGTACAAATTGTCTCTTCTGTCCTTAATTTTTCAAAAGGGAAAGGAGAAGATAGAGTACATAAAACATCTTTAATGCAATTATTAGTAAACACACAAATGATCCATCCAATGCTTCAAATTTTTAAAGAAAGCAACAAGCAACTTAGTCACTGGCTATTGATGCAATTCAAGCTGTGAAAGTTGCTGTTTTGCACAAAATAACGTAATTATGCATAACAGAACTGTCACTCCAAATATTGGCCAACTTTAAACCACTGTTCTTGTCAAAATATGAATTCTATTAATGGTGCCAGGAAACTTCTCACTATTCTCATTAGGAGGAGAATGTGTCAGTCCTTTGTCACTTGGTGAGACAAGTGAAGATGTCCTTCTTTACTAAGAGTCATTGAATTGTTGCCTCTATCTGTATGGATAAAAGTTGAATTGAATGTCAGCATATGCAGGGGTTGGTGATGTCAGGAAGACAGGCCTGGTAATGCACCCTAGTGGCATAATATATGCCACTGAACTAGCCTCATAAGCAAATGCCACACTAGAAAAGGTTCTCTTTCTCAATTTTCCCTAACTGAATCACCACATAAATTATCTAGCTACAGCTCCATCTTTGCTTCTGGAATGTTACAAGGCATTCCTGACATTCCTGAAGGGTTGAATCAAATCATTGACCCCTGTGTTATAGAAAGGCACTCTCTTAATTTGCCTACAAAATTGCAATTATGTTACTTTTAATTTATGTATGCCTATTTAATTTATGCATTCCTTGGTGTTTTTTTTTTCATGTTTTCCTATTCCTATTTTCTTCATTTCCATTTGAGAGACAGGGTGATTTTATATGCACCAGTGCAAGTGAATGAGTAGCTGGCAAACCATATTTGTTAGGTTGTGAGTCTTCGCCTAACCAGTTGGGCAGGATAATATATCAGGTTTATTCCTTTAAGAGCACTGTGTTCATGCTAGAGCAATTTGCTATTGCTGTGAATAAATGGAGGTTTGTAGGTATAGCCACTTTAGCTTTGATGCTCAATACAGCTAAGGTTCAACATAGCTGAATGCTGAACACTGCCTGATGCTGAACTGATGACTGAAGTACAGTAATACCTTGGATAACATTTACCTCAGATAACACTAAAATCGCATAACGTTAAGTAATGGAGGGGGGGGGGAATTGCATTGAATAATGTTAAGATCCTATGGGATGCATCGGATAACAACCGCTAAAGCCTGTGCGATTACAATGTACAGTATCTCTATGGAGCATTAACGTTATCTGATGCATCCCATAGGATTTTAACATGCATCGGATAACACTAAAAATCGGATAACACCAAGACTTGTGGAACCAAGTTTTAGTGTTATCCAAGGTTTTACTGTACATTTGTTACCGAACAACTGCTTGGAGCTGGACAACTGATCATTGCTCATCACATCACTTTGCTATTTTTGTTATTAGACTGTTTGTCTTCTGACTATTTGTATTGGACTGTTTTCCCAATGTTGAAAGGAAAAAGAAAGGAATACTTCTGATTTCTTTGGAACACCATTCTGCTGTTTGCTACTATTGTGTTTTGCTTGTAAGAGACTTTACCTTTGAACCTTTACTTTCAACATTTGCTTTGCCACCAGTAAACCACCTTTTTGCACACTACATTATCTGTTTGATTGTTCACTGCACTCTCACCCCTTTTGCTGCCACAGTCTTGTTAACCCAAGGGCTACTCTATTCAACCTAACAATATTTACAAGATGATCCAAGCCGAGTCCAAATTTCTCCAAAGTGAATTGAGGCCCATAACAAATAGTTGAAGTGGATGCTGAAGTGAATAGAGGGGATCCATGCACATCAACACTCTTCCAAAGAATATGAATTGTGATATTAAAAATGGCTGGCTGCCTCACCAAATTGCCACTTAATAAGCATTGCACTTTAGAAGGAAATGCAGTTGAGATTTGGGCTAGATAAATGTAATCAAATGTCTTCATTTGGGAGATGGAAACAACTTCACATTTAATATGAGGTGAATATGAAAGAAAGTAAAGCTGGCAGGTTTATAATCAAACTGGGTTTCAATCCCTGTTTATTCAACTTGTTAGCCCTGAATTAGGTTTGTCACCATTTCCCCCTGTCCAAGATATTTTTCTCAGCAATTTGTAAGTCAGACACATAATGATGTGTTCCTCTGTGCTGAGACAGTTGTATCTATTGAATTTGGCCAATGCAAATGGGGGTAGAATTCAGCTTTCATTCATTTACCAGAATTCCCCATTTTCAATGGACAAAGAAATTGATTTTTAAAGAATTCAGATTCAATAGGGAACAAAACTGACAGATGACACATACCCTGCAACTAGTGCACAGCCTTCCATGTAATACCATGTGGGCTGCAAATGGCTTCCCTCCCTTGGTGGCCAGGACTTGGATTCAGGTTGTAAAAATGCACACTGAATCTAAGAAATGCATTTACTCCAGTCAATTAGTGTTCCTTTGTGTGTGTGTGTGAGAAAAAAATAATATAAACACTGGAACTCTTTGGAAGGCGTCCTTCTTGTCTTTGTCTTTTCAAGTTGATGCAGTTAGTGCCTCTTGCTTATTTGCATAGCTAAGCTCTCCCAAAGCTGGGCAGTATCTTTAATAACACCTTTCCTCAGCTTTTTGTACAAAGATGGGTCACCAAGGACGTTATTTTATTTTATTTTATCCTCTCCAGAATAGCCCCTGGGAAGACAGATATTGTCAGTGCTGATCCTGTAAATGTGCAGAAACTACAATAATACAGGGATTACAGCAATAAAAAAAAGACAATTCTCACACATACATAGCAAAGACTCTTGTAGATGAAAGAGCTCAATATATTTTGTGTCTCAGCACATTCTCTTTTCAATGATGTGGTAGGGAAGGAACCTGAAGGCTATTTCAGCCCAACCCTGCTAAAGGTCCCTTGAGTGTAAGGAGCCCTGTGTTCAGTGGCACTTAACATTTCATTCAGGGTACGTAGGAGTGCAGCTTTTCTCTCTACATAGATCTCATGGTTTTCTATGCCCATTTCAAATCACATTCCGGTAACTGCAAATGTGTGGCATTCATGATAATAGATGTCTATGGGACAAGGAATATCTTCCCAACACATTTGTCCTAGAAAAATGACTTTCTAGAAGTTATGTATCAGTTGACAAAGAAGGTATAGAACAGGGCTTGATACTGTAACCCAGTACAGTAAAAACCTGGATAACACTAAAACTTGGTTCCACAAGTCTTAGTGTTATCCGATTTTTAACGTTATCTGATGCATGCATTGGATAATGTTAAAATCCTATGGGATGAATCGCATAACGTTAACACTCCATAGAGATACATTGTAACCGGCACAGGCTTTAGCAAACGCTATCCGATGCATCCCATAGGATTTTAACGTTATGCGATGCAATTTTCCCCCAGATTGCTTAACATTATGTGGTTTTAGTGTTATCTGATGAAAATGTTATCCAAGGTATTACTGTAATCTAAATTATTTCTCTCTCCACTCCTCTGGGAAACATACGGAGCTGCCTTAAAGGTTCACCAATCTCCCCTAAAGATAGGAGAGCATCTGCCAAATTTGCCACCTATTCTCAAGGATTTGTCTATTTGCCGTGGTGTCTCTGTCCCAGCTCCTGCAAACCTAGCAGTTGAGAAGCAAGAAATTGCAAGTATTATAAGTTTGCAATTTCTTGCTTTTGAACTGCTAGGTACCACTTCGGTGGGAAGGTAAACAGTGTTCTGTGTACTTCAGTGTCTAGGCATTCCTACCACATCTCCACAGAAACATCTGTAAACACAGACAGCGCTGGCTCTTTGGCTATAAACAGAGATGAGCACTGAACCCTAGAGTTGGATACAACTGGCTTTCGAGCAAGGGTGGCCTTTACCTTTACTACAAAGAAAGAGCTTCCTTGAAGATTGTGGTATTTTTGAACTACAATAGAGCATACCCTGGTATCAGAAATCTTATGTTGCTGGCTAATCTTTCTCACACTAGAACAGGTGAAAGGAACTGCAGAATGAACTCACCAAAGTGTGGCTTCATTTTGGTAGTTTCACGTCTGGCCTAGACATGGAAAAGGTCTATTGGCCTTCATTAATTCCCTCCCCCCCCCCCCCGAAAACAAAAACATAGCAAAGCACCATTTCTCAAAAGCCATTGAATGCTCTCAGTTGCCCACTCCTCCTCCCAGGCTGCCTGTACAATCCAGGCTCTTTTTGAAGAAGGTGGGCACTGTTGGCACTGTTCCCCCAGCTCTGCTCTCATGTGTGCAGAACCCTTTGAACAGGTGATGTTTTTTTTTTTACCACTGCTCCCCATAATGCCTTGGCACAAAAGATCCTCAAAATCTTTGATGTTATTCACATAGTTAATCAAGAAGTCAGTGGGCAGCAGCAGTGGATGGGTGGGAGGCAATATTGCCACCCTCCTATCAATGTTTATTATAGCATGTGTTTCCTTTTCTACCTCAGGTGGCAAGAGAGCTTGCAGCAGCACCATGTGTAAGTACTATGACTGGCAAGTGGTAGTGAAATACTTGGTTCAGACTGCTTGTTAGAACTTCCATTAAGGAAAACACAGCTCCCCATCTTTCACTCTCAAACATATCAATATCTCCCCCACCATAGATTCTTGATGTCTCTTGTGCTGTAGATGTCTAGATCAGATTCAGTTCAGTTGTGCTTTAGGCCATTGTGCTCTGCTCTAGAATTAAATCTCACTAGTCTACCCCATACATATACACCTGCATTGAGCCAATTTCATTGAAAATGTGGCTACAGTAAATGTACAGCCTCACTCAGATTTTTTTTTAAATTATGACCCATTAATGCAGCTTGCTAACAAAGAGTGAAAGATTAGTAGCATGTTACCAAAGCATTTCATTTTCACACTTGTTATTTTTAAATATATTTTAAAATGTACTCAACTTCTCAAAAATAACACCATTCTTTGAGTAATGTACTAAAATTGATACATTAAATACATAATGATGAGGCCAATCATTATGTTTGTAAAATTATGTCACAATGACTTTACCAAACTAAGATGACTATTGCAAGAAATATTGTTTTTACAAGCTTTGATTCTAAAGCAGTTTTTATCAAACAGTATTTACTAATTAGGGTGAAACAGCATTGACACATTTATTTCTGCCTAAACAAAATATTGTTTACAATCAAACATTCTTCTTCTTCTTGTGCCATATCCAGTTCTGAATATTGGCAAGCCTCATTGTGATCAACCATGAAGACTGCCCTGAGGTTATAATGCAGTGGCCTTTATTCTGCCTTCCACTTTGCAGCATGGCCACTAATACAGTTCCTCGAGTCACATTCTGCTCCTGAGCCCCTTTGCACACAAAGTCCTTATCAGCTCCAGGCCAGTATTGATAAAGCTGCTTCCCTTCATCAAGATGGATTCAAGTGGGATTTAATCCACTTGGGATCCATCACTCTCCCCTGTGGACTTAGCCACCCAAGGCCACCAGTCTCCCAGGCCATCAAGTTAGTTAACCGCCACCTCATGATCAGAGTTGAGTCACTAGGTATATGGTCTACTCTATTACCATAGAAGGATAACCTGGCCAGACTATTACATATTGTGAGTAACATAAGGCAAATGAACACTGTCTATCAACTAAAGCACAGTACAGTATGTTATCTCCAGCTGTCAAAACTACAACCCTACTGTAGTTTAAAAATGAGGCCCAATCCACACTTTTTAAAAACAGCAGTAGGACTTACACCCATTGGAAAGCTCATCCAGAAATAATATTTTGGGGGACCCATTTTCTAAGAGAGAGGGAGAACTGTAAACACATGTGCTTACATCATGAGAACATTCTGAACATTTTATACATGCCCCTCCCTCCTATCAATTCTGCTTCTGGCTTTGGAAATCTCCAGTCTAAATTTAACCCTATCTGGTTCCTCACTTTTTCTCTGCCCTTTGTCCCCATCTTGAATCTATCACTTTTCATACAGTCACCTTCTGAAGGTTGATCCACATCTCAGTCACTTTGCACGACTGAGGGATTCCTCACATCTGCACACATTAAAACAAGGTGTGTGTTGCAAACGGGTTAATGCCTGTTTGCAATTAACCTGCAGTAAATAGCCTTGTTCCGTATCGTTGCAAAAGTGTTGTTCCAGCCTAGGAGAGCTACTATAATTGTTTTCATTTAATGCAATTTGGACAGAAATTTCCAGTTTTGGATTAAATTTGGAAAATTTCCAACTAGTTTCTCTTTCATCACAATTGCTGTGAACAGTGTGGTTTTATACTTGGACAGTTCTCTGCATATTATTAGCATTTTGTTTTGCAAAGGTTTTGCTTTTTGAAGCAATCTGAATTATTGTAAGTATCCTTTTTCCTTCCAGTTTGACAGCACCCACCCAAAATCTAAATGTTAATGACATAAATTTAAGAGCTTGCACACAAAAGAGTGCATTTAGAAATTCCTTCACAGATGGGAAATTTCAAGATAAGGCATATAGGTTTATCATATAGCAAAGTTATATTGCTATAAAGTTGGCATCTTTGCAGGATAAGGCTACAGTGTGTCATATAGAAAAGTCAGGAAGTTTGGCATATCTGTAGTCAGCTGTTAATATTTCCATTCCCCATATGGAACTCGAAGAAATGGCGGTTCTTCTCAGTGAAAAGTATTTTATGAACATAAAAGGAAGCCAACACCTTCTTCGCAATGACTAGCAACAACTGTCACAAGGTCCTGCATGCCTTCAATTGATGAGAAACATAATTCAACACTTCCACCATGATATAAGTGGTGCATTTCAAAGAACCTATATTATGGGTAATAGCTAACAGACATCATATGCTTATCTACAGGGCTTAAATTAAGTGAAAAGGACCAGTGGGAAGCATAGGATAAATGTTTATGAGACCATAAACATTGCCTTCTGTGAATACTCTTGTTCCCTATTGCAAGGCTCTTGGAAATAATGTGGCCTAGGGGCATCTAATGGAGCAGCCACTCCTATATGTTCATTAAGATCATCTAAGAAAGCATTGCTTTCTGTACTCTCATCTGTGAAATTTCTGTGAATCAGTATCTGGACAAAGGTATTACTAATGTATTACTAATGGTAGAGCTTACTCCTGTGGAGTTTTCTTCTCGGGGGTCTCTGATTAAGGAAATTATGCACCTACTGTGGTATTCATTGACCATAATAAAGTGATTGAACTGAATTGAATATATACTGGCAAATAATAGGGAATACCTCCCACTTTATTGATGCCCAGTGTGTGGTGTAGTGGATAGATTGGTGAACTAGGGCTCTGGAGGTCAATGGAGACGTGATAAAATCACTCCTTAAATATCCCACTTAAAAGCCCTTGGTTCCTACTTGATGGCAATTAACTTTCCACTTTAGGGGTTGTTTTTTTTTTTAGTGTTTGCTCAGTTAGATTAAGATTCTGCTCTGCCAACTGATGGCTGTCATTTTAAAGACTTTAATTTTGTATTTTAGATGGTATTCTGATTAGTAGCCAAATACTGAGTTTGATATTTTATTGATGTTTGTTTCAAGGATTTAAACTGTGTTGTAGTAAATAATGAAGTTCTAATAAGAAATTTGAATGTGATTCCAGTTCTTTTACCTTATACAGCTCTGCTAGAAAATAGACCTCTATCAGAATTTGACAGCCTTCCACTCTGTCAGCAAACAAAGCAATGTGTTCAGTAGAGATCAACATCTCAACATTCACACATTATGGAAATGTTCCCCTTGTTCTTTATCATCTCTCTTGATTATTTACAAGGTAATAAATTAAATACACTCAGAAGTTATTTTCAGTTTCTGTACAGAAAACAGTTACATTTTTTGCTGGATAGAAAGGAGAAATATTTTATCTCCAGGTGTCAAGCATATTGTATTTTAAGTAACAATAACCATGTGTAATGGTAAAGAAGGCTCTGAAAAGAGGAACAGTAATAACAAAAGAAGAGTCAAACAGGATCATCAACTCTCCCCCAGTGGCTTAGTGGTTAGGACACTTAGCGTGGATACTGGAAGGTTGGGTTTCAATACCCAAGGGCTGAACTTGGGGACATGAAAGGAGCCTCATCTGGGCATCCCCTGAGTGGAGGTTCTCCAGCAAAAAAACCTTTCAACCCAGAGTAATTTCTGACATTAAATTACAGTATTATTATCTTAATTCTTCCCTAACAAGTGGCTGCATAATCCAAAAATAGTTATGCCAATTGCAATGAAAAGGAACAATGACTATGTTTTCTTCCCAGCAGCTCTTCCTATGTTCAGTTATTTTAAAATAGATAGAAGATACACATTCTTGAGATGTGGGCCTCCCACCTCTTGTTTCCTTCCCTATCTCCCTCTCTGCTTACCTAGCCTGGTAGATGACTCATTTGCTTTCATAGCACCCATTAAATATCCTGCAGCAGTGCCTTGTGATGAGTTTTCAGGTGGCTGAGCAGGCTATTATTGGAGAGGTGGCTCAAGTTCTGACCGTGGTTGAGCACTTTCTTTTGGGGAGCCATTCAACCATATGAACATCTACTGCACACTGTTGGAACTGCTTCCAGATCATTGAGTTCTTGGGAGATCCAGTTTTGGACTGCACATTCCTAACAGGGTTTTCTAACTTGTCATCACGATTAGTTCTGGCAGCCCATTGGGCAACTGCAACTGGAGGGGCAAGGATGATGTCAGTGTCACGTGCTTCTGAAACTGGGCCCACCTGAGTCCCTCCATTTCTTCCTCCCTCATATTAGATGTGTATGTATTGAAAGGGAATTCCCACCAACTACTGCAAATGTCAGTCTGAGTGCTGATGCCATCCTTATCCTTCTCTAGTATCATGAAAGTATCTGAACATGGCATTATTTGATGAATACCAAACATTTCCAACTCCAGATGCTCACCTCTAGATGGCATTGTTGTCGCAATGGGCATAGAGCTGTGCGGGCTGCGGAGGATGGTGGAGGATAGGGGTGCCTGGCATGCAGTGTGGTCACAAAGGGTTGGAATCGACTATGCAGCTGAACAACAACATGAAGTTTTAAATGATCTTTAGAGTGATTATTGCTGCAGACATGATATCTTTCAGCAAGCTCAACTGACACAGTAATTTCTCACAAGAATCAAATCGGTTCCCATATAAAGAAGCATTCTCTGTGCTTATGGGAAAATTCATATGCAGATTTTAAAGTGAGGTAAAGCAATGGTTCTCAATTATTTTTTGCTTTAAGAATATATTTGTGGAAATTGACCCAAGTTTCAAGGTTTGGAAAGTGTATTTTGGCCATAAATTCTTCAAGAAATTGATCATTTTGTTGAAAATATATGTTTTAAAATCTAGGTGTCAATTGAGAATAAGGAAATGGAGGAAGAGGAGGAAGAGGAAAAGGAGTTGTTTTCTAATTGGAGAAGAATTGTAATCAGAAGGTTGACAGACAATTAATATTGCATTAACTGTTCATAAGCATGAATGATTATGAATTGAATTCAAGCAATGTTTTTACTAATACCTTCCTAATGAAAAGTGTAGGTTTAGGTTTCAAGTAATTCCCTGTGAGGTTAAACTATATTTGGATGGTATGAAGTCAGTTGGCTGGATAGCTCATTGGTTTGGTTATCTGTCTGCGGAGCCAGAAGTTGGAAGTTTAATTCCCCACTGACCAATGTCACCGTGGATCTGGATCTTTGCATCTGAGGGCCTGCAGAAATTTTTTCCTTGACCCTGTTGACATGATAGATAAATAGATGGTGTTTATTGTGTTTTCCTCCAGTTTCACAGTTTCATTATGACCCCCAAAACAAGGGAATGATAAATATTTCTGTGTATTCTCTACCAAGAAAACCTTAGAAAGGATCACCATAAAGCAGAATTGACTTGATGGCATACAATTATTATTATAACATCTTATCATGGTTATTACACCATTATTTCTGATACAATGGTGGTATCAAAAAAGAAGTTTAATATATATCCATCTTATAGACAGCAATTTTCCCCAGACACAATGGAATGAAATAGTGGATTCAAATGTATTATTACCTTTCTCTTTATATTTTATTCCTCTTTATATATTTTTTCTTCCACAAATTGAAAGAAAAGAGAGCCTATTCACACTTCTGAAATTACTTCTCCAGTGTACAGCATGTTGCTAAGAGTTACAGAATGTTTTTTCTCTTTGTATTTTTACATGTACAGTGTCTTTGTTAAGGTATGAGAAAACTGGACAAATAGAAAAAGTGAAAAAAATAAGTAGAGTTCCAAATATTTAGTAAGGGAAGACAAGACACAGAAAATATTATTGCCTACTCCCAATTCTTTTCCTCCCATATGTGATATTTTAAAAGCTTTGATATCTATGAGATCATTGATTCTATACATTGAGTGACAGATTTTATAAACAACTGGATATTACTACAATTACAGTAGGTCCCTGTTGTAAAAGGGAAGGAAGAAGGAAAGACATCTAGTTGAGACTGGGAATGCAATGAATACTTCCTAATATTTTAACTCTTATTTATCTAGGTGTTTTTGCTTAACAAGAAAATTTAATAAGGAATTTTCAACTCCTGTGAAACTCCTTGCCTCCTAGCAAGAGTGAGACAAAAATGCCATAACTATTGCAACATTTCTGTGTAAAACTCGGAAATAGCTGATTGTTAAAATCCTTTCTGTTGCTTCTAATTATTAATCTAATCCTAGTCTATGCAAAAATGCAGTAATCAATTTTTTTTGCACAAGGTGCATTATTTGCTTTAGAGTATTTTGGCTATTACATTGATATTTTGGATAACTTTGGTTAGTTTGCACACATAAAATACACTTCACAAACTTATTAAACTGCCTAGCCACTTCATGGTGTGGAAAAAATGATTTTGCAGTTCTTCATCCTCCCCTACAAGAACAAGATAAAAATGGATTTATATTCCTTGTTGAGACTGCCTAATGAGACCGAAAAATTTAGCAAGTATTCCTTACATCTCTAGTGACTGTTCAGTTTTCGATAATGAGTTCCTAATATTTGCCTATTTCTTCCTAATTAGAAAAAAGAAATTAAGTTTTAACAAACGTAATATGGGATGAAATCAAACTGACAGCTACACTCTCTTTAATCTTAATGTATAGTATTTAAATCTATGGTAAGGAATAAATTGGAGATCTGAAGCATGATTCTTCCTGCTACCTGTCAGAATGTCAATTAATACCCAAGTATTTTAAGACCTTAGGAAATAAATTCAATTAAAGTAAGAGACTTAATCTATATTCATTACTTAAACTATAAAGAAAGCATTTTGACTTATTTTAATTAAAATGGAATGCATTAATATTGTAAATTACAAGAAAACTGAAACAGAACAATAAAGTGAATTAGAATTGCAGTCTCTGTTTTCAATGAGATCCCTTATCTATTGTTTTGGAACACATAATGCACAGTGATTTTATATGTTGTAAGCCGCTCAGAGTCGCTTCGGCGAGGGGGCGGCATAACAAATGTTAATTATTAAATTAAATTAAAATTAAATAATGCAAACTTATTGCTAACAAGCATAAACATACCCTTTCTTGGTAGAGTGGCTAGACAATCTGTAACCATAAACAACAGGTCAGGTCTTTGAGCAAAACTCGCTTCAGCCAGCTGCTCAGTAAGACCATGAAAAATCTTGTATTTATACTCTGGGAGGGTTGATGTATTTCCTTCCCTTCCTTAGCTTGGCCACTTAAGATGGACATAGCTTGGCCAGCTAGGCATTGCTTGGCAAGGCTGATTTTAGCCAGGATAGGCTGCCTTAGCTCCCCTTTCCCCCAACTTCCTTTTTGTTTAATTGCCTGGTTAAACAGCACATTCCTACCATTAGCTGCCACATGTAGATTTATAAAGCCTCATACATTGCTTTTAAAGACTAAATGATTTTATGCCACCTTTTATTAATTTACGCACTCTGATAACCACTTTACTCCATGTGATAAGGTACCCCTTTTTTGTTTATTTATTCTCTCTGAATCTGATGTTTCTTTCATCTGGTAACTCAGTAGACTCCCAATTAAATGTAGGCTGAAACCCTGATGCACAAATCTGTGTGCACAATAGGGATGGCATGAACAGCAGTAGAAAAATGCCACAGATTAAAGGCAGTCTTTGGAAATTTCAGGTTATATGTAACCTCATAGCACCTGCATTCCAATTGCCTATTGTCATCAGCTAATTGCCACTAATTTTGATGTTATCCCCATTCAAAGAGGATTGTGCAACAAGATTTCATTTACACTCTTCTCACCACACTTTAGCTTACAACTACAATCAAACCTCGCATAAAGAGCACCTCGCTTAAAGAGTAACTTGCTTAAAGAGCAGAATTTTCTCTGAATGTTTGCTTCGCATAACAAATAAAACCAACCACAAACTCGCTTAACAAATAAACCGGGGTTCGCAATCCCTCCCAAAAATTTAGTCACTTACAATGGTGTTTTGCTTAAAGAGCAAACTTCCTTAAAGAGCAATCCTGTGGAACGCATTATGCTCTTTAAGCGAGGTACAACTGTACTTAGTTTCTGCTTGGCCCTTGTCTTTCCCCATCCGCAGATGCAGTATCCTAACACATGGCTTTCACTCTTACCACCAACATTACATTCTGTATACAATTCATATACACAGGTTGAACACTTCCTTGTGAACCACAATCACTCAGGGAAGCCACTTGGGTGGGATGTTTACAGTGGTGTAGGGAATCTGTGTCCATTTAGACATTGTTGGTGCAAAACAATTTAATAAATTTTACCATATTTTCATTTACAGTATTTTGATTATTGAAACTCACTAGCAGCTGCTTCATTTCCCACCCTCAGTTTATACTTAGGTCAATCTATTTTCCTGGGTTTTCAGGTCAAAATTAAGTGTCTCAGATTATATTCAGGTCGGCTTATACTTGAGTATATACGGTACTTGTGAAGAGTCTTCTTTGAAGCAGTATGGACTCCAAAGATAGCACCAATGATTGCATAATAATAATTTCATGTCAGAAATTATTCTGGGTTGAAATTATTTTTGCTAGAGAAATCCCACTCAGGGGATGCCTGAATGAGGCTCCTTTCATGTCCCCAAGATCTTTTCCCAATGAAGTGGTCTTTATTTATCTACTTGAAATTTCTTGCTTTCAAACTCCTAGCATGCTGGCAGGGTATTGGTAGTGAGGATGGGCTACTTTGTTGGCTATAAGAAGGGGAAAATCTTTCAAACATTCTTATTATTTTCTAGTGTGAAAAGGCAGATAGATAAGTGAGGCTGAACTATTCACAATCCATGATCCTGACAACATATTACAGGATTCATATCTCATTTATTTTCTCAAACATGTTTTTTCTGATTCTGAGGCCCTGTGATTCTACTGACAGAGTATTCACACATTTGCAAATGTAGAGTTTGTGTTGCACTAGAACAAATTTTGAGTGGAGGGAAAGAACTGTAAAACAGCTGCTCAGCATGTACCTGCTCTTCTCATTAAATGGACTGAAATGTTTGATAACTGTATCTACTAATATGTTTGTTAATTGCAGATAATGTGAGGTATTTTTAAAATAAACTCATTAGAAGAGAAATACACTTATCAGTGAGTGATTGTGTTATATGAGAGTATCCAAATAAACCCAGTCAATCATTTTAGGAAATAGAAGACATTTTATTGTGTGGTTACCTCCAAACAGAAATAAAACATCTGCTTGTTGGAGTGAAATGCTATATACAGTAATACCCCGTATAACGTGAGTACCGTATAGCGTGAAAACCGCATAACGGTACAAGTTTTTCGGAAAAATCTTGTATCGAATAACGTGATTTTTAACGTTATATGATACAGTTGTTCTTAGCGGCAGGGTGGCTGGAAAGCTGAACGGGGTTCTCCGTTCAGCTTCCCAGCCACCCTGCAGCTACGGAGGCAGGGGTGGGGAGGCTGGAAAGCTGACGGGGGGCTCCCCCATCGGCTTACCCAGCCACCCCACAGCTGCGGAGGCAAGGGCGGGTGGCTAGGGAAGCCGACAGGGAGTCCCCGTCAGCTTCCCCAGCCACCCTGCAGCTGTAGATCGGGTCCTCTGATCTCTCTGGAGGTGTTTCTGGGCTTCCCTGACGTCCTGAGCCAGTGCAGCAAGCCAGAATGTCAGAGTTCGAATCCCGACATTCTGGCTTGCTGCACTGGCTCAGGACGTCGGGGAAGCCCAGAAACACCTTGGATCGGGTCCCCACACCTCCCTGGACCCAGTGGGGGGGTCAGAAACCCCAAAATTGGTAAAAAAACGGACGGGTTTTTTTTACCAATTTTGGGGGCTCTGACCCCCCCGCCGGGTCCAGGGAGGTGTGGGGACCCGATCCAAGGTGTTTCCAAAGTTCTCCCACCTCCCTGGAGGCTGCAGCAAGGCAAAATGTCAGGATTCGAATCCCGACGTTCTGGCTTCCTGCAGCATAAAAGAGGGTGGGGGAAGTTCAAAATTAGCGCGCATCGGGTCTCCCGACCTCCCTAGAGCTGATGCGCGCTAATTTTGAACTTCCCCCACCCTCTTTTATGCTGCAGGAAGCCAGAACGTCGGGATTCGAATCCTGACATTTTGCCTTGCTGCAGCCTCCAGGGAGGTGGGAGAACTTTGGAAACACCTTGGATCGGGTCCCCACACCTCCCTGGACCCGGCGGGGGGGTCAGAGCCCCCAAAATTGGTAAAAAAAACCTCCGGTTTTTTTTTACCAATTTTGGGGTTTCTGACCCCCCCACTGGGTCCAGGGAGGTGTGGGGACCCGATCCAAGGTGTTTCTGGGCTTCCCCGACGTCCTGAGCCAGTGCAGCAAGCCAGAATGTCGGGATTCGAACTCTGACATTCAGGCTTGCTGCACTGGCTCAGGACGTCGGGGAAGCCCAGAAACACCTTGGATCAGGTCTGCCCACCTCCCTGGACCCGGCG
Source organism: Furcifer pardalis (assembly GCA_030440675.1). NCBI lineage: Eukaryota > Metazoa > Chordata > Lepidosauria > Squamata > Chamaeleonidae > Furcifer > Furcifer pardalis. The sequence continues at coordinate 115,296,969 of CP126894.1, forward strand.
GGGGGGGGGTCAGAAACCCCAAAATTGGTAAAAAAAAACGGACATTTTTTTTACCAATTTTGGGGTCTCTGACCCCCCCCCCCCCCCCGCCGGGTCCAGGGAGGTGGGGAAACCCGCTCCAAGCTGTTTCCAAAGTTCCCCCACCTCCCTGGAGGCAGCAGCAAGCCAAAATGTCAGGATTCAAATCCCGACGTTCTGGCCTCCTGCAGCCTCCAGGGAAACAGGGCTTTTTTTAACATTGTGTGTTCAATGTATCGTACAACGTTAAAAACCGGATAACGACGGGACTTGTGGAACCAAGTCATAACGTTATTCGGGGTACTAGTGTACTGAAAGAACAGGTGTATATACATTGCCAAGAACATCCAACACAGAGTTGAGTAGACAGCTTTATAGAATGTGCTTAGGACCAACGCTGGATGCCAGACTTTCTCCCCTGCCGGCCGGGCGGGGAGAGCGAGGATCACCTGGGCTCCAGGCTGGCGGCTACAAAGGGACTCCTGCCTCGCCGCCACGAGACCAACGCCGGACGCCGGACGTTCTCCCCTGCCAGCCGGGCGGGGAGAGCGAGGAACACCTGGGCTCCGGGCTGGCGGCTACAAAGGGTCTCCTGCCTCGCCGCCACGAGACCAACGCCGGATGCTGGACGATCTCCCCTGCCGGCTGGGCAGGGAGAGCGAGGAACACCTGGGCTCTGGGCAGGCGGCTACAAAGGGACTCCTGTCTCACCGCCACGAGACCAACGCCGGACGCCGGACGTTCTCCCCTGCTGGCCGGGCTGGGAGAGCGAGGAACACCTGGGCTCCGGGCTGGCGGCTACAAAGGGACTCCTGCCTCGCCGCCACGAGACCAACGCCGGACGCCGGACGTTCTCCCCTGCCGGCTGGGCGGGGAGAGCGAGGAATACCTGGGCTCCAGGCTGGCGGCTACAAAGGGACTCCTGCCTCTCCGCCACGAGACCAACGCCGGACACCGGACGTTCTCCCCTGCCGGCCGGGCGGGGAGAGCGAGGAACACCTGGGCTCCAGGCAGGCGGCTACAAAGGGACTCCTGTCTCGCCGCCACGAGACCAACGCCGGACGCCGGACGTTCTCCCCTGCCGGCTGGGCGGGGAGAGCGAGGAACACCTGGGCTCCGGGCTGGCGACTACAAAGGGACTCCTGCCTCGCCGCCACGAGACCAACGCCGGACAGCGGACGTTCTCCCCTGCTGGCCGAGCGGGGAGAACGAGGAACACCTGGGCTCCGGGCAGGCGGCTACAAAGGGACTCCTGTCTCGCCGCCGCCGATTAAGGATGCCAGTCCCGCTACCACCGCCTCAGCTGAGCCACGGCCAGCCACTCCTCTAGTTAAATGTTTATTTACTAATTGAAATATTTATAAGGGGTGAGGACTTTCCCTATTGCTTTGTATTGTTTATCCATGATTGTTTTTTGTATATATTTTTTATTGTACTGCATTTATATTTCTTATTATTTTTTATGAAGGTCTTGTCGACCACATCCATTGTATTATACTTGTTATATTGTATACTTGTTATATTGTATGTATATTATGTTCTATTTTGTAACATTGTTAGCCGCTCTGGGTTGCTTCGGCAAGGAGAGCGGCATATAAATTTGAATTTAATAATAATAATAATAATAATAATAATAATAATAATAATAATAATAATAATAATAATAATAATAATAATAATAATAATAATAATAATAATAATAATAATAATAATAATAATAATAATAATAATAATAACTTTATTCAAGGAAACACAAAATTGGTACATAAAATAATACCTAGATAATGTGCTAGAAGTGAGCATGGTGTAGCAAACAGAGTGACAGACTAGGACTCAGGGGACCTGGGTTCAAATCAATATGGAGACATAAGAACTGACAGAGGGGTGGCAGTTTTGTAAAATCTCAAATACAGTGGAACCTTGGTTAACGTAATTAAGGCGTTCTCCAGTACATTTCTCCATAGGAGTGCATTGAAAACCAGTTAATCCAATCCAACAAAATTTCCATAAACTGAGCCACTATTTTCTATGGATTTCCTATTGTTATGCTATTTTTATGTTAACCGAGCCATTTGTTAACAAAGGTTCCACTACTTTTAGAACTGAATTAGAGTCACAATAAAGTCATGTAACTTGATAGCACAAGACCTGTTATCATGACATAGTACAATTTCAGGTGTGAGGAACCACTTGCTGAAAAATAAAAACATGTTCCTTTTTTTAACATGAGTAAAATTAACATACCCAGAAAAAAGTTAGGGAATGTGGAAATGTTAACATGGGGGAATTTAAAAAGAAGTGATCTGCATATGTTTTTGAGTAAGAATACAAAACAGCAAATCACTACGAGTTTGTTTTTCCCTCCTGAGAGAGGGAAAACAATTCTATTCATTGTATCCAGAATTAGGAATGCAAATCAAGGCTTATCTCATCCTCACCACTCTTCTCCATAGCAACAAAAATGGTGAAAAACTTTCAGGCACTCTTGATTCAGTTCTTGTATTTGCAAAAAAAAAAAAAAAAAGACCACCTCCACCAGCCTTAAACTAGCATTCTTTCATCTTGCAAAGAACACCAACATACACACACACTTCTTTCATCCCAAAAAGAACACCAACACCAACACCCACCCACCCACACAAACACACACTGGCTGGTTATAAATAAAAAAGCAAGCAAACCATTGTCAGCTGAAAGTTGTTAAATGTCAGTGAAACTGCCTCCCTGTTCCCAGCATCTCTGAGCAGATACAATATTTTTCAATGATTCAACTTCAACTAATGTAATAATGTAGCTTCAAGAATATAATAATGATGGAATATAGATCAATTTTATGTAAGTACTAGACCAATATTTATTCAGTTAAAAAGAACTAACCACATAAATATATAACACAATTTATTTCTGGGCCAGAATTAGCAAGGCTGATATTGAAAGATAGGACAGAAATATAAGTACAGTAATACCTCTGATAATGACTGCATCGGATAACACTAGAATTGGATAACGATGCAAAATTTCTATTTTAAAAAAATGCATTGGATAATGATCTGTTAGCGTTATCTGATGCAGTCGTTTGTATCAGCAGGGCGGCTGGAAAGCTGAACAGGGGTTCCTCGTTCGGCTTCCCAGCCACCCCACAGCTGCGGAGAAGGTCCTCTGACCTCCCCGAGGAGGCAGGAGTGCAGGAGATCCTGAAATGGGTGGAAAAAAGTCCATTTTTTTGCACATATTGGGCTCCCCGCTGCCCCTGCCACCTCCGAGGACATTAGAACACCCAATCTGTGCTGTTTCTGGGGTTCCCCCACCTACCCTGCCACTGCGGGATTTGAATCCAAATGTTTTGGCTTACCGCAGCGGCCAGGGAGGGGGTGGACTTCAGAAACAGTGTGGATCAGGCCCCCCTCCCTCCCTGGAGCCACTGGGGGTGTCAGAGAGCCCGAAATGGGCAAAAAAATTGAAGTTTTTTTTCGCCCATTTCGGGCTCCCCACCACCCCTGCCATGACACAAGATCGGCACTTGGGAGGGAGAAATGGGTGCATGCACCCATTTCCCCCTCCCAAGTGCCGATCTTGTTGTGGTATCAATCAGAATTTGGGAGATGTGGAGGTTTAACCCATTCCTCCACAACTCCCAAACACTGATTTATCCCACAACAAGAATAGCACTTGGGAGGGGGGGAAACCCATTTTTGAGTGTCCGGCACCTTTGGAGTTGGCACCTCCAGGTGCTGGCCCCAAGGGAGCCAGATGCTCAAACCTCAGGCAGATGCCTCCCCAAAGACTTCTTCAGCCCCAGCGATTGATCACTGGGGTGGGGTGGGGCCTTTGTGGAGTCATCTGTGCAGGCACATATTTGGTCCCCAAAGTCTCCTTCAGCCCCATCGATCAATAGCTGGGGCTCGGGAAAATTTCCTGAGCCATCTGTGTGCCCGCAGATGGGAGCAGGGCTTTTTTTTAAACTTTGTTCGAACAGTGCATCGGACAATGATAAAAATCAGATAACGTCATGACTTGTGGAACCAAGTCATAACGTTATCCGATGTACTAGTGTAGTATACTTTGTTCTTACACACACACACACACACACACACACACACACACCTAAAAAGGAAGATAACACATTTTCAGCCTCTATTAATCACACATTGTAATTGGAGTTCTGAACTAGATGATCATTTTGAAATGGTCTTTGTCCCTTTGGGTTTCTGTTATCATCTGTTCTATGTGGAAAGTAATTCTGGCTTGTCTGCCTTAGGAGAGGATGTGAGGATTAATTTCATAATGGCTTGTCTCACTTTACAGCAATATAAAGTTTGTAGGAGAAAAGTTAGGAATGTTGTCTTGAACTGGGTGACTGAGTCCCTGAAGCATGAAGGCTTGGAATCCTCCCTTTGTTGGGTTATCAAAGCCTGTTCTTCCCCATTGAAGGCTTTTCTCTCCATTCCTCATTTCTTTTCCTCCTTTAGACCCTTAGAACGATCCCTATAGTGTAATAAGTCTGTTAAACTTTCATTAATAGGCCACTGAAAGCACAAGACATGGCCAAAGAAGACAAATGAGATACATTTAAGTTGGAGTTGGACAGTTTGCTGAGATAGATAGCAGTGGTTTATAATGGGTGAACTGAGTATTTTCCCTTAGCTAAAAGGAGTGAAACTATCTTTTTCAGGAACTTAAAAAGATCAGTCCTGATATAAGTCTCACTTTCTACCTTTCTCTCCTTAATTTGAAAGCTGACCCCCCCTTCCTATCTATTAAGCATAAGAGTCTTTCACACTTCATCTGTCTCCAATGGATTTCCAATATGAGCGTAACTGAAAAGACTGGCCTATAATTGGTCCTTTTTTGGTACACTGTTAGAAATAAGTGGCAGTCTAACAGATTATTGTTTTGAGTGGGGTATTGCAGTGTTCCATAGGAGACAAGTTATGGCAAACCTAGGCAGCATAATATAAAGTAAAGACATCATCCTGCCAACAATAGTCCGAATAGTTAAAGCAATGGTCTTCCCAGTAGTAATGCACAGCTGTGAGTGCTGGAGAAGACTTTTGGAGTCCCCTGGACTACAAGGAGAAAATATTAGTCAATCCTATAGAAAGTCAACCCTGACTACTCCTTGGAAGGGCAAATACTGAAGATGAAGCTCAGGTATTTTAACCACCAAATTAGAAGAGAGGATTCACTGTAGAAGACTCTGATACTAGCAAAAGGAGAAGGGGGCAGCAGAGGATAAGATGGTTAGATAGTGTCATTGATGCAGTAGCTCTGGGCAGATTCTGGAGGACGGTGGATGACAGAGGAACCTGGTGTGCTGTAGTCCATGGGGTTGCAAATGGTCAGATTCGACTGTGTGACTGAACAACAAGATATTGCAGTTATTCTGGGGTAGACCTTTCACTAATCCTAAACTCTGATCCTGAAGTTCATCTTATCTCTCCAAGTGAAAGATCCTTGTTGAAAGATAAGGGAATGTCCCTTCAAAGCTGAAAAGAGGGGATGACATTTTTGAGACTTTTGTGTTCCTCTATCACCAACCTGCTTTTATGCCCAATTTATCTCCTTTCCCATATATCCCCTAACTTGTAAAATCTAAGATAAGTTTTCAAATAGAAAGATGGAAGGCTGAATCAACCTTGAGCCCCTTGGAATCAAACACAGATTCTGAGCAAAGTTTTAGCTGGAGTACTGCAACTCAACCACTGTGCCTTGATGTAAAGAGTTTGTGCTTCAATGTTGGGCTATACACAGTTTCATTTCCACGTGCATCAGTTATACACAGCCTAAATCAAAGTAGATGCAATTTAATTATGTTGGGATGAGATTAATTAATTCAGTATTATAAATATAATATAATATAATATAATATAATATAATATAATATAATATAATATAATATAATATAATATAATATAATATAATATAATATAATATAATATAATATATATGTGTGTGTGTTAGCAAACTGTCTCAAGTAAACCAAACCAGGGATAATTTATTTCCTGATCCCTCTGGGAAATGCTTATCTATACTGGCAGATCCATAGAAGGGGGGGGCAGGAAACTACGTTTTAAAGCTTGAATAGGGAATATTATGTACCAGAAGGATTCATACATGTGGGAAACATCCTGACACGAGTTGGGGAGTGTACACAATGGCTGGGAATATTTATGAAATGTTGAAGTATTGTTCCTGAAATTTCTATAAGACCTGTATGGTTCATTACACAGATTACACATTACATCAGAAAAATCTATGTGATGTGTCCAGCTTCGTTTTTGATCAATAAACAACCTGTATTAAAACCAATCCTCTGTTCTGAATCTTATTGGTAAAATGCTGGTCTAGAACAGCTCGACATTATGGCACCCAATGTTGTTACTGTTGTTATTTGTTACTTACTTCTAGCTGTAGGAAGCTGTATTGATATGCATGCTTGTTTGTCATTCTGCTTGATTACTCTTTACCTCATTGCCTTGTGATCCATTTGCCTTGTGACATCTTGAGCACCGAATCTGGTACTGTATATATAAACCATGCCTGGAGGTTTTACTCCTTTGTCTGAAGTAGTGGATTTGATTCACGAAAGCTCACAGTAAAAATATAGCAGTTAGTCTTTAAAGTGCTGCAGTGTTTTTATTTTAATTTTATTTTTTTATTTTTTTCTGATATGCCTGAACCACAGATAACACAGCTACTATTCCAAAAATAAATAAATAAATAAATAAAATCAAGGGCATATAGGTTAATCAGTTACAGTAGATGTGCTTTTCCTAGTAAAAAAGAACAACAATAGGTTCTGGATTTAGGTAAAACCAGAAAAAGGTAATAGAAGGTTATTTTGGGAAACTGGGAAGAATGAGAGTATACAAGCTGAGGAATTGATGTTGTTAAATGGTCTTTTGGTGTTGTTATGTGTCTGTTTTAATGTGTTAAGCAGTTAAGGGATTGTATTTTGAACGTGTTTTCAATATACAGGTATATTATTTTGAATTTGTTAAAATATCTGTTTAAATATGTGTTAGGAAGTTAGGAGGAAATTTTTGCCATCAGAGCATAGGCCTTTTTATTTCCAGGCAAAGGAACACAAGGTAGTCATTTTCTCTATTTTGAGGCTTTTAAAATTGGCATTTTTGAAATTATTGCAAAGAGAAAAGTTGAGAGGTTTAGCTTGACAGTTGCTTTTAAAAGCAGCTTGCCAGAAATGGAGAGAAACCCCCCCTCTCTCTCCCCCATCCCCCACCCCATCTTCATATAGTGGAGGAAACAGCTGTCTCTGATAAACAACAAGTGACCCTAAAAAATGCTGAGGAATTTAACAAAAGCAGAATAAGACCAGGAGCTCTTATTACCACCTTAAAGCAAAAAAAAATTCTGAGGAAGTGAAATGTTTTTTCCTAGTGCAATAGGAAAACTGAATCCTGGAGACTGAGTGGCTGTGGGTCAGGATGGGGCAGTTTTGCCCCAAGCAGACCCGGTGCGTAATCTGGGGGTTCTTCTGGACTCATGACTTCTGCTCAAAGACCCAAACTTTTTGGGTCGTGGGCCGATCATGTGGTTCAGGAAGCCGGTCACTAAGGCCTGAGGTCCGGGTGCGGCCGCCGCCGCCAATTCACCCAGCCTGCAAAGCCCTCGTTGCTCCTGGAAGCGGAAGTAAAATGCGCCTGTATGGCGCGTTTTACTTCCGCTTCCAGGAGTGCCGAGGACTTCGTGGGCTGGGTGAATTGGCGTCGGCGGCCGCACCCGGCACCCGGGCCTTAGTTTGGGCACCACTGCCTTAAAGTGACCAAAGAGTTAATTTGCCTGTTTTTCATTGTTAGTCCTAATGGTCTCTAACTCTTTTAGTGGCCATTCCAGACACTGGCTGAGTTCATCATCATCATCATCATCATCATCATCATCATCATCATCATCATCATCATCATCATCATCATCATTATTATTATTATTATTATTATTATTATTATTATTATTATTATTATTATTATTATTATTATTATTATTATTTATTTATTTATTTATTTATTTATTTATTTATTTATTGCTGAAAAGCTCAGTCCAAAGAAAGTTACAAAGAAATGCCCCAACAAGCAGGGTTTTTTTTTAACAAATTTGATTCAAACAGTTTAGTGGATGTATGCCCAAAGTGATAAGAAGATAGGAAACAGGTTGTGGAAATGGGACAGAAGAGGGAACTTAGAAATCTTGGAAGGAATCAATGTACAGCAACCACAGAATTCTTCATCTCCAGCTATAGAGTTCTAAGAGTGCAAGAAAAGGAGGACTTTTTGATTAAAAAAAATTCTGAGGAAGTGAAATGTTTTTTCCTAGTGCAATAGGAAAACTGAATCCTGGAGACTGAGTGGCTGTGGGTCAGGATGGGGCAGTTTTGCCCCAAGCAGACCCGGTGCGTAATCTGGGGGTTCTTCTGGACTCATGACTTCTGCTCAAAGAGCAGGTGGCAGTCATGGCTAGAAGGGCTTTTGCACAACTCCGTGTTGTGTGCCAATTACACCGGCTCCTAGATTGGGACTCCTTGCTCATGATCACACACACTTTGGTCACCTCCAGACTTGATTATTGTAATGCGCTCTACATGGGGCTGCCCTTGGCGACCATTTGGAGGCTTCAACTGGTCCAGAATGCGGCTGCTCAGGTTTTGATGGGGTGTGGGCATTATGCTCATTCCTCACCACTTCGCCAAGAGCTGCACTGGCTCCCAGTATGCCTTCAGGTGCAATTCAAGGTGCTGGTTATCACCTCTAAAGCCCTACATGGTATTGGGTCAGGATACTTAAGAGACTGTGTCACCCCAAAAACATCTATCCGTCCCACCAGAGAGGACCGGAGAGGCTCTCTGGTTGCACCATCAGCTAGAGAGGTTCATCTCTCTAGCACAAGAAAGAGGGGCTTTTCCGTGTCCGCTCCGGCCCTATGGAACCTCTTGCGAAGTGAGTTACATCTCCAGACAGAGTTGCTGCCCTTCAGGAAGGGGGTGAAGACCTGGCTGGTGGGGCATGTGTGAGGTACAGGCCAGATGGTCAGCTCAGCCGGCTGGCTCATTTGAATACCCCACCTCTCTGCCTGTTGTTGTTTTTTAACTTTTTTTAACTTTTAATCTTTTAACTTTTAATTTAAATTTTTATCATAAGTAATGTGTTTTTAATTGTTTTAAATTGTAAGCTGCCCTGAGTTCTTGGATGATGGTGGGGTATAAATTAATTAAATAAAGAAATAAATAATACTAAGATATGTTGAAAAAGCATCCAAGATATAAATTTCTGGCGAAAATGCATGTTACAATCAAATGTACTAAACTTGGGTGTGTTCGTGGATCCCTCAGTTTAAGTATGGGATTCCACATTGCCATCCTACATCAAACTTATAATGAACTTTTGAAAAATTCTGTAACTGAGAATCTTTAGCCCAGTTGGGTTTAAGCTGTGCCTAATTCCTCAGTCCTGGCATGACAGAATCAGGTCTGAAAATGGAAAGGTGAACATTTCAGGGTGTGGCATCTTAAGACAGAACTTTGTGATCTGTGGCAATGGCCCTCCCTGATCAAACCAGATCACTTGATCTTCATGTTCGCTGTCTTAATTGTTTTGGACTCTGTTTTTTTTTTAAGGTGGTTGTCCTGCATTTGTGCTGTGTTTTTGTTTGAAAATCACACATTTGGGACCCTGCAATAAGGTTTATGGGAACAGGAGAATGCTAAATGGACAGTAATTCTGTTTCAGCACTGCAACATTATTTCAAGAGTCAGTTCCAAAAGCATAATTATGTTAGCCACTGTCTGAGAAAACTGTGGACTTATGGTGTATCCTTCATGGAAAGTGGACACTGACTTATTGGACTGAATGCTGTTGATGAACATGGGCAACCCATTCATACCCTACCCCTCAATGCTTAGCCTAACTTGCTGGACTTTTGGGCTTTAACCACTGCTTGTGGGAGGAGTGGCGGGGGGGGGGGGGGAGACTTGCTATGCATTTTTGATTGCTATGCATTTTGTCTGCACAGAGTTTTCATTTGCACAGAGTTCCAGGGGGAAAGAAGACTTCAAGAAAGCAGATGGGTGAATCCCAAACAGGAAGCTCTTTTAAGAGACTTTTAGACCTGGCTATTGTAAATCCACTGACAAGACTGTTCCCTAATCACTGCAGGGAATCATGCAACAGGTTATTTGGTTGGGAAAACTTCCAAAAGCCAGCCCCTGACCCAGCCATTCTCCCCCACCCCCACCCCCCTTATTGCAATTTGTAAAGGAAGAGAAGCAGGGATGACATGCAGTGAGTAACAGAATGTAGCAGTCAATGGAAATCTGACATTCATTTATATGCCTCTGACACGGATAAAGAAAGAACTGCCCATAGTATGTCAGGTTTAACCCAAGGGTGGATAAAAAGGACAATTGGAATTTTAAACAACCAGGACATGTGTCAAGTGGAGTTTGCAGACATGTCCAGAAAAGTACACCCTAAAGCTAGTGATGGGCAGCAGCCAGTTTACATCGATTTGCCAGAACCGGTAGTAGCTGTTCCCAGTGTCCCGGCAAACCGGTAGCAGCTTTTGAGGGGAACCACCTTGTTGCTTACCTTTTTGCCAGTTCCCCCAATGCACATACACATATACAGTGCTTGGCACGCATACACGGCTACAGTGCTCAGCGTGCATGCATGCCTACAGCGCTTGGTGCACATGTGCGCCTACAGTACTTGGTATGCATGTGCACCTACAGCGCTCTGCCTGCCGAGCCAAGCAGCCATTTGCTGCTTGGAGTGTGGCAGCGCAGAGCATCGGGCAGCCACACGCAGCCACAGAGGAACTGGTGGCTGCTGCTGAGGCCCTTGGTGGCCTCCTTGCTGTCCTTCCAAGCAGGGAGGAGGAAGAGAAGCTGCTAGCCTGAAGCCTGCTCCTCAGGGTAAGTGACTCGCCTTTGGGTGTTGGGTGGGTGGGTATATTTTAAATGTGTATTTAATGTGTATTTTTATGTGTTTTATGTGTATTTAATGTGTATTTTTATGTTTTTATGTGTGTTTTTATGTCTATTTAATTTCTATTTTTATGTGTACTTATTTTTATGGGTTTTTTTTTTACTTTGGCTCTGCCCACATCATTGGCTCAACCCATGATGTCATGATGTTTACTACCACAGTGTGATAGTAAAAATGTTGGCTGCCCATCACTGCCTAAAGCACATATCTTTTCAGGACATTTCTTTTCTTTTCTTTTTCTTTTCAAGATGGTATTTTTCCAAAAATGGAACACAAATTTATTCAAGTTGTTAATAATTTTCCTGGGAATAAAGAAATTGTCTTTTCATTTGGCTAACCAGCCGGACAGATTCAGGTGTGGTGGAGCAAATGAAAAGTAAAGCTTTGTCGCAAAAAAAGTTTTTGCTTTTTTCCATTAGTACACGCATCTGTGCCTACTGGGAATGTCAAAATTTTGTATGGAAGTCCTTTCTTAGCAAATTTTATAAATGGGAGGTTTTTGTTATAACTGGGAAGCATTCAGGTGATATAAATGTGTTATTATGTTATATGCACAATATCTGCCCTGAAGTTTTTTTCCCAATCAGAACACAGGTTATAGAGGCCCTTTCACTGGTGATCAACTTCCAGTGATTCTAGTTGGTTTGTGGGTAATCCATATGTTTTTCCAGTTGCTGACCAACTCCAGTGGGACCTACCCAATGATATCAACTACAGCAGAAGTTGCTGTCTACAGGCCATACAAGTGCAAGACATATTCACTATTTTCGTTTTACTAGTGCAAGATGCCTAATTGGCAATTTGAACAATTAGAACCTTCTTAAGGTAACAATCTACAGACATAACACAGAACTTCATGGGAACAGATCACCATGGGACAGAAAGCTGTGCCTAGTCAGCATAAAAGAAGATAAATACTGTATGGACATTTTTTCACACACACTCACACTATCACTTATTTATTTATTTATTTATTTATATTTGTTTATTGCCCTCCTCCCTGAAGGGACCCAGTGCGATTTCCAACAATTTTAAAAACACTTAAAAAATTAAAAACTTTAAAAAGCTTAAAAACTTAATTAAAAGCTAGGTATTATAACTTGGACATACTGGGGGTCAAGCCATCCAAATGGCTGGGGAAATTGAACCATCCACTCCCCAGACCAGACCTGCCAGCCAGGTTTTCACTCCTTTCTTAAAGGACAGCAACTCTGTCTGCAGGCGTAGCTCAATTGGGAGGAGGTTCCACAGGGCCGGAGGGGACACCGAGAAGGCCCTCCTTCTAGTGCCAGAGAGATGTGCCTCTCTGACTGATGGGACAACCAGAGAGCCTCTCCGGTCCACTCTGGTGGGCCGGGTAGATGTCCTTGGGACAATGCAGTCTCTCAAGTAACCTGGACCACTACCATAAAGGGCTTTAAAGGTAATAACCAGTACCTTGAATTGCACCTGGAGGCAAACTGGGAGCCAATGCAGCTCCTTCAGCAGCGGTGAAGCACGGGCATAATGCCCGCATCCCACCACTACTCATGCAGCCGCATTCTGGACCAGCTGAAGCCTCTGAATGGTCAGCAAGGGCAGCCCCATGTAGAGCACATTACAATAGTCAATGTTTTTTATAAAACACATCCATTCCTAGACAGCAAGGGAAGGCCTGTCTAGGTAATGTTAGTGTAGAGGTGGAGACATTTATAGAATTAATCTCTGCTATTTTTTGATGTTAATTTAAGTACTAAATAGTTTTTGTAGATATGAGGGACCCAGCGTGGGTCTGGGTGACACTAATATTTTTAACAGGATCTATACAGGAAATATGAGGGTAATAAGAGGGTAAACATGCTTGATATTTGTTCCAGCAACAAAGACACCAATGGGACACTTGTATGTTCCAAATTAGTTCCCCAGAAATAATTGTGGGTAACTTAAACTCTCTGTCTGATCCTGGCACTAATATTATTTCAAGTACTACACAGTGTTTTTAAAACAGGGGTTAGATGGTTCTGTTATACTAAAGGTCATAAAGGGAATATGTTATAGTTATTCAGTAAAAAGAGATGGAGTGAAAAAATGTCTGGATACAGAAAGGTCAAAATCAAATCTGATATTTATCTAAATTACCCTGAATGTAATCGGAGATTTAACTTGTCTCTCTGGTCATCCTAGGAACCCTGCTAATTGCAGCAAACATTTTTTAGCCTGTATAATTGCTATTTTAACTGTTTTTAGATTTTAATCTGCTCTTTATGTATTGTGACTTTTGTGACTTTTATGACTTTTTGTAATCCGCCCTGAGTCGTCTGTGCAAGTAGGGCGGAATAGAAATTTAACTAAATGAATGAATGAATGAATGAATGAATACTGCATTAGGGGAATTGTATCCAAACATTTTTCCTGAATATATTATTTCAAGTGTTAGAGTTAATATGTATGGATTAGATCCTAAAGATCCTGACTTATGGTTCTTTAAATGATGGGTGGAAATGTATAGCTGTGTCCAGTGGTGGGCATCAGCAGGTTCACACCAGTTTGCCAGAATCAGTAGCAGAAATTTCAAATAAAGTAGTCCTAATTCAGATGCAACGCAGAGCTTTTCCCCTGGCCACACCCACCATACCACGACCACAGTGTGGTAGTAAAAATTTTGGAGCTTACCCCTGGCTATGTTTAAATTGTAATCTACATTGACATATAACCTGTTACAGTAAAACCTCATATAACACTAAAACCTGGTTCCACAAGTCTTGGTGTTATATGATTTTTAGTGTTATCTGATCCTCTATGGGATCCATAGAGATACATTGTAACCACACAGGCTTTAGCGGTTGTTATCTGAAGCATCCCATAGGATCTTAATGTTATCTGATGCAATTCTTCCCCCCAGATTCCTTAATGTTATGCGATTTTAGTGTTATTCGATACTAATGTTATATGAGGTATTACTGTATTTGGCATGGGGTAGGGCCAGGCTGCATTTTGCTCCTCCCTTCTCCACCTCAAGCAGCCTTTTAAAAGCCACTCTACATGGACCTGGGAGAGACAGTGTGGACATGCCTCCCTTGTTTTAAAGGTGCTGTAAGGAGTTGCTTTATTTTTCTTCCTTTTTGAAAAATTGTATAATGGAATACAGTATATTAATTTGGGTTTATATCTTCCATGAAATGCCACTAGGGTTGTATTGATAGGCTCTTGCCAGAAACTAGTAGTTAACTAACCTGACCACCCTGATGACTAATGGCCTTGAGTGCCAAAGTCCACAGGTAGGGGTAATGGTCCCCAAGTGGATTAAATCCCACTTGAATCCATCTAGATGAAGGGTAGCAGCGTCATCAGTACTGGTCTCGAGCTAATGAGGACCTTGTGTGCCAAAAGGGCTCAGGACCAGAAAGCTGAATGATGTAACATCCATGATCTGTAATGCCAGAGAAAGCAAGTTGCCAGTCACTTTCATGGCAAGAGTAGGTTAAAGTACTTCATGTCTCAGCAAGTTATCAGAAAGCCCGGTGGTCACTTTCCTCACCTTCATGAGAAAAAGAAGTGTTCATAAAGATGAATTTGGAGTTCAAATAGGAAACATGGCCCCCAACTGTTTAGATCAAAATAATTGTGGGAGAAAGTATTTTCTAATGAGTCTTCTCACAGCCATGTTCACCTTTGGATTTTATCCAGGGATAATGACCCAAGACAATAGAAGAAGCATTTTAGGTCTCACATGTGGCATAAAGAAATGGTTTGTGAACTCCAAGAAGAAATTGGAGAAGTACATTAAATTTCTGTCCAGCAGGAATGGCCTTAGATTTCCTGTTGGCTGAACAAGGTGAATTTTGTCAAACCATTAAACAAGAGAGCAGTTTTAAGCATGATGGGATATGGCAGGGTAAGTATGGGGATCTAAGAATGTTGGATCTCATGCTGGGTGGCTGATCTAATTGAGTCAGCCACCGCCACCCCCCTGCTCTGACCTATTGCTGGTTTGAAGCTATGTAAGTATAACTTTCATAATTTTTAAAATTAATTTTAATTTAATTTTAACTGAATTTTTAACATTTAGTCAATTGTAATTATAATTGTAATGAATGTATTGAATTTTAATAGGCACTAAGTATGCTGAAGTGCCAGATTGGCTGGCTACGTACTACACACTATTGTTTTAAGTTATGTCTTTTTGTAATGTTGTAAGCCGCTCAGAGTTGGGGTCTACCTAATTGGGACGGGATAACAAAATTGGATAAATAAATAAAAAAATTAAAAAATATATCCAAAAACTTTTAAAACAACCCCTGGAATTTCTTAATTAGTTGATTGCTTGATTTAGGTTGGTTAAAAGTCTGTGACAAATAATAGCTACAGGAGTTGCGTTTGTCTTCAGTGTATTTCACCTTTCCTGTCTATGTGCAGGAACTTGATCAAAAGTATTGTATGGCAGAAGTCCCATAAAATTATTTGTAAAGGAAGGACTGTTGGGATGAGATTCATTAATTCAGTATTACAAATGTAATATAAAATATATGTGTAAGCAAACTGTCCCAAGTAAACCAAACCAGGGATGATGTTACTTCCTGATGCGTCTAGGAAATGCTTATCTATACTGGCAGATCCATTAAATAAGGCCTATAGAGGGGGAAAAACAGGAAACTATGTGTTTAAAGCTTGAACAATGAGTATTATGTACCAGATGGATTTATACCTTCTGGTGAACAAAGATACATGTGGGAAATATCCTGACACGAGTTGAGGAGTGTACACAATGGCTGGGAATGCATTGTTCCTGAAATTTCTATAAGAGCTGTATGGTACATTACATCAGAGAGATCTATGTGATGTGTCCAGCTTCATTCTTTATCAATAAACATGCTGTATTAAAAGCTAATCCTCTGTTCTGGATCTTATTGGTAAAATGCTGGTCTAGAATAGCTCGACAATTATCACTTCAAGGCACCATAGTTCCAATGATGTGCCAACTACACTACAAACTACTGAGCTTGTGACAAAAAGTTAACAAAAGTAGAGCTTCTCATTCTTGCCACCTCATTGTAGAGAAGGCTTCTCAAAAATCTTAGCTCATTCCATTACTGAAGGAAAGGCCAGAACTTGTATGTGTGCTATTTCTCCTGATAAGTAAGTCACAGAGAGCCTCTTGGCTTTGGAAATTCATTGATGGGAACTTCATTGATGGACAGCACTGATAAATCATTCCTTGAACATCTGACACACAGCAATCTAAATGGATTTTTGAGGTAAGTTAGAATCAATACTCAGAAGAACAGACAAGTCATAAGGAATTGACCTATACTTTCCACAGTTAGAGATAGAAACTCTATGTATGTTCAGACATTTCACTACAGTAAAGATATAAAACCATTCAGAGCACTGTTAGGCTTAACCCTGGGAAGCATAATCTTTTCTTATGTCTTCCTGCTGGTAAATGAGTCAAGGGGAACAAAAAAACTGCCCATTTTAAGAGCTCATAACAGCAGGGAGAGAGACTGCAAGAGAGAACACAGTGGATTTGCTACTTTCCTTTCCTCATTCCCTCTTACAGAGTAAGTATAGGAAAGGGGGAATAAAAAAGATGGAATGAAAAAAGTCTGGCATTGAGTAACTTTAAGTAAAGGTGAAATCTGTAGAAAGATGATTTTGATTCAGCCCTCAGATGTTTGAGGTTTTTTAACTAGCCTATTTACACAAACTTTCTTCTTCCCAAGTTTGAATATACTGTACATCCAAATAGACCTATTACTAAGATGTTTAAAGGTGGGTAGTTTTTCAACTATCCCATTCTGGCACTAAAGACTTTGACAATTAGTGGGACAGTTGTTTTAACAGGTGGGTAGTGCTGGGTTAGGATGGTAGTGGTGAATTGGATGAGTGAAGCCCAGGTGCCAGGCACCATGGGGCAGTGGTGGGATGTCAAAAACTTTACTACCCCACCGTGATGTCATCACAGTGTGGGTGGAGCTAATGTCATGATGTCATGATGTGGCTGGGGCCAAATAAAAATAATAAAATAAAATAAAAATAAACACACACACACACCCCTCAACCCACCCACCCACAACACAAACCCATAAATAAATTAAATTAATTAATTAAATAAATAAAATAAAAATTACATTAAAATACACCCACCCACCCACCACAAACATAAATCAGCCCACCCACCCACCACAAATACAAACCTGTCACTTACCTGTTGGTATAAGTGCCTGGGCAGCACCATGTTGCAAGATGGATATGGTCATCGTACCGGTTCTCTAGGATAATATGCCTTAATGTAAATGTAAAACAGCTGTACCTGCTTAGGGGTTCTCCAATTGGAACAGCAATTGGAACAGCACAGGTGTAGCTTATTGATGAGGTAACTCCAAGACTTAGCTTAAAAACCCCAAGCCAGGCCACTAGGCCTGCTGGCCAGCAGGCCTTTTTAAGAGCTGTGGTAGTACGTCAATATAGGTAAAGGTATTAAATACACATTAAAATACACACAGACACACCACATCCAAAGGTGAATTGCTTACCCTGGGGAGCAGGCTATAGGGAGCTTCTCTTTCTCCTCCCCACTTGGGGAGGACAGCAAGGAGGCTGTGCATACGCGCCAAGCACTGTAGGCGTGCATGCACACCAAGTGCTTGGCGTGCATGTGCAGTGGGGGAACCAGTGAAAAGGTAAGCCCTGAAAGTGGTTCCCCCCAAAAGCTGCTACCAGTTCTCCGGGACACTGGGAAAAGTTACTACCGGTTCTGGCGGACTGGTGAGAACCTGTTACATCCCATCACTGCCTAGGGGACATCCACATTACATCCAACACATTTGTTTTTTGGAAATTACCACAAAGAAAGAAATTTAATTGTCTTCAGTCCATTTAAGGAATACAGTGCATGGCAATCTTTCTGTTGTATGTTCTATTCTCTGCTTAATTAGGATTGTATGTATTTGTCCTCATTCTACTCAAGTGATAGCATGGAAGATTGTGAGTGTGGGAAGAGTCCATCCTGGGGTGGAGCTAATTGTAAATTAGGCTTAGAGTTTCAATACACTCTGAGAATGACCCTTGGACAAACTTTCATGTAAATACAAATTTTCACTTGAGTAGAATTTTTTAAACAAAGGTAAATGGGCTGAGAGATCTACAAAAGGAATTGGTAAAATACCAAGATTTTATTTTTGTTGTTGTTCAGTCGCACAGTCGACTCCGACCCTCTGCGACCCCATGGACCACTGACCGCCAGGCACTCCTGTCCTCCACCATCCCCCTCAACTCGCTCCGCTCTGTGCCCATTGTCTCCACGATACCATCTAGCCATCTCATCTTGGGCCGTCCCCTTCTTCTTTTGCCCTCGACCCTTCCAAGCATCAAAGCTTTCTCAAGTGAATCCTCTCTTCTCATTTGATGTCCAAAGTACTTTAGCCTCATCTTTATTATTTGACCTTCTAAGGAACAGTCAGGGATGATTTCTTCTAAGATTGACCTATTTGTTCTCCTCGCTGTCCATGGGACTCTCAAAACTCTCCTCCAACACCACATCTCAAAGGCGTCTATTCTTCTCCGTTCAGCTTTCCTAATGGTCCAACTCTCGCAACCATACATTGCAACAGGGAATACCATTGCCTTGACTATGCAAATTTTTGTTTTCAATGTGATGTCTCTACTTTTCACTATGCTCCACAGGTTTCTCATCGCTTGCCTCCCAAGAATCAGTCGCCTTTTTATTTCATGGCTGCAATCACCATCTGCAGTGAGCTTAGATCCTAAGAAAGTAAAATCTGTCACTGCTTCTACTTCTTCCCCATCTATTTTCCAGGGACTGATAGGGCCTGTTGCCATTATCTTGGTTTTCTTGATATTGAGTCTCAAGCCAGCTTTTTCACTTTCTTCTTTCAACCTAATTAGGAGCTTCTTTAGGTCCTCCTCACTTTCTGCCATGAGGGTGGTATCATCTGCATATCTCAAATTGTTGATGTTTCTTCCAGCAATTTTGATCCCAAATTGTGATTCCTCCATTCCTGCATTGCGCATTATGTGCTCTGTGTATAAATTGAATAAGCATGGTGACAAAATGCAGCCTTGTCTTACTCCTTTTCCTATTCCAAACCACTCCGTTATTCCATTTTCTGTCCTAACTGTTGCTTCTTGATTCATGTACAGATTTCTCATGAGGCATATAAGGTGTTCTGGTATTCCCATCTCCTTAATTATTTGCCACATTTTGTTGTGGTCGACACAATCAAAAGCCTTCGTGTAATCAATGAAACAGAAGTAGATTTGTTTCTGATATTCCTTTGTTTTTTCCATGATCCATCTTATGTTGGCGATGTGATCTCTAGTCCCCCTGCCTCTTCTGAAACCCGCCTGCACTTCTGGTAATTCTCTCTCCACGTACTGTTGCAGTCTATCCTGTATTATCTTGAGCATCACCTTGCTAGCGTGAGGGATGAGCGCAATTGTTCGATAATTTGAACATTCTTTGGCATTACCCTTTTTGGGGAGTGGAACGTATACAGATCTTTTCCAATCCTGTGGCCATTGTTTTGTTTTCCAAATCTGCTGGCATATAGAATGCAATAATTTGATTTCATCATCTTGTAGTGCTTTGAAAAGTTCAACTTGGATACCATCAACTCCACTGGCTTTGTTGTTTGCAGTGTTTTTTTAGGGCCTTTCTGACTTCACTCTCTAGAATGTCTGGCTCATGTTCAATGTTCTCATCATTGTGATTATCAGGGGTGTTGAGGTCCTTTTTGTATAGTTCCTCTGTGTACTCTTTCCATCTTTTCTTAATGTCTTCTGCATCTGCTAACTCCTTGCCATCTTTGTCTTTTATCATGGTCATTTTCGCTTTAAATGTTCCCTTGAGTTCCCCAATTTTTTTGAAAAGATCTCTAGTCCTACCCCTGATATTGTTTTCCTCTATTTCTGTGCACTGTTCGTTCAGGTACGTTTCCTTATCTCTCCTTGCTTTTCTTTGAAATTCTATATTCAAGTGATTGTATTTTTTCCTTTCTCCTTGGCATTTTGCATTCCTTCTGTCCTCCGCTATTTTAAGAGCCTCCTCGGATAACCACTTAGCTTTCTTACGCTTCTTTTCTTTTGGTATGGTTTTTCTTGCTGCCTCCTGCATGATGTCCCGCATCTCTGTCCATAATTCTTCTGGCACTCTGTCTATCTGGTCCAAGCCATTAAATCTGTTCCACACCTCCACTGTGTATTCCCAAGGAATGTTTTCTATGTCATATCTTTCTGGCCTAATTGTTTTTCCTATTTTCTTTAGTCTAAGCCTGAATTTTGCAATCAGTAGGTTGTGATCTGAGCCACAATCTGCTCCTGGTCTTGTTTTTGCTGACTGTATGGAAGTTCTCCATCTTTGACTGCAGAGTATATAATCAATCTGGTTTCGATGTTGGTCATCTGGTGATGTCCATGTGTAAAGTCTCCTCTTGTGTTGCTGGAAGAGAGTGTTTGCTATGACCAGTGCATTATTTTGGCAGAACTCTATCAGTCTTTGACCTGCTTCATTCTGTGTTCCAAGACCAAACTTGCCTGTTATTCCATTTACTTTTTGATTTCCTACTTTGGCATTCCAATCTCCTATGATAATGTGTACATCATTTCTTGGTGTCTGTTCTATGAGGTGTTCTAAGTCTTCATAGAACTGGTCAATTGTGGCTTCATCTGCACTAGTGGTTGGTGCGTATATTTGGAATACAGTGATATTGAATGGCTTGCCTTGTATTCTGACTGACATCATTCTATCATTTTTGAGATTATATCCCATTACTGCTTTTCTCACCCTTTTATTGACAATTATGGCTACTCCATTTTTTCTGAGGTTTTCTTGTCCACAGTAGTAGATATGATGGTTTCCAGGAGTTTTCAGGCTGAGAGGTAACTGCAAAAAATATGGTTAGTGACTGACTGACTGACTGACTGCTATACTACTCATCTAATATAAAGCTACTATGGGTGCTATACAACATAATGAATTTAAAATATTATTTGTTGTTGGTAAGATGATGAAAATAAGAGGCTTCAAATCATTATTCCTTTTTGCATTCATAGAATCTTGCAGATTGGGGAGTGCTTTTTCATTTTCATCATTCGATGCACAATCATTGTGCATACAGAACCACAGAAGAGAAAGAAGAAGAAAAAGAATGATTAATCACTGGGTGAATGGCAATTGTGTCTGAATGTAAAGCCTATTGTTTTGACAAGTTATACAAAATGAATACTAAAAAGAATTTAAAAAATAAAGGTAGGGGAACATGATTTAAAATAGACAGACAATGAAAGATGAAACGATATAACTCCTGGCAGCCCCTTTGAAATTAGTTTCACCCAGCCACTGGCAGGGTCTTATAATTTTCTATCATGGAGAAAGGATCTTAGAAATATAATTACAACAATATCCATTGGTCTGATAAGAACCTCTAAACTGATAACACCCTGCACTGAGATCTCATCCCCAGCCACTGCCTCTGTTTTTAGGATTACATCCTGGCAGTAGATTTAATGCCAAAAAGGATGTTCTTTGTTGAGTTTGTAATCTTTTCAGGAGAGAAGAGGAAACAAGAGACAGTGGTACCCAGAGGGAGACAGAGGCCTTATATCTGCTGACAACTGTAAATCCAGTAAAGAACACTAATAAAAAGTAGGTCATGTTGAGGTGGGTGAATATTTAATTTCATTCAATACTTACCTAATTGTAGGTTAAAAATAAAAACAGCAGTTTTTCAGACTGCTATGTATATGAACAAATAAAATAAATAATAAATAAATACTATGTGAAAGAATGTTCTTCTCTTTACATTTTTATGTAATAGGCTGCTTTATAACAGTTGATCACATCCACAGCTTATGTTGATGGCTAAACTAGGTGGGGGGGATGCTAAAATTATGACTGGATTTCTCTAGCAATATAATTTTGTGAATATTGCAATCAAGGTTAGTTGCATAAATCTGTATATCATACATATAATAGAGTTTTTAAAAACCATGTTAAATGGTTTGCTTTCCTCCTTTTGGGGGGGAAATTCCTTCTGGAGTTATTTGCATGCCTGGTATTGTGCAATTCATGTGTTCATGGTTCACCATACCTACAGTTATGTGAACTTGCCAATTATGAGTTGGTAACATATGATTTATAAGTACAGTAATACCTCAGTTAACGTTTACCTCGGATAGCGCTAAAATCGCATAACGTTAAGTAATCTGGGGAGGAGAATTGGATCAAGTAACGTTAAGGTCCTATGGGATGGATCGGATAACAACCGCTAAAGCCTGTGTGGTTACAATGTATCTCTATGGAGCTTTAACGTTATCTGATACATCCCATAGGATTTTAACATGCATCAGATAACACTAAAAATCGGATAACACCAAGACTTGTGGAACCAAGTCTTAGCGTTATCCGAAGTATTACTGTACGTTGAATCGTCAAGATCTCCCTGAGAACAGAAGACTGGACTGGTTCAGAAAGCAATACATTACAAGTAAGAATGTTCTTCAGGGGATGGGACAAAGAAAACATAATGTGTTTTTCTTGTGTATGTAAAGAAGGAAATCTTTTGAAATTACAGTACTTTTGTATGTGTTAAGAAGCAACTTTTATCCAACATTGGAGGAGGACTAAAATAGTTTATTGGAGCATTTTGAGGTCATTATCCCTACCCCATTTAGACAATTTTCTCACTTTTAAAGTTTATCTCTCCAACATACTAGAAAATAAATAAAAAGTAATATTGGAAGAAACTCAACTGGTTACTAGTTTCTCATTTCAGCAATATGATTTAGTCAGGAGGAGTAATTTCAATGCTGCTGCTGTAAAATGTGGGGCTGGGGTTTTTCAGAAATTTGTACTGATCTCCTGCAAGTACCACCAACAATTTTACCAGACATTTTTTCTTTCTTTTCCTTTCTTTCTTTCTTTTCTTTTCTTTTCTTTTTTTTTTTTGCTTCTAACCAACATGGCTGTACAGTGCACACACACAAGCTACTAGTAGGAAATAGCAATCAATAGAAAAATTCAATATTACTTTTTAAAAATATCCAGGTCTATACATGACTATATAAAATCTGGGACAATTTATAGTGCCATTTAAAATGCAGAAATATTTATATTTGCAAGCAATCATGACTAAAAACTGGATTTTGCCATTTTATTTGTATAGGATAAAATTGTGCTTTTATAGCATGCCTAATATATCACAGTATAATTAGTAATATCATTTTCCCCTGGATAAGAGCTATCCATCAAGTTGTGATTAATTTAAGGTTATAACTATCTCAGTAAGGATGATCTACCAGGCAAATATATTGCTTTCTTATATTTTTTTAAAAAGGTGCAAAGAAGGAGGTTCTAAGAAAATGAACCATAGTGAAATTGAGCAGAAGATTGAGGATTTAAAGATATTTCCATGTTTTATTTTTTCTGATGTATTATCATCAAAACCTGCAACACTTTTGTAATGCTCCATGATCAAAACAACAGTTGAAATGAATGGCTGAATCATGGATTCACAACCGACAGGCTGTGGGCTGAACCCAGCCCACGATGCCATTCATCTGCCCCATCTCCACCACTGCCAAACCCTGGAAGTGAAAGCAGGCATGTTTACGTCAGCCACAAAACACATCTGTGCATGCACAAACTCACAAGTTGCTGTCATAAACACGGAAGTGGGCACATTTACAGCACCCGTAAATGTGTCCGCTTCTGGGATGTGTGGTCCCGCCTGCTCAGCTGTTTGAGGGTATGGTCAGACCCATAGCATAAAAAGGTTAGCCACCCCTGGGCTAAACAATGTGTGATCCTGTTTATATCTAATTTTAATTATATCTAATTTTCAAAGTGATAGTTGAGTTAGTCTGTGCAGACATGTTAGATAGGAAACAAAAAAGGTGGAAACAAAAAAAATTAACAACAAAAATGTAGTGGGATCTGAAAAACTAACTCTAATATTTGTATGTGAGCTTTTGGGGACTAACTGGAGGTCATTTATTCATGGTCTCCAGATGAAGAAACAGTGATTGGTGAAATCTTTAAGGAAATACCTGCCTTAATTTAATTTAATTTAATTTAATTTAATTTAATAGATTTATATACCACCCTAATCCGATGGACCTTGTGATGAGATAAGATCCCTGTTTGCTATTCAGTTCTTATCCAAAGGAAATTAGTTCAGTCAAAGTGGTAGATCAGTGTAGGAACCTGAGGCTATAGATAGCAACAGAGGTGCAAATTGGGTGAGTAAAATGTGTCATTTCTCACCTAGTGGTATCTCAACACTTTAGTATGACATATAATTCTTTTCCAATGAGGGAAACTTTCATCTTGTGTGTGAGGAAGTGGACTTGGTCCTCAAAAGCTCACATTAAAATATAGCAGTTAGTCTTTAAGATGTGGCAACATTTTGCCCAATTGTTTCTTGTCATATATATCCAGTCACAGACTTGGAATTAACATTGAACGTAGCTATAATGTAAAATTCCCCTTACTTCTTTTTTGTTTTATAAAGGCTTCCATTTTTTTTTTAAAAAAAATGAATTTTAAAATTTATCAAACACTAAACATAAACTGTAATGGAAAAACAATTATCATAATTAATGTTTACCTCTTTACACATATCCATACTCACGTAAACCAATAAAATAAACAATGTCCATTTCAACTGTGGCTGCTGAAGATACCATACCTGACTTTCATCCTCTTTGTGTGTGTGTGTGTGTGTGTGTGTGTGTGTGTGTGTGTGTGTGTGTGTGTGTGTGTGTGTGTGTGTGTGTGTGTGTGTGTGTGTGTGCGCGCGCGCGTGCACGCGCATGTGTGAGAGAAAATGTCCTCATTTATACAAATTGCGAGTGGTTAGATCAAAACTTCACATTTGGAAACTTTTGGTTTCTCATTTCTTATTAGTAGTAGTTTTTTTGACAACATTCATGAGGGATGTCCCCCACTCCTCTTTTTCTTGAATTATTTTGGTAGGAGGGGTAAACCACCCCCCCCCCATTATAGCTGTCTGCTTTATCCCATTCACATGAATGCAGTCTCTGCAAGAAATTTGGTAACACATAAATACCAGCATGGGCACAGTCATGAATTATATAGAATTGTTACCCCAAGGGCACTGGGCATGTCCAGTCCAAATCTGTGCTTCCTGATTTGACCATAGCCTGAACCACATGGGACAGTCCAAAACCCTCTGTTCAAAGCACTCTGAATGAGGAAGCTATAGGATTCAGTTTACAAGTACATGTGACTTTCTCACTGATCATTGGTTGTGTGTTAAAAAGCCAGTTGCTCAGGGGTGAAACCATGAGTCAGTTAACCTGTGACACATGCCACTAATGGTGTAAGGACTTTGTCACTTTTGCCATCTCTGGGGACAGCTCCTGTGCATACCCCCCCCCCATCCATCCCCAAAGCAAGGCTGCCCTGATTCAGGTGCTATCAGCCTTAGCAAGAAACCTCCCAGTACTATTCATCCTACACTTCCAATAAACAAGCCAATTTGGAGATTTTACTTTACTTTTTTTTTAAAATAGAAAAAAGCCAGATTAAGGAGTGAAATTATTTTTGGAAAAGTTCATGCAATAAACTAAATTAAGGAAATAGATTTAGAGTAGGTTGGGAACAACCGTAACAGGGTAGATAATAAAGGCTACCTACTCTAAACTAAATGCCTCACATAAAGATCTCTCTGTTGCAGCATACAAGTCCAGCAAATATAAGATCCATTTCAGCTTTATGCAGATACAGTACTGCACTTCTTATATGCTTCAAGCCTCAGTAACATTGATGACACCCATCAGTCAATCCAAACCCAGTCTAATCAGAAGGTTTTGGAATACTGCCAAATGTATATGTCTCCATGAGAAGCCCCTGAAGTTAATTTCAATTAGGCTCACTGCACTTTGACTCCTAATCATATTGACCTTCACCAGTTATTCACAAAATAATAAGATAACCAAGGTTATCTACAAGATAACACTGGTGCTCTTCTCTTGGAACCCCCTTTCTCCAGATGACACCAACTCCTTCCCTGCCAATAGCTAAGCCTCAAACCTGTGATGGAAATAGTTTGATTCAGCAAGGATGCTAACTGTAAATTCTTTTTGCAGGGTGTTATACCTGACGCATCAGGATATATCCTGCTGTAGTGTGGTGTTTAAAGTTTAATCAATGTGTTCATATACATCAGTAACATGATATCAGTGATTTGAAAGACATGGGGCTGCACAGGTTCCAGTTCCAAAATTATGTTGTAGAATTCTCTTATCCTTAAAATATAGAAGAAAAATATATAGGTTAGACTGGACAGAATGGGGAGTTAGTGCATCCTATTTTCTTTTACATTTCCCCTCACCTCCCTTTCTGGAGGCCACTGTCTTTTATGGAGTATTGATTTCCTTCAGTCAAAAATGATTTGTCTGTGGCATTTATCTTATTAAGAGTGTCCATTATATTTCCTATGTTGTGATAATGTGGTGCTTATCATATTCCGTCGGTGTATTGATCAGTTTGTTAAAAGGAAGAAAGTTAATCTAAAAAAACCTTCTGATTAGTTCAGGGGTGGCCAACCTTTTTATGATGTGGGCCTAACCACACCTCCTGACAGCTGAGTGGGCTGGACCATGCCTCTGGAGGCAGGTGGGCACATTTAAGACTATCATAAATGCTCTCACTTCCGCCTTTATGATAGTAACGGACACATTTGTGCATGCATGGGAATGGGGCTTCCACTTCTGGGTATGTCAGAGGTGGCAATGGGCTGGATGGAATGGCATCATGGGCCAGGGCCAGCACATTGGCCATAGGTTGGGAACCTTTGGATTAGTTGATAATCCAGTAATCTATGGAGGAAATCAAATGACCCTAGATGGAATTGCTACTGTGGGAAAGAACATATTCACTCTTAGCTGACTGGCTGGGTGTTTTTTAAAAAAACATATTGGTAAAAATATTTCAAGTTCACAACTATATCTTTTAGTATAATGTCCTTCGGTGCTTAAGAGTTCAACTTTGAAATATTGTTGGGGGAGGGTGATTGTGCCTGCAGTTTTTTACTTATCTATACACACATGCAAAGAAAGATACATTTCCCTAGGATGTTTGCTGCATTGATTTCTTTAAACCTCCAAAGTGTAATTCCATCATTGGCCTGGGTTCATTATCATTCATCACAACTTCTTGTCCTGACAGACTCTTCAGCTCTCATTTCAGTCTTATGCCACTTCCTTCCCTTCAATTTTCCATAGTGCTAATAGAGCCTAAGGCAGTGGTAAAAATCATTTTAGCCCCTCGTCACAGGATCAATAACTTTATGTGCCATGCATTTTAGAACCTGTCCTGTAACAGACACATATTCATCAACAGAGGGACCATATTTAAGCCATCACACACTGTCAAGCCTTTCTCCCAGCAGAGCTTAAAATTTATTGAGCAAACTAACAGCAAGCTTCATGTGCAAAGAATAGCTTGACACACAGCCAGGATAAAGAGGTCTTGCAATGATTTTTCTGTAAGATGAGCAAAAATGATATGATCAATCAAAATACTGCCACTTCCACAGTATCCTCTGGCCACAAACTTTTCATGTGGTTCCAGGAGGGAATTATTTCAGAAAGAAGGATTAGATAAGTATTGTGGTGGTCCACAGTGAGGCCAACAAGGTTTAGGAGCAATGAAGTAAGCTTTAAGGGAAGATCAAAGTCTAAGGGTTGGATGGGTGGGCCAATCTCATATACCAGGAGTAGGAGTAGGAGTAGGAGTAGGAGTAGGAGTAGGAGTAGGAGTAGGAGTAGGAGTAGGAGTAGGAGTAGGAGTAGGAGTAGGAGTAGGAGTAGGAGTAGGAGTAGGAGTAGTACTCAAGGACTAACACCAGCATATAGCCATTGTAGACTTGTTTGCACTCACAAAAACAATGTCAACAACACAATAATAACACTGGAAACAAAAGCCAATTTATCCATAGCCTCTCTCACAGAGTCCACACAAAATCAAATAACTTCCATCCATCATGATATTGTACAGTGATGGCCTCCTTTCCTATATAAACCAGGCACAGAAGGCAAGCAGTTAACATGTGAGAAAAAAAACACAATGCTATGATGTTCCCACCTTTCCATGTCTGCATCATATTGTATCATGTAGGCTGACCTGAAGAGCCTGCTGTGTTCATTCTGTCAAAAGGCACCCGTTATCAAAAGGGCAGTGAATGATGACTGCAGACATGAGTTACATTGTTTAAAATTTTGCACAAATGCCAAATGCTCTTATAGAATTCTAATTGAATTATCCTTGCTTCCTTTAATCTATAATCATTACTATCATAGAGTCCTAGGCTGCAGAAGTGTAAAGGAACAATCATTTCGTCCAAAAGCTTGTTAAAGCAAGAAAAGGTCTTATTGACAGGTCATGGGATGAGTTTTCTACCCCTGAGACCCCTTGAGAGCCACACAGATGCCAAAACTGCAAACAAGGAACCAGAACGGACTAGAAGCCATCTACCTCTGGTTAGGAACAACGGGTGTAAAATGGTGCAAGGGTTCCTGTATATCATCTAAAAAGTGAGTCGTCACTTCTGGAAGCTTGCAGGATTATTAATTCACTTTTGCATTGGAAAAAGGGAGATGGAGGGCAGCTGAGGGCCTTAAAAGACATCTTTACAGCCAGATGCAATTTGGGAGCTAAAGTTTTTCTCTAACTGAACACCTCTAATCAATGATATTCTACTACAGGGGTCCAACCACCCCGAGCCCACTACACCCCCCAAAAAAACTCCAACCCCCTCACCAGTCCCCTGCTTGGAGGCACCTGGAGGAGCTGCATCGTGTGGGTAAAGGAAACTTGCCTGCAGCCACAGGTCACTTTCTCCATCCCTGCCTCAATCTTTGTCTTCCCTACTTGGCTTGGCATGTCCCTAACAGCGCTCCGTAGCAGGCTGGATGTTGTAAGTCTTACAACATCCACCCTGCTACAGAGTGCCATTAGGGATACACCAAGCCAAACAGAGGAGACAAGGATTGAGGAGGCAGTGGTGGTGGCTGGAGCAAGGGCACGGGCTGGATGATTTGGTGCCGCAGGCTGGACCCAGCCCATGGGCCGTAGGCTGAGATCCCTGCTCTATTACTTTGTGAAGCAATCTCCTATGCTTTCAAACAACTTTTACTTTCAGGAATATCCCTAATATTTAATCAAAATGCCCTTTCCTGTAACTTTAAATTATTATAATACCTTAAAATATTTTTAAGCCTTTCCACTATTTGAAAGTAGCTATAATTCCATCTATCTGTATTCTCCTCTCAAGGCTAAACATACTCACCTCCCTCAACTGCTTAATATAGGGCTTTTGTTTTCCAAGCGTTTTTCACTATCTTTGACACTCTCCTCTCAACATGTATTGATTATACTGATATTTGTCCTAAACATGGTGCCCATAACTGGGCAGAGTGTTCCAACCGAAGTCCAATTAAAGCAAAATTGAGGTATTCAATAACTTCCCTTCATGTGGATGCTAAACTTCTGTTAATGAAGTCTAGACTTGAATTAGCCTATATTGGTAAAAGTTACCCTTGCTCAAAAGCCAGTTATATATGACTCTAGGGTTCAGTGTTCATCTCTGTTTGTAGCCAAAGAGTCAGCACTGTCTGCATTTGCACATGTTTCCATGGGCATGCCTAGACATCAGATTGCACAGATCACTGTTTACCTTCCCACCGAAGTGGTCCCTGTTTATCTACTTGCAATTGCTTGCTTTCGAACTGCTAGGTTGGCAGGAGCTGAGACAGAGACAGGAGCTCACTCTGTCATGCAGTACTCTGATATTGAACTCTGACCTTGCAGTCTTCAAGCTCAGTATCTTAACCACTTGAGCCACTCCAGTCTCCTAGCCTATATTACCCTAGCCTATATTACCACTTCATTAAACTGCTGACTCGTGTTTAGTATGTGGTCTACAAGCCCCCTGCATCCTTTTTGCAATCATTACTGCTAATAATTATTAGTGATTATCTTTTATTTGTGCATCTAATTTTTCCTGCCAACATATAGTCATGTTATGCTTACTAAAATTAAATTCAGATATCAAAACAGGCCATGCAAGTCAGCACTACCAGATCACCAAGGGTAGATCAGCTGTTTTCTACCATTCAGTTTAGTTGTTTGAGTGGACAATTATCTCCAAATTTTGTGGCAACCCCCTCACCCCAGTGGCATTTATGCTGTGAACCTAAATGCTTTGAAATCCTTCTGTTTACCATTCTTGAAAATGATCTAACATCATGACATCTGGACTGGCTCTGACAACCATTATATGTGACTTTTCTTGGACACTTAAGTGTTGGTTTAAAATGGGGAGGGTGACATGTGCTTTGAAAAGAAAGAACGAAAGACATACTACCAGGCAATTATGATTGGCTGCTGCAAATGGTTGAACATTTAGTTGGTCACTCTTCACACTGTATACAGTTGCTTGGGCAAATCAGAGAACAATAGGCTAGAGATCACCTGGAAAACATCTGAACAATAACAAGTTACAGTAACACAGGACCAGGTAT
Organism: Furcifer pardalis; assembly: GCA_030440675.1. Taxonomy (NCBI): domain Eukaryota; kingdom Metazoa; phylum Chordata; class Lepidosauria; order Squamata; family Chamaeleonidae; genus Furcifer; species Furcifer pardalis. The sequence continues at coordinate 115,327,532 of CP126894.1, forward strand.
TCCAAAAGACAAGATAGGAGCTGTTTTTCTACATGGTGAATTTAAAACACATCTTGGATCATTGCATGTCAGAGGAGGGTTTTGGTTTTTTTTAATAAAACAAGCAGAAAAGCTTAGAATCAAAACCTGAGTAGTGCAAGGGGATTTGTCTCAGTGGCAAGTCAGAGTCTTGTGTAACTCCCTGGAGTAAACAGAGCAATGAGGTTACTGATGAAAAATAACCCACTGCTGAAACAGAGGAAAGCACGGTAAAGTGAAAAACATGAAAGAAACCAAACTGACAGGAAATGTGGGTTATTTCACATATAAACATGTATTGGCAAACAGTAATGGGGCAGAGACCCCACAAACAAGCCTATGGAGGTTGCAAACAAAATGCATGAACACAAAGCTCTGTGAGAAATTAGTAACTTCTTCACTGAGTTTTCTTCCAATGGTAGTTTAAAATTGCCTCTTTGATTTCTCTATGACATCAATGGAATGGACATTCCAATGTCCTCTATCTGAGTAGCCCCATTTTACTTTACTATTCATTGATATTTCTTCTTCTCATCAAAGTCTATGGTAACTTCCAGATGGTCCCACCAGACTCTTGCCCTGGTGAGAGATATTATTCATCTTTCATCCTTTTGTCAAGCTGTCTTTCTCTGTATGTTTAGCTTAGCCCCTGTTGGTTAAATATTTAGAGTCTGGAGGGTTGGGTGGTGGTTGGGTTATTATCACACAGAACAATCTTAAGTTTAGCAGACTGTCATTACTGTAGAGTTTGGATCTTAAGTGCCTGCACCTGGAAGTGGGAGTTAGGGATACAGTGGTTATTATTATTATTATTATTATTATTATTATTATTATTATTATTATTATTATTATTATTATTATTATTATTATTATTATTATTATTATTATTATTATTATTATTATTATTATTAAATTCAAATTTATATGCCGCTCTTCTTGCCGAAGCAACCCAGAGCGGCTAACAATGTTGCAATAGAAAACATAATATACATACAATATAACAAGAATAATACAATCAATGTGGTCAACAAAACCTTCAAAAAAATAATAATAAAAATATAAATACATTACAGTCAAAGAAATGCAAAAAACAATCATGGATATACAGTACAAAGCAATAGGGAAAGTCCTCATCCCTTATAAATATTTCAATTAGTAAATATACATTTATCTGGAGGAATGGCTGGCCATGGTTCAGCTGTGGCGGTAGTAGCGGGACTGGCGTCCTTAGTCGGCGGCGGTGGCAGAAAAGTTCTTTTTATAGCCGCCCGCCTGGAGTCCCCAGGTGTTCCTCGTTCTCCCCACCCGGCTGGGAAGGCAGCGGGGGAGGCAGTGCAGGCAACCCAGTCGGTCCGGGGCCGACTGTTGCTGCCGGGGACTCTCCAGTGTAATACTTGCAACCTTTCATAGCTTTATACCGCTGCTGCTGTCCTGTGTTGACCTGCTTCCAAGATGGTGGTCGGTCCACCTTGCTCAGATAAGATGTTTCCTGGGGGCACCACCTCCTGTAAAGCATGAGTATCATTTACTTCCAACGGACTTGTTTCTGAGTAGAGCCAGCTTGCTTTGACCAACCGTTACCTAATGAAGGACAAACGGCCCTGCTGCGAACAAATTTTTCCTCTCAGAAGGTGCAAAAGCCAATTAATCTGCCTCTCATTTCGCAGCGCTTCCGCTTTCCCGCCTTATTAAAAGACGTTCCCGCCTTATTAAAAGACGTTATTATTATTATTATTATTATTATTATTATTATTATTATTATTATTATTATTATTATTATTATTATTATTATTATTATTATTATTATTTTCAATTTATATGCCGCTCTCCTTGCCGAAGCAACTCAGAGCGGCTTACAATGTTACAATATCAAACATTAAAAAACAGCACAATATAAATACAGTAAAACACCGGATAACGATTGGATCGGATAACGCTAAAATCGCATAATGTTGGGGAATTTGAGGCAAACATTTGGATCGGATAACATTATGTGACTGTGTTGGTGTACTGGGTTCCCCATGACCCAACACTCTTTCTGGAAGTGGCCATGCAGTGAATGGAGAATAGGCTGAAATTGGATCCATACAAGATGAAGATCATATTGGTGGGGACCAACCATCTCAGGTTAGGAGAATTTCCCTTCATTCCCTCCCAAAAACAGTATGTGTGGAATCTAGGCATGAAACGTGATTCTTCACTATCTATGGAACAGCAGGTGGTGTCTATGGTCAAATCTTTATTTTTCCAACTGTAGCTCATTGCCTGGCTTCTCCCATTCCTGGACAAGAGTGATTTCCTTTCCTTGACCGACGTCTAGGTAATCTCCAGAACTGACTGTTGCAATGCTATCAATGCTGTACCTTGAGGCTGGTACAGAGACTCCAATGGATACAAAATGCAGCAGTTACATTGATTATGTGTATTGGTCATTCTGATATTACCCTGGTCTGACCAGCTGTTGTCATCCAGTCCTCTGAAGATGACCTGGATCAGGAGGCACTTCCTATGCTCAGCCAAGTTCTGCCTGCACCTGAACCTGATAATGTCCTGAACCAGGAATCTCAGCCTGCTTCTGGCTCAGTTCTGTTTCCCCAGGCAGATGACCTGTCAGATCAGAAGTCTGACTCTGACAGTGATCAGCTCTCAGTCAAGGAAAGATTCAGAAAGATTCAGAAAGGAGCTACACCTGCACCTTTGTTAGCTGCCTGGGGTCTCTTTGAGGAGGGTGGCATATAAGTCTGATTAAAGAATTAAATAAATAAGCTAGAACTAGTTATAAGAGAAGACTCCCAGCTGATAGCAATTAGCTGGGAGGTTTTTAAGCAAGCTTGTTGCAGCATTCCAGTGTTGGTACAATTCTTCAGTGCAAAAACTGATGTCCTACTTGACTTTGGATACCTTTTGAGATTGCTTGCCTAGACCCTGACCTGCCTGCCGTGACCCTGTCTTCTCTGCCAACCCTGACAACACCCCTGGACATCTTTTGGACTAGATGCTGCGTGAACTACCAGACCTCAGCTTGCTCTTTGGACTTTGCTATTTGGACTTTCCTTGAATAGACTCTCTGTGTAGCACTGCTGAGTGGTGACTGTGCCTATTGGAGTAGGTCAGCACACCAGCCTACATTGGCTACCCATTGAATATCATGTCAAGTTTAATGTCTTAGTACTAACCTACAAAGCCCTATATGATGTATGACCAAGTTACTTTTGGGAGTGCCTCTTCCTATGAAATATTGCCCAGAGGACCCAAATGATGACACTGAGGGTGGGCACACCAAAAGAAGAAATGTGTTTTGTTTTGTTTTTCAGATATCATGCATTTTAAGCTGTGGCTCCTGGGTTCTAGAATGAGTGGGCATCAGTATGTTATTCCTTTATTTTATCATTTATGTGTTTGTTGGCTTTTCGTAAATCCCTGAAAACATTTTTATTTCAACAAGCTTTTTAAGGGTAAAAGAACAAATGAGTTCGCACTTTTGTGTCAAGATTATTGAATAGGCATCAGTATGTTATACCTTTATTTTATCATTTATGTGTACACAAAATGTCCGTGGGCCGGCGGGAAGATCCCGCTGATGCGTGCTTTGCCCAGGTGCCGGGAAAGGAGGAATAGTCGGCGGTGAGCCTGGAGGGCGGAATGAGGCGCAGCCTTTAAAAGGGCTGCGCGCCTCCGGGTCTCGCCGCCTTTCAAAAGCCGATGGCATGGGCGCAGTTGCTCTCGTTGCGGTGCTCTCGATCATCTGGCCATTGCTCCCCTGGGGCTTCTAGCCGTGGCTTTTAGAGCTGCGGTTGCTTCCCCTCGTTAGATCCTTCCTTCCTGCTTTTCGTACCTCTCGCTGCGGCGTTGGTGGCCGCAGCTTGGGCTGGTACGAGGGCCTCTTCCCTGCCTGTTGGGGCATTCGTTCATATAGCGGTGGTGTTTGAGCCGCATTTTTCCCCCGCTGTTCTTCCCCTTGCTTCTCCTTTGCTGCGGCCTCGTTAGCTGTGGTTAGTGTCCATTTGAGGGCATTTGCGATCTGTGGCTTGGGGCCTTTAGCTCAGCTGCTTAGGGCCTTGCGCCAGGGCATTTGAGGCTGTGGTGTTCGCCCTTCCCCCTTCAACAGGGCTTTTAATCCGGAGGGTTTTCTCCAGCGGGCTGTCTGTTGCCTTTCCCAATAAAAGCTGCCTGAGTCCTGCTCATAGTGCTGCCTCGACGGTGGCATCTTTGGGTTATACGGATGCGGACATTATGCGCATGGGTCGCCAGGGTTCCTCCAGGTTCCGCACTTATGTATGACCTCTTGAGGTCTGACTGTTTGGCTGGCACATTTTCATTTTTCTTTCAGATCACCCTCCCCTGCCGATGCCTGGGATCGTCGGGCACAGCTACATCTTCTGGGCCGGCCGCCACCCCGCGGAAGCTTACTACGGGATGCACCTTGGCCTCCAGGATCGCACATTCATTATGTGGCATGGGTTCCGGGGCATGGTGTGGAGTCAACTTTTACAGTTTGTCGTGCGTCAACCGTGCAGTGGCACGTTCCTTCCGTGCATGGGCACTGTGATTGAGCACCCTACTATTCGGGTGGAGAATGTGCGTTTGTACCACAGAGATGGGGTACACCTCTCTGCAGATGGTATGGCAGCGTTCATAGCGGCCCTGGATCTTGGCCTGTGGGCTGAACTTTCGGCCACTTGGGGGGTCGGGCGGTGAGTAGTTATTACTCCTCTCCATGTGATGGGTAGCACTGGTAACGATATTGAGCGGATCCCTATCGAATCTGGTTGGGATGCAGTTCATCAGTCAGCTGGGGGCATAGCATAGAAAGAAGTATATCGCTGGCTGATGAAATGTGGCCCGGGAACAAGGGATTGCCAGCTTGCAATCCCATAAACTGTTCGCCCAATCTTGGGTCAGAAGTTCAAGCAAGGATACTTCTGACAAGGGATCGTTAATTTGGAAACATTAAGTAAATTGAATAATATAAAGTTAATTGATGTAAGTATAATTAACTGATCCTTACTAGTGCTACTTTGGCCTGTTGCAGGGCAGTTTATATGCATTAATCATTAATTGAGTTAAGTTGGTTATAAGCTAATAAAGTGGCCCAATTTTACAACCAAATATCGTGTCTGACTCCTCATTCCGGGCGTACCTGGGCAAAGACAAATCCACATATTTAATAGTTATCACTGACAGTCCTGAGCCGAGTTGGTCGATCTGTCCCTCTCAATTTATTCAAGCTCTTTCTATTCCAAAAAAAGAAGCCATTTGTGAATTATGGAAAAATCATTTAAAGAAATCAGCTGAAAGTTTCCCATACCCCTATTTAACATGGTAGATGGGAATAAAGTAGACATCAAGAAATCCGACAGTGATGGGTATATCTGTGTTTAAGGTATCAGGATAAGTGAGATACAACCCACATCTACACCTAATAAAACTTGCTAGTTTTTAAGGTGCCATGTGGATCTTTGTTGTTTCTGTCTCACATATTAGGAAATTGTTCACATATTACGAAATTGCTTTCAAAAAAGATATATGAAGAGCAATTATTTACAATGTCCCAAGTCCATCAGTTGTAATTTCTTCTGCAACACTCAATTCCATCCATATAATCCCTGATGTTATACACCTGTGTCAAACCATGCAAAACCAAGACACCATAGAAGCCATCTTCTGCACACATACAAAAGTCCTAATATAGAATTGTGTCCTCAAAAATTTCCAAGAATCTCAACTCTCCTTTAAACTGGCAAAAAAAAATCCCTACATATATCTTTCAAAAAAGATATATGAAGAGCAATTATTTACAATGTCCCAAGTCCATCAGTTGTAATTTCTTCTGCAACACTCAATTCCATCCATATAATCCCTGATGTTATACACCTGTGTCAAACCATGCAAAACCAAGACACCATAGAAGCCATCTTCTGCACACATACAAAAGTCCTAATATAGAATTGTGTCCTCAAAAATTTCCAAGAATCTCAACTCTCCTTTAAACTGGCAAAAAAAAATCCCTACATCTTGTCTTTTATAAAAATGGAGGCAGGAAATCCAGAAGTGGACTTTCTAGCTACTTCCCTATTTAGTTTTTATTTTGAGAGAGGTAATGCCATACCTCATCTGCTTAAACATCACACCCTATCTGTTAGCAGTTTCACTTAGCAAACTGTTTCTTAGGTTCCTGTATACTACTCATAGCACTACTATCAACATAATTGCTATTTAGAAAGTATACAACACTCCTGTGTCCAACAGATTTGTGTTGCAAGGCACAGAACTGCTGTTCTGAAATAATGAGTATGAAGGCTGAGATAAAAAACTGACATAGACAAAAATCTATGGGTTAAAAGTGATTTGGTTTTAAACCTTTACAGTCGGTAGAGACTTATTGCTTGGCAAAGGGGGTATCTTTGGTTGGAATACTATTTGCAGAAATTAAATTTGTGTTATCCTTCTAGTACACATGCAAAGGTGGAAGTCTGGAGATCATTTTTCTCCATCAGTGGTTTTAGTTAGAAACTGGAAGGCTAAGAGAGAATTTTCTGTGCATTGCTAATTGAAGTCTTTCATTAGCAGGAGTGAGATGCGTAGAGCAATAATGGAATCAAAGTCAGGTGCTGCAGAGGAAGGGAAATGCAATGTACATTTTTTGCACAATTCTACATTTACATTTAATGAAATCCATATCTAGGAGTTGTAATAAGTAGAACGTGTTGGAAATCTTCATGCCAAACTCCAAATAAAGATATTTTATTGTGAGAGAAGCTTGGATAAACCATTCTTTCATTATATCAAATTCCCAATCAGATTTTTTGACACCCTGTATCAGTTTCAAAATATCATCAAATCTGATTCTAAACAACAAAGTATGTATGTGCATATGCAAAGAAAATGCACTAGAGTGGTTTATTGTGCACATTTTCAAAGTATGTTCTAACAGCATGTGACATGCACACTATATAATCAAAAATAATAGATTGTTCCATTAGAATCTCTTGAGTAAGACCATTTTCTGGATATTCCCATGGTCACCACTTTGCAAATTTGCATGTTCTCTCCCACAGTTCCAGTACTATGAAGTTGAAATGAGTAGAGTCACAGCATGATGAACAGATCAACACAGTGAGCTCCTATAAATGCCTAAATCAAACCAACTAGTGCTTAATGAATGGGAACAGAAGTCCCAGAAATACATGTGGGAGCCTAATACTGAATGCATAGCTCTTTACTGAAATCCTTACACATGCAGTGCTCAAAGCCAAAATCCAATTACCATATATACCAGAGTATAAACTGATTTTTTCAGCACCAAAAATCTGCTGAAAAAGCAGACTCAGTTTGTACTCTAGTCATCTGCTCTATTTTCCTGGCTGCAAGGGAGATCTGCACATTTGAGATCATCTGGTAGCAATGCCACCTAGAATAGACCCATTTGGAATGCTAAGTCAATGCTTATATAAACCCTACTGATTAATTGAGTGTGCTCTAGTCAGGGTTCCAGTTAAATTCAGACACAACGTTTTGGTTATCTCATGGAGACACTGTAATCACCTCTATTCTGTCTACCTGTTCTATTTATTTTTTACATTAACATGAACCGGAAAATATATTTAGTAATCAACTCATTTCTGTTAGGTTTATAGTGTACCCTCTTAACATCAGAGATCTCCAAGAACAGCTGAGAACATTATCAAAATAGCAATAATATGACTTGTGAATTCCTTCAAGAATAAAGGCAAGAAACATGTACAAATGATGATGACAATTAATGAAAGCCTCGTTGTACTTCTGTCTTGTTTCCCCATAGTCTTGTGTTATTCCTGTGAATGAGTAGGTGAGAACAAATAAGTGGGTGGGCTACTGGGTTAGTTGAACCAGAATGACAAGAGAACTCTTTAGAGCTAATTTTATTTCAGAATTATGCATGACTGAAACTTCCTATATCTTTCCTTAAGGCTATTACAAGCATGTAGACATTCATCCTTTTGATGCATTAACAGTTTCTGCAGTGGCTTTTTCATTCAGGTAGAATGTTACCTGGCACAGATGTCTTTGCCCAAAGTCAGCAGCCCTGTTGGATTGAAAATCAAGAGGAATAGAACCATATCAGATCAGTCATTTTAAAAAACTGAACAGAGCCTCATTATGGCTCTTTCTGTTGCAAAAGCAAGCAGACTAATGGGATCCCCACTGCGTATAGCTCTCACAATAGTGGGGGTAGGCCCTATGTCCAATGTACCATAATCACACATTTTACTGTGAGTATTTTGTACAGGATTATAGCAAGAACCTCCTGCCCACCGAACTGCGCCTTTAGACAGAGCTCTTACCCTTCCGGAAGGGCGTGAAAACCTGGCTGGCAGGACAGGTTTGGGGACCCGGGAACGTGGGTTCCCATACCAAGTTGCTTATATAAGGACTGCCCCCTGGGTTGGAATGTGGGAATACTGGTGTGTAGTTCTGTGTTGTTTTAACTTCTGATGATTTTTTAATTTTGACGCTTTTATTGATATTGAGTGTTTAGGTTTTATTTCTGTTTTTATCAGGATGTAAGCCGCCCAGAGTCGGGTCCTCCCGATTGGGGCGGGGTATCAAATTTAATAAATAATAATAATAATAAATTCAATTGTAGACTCCTTCTGCATCACAAACATTCATTTTTTTTAGTAGAACAATTGCTTCAAATACCAGCCTGCCACTGTGTTTTTGTTTCTTTAATCTGCAATAGGTTAACAGACACAAATATCCTTGCCACCCACTTTTCCTAAGTACAGGGGTGACCTGTACTTAGAAAAAGAATGCGAGCCTTTCCACAGATGCAGTGTTGTTAACTGAACAAGCCCAAGAATCTCTGGGAACACATACACAGAAGTGTCCCACACATTAAATAGGAATAAGGGGACTTTGGCTTAAGCAGCAAATGTCTGCCTATTTCTCTGCAGTGTCCACTGGACAGCTCTATTGAGTCCAATGATCTAATTTTTATTCCACTGTGAATCCTGATAGTCTACAATATTAGATGTTGCTGGATTGTAACTCTCACCAACCTTAGTTGCTCTAGCCAAGGGGTAAGAGATTATGGCACTTGTATTCTAACTACATATGGAGGGTCAGAAATTGACCATCTTTAATCTAGACTAACACAGGGATATGAGTCAGACCTTCTTAATATAATGTGACTGTATGCCACTGATTCTCAAACCTCTTCAGTAAATCTCACAGTCAAGTTGTAAATAGTTGTTTATTTACTCTTGTTTTTATTTCCCTTGGGGAGCCTAAGCACACACAGAGGGAAAAACATCAGTGGTCAAACATAAATGCTCAAGTTGGTTGATCACAAAATTGGGAGATGCTCACTAAATGCTTTGTTTTCATCCATTTAGACTGGGGTGGCCAAACTTTTTCCACCATGAGCCTGACCATGCCCCTAGACAGCTGAGCGGGCCAGACCACACACCCTGTAAGCAGAAGTGGGTGCATTTATGGCTGTCGTAAATTCACCCACTTCCGCATTTATGACAGCCACAAGAATATTTGTGCATATGTGGGTGCATTTTAAGGCTGATGTAAATGAGCCCACTTCCACTTCCAGGTGAGGCAGGGGCAGCAATGGTGTAACTGAATAAGCCCCATTTTAAATGGTGCTTTTTCTGTTAGCTTTGTACCCACCTAAATGTGTTTTAGTACTCTCAAAATGGTGATTCCAGATATGTGGGAGGGAAAAGAATGTAAACAAGATGTGCCTCATGGTTTTACTGAATGTGCTATTGACATGCCTTGCTCTAAGATCATAGGCTGAAATCCTTAAGGAGGAGGGTCAGAGGTGTAACCCAGTGATGCAGACACACACACACACATACACACATGGAATGCTGTGCAGCCATTCTGCAAAATGTGAGACTTGTAGAAGGAGGATGGGCTGGAGTGCTTTCCCTGGAACCTTAAGGGTTAATTTCTGCTTTGAAATGCTTGCTGATCTTTTGATAAACTATAGCCTGTATTTTTCAATGTTTTCAATATATTTCTTGAAGAAACTAGGAGTGGTTATTTAGCCTAATGTTACCTTTTTTACACATATCCGAGACCTGGGCTTTCCAGCCAAGGAGTGGCAACTCAGAAGAACACTGGGGCTACCTGAGAAGCAGATCCCTTCTGTTACAATGGGCCAGATGGAATGGCCTTGCAGGCCGTATATTGGGAACCACTGATTTAGACCATGTTAATGAAAAACTTTAATAAAAGATTCCCTCCCTCCAAGCGACAGTTACAGAAGGAGCTTTTTTTTCTAACTGAAGTCTCAGTCGTTTCAACCTGATACCCCCCCTCCCCCCTCTAAATGTCTACCTTTGTTATGGGAAATGAATCACACATTAAAAAGAGCACAGAAAGAGAAGCTGGCTGTTTTTAGAAGGTACAGAGAATTCTGCCAGTGCTTCTGAACAGGTCCATGCACTGTCTTTGGAGAATTCTGCAAAAATGTGTGATTTGGAGGGGCAACTATAGGGCAGAGGAAAGAGCCTCTGGTGGTCCACATGATGGAGGAGCAACATATGGATCTTTAATGTTATACTTATGATCTGTAGAGTTAAGAAGTTTGCGGCCAAAGATGTTCCATGGTCTGAACTGAGGAAAGAGAAAAATCAAAAGTAATACACAGTATCACTAGGTTCAGTGATGAAAGAGAAGATGAGTGATAGCCTGGCTTATACCAAGTTTAGCTCAATCATATTTTTTTTTTTTTTGTGGGGGGAGAAATTACATTTAGCACACTTCCTTGATCTAAACACTCCAAACAATTATTTGTTCATATGGTGAAATGGAACACTTTACCTGCTCATCTACAAAGGGGGAGGGAAAGGGAAGTGGGTTCCCCCCTTGCTTATTGTTGTAGCACTGGATTGGTAAAGATAGGACAAGACAACCATAGCCGTCAAAGAGAAAGACAAGGGGAAAAATCCTCCTCCTTGCTGATTCAGGGCTACAATGATTGGCAAGGGGAAAAACAATTATACTTTCCCTACCCCTTTGCAGAGGATTGGGGGAAATGTAAAATCAAAATATCTAGTACACTGACAAGACTCATTAGCCCCAGCATCATCCTGGATATTGAGAAAGGAAGCACACATTGAGCATCACTGTTTTTTGAAGTGTATGAATACCGTGCAAACTGGCCTGTATCCAAATATCTATTGTACAGTTATAATTGGGACTTACCTGCTCTGAGCTATTTTGGGTTTGGCATGAACTAATTAATTTTTCATTTTTGATTCAATTGAAATATGATGTTTGATGAGAGCTTTATAGATATCCTGGAATGCCTAAAAATGAACAAATGGATCCTAGAGCAAAGCAAACATGAATTATCTCCATGGGTGAAAAATGATGAAACTCAGACTGCCCTACTTTTGGCCACATGATGAGAAGGTAACATTATTTGGAAACATGGGGAAGATTGTTTAAATAAAGATATTAGTGGTAGTAAGAATTTGTCAGTTGGAAGTAAACCTCAAAGATCAACTATAACTGATAACAATTTTAACAGCATTGGTGCTTATCAGGGACATAAAACCATCATACTGATTGTGCCCGATTAAAAAAATCTGCACTGTGGATAATCCACAGACCCTTTTTGTTTTTTATAGTCCCTTTCTCAAACTCCTTCCAAATTTGCTGCCATGCTACAAAGTAAATTCATTTCACCATATTTATAAGTGTGTTACATGTACAGTGTTGTTATGAAACAGAATTGTATTTCTGTAAATAATGTAAAGCATAGAGAGGCATTTTTTAAAAAATGACCCTATGATGCCACCATGTTTTGTTGTTTTTTCCTGTGAGAGATTGAAACATCTATCCCTGCTTTAAAAAAAAAATGACCCATTCCAACAACTAGCATAGCAAATATTCCAAAACATCTGAACCTGCTCTGTAGTTCTGATTTCACTTGTTGGCATAAATGTGATTTTCAATTGTTTTCAACTGAAGCTAATTTAAAGTTAAGGCACCAGAAAAAGGTGAACATACCCAGGAGTGAAAAGATTAAGGGCTATTCACATGCATTTCAAAACTTTAATTTTTACCTTACTTTTTGGTCTTTATTACCGGTATGTGTTTTTAAAAAACCCATCTGTCCTTATTTAAGTAGCAACAGATTTCTCCTCACTGCCACACTACATCTTGTTATATTTAACAATGTTCCTTGAAATGATAGATTCTGAAGGATTCTGAAATTACAGTAGACAGTATTCTTCCATTGTATGTTTACAAATGTTTCTAGGTTTTTGCAGCTAATTGATAAATGTAGTCCTTGACATGGTAGCATAATATAAACTACTCAGTATGGTTTCTGTAAGAAACTCCAGGGAATTATACTGTTTCTCCTCCAGATGTTCCTTTTGAGAATATATTATGATTTCCAAACATATCCACTGTTAACATTTAAAATGTCTAACATTAAGGCACCCTCCCCTTCCCCTTTGTGTTCATTTAAATTACAAAGGCAGTAAACTTAAAAGCCACCAGCACTAGAGTAACCTTGATAAAGATGCATTTATAACCTTCAAATTTTTCATGGAATTGTCCCATTTAAAAAAAAAAAGAACTTGAACGGGGAGAAGACTAAACAAATTACCTTTTTAAGTAAAATGAATAAAATTCTGTACGAATATAAATAACAAAGATGATACAATTATGATGAAGTTGCCACATAAGATAAGTTTGAGATGCTAGGAAACTTCTTCCATAACTACATTATTAAAAGGGACATCCCTTTTAATAATGGTCAGACATCACGCTACGGTAATGGAGTAGACATACAGCCAGCGACTCAACACTGAGTGTTGGGTGGCGACAAATAACCTGACTCCTAAAGGGGCCAATGGCTAAAGGGTGGATGGGCCCCTTTAGGTGGAGTGATGGTCCCCTTAGTAGAGGAAATACCACTGGAAACCATCATATTGGGCCCAACAGCAAAATGAGTGGAGGACAAACTTTGATTCCTGATGGTCATGGAGGCAAAAGAGCCCATGCCAAGTGCTCTGGCTATGAAGGTGCACCTCGTCCATATCCTCATGGCTGTTACAGTCCATTGCAGTCCCTATGATCATAGTGTGTGGGTCACTTTATGGCAAGCTGGGAACCACCTTAAACAACTTCACATCTATGGCAATTTTTCCTGCTTTAGGAAAAAAATGCATTCTCAAATACGAGTTGCAGCCAATGATGAGGAGAAGGGAAAGTTCAACTTGTTGAAGTTTTGCCTAATATGCAGTATCAATGATCCCATGGTGAAGGGGGAAAACATTATTACTATTTTCCTCCATTCTGGAGTCAGGTTTGAGGTCAGAAAGTCAGCATGTTGGGTAGGTTTAAATACATTATTGGGTCATTTGACTTTCATTCCATATGTAAATATATATTAAAATATTTTCTGCTTAACAGACTTAATATGGAAAATTTCTTAGATTACTTTCAGAGAGATATAACATTTTCTTAAATTCCCTCTCTCCAGCACACACACCCTTGTCAGAGCTTTAAAAAACCATTCCTCTTTTGCTTGGTTGTTGCAGCTATTTTAAAGAGGGCAGTCCTTAGATCTTCATTTGTTTGATTTAAATTATACTCCTAATTGGAAAATCATGTTATAGCAGACTGGAGAAAATCTGCATTTATTATTATTATTATTATTTTTAAAAAACTCATTAAGTGAAAGCCTTGTCCAGCCATGGGGGTTGAGCAGTCTAACTAGGCAATATTTTTATTATTAGCTTTCGTGGATCAAGTCCACGAAAGCTAACAATAAAAATATAGCAGTTAGTCTTTAAAGTGCTACAGTGTTTTTTATTTTGTTTTGTTTATTTTGTTTTGTTTTCTGATATTTTTGAACCACAGACTAACACGGCTACTATTCAAAAAGAATTAACTAGACAATTTTGCCCATCTCTCATCAATGACGTTAGGCCGTGTAATGGTCCATGGGGTCAAAAGGGGTTGGAATCAACTATGTGACTGAACAACAACAAACAACTCACAAAAATGCCCTCTGTTGGATCTCTTGTGTCAGGTGAAAGCAGAAGGCACACATCATGGTCCGCCTAGCCAGCGAGTGATGTGATATTCAAATAGCTAAAATAACCACGAGTTGTGTGGATTGTCGCTGTGGAGATGTTTACTCATGCAGGGACTCCTCGCTGAACAACAACTCCAAGGTAATATAAAAAGCTGATTTTCTCCATATTCAGCCATTTGTCAGACTACGTTTTCTGATGAATTCTTAAGTCTATGTATGTTGTTTTATTCTGTTTGTTTGTTTGATGAACTGTATGATTGTCAGTGGGCTCAGTTTCTGCAGTTCCATAAATTAACTCATACCAAGGAGCATCCATCATGATCTTGGGTAATAGATTAATGACAAACAAGATCTTCCCTTTTGTGTAGACAATATATCATTCCATTGGAGCTATATTCATACAATTTAGTAACATATACTTAGACTAAAGTCATATACATATGTTCTGTTGTTAAAGAGCATATATTCATATTGCTCAATTAAAAATTTAAATTACTTTATAAAATTGTAATTTCTTTCTGAAACATATAAGACTAGAATGCATTGCTCCATTATTCTATTTCAAATAACTTTGTTAAAGTTTAACTCTGAAGTAATTCAACTTCTTAACTACTTTTAGTTACATCTAATTGTCCAGTTAATCTCCAGTTTTAAGCCAGAAGTGCTTTATAATATTTTCTTATTAATCTTTCAAGATACTTGCTTTGTCATTTCTTTACCAATTTTTTACCTATATATATATATATAACATATTTACTTTTAATATTCCATGTACACTTAACAAATTATTACATTTCGTGTAAAAGTCATCTTTGCAAAATCAGAAATAATTCCATCATGTTACAGTTACTCTTTTAGTGGGTTACCCTCTTAGAAGGAGAAAACAAAATTTATCACACAACTTTCTAGCAAGTAATTAGAAAAACAACTACAGTCAAACCTCGCATAAAGAGCACCTCGCTTAAAGAGCACCTCACTTAAAGAGCAGAATTTTCTCTGAATGTTCGCTTTGCTTAACAAATAAAACCAACAAAAAACTCGCTTAACAAATAAATTGGGGTTTTCAATTCCCCCCCCCCCCACAATTGGTCACTTACACTGGTGTTTTGCTTAAAGAGCAAACTCGCTTAAAGAGCAATCCTGTGGAACGCATTATGCTCTTTAACCAAGGTATAACTGTATAGTGACAGGCAGAAGCATGGCAGCAGGAAGAGAAAGGGCATTAGAAGCTGACATCCCAGGATTATTAATTTGATTCTGTCCTGAGATTATGTTCTCATAAGGATTTAATTGTGAAGATAGCAAAGTTCTGTCAGGTTTGGGGAAGAGCACGTGAAAAGTCATAAATTTAAAGAGATCCCACAAGCAGTGCACACTTTGCCAATACGATATGCTCAAAAGTCCTAAGGGGTATATGTCAGAGTTCAGGAGGGAACCTTACTTATATATCTGGAACACTGTGTGTAGAGCTATTTAATGAGCACTACTTCTATTGGAGATTAACTTTGGGCACATATGTGAAAGCGCTGGGTCTCATGGACTACTGAAAAGATCAGTTGGGTGCAGACCTTAATTCAGCTAATTAGCACACTTGTTCCAATAACAAGGGATTCTGAAAGAAATTAGAGCTGGGATTCTGATTTCTCTAGCCACTGACCTCTGATACATCCTAGAGGAAATTATTAAAACTTGTGGTATCACTCCCTCCAAACCCAATCTGTATAATGCAGATAAAAGTCTGGAAGGAAAAAGAGTAAGTCTTTTAAATATTGTATCACATTGACTTTTTATATATCCTTAATGAGCACTACTCATTGGCTGTGGTGCTTAGTGGTTAAGATGCTGAACTTGATGACTGGAAGCTCAGTAGATTAGCAGTTTGGGACCTGAATGCTACATGATGGAATGAGCTCCTGTCTCTGTTGCAGCTTCTGACAACCTAGTAGTTTGAAAGCAAGAAATTGCAAGTAGATAAACAGGTACCACTTTGTTGGGAAGGTAAACAGCATTCCATGCACTCTGGTGTCTAGTCATACCTGCCACATGTCCATGAAAATATCTGCTGATGCAGACAGTGTTGGCTCCTTGGCTATTCTTCTTTCATGGCCTGATCTAACCCTGGACTGCCAAATGAAGTCACTTTCTTGGCTTTGCCATTAGCCAAACTTAAGTCCTCATTGGTGCATGCTTCTGAAATGAGCCCTAGAGTCAGATATGACTGGCTTTCAAGCAAAGGTGACCTTCTATCCTTAAATGGAACATTGGGTTCATCTTCACCTTCCCTCAGAATTTATCTTTGCATCTTTATTTTCAGTCAAACTGAGGTAGGCACCTCCCAACTACCTTCCCTTACTAATGTACTTTACTATCTTTGACATTTTGAAATAATTTATTTTGTGTATTTTTTGACATATTTTCTGAAAGAACCAAAATCCTCTTATCTTGCTCTGTGTATGAGTGTATACTTGCATGCATATGCACACATACAAATTCTCTCTCTCTCTCTCTCTCTCTCTCACACACACACACACACACACACACACACACACACACGTATTGTGTGTTTTCATTTTGGCCATGGGGTGGAGCAAAAAGCTAAAAGCCATTAAAAGCTGGGATAACATCCACAGATGTCCAATGTTAAATCCAGCATTTACACATCCAATTGTATTTGGAGAAAGAGAAACTGAAATTGAGAAAGATGCTGAGTTGGTGGTAAAGGAGAAAAAAGAATATGCTATTTATCTTTGAAATGGACCTTCCTTGCTGTTCCTGCATCAAAGCAATTGATTAAATCATCAAAGCCTCTGCTTTGATTGTACCACCACACAGTTCTGACCCAAGGGAAAGAAAGGGTGGAGGAAGATAGCAAGTGTAGAAAAAGAGCAGGCTTACTGAATTGCCATTTTAAGAAGTAAGCAAATAGGACTGCAGTCTTCATCTTTTAAAAGTCCCTAACTTAGTCTTTTTCCAGTGGTCTTAAGAAGCTGTCCAGGGCTTTCTCCAGAAAAAAGAAAGTGTCTATCTTTTGATAGCACTACCTGGCCAGAAGCTCTTCTGTCATGTTTATGCCATTTGATCTATGGTCTAGCCTTGCGATTTACATTTCTCTATTTTCCCAGACAACCAGAAACACATAAATACATTGATGGACTCAAACAGGATTGGATGGGCACCAATCTGTGTGTTGTTATTTGGGAACAGATGTGTTTGATGGCAGTGCACATCTGTAATACATACCATTATATTCTGCTAGAAATCAGTAATTTACCTAGTGGCAATCTCTCCTGAAAGTGTAAACAACCTGGTCTTCAGAAATCACGTATTAGAAGTTTCAGTTTTGATTTAAACTGCTGTGCTTATTGGCTGATCTTGTCTGATTTATAAGTGAAGCTTAGACTTGTTACCACCTATGAGAAACAAACCAACAGGAAATATAAAAAGTAAAGCTAGGAAAGAAGTCCACAGTGAAAGGTGGTGCTCCCTCAAATGGATTAAATCGCTCTTGAATCCACCTTGATAGAGGGCAGCAGCTTCATCAATTCTGGCCTGGGGCTGATGGGAACTTTGCGTGCCAAAAGGGCTCAGGACCAGAAAGTGACCCACAGAACTGGATCAGTGATATGGGTGTCATGCTATGATGCAGAAGGCCACTGCATTATATTGTTACCAGGACAATTTTCATGGATGTTTTAACCTTTTAATTCCATTATTAATGTGTCTTTTTAAAACTTAAACTTAAAATATTTTGTTCTATACTTTTATTGATGATTTTACATAATATATTAAACTACCCTGAGTTGCCTTGGCAAGGAGGGTGGTATACAAATTCGAAGAACATAAATAAAATAAACAAAAATGATCACCTTGGGGTTAGCCAATATTCAGAATCAGATACATAACTTAAAGAAGTATTCTTTACTTTTTTGTTGTTGTTCAGTCACACAGTCGATTCTGACCCTTTGCGACTCCATTAACCACTGTCCACCAGGCACTGCATGATATATATTTCTAGCTTTGGAATCTCTACCCAGTTCACAACAATGAAGAAGTTTGGGTATATTCTGTTAGTGTAAGAACTGGTGTAATATAGTGTCTAAGACACTGAGCTACAAATCAGGAAAACCCCAGTTTGAATCTTGCTTCTGCCACTTCTTCAAGACTCAGTTCTCCCATTTGACATAATAGCAATACTGACTTATCTGGTAGGATTGTTTTAAAAGTTATTTGAAAGCCAGTGTGGTGTAGATGTTAGAATACTGGGCTGACAGTTGAGAGAGCCCACTTCAAATCTCCACTGAGGAGTGAAACCAATGGGTTACCTTAAGCTATTCATGTAATCTCTCTCCTTGAGCCCACCCCACCTAACAATGTTTTTCAGATGCTAAAGCAGGGGTGGCCAGCTTTTTAATACTGTGGGCCTGACCACATCCCCAAACAGCTGAGCGAGGTGGACAACACACCCCAGGAGTGGGCACATTTATGGCTGTCGTAAATTCACCCACCTTCACATTTGTGACAGCCGTGTGCAAGTTTGTGCATGTGTGGGCACGTTTTACAGCTGATATAAATACACCTGCTTCCATTTCCAGGTGCCTTCCAGGTGCGGCAGAAGCAACAACAGGCTGAATAGAATGGTGTTGTGGGCCGGGGCCAGCTCATGGGGTGTAGGTTAGGAACCCCTGTGCTAAAGTGTAAGAGGGTCACATATGTCATATTCAGCTCCACAGAGGAAATAAATAAATAGAATTATAGCTAAACAATACCAGAGAAGTGCTTTGCCCAAATGAAAGCACAGATGTTGAGAAACACATGGGGGTTAAAAGTAATATTGCTGGCAAAACCAACACATTAAATGCAGAAATAAACTCAGATGGGGAAAAATTTTTACAGGACTTTGAGCATTCAATCCACTTCTAACAAATTACATTTTTGCCTCCCACCACATCACTGCCTTTAGTGAATCAGATATTGGACAAAAATTAAAATGTCCATGAAACATCTGTCCACCTGAGTAATTTTATTATCATGCTCTTGGGTTTTGGGTGATGATTCTTTTTAAACTGTGGAACAGCCTGAATAGGTAGAAATAGAATAAAGCACAATTTTGGCATTATTTCTAACTTTGGGTTCTATACTGCATTTGCTTTTTTCACTGAAAATTCAATCAATCCAGCTGAACTGTGAAATAGATGGCAGGGTTGGCCCATACAAATCTGTGCAATAATAATCTGTGCAAAGATAAAATTAATACAAGGGAATTAATTATCAGTAAAAGTATTGTACAGAAAAATTTGCCTGTTTCTTGAAGGCTAGGTAGATATGTTGATTGCTATAATAATAGTCCCAGTCTTTAACAGCCGGAGCCTCAGGGATTTAACTAGGAAACTAATGTTTAATTACATGGCGATAAACCTTAGGAGGCTTTGTATTTCTGCTGTGCAAAGGATAGATGAAGAATTTAACATATTGGCTGTTTGGTAAAAATCTAACAAACGATATGCTTTATAAAACTGGCTCAGAATTACCTCAAGTAGAAGGGTCTCAGAGTCGATCTTGTGATTGGTAAATGACTTGATGATTGCTATTCTAGACTGGTAGTTCCAATGAATATTCTGTGGTAGAGATTCTGTCAGAGGATTGACCAATCCACATTTTTAAGCATGCCAATCCAATTCTTTATTTATTCTATGGACCCATAATGCAACTGCCCTTTAGATTTTATGCATGTTTAACTTATGTGATGTGAATTGTTGACTCAAAATTACGGATAATTATGTAGGAAAATGCATGTGTCATGGAATGATGCATGCAAAATACATATATTAAAAAAAGATGGGTAAAAATGTTTTTTTTTTTTGGAAAAGTTATAGAAATAAACAACATTTTATAATGGCAGAACAATTAAACAATTGGATGAAATGAACTGATGATGATTAAATACATTTGATATAAAGTGATTTGTTTTTATGCATTGACTTATCTATCACTGTTCAGATATGCACATTTATTCACCTTACAATGGTAACTGTGTCACCTTTAATAATAATAATAATAATAATATATTATTATTATTATTATTATTATTATTATTATTATTATTATTATTATTATTATTATTATTATTATTATTATTATTATTATTATTATTATTATTATTATTATTATTATTATTATTATTATTATTTGTTGGCAACAAGGGGAGCTTCTTAACCACCAGAAAACTATATACTTTTTTTCCTCTATTTGGTAAGAATGCAAGGTTGTATGACTGCTTTTTAAAAAAAAAATTACCATATGTCACTTTTCTGGTAACTATAATTGTGCAAATCTTAAAACAATGATAACTGCTGCTTTGCTGTTGTATGGACAATTAAAAAGCTGAAGCATTAAGCAGGCTTTTTACATATTTATGAACAAGTAGCCTGTCCTTTGAGTCTTACTGTAAGTTCAGCTTTGGAAAGAAAAAAGACAGCACTGTGCAAAATGCAACATGTAAAAAAAAAAAAAGGAGCTAGATTTCTTGCTGTCTTGCCAGAGATGAAATAAAAACTTTTGCAGTGATGGAGAATTCTTGGCGCATTTTGTTTTTCATGTTGAAACAGCTTGTCTCAACAATAAACAAGACAATGATGAATTTTCTCACATGTCTTATCCCATTCTACAAGGTATTATCTGTAGAACTTTGTAGTAAAACTATATAGAAGTTTTCTAGAAATGAGTGATTGATCAAATCAAGGATTAATGAAGAAGCAAAAATGACTAAACTGGGGCTATTCTACTTTAAGTAAATTACAACAGAAGATGTTCTAGAAAAGACAATAATGCTGGACGGGGGCGGGACTCCAAGGCATCAGGAAAGGACTAACATTAAACATGTGAATGACCTCACTTTTTAAACAAAGCTGAGTTTGCAAGACCTAAGCAAGACTGATATGGATAGAATCTACAGGAGGTCACTAAGTCATAGAATTTTCATAAATGAGTAATTGGAATGCCTAGTGTGTAAACCAAATCCCACCCCCTTTCCCTGATGGAGGTTACTGAAATTTGCATTGCTTTGACTTGGCCAGAGAAGGGGGCCTGTGGCCAAAAAGGAGCCATTTGGAAAGAACAATAAGCAGAGACCTGGTTTCCTGTGTCTGTTAAATGAAGGAGGGATTTAAAAAATGGACTACTGCTTCACATTAATAATAATTTCATGTCAGAAATTATTCTGGGTTGAAAGGATTTTTTCAGAAGGAACTCCACTCAAGGGACACCTGACTGAGACTTCTTTCATGTCCCCAAGAGCTGGGACAGAGACAGGAGCTCAATCCCTCTTGTAGTACCCGGGTCTCGAACTGCCGACTTGCCAGTCTTCCAGCTAACAAGGTGAGCTTCTTAACCACTGAGCCACTATAGCCCCTTTTATTTATTTTTAACAATTATTTTTAAGAACAGAGCCTGGCAAACACCACCATGTCATGAACATTTGGACTTTCATTGATGATTTCCTACCTTTGCATGCCAGAAGAAGTGATCTTGAATCATGAAAGCTCACAATGATTTTTTTTATTTAGTGATTCAAAAATAGTATCACCCTCTTCTTCTACTTTTGTTTTGTATATGGATCACATTGCTGATTCTTTTGTGCATAAATGAGTAGCGGCTTAGCAATATATAGCAGAAGCAAAGGCATGATGATTGAGGATAAATGAACATTTTCTATTCAGTGCAATCCAACTTGATGGCACATAAAAGAGAACATTTCCATATAATTTGTATCTTTGAAAACTCACATTTGGAAACTTCACAGAGAGAATTTCTTCTCCCAATAAAAAAAGTGGTGCTGTATATATAGAAGTCATAAAACAAGATAGAGACAGTAGTGGTAACACAATATCCCATTTGTCATTTAATTCAGCCAAAAGAAGGTATGACTGACAAACTAGTCATGACAGATGAAAGAATATTATGGAATGTTCAATGTACCCTTCATACAAACTGCAATTAATTTTTGAAGTCTGTTGAAAAGGCCAAGATCTTACATACTATTAAATGGGGATTATATTGTATTAATTAATTAATGAGGTACACAGAAAGAGTCTCTTTGAAGGTTGTGGTATGTTTGAACCACAATTGGGAGTTCCCTGGTAATGGCAACCTTGTGTTGCCAGCTAATCTTTCTCACACTAGGTCAGCCAAATAGAATTGCAGAATGACCTCACCAAAAGTTGGCTTCATTTGGGCAGTTTCAGGTCTGGCCTAGACACAGCAGAAAAAGAGTTAATGAATGGTAAATCTACCAGTTGCAGCTAGTGATGGTAGTTATATATTATCTCCAGGTTTGCAGGCAGTGTCATGTTGAATAACGTTTCCTGTGGAGGAATAGGATGGTTGTCTTTTTTATCTGCTTGGGCACATCCCAGCTATATCTGGTTTGCCATTGTGGGAAACCATATGTTAGACTAGAAAGGTAACTAATTCCTCAAAGAGGTGAAAGACCATCTTCAAATAAAAACACATGCACACACAAAACCAGAACTGCTCTGTAAGCAGTTATAAGCAGCCTCCCACTTAGAAAAGTTAATGTTATAATCCCTTTATCAACAAGAGGTCCCTGCCATCCCATACAGATAGTCAGATATATGCGCAGACCCACCCCTACCCCCATGCAGTATATTCAGATTTGCTCTTGCATTCCATATAATTTCCATGGCCCAGTCCAACTTTAGCTCTGCTTCAGTCAGCAAGACTAGTATAATTTGTGTTTTTTTATAAATCACCTTTATTAATGAAATGCCCTTCAATATCATACCATTCATTTTATGAACAGTTCTTATTTTAAGGCAGCCACTCTTCTACTGTTTCTCTTCCACCTTTGCCAGTTTTAAATACGAAACCTAATCGGACTCACCAGTTTCTCAATTTCTAAAAACACTAACCTGTTCCAGCTTGAACAAGCAGTTTAATTTATAGACCACTGATTTGGATTTAGAGGAGATGTGGGAAAGTAAAAGTACTTCCAGGCATGTCCAGCCAGAGGACATGGATCCCTTTCTGGTGGCACTCTATTACCACTACAAAGGGTGAAATTCAGATTTTTTCCAAAGGTTGGAAAAATGTGGTCTCAGAAGACATACAACAGGAGTAAAGTTGATTGCTACATACAGGTAGAAGGGAATTTATGATCCTCTGGATCCAAATCCTTGTTCCAATCAACATCTCTCAGCTGCTTATGCACTCCTTATTTTCTCATCTTGCAGAGTCTGAAATTTTTTATTCCATTTGCTGTTTAGATTAACTGAAGATGTTCTCAAGGCACATAATTAACAATGAATCCAGTGTTGTGTTTATTGTTCTTTTTTAAATCACACACATTCAGAGTATATCATATAAACAACTTAAAGAATATGTCTGCAACAGAGGAATCTTCTTGCAAACTTCCCATTATACTTTGTTTCATTATACTTTAAAATGTTGCCCATTACAAATGAGATACAGAATTCAGTAGTGTCTGTTGCATCTATTTTCAAGTAATTAGTATCCTGGGGAGAAATCTCATTGCTATGTTAGTTATTTAATCTAACAAAGTACTGTTAGGAGGCAAACCTGAAATGTTCCTGGAGCCCCACTGACAATGAAGTAAATAAAATGTTTATGGCAATATCCATTGACCCACTCCGGTAGCTGGGTTTGCAATGTTGCCTGAAATGCTTTCTTCATAATCATGTCATATGCAGATCAAGATAATTTTTTAAAAAACAGTCCTTGCTTTCTAACCCAAAATAAAAGACTTCAAGAATAGCCCAAGGGCGAACAAGTGGTAGAGAACTAAACATGTTAATTTAAGCTTGCTAAATGCCAGTTCATTCAGAAATCGATTAGGGAAAAAGTCACTGGTCTTTCCAACAATTGCTTCTATTCCTGCTAGAATGTATGATAGCAAACTCATCATCAACAGTATAGTATGATCTGGACTGACACGAGTCTTATATGTTAGGTAAAGGTAAAGGCTTTCCTTGCTCGAAAGCCAGTCATATCCGACTCTAGGGTTCAGTGCTCATCTCTGTTTGAAAGCCGAAGAGCCAGTGCTGTTTGCTTCTGCAGACATTTCTGTGGTCATGTGGCAGGCATGACTAGACACTGGAGCACACGGAACACTGTTACCTTCCCACTGAAGTGGTCCCTATTTATCTATTTGCAATTTCTTGCTTTCAAACTGCTAGGTTGGCAGGAGCTGGGACAAAGACTGGAGCTCATTCCATCCTGCATTACTCGGGAATCGAACTGCTGACGTTCCGCCTCCCAGTCAGCGTCTTAGCCACTTGAGCCACTACACTTATATGTTAGTGGTCTAGTAAATCCCATCCTAGTACAGAGGTTAAACCTAGGTGACCTTCTTCTGATCCATCTCAATCCATCTCATCTTCTCAATAAGGAAGTTTGACATCTATCAATCCTAATTTCCCCTACAATAAACCAGGATTTTTCCAATTGTATAATGGTCAAAGGATAGATATGTACAACATAGATATACAGGCAGACAAGGAAAGAAAGAGCTAGAGCTCTGTATGAGGACGTCATTCTTCATTGAAATAGAAGAATTCATGGTGGAAAGCAGATTTAGTTCCATGAAAATTGCTACCATCTCATGACATATTGTGAATACTGCATTAAAATCATTTGCTGGATTAAAGCTCAAAATATGTGTGATTTTGAAAAGAGTAAAAGTCTTATTTTATGCGTCAATTTCTGAATGCAAACTTCAGCCATGGGTGACCAAAAAAGGCATCTTCCCTGGTGACATAGAGATTTTTAGGTGTATCCTTTGAGCTTGCACTCTTCTCCCTGTTTATTTAGAGCAGATTTCACTAAGTACAGTGGGACTGAGGTACACAGAAAGAGCCTCCTCAAAGATTGTGGTTTTTTTAGCCACAATTGGGCATGCCCTGGAAACTGCAACCTTGTGTTGTCCGCTGATCTTTCTCACAATAGGAGGGAAGTGTAGAAATGAACTCACTAAAAAGTGCCTTCATGTTAGCCTAGGCATGGAAGAAAAAGAAGAATTAGGACGCAATATCAAGTAAATAAGGATTAGTTATAAAACCACCAAGTCATTCAGTCTGGGTCCTCGTTTTTATTTTGGTTAAGTTATACCTGGGGAAAATTAGAATATTTTCCTCATATGCCATTCACTTATTAACCACATGAAGAATGATGAAATGGAGTAATTATCTGAATAACAATCACAAAGGGTCGTGACTCAGGCAACCAAGAGAACAGAATCTTCAAATTGAATTCAAGTTGAATGTAACTGTTTCATTTCAGCTCAAGCTTTTGATGAATGTACTCCAGATACTTTTACTGTAAAATGTTCACTTTTCATGAAGGCTGTATGTATACTTGCACAAACCATTTTCAGGGGTTTAGAAATCTGAGAAAACAAGTTAAATGGTTTTGGTTCTTGGCAGGATCCTTGGCCAAGCTCTTAGGAGTGAACATCCAATTATTCATTGTTTAATGAATATGTAAAAAAAATGTACAGAGTAATAAAGAGATTGATCATTGTGCTTTATGAAGATTGACTCCCAAATATTTAGGGAGCCATTTCTGTGTTCAATGAGAGTGTATATTGGCAGTGGGAAATTAAAGTGTCACCCATGAAATAGTGACACTCATTA
Source organism: Furcifer pardalis (assembly GCA_030440675.1). NCBI lineage: Eukaryota > Metazoa > Chordata > Lepidosauria > Squamata > Chamaeleonidae > Furcifer > Furcifer pardalis. The sequence goes on from CP126894.1 coordinate 115,353,278, forward strand.
ATGCAGAGCTTTTTAAAAAAAGATTCGAGTTAACTGTTTTACTGCACTGGTAATAGCAAGCTTCCCTGGCTAAATTGTCTTCCATTTAGCATTCCTGAACTTTATTAAACTATATTAACCATTATGCAGTTGGTGCTAGCTTTTTTTTAAAAAAAACCCACTTAATATTTTCATTCATTAAATTCAAACCTCCCTGAGTGCAACCAGCAAGAGACCTGATATCAATTCATGATACTCATTGCATTTGCCTTTCTGTATTTATTCAAGGTATTCTAGTACATACTTTAGCCATGCAGTCAAAATATTCTCTCAGTTGTTCCCCACCACACACACACAAACACCTGAAAGGAAATCAAAAAGGAAAGAGTGACCTCTAGCGTTTAAAAAGCTTTTAGAACTCAAGAGTCTTCAAGTTCTTTTGCTCCTGTAAGAAAGATGTCGTTTGTATTGTTTAAAACATATTTTCACCATCCTTCATGGATATGAACTGTTTTCAGTGGAGAACACATCTGGGCTAGCCATATTAAAGACTATCCATAGCTGAGAAACCACATTCTAAATTTGATCCTGAATTACTTCAGTGGACAGCTACAAACCTCTGTCACTTCCCCTGACATGGAAGTATTTGTACATTGTTCATTGTACATTCAAGCTCGCATCTAAAAGTGTTCCACAGACACTTTGCTTTGAATCTTGAGTTTTAGACACTGTCACAGTCTGCTGTTTTTCATTTAGATCACAGCTATTGTTTTTCCTTTCTCCTTCCAAAGCAAAGACCTGAAACTCCATTCCTTTCTTTAGCCTGCATTTCTAAGCAGACCAACCAGGTAGTTAAGTCTTTTAGAGCTCAGTAGAACTTACTTTTCACCCAACATTCTGGAGGTTGCACTACTATCTATCTCAATTATTCCAAGGCTGCAATAGAAATTAATATCTGGAAAGGTAGATCCATGTTTGATTTCCTTCTCCTGTCCTTTGCACTGACAACATAATGTGTCATCCAGATCATGATCTGCCAATATCTTGCACAGCTGCAAAAGCAGTAACAACAGCCGAACAACAAACAAGGTAAGAGGACACATACTATGGGGACAGACACTCTTATGGGGGTTTCTTGTCAATTTGAGGGCAGAAGGATCCAAGTCATGCAGATGGGGGCTTGGACAGGGGAAACAGTAGGGAAGAGACAATAATCCACTTGCTATGCAAACACATCTATATCCTTTATAAAATGCGTGCCACACCTTTCACTGAAGGGATTTTTTACCCTTGATCACAGACGCCCTAAATCTAAATGTCATGCTCCCTTGTCAAAACCTAGTTTCCTGCCTTTCAGGGTGCAGCTAAGCCTCGCTCAGAGAAACACACACCCAACCTAGACATGAACCAAGCAGCTACTGCTAGTGCGGGACAGATTTGAACATGCCCAGTCTAAAAACCAAGCTCAGGGTTTCAGAGGAGGGAGGCAGGATCCGTCCCGGGAAAGCACAGCTCAACAAAATAAAGAGGGACCCAACCCAGCTGCGGGGAAACAGGGATGATGTGCGGTTAGGGATGGCCAGGCATTCGCTCATCATCTCCCTCTCTGCCTTTAGGAGGGTGGGACTGAAGGTATTTCCTGGAGCTCATCAGCCGGAAGGGAAGATGAAGTCTCAGCGAAGGAGGATAAATAACCAGCAATTCCTTAAGAGATGTCACCGAAGAAGGGTGGGCTGCGGGTGGGTGGGGGAAAAAAGGGAACTTTACCGGGGCTGAGGCTCTCTCATCCTAACCCTGACCCCCCCCCCCGTCCCACGCGAGTCACTGAGGGATGGAGATGGGGATGGGGGCAAAAGGCCAGCTGGCACTTACAGTTGGGAGCTGCTAAGCCAAGGCGCCAGAAGCCGAAGAGCAGCAGCCAAGCGGCCCCGCCGAAGCGCCGGGCGGTCGCCTCCATCCTGGGGGCTCGCTCCCTTTACTCGCCAATTTCGGAGCGTGGCTGCTCCGGCGCGCCGCCTTCCCGCCCTCGCCTCATTTACTCCATGCAGCGTCCAAGAGCCGCGGGTCCAGACACGAGTGTGTGAGAGAGACAGTGTGTGTGTGGGGACAGAGAGACCGTCTTTGGCGTCCAAAAGCTCCCGCAAAAGGCAGGTCCGGGAAAAGTGCGCCCCTCTCGTCGTCCACCCCAAAAGCGCCGCTCCGGGGCGGCTCCGGCCAAATCCACCTCCCGCAGCTGCGCTCGGGTTTCAGGAGGCGCCGAGCTGGAGAGCTCCTTATAGGCGCCCGGGAGGCGAGCGGCGCGCGCCCTCACAGCCCGCCTTCCCGCTCAGCCACCGCCTCTTCCTCCTCCTCCTCTTCCTCCTCCCTCCCAGCCGCCACACCTCCCGCCTTTTTAGGGAGGGCCCGAACTCATTGCCATTTGTCCGCCGCGGTGGGTGGGTGGGGGGAGGCTCGGTGCCGCGGCGACGTTTTCCTCAGGGTGGCTGTGGGAGGGAATGAGGAGGGTGAAGCTCCCCCCCCCACACTCCTTGTTGGGAAAAGAAGGCGGAGTGGCCGCGAAGGACGGGAGGCAGGTGGCCAAGCGCTGCCCAGAGCGCCCGCCCTGAGGGGGAAGCAAAGTCCATCTTCAAAATGCCGTCGCCCCTCGGAAAGCGATGGCGGCGCGCGGGCTTCCCTGAGCAGAAGCCCCAGCTTAGCGGGTGAAGGCGCGCCTGAGCATCTTCGCGTTTTCCTCTTTCCGAGAGAATAATAATTTTTTGTCATAAATTATTCTGGGTCGAAAGGATTTTTGCTGGAGGGACTCCGCTCATGGGACGCCCGAAGAGGAGGCTCCTTTCATGCCCCCCAAGAGCTGGGACAGAGACGGGCGCTCAATCCGTCATGCAGTACCCGGGTCTCGAACTGCCGAGTTACCAGCTATCCAGCTCACAAGGGGAGCTTCGTCACCATCGAGCCACCGCAGCCCACATACCCAGAGAGAATATCTACCACCACCACCCCATAGGATCTTTGCCCCCTGAGCCGAGGGGCCTCCTGTCGAGAGATTTAAGAGAAAAGGAGTTGCTTGCTCAATGCAGAGTTTATTACACATTTGAATTTGTCAACATAACTCTCCTAAAACCAAACTTCAGCATCTGTGCAGGGCAGCTAGAGAGTGGTAGTCACTAAAACCAGGTTTCTGTCTGACGGATTCATTCATACGCTTCCCATATCCAGCGTGGCAAATGCTATTAGCTAGTTAAGGCTATTAAATAGTTATTGTGTGGATGCGGAGAGAGACAGATTCCAGCTGATTTACTGGTCTGCTGATTACTGCCAAAAACATGCACAGATGCCGACTTAAGTTTGGTCAACTACAAAGACAAGTAAGTGGCAGTCCAGGGTTTGATGGGGACACAAAAGGGGGGTGGGAGAAGAGTTATCACCATTCTTTAGGGTAGTGTTTGCGTTGCCTCCCTTATTTCACTTTTTCCTGATTATAGCAGTAGCAATTACACAGCCCCATAGCGCATAATGTACTCTGAGTGGTTCACAAGGTAAGTAGCATCCCCTCCCCCACTCATTTTATGGACCACAGAAAGATGGAAGGCTGAGTCAACCTTGTTTCAGGTCAGGATCGAACTCACAACATTCAGCTGCAGTACAGCAGTTTAACCACAGCACCACCAGGCTCTTAGTGTACCTCAAGCCTGCTGTCCTCCCCAGAACCATAGTTTAATAATTCCCAAGATATAACCTTGTTGCTTTGCTGCAGCTTCAGCTTACATCAATAGCAGGCTGTATCAAAGAGGGATAAAAATTGCATTAGTGATCCCAATATTAATCCTTGAGGAGAGAATTTATTTGGAGCATTAAAGTCTTTGTTGTCAGTAATTCAATGGTCTCTGGCCATAATAAACATACTAGAGAGTAGTCAGAAATAATTAGGTTTAAAAAAAAGATCACTTTGCCCATATGCTAGTGATGGGACCATGGAGAGCAGAGCTTGAAATTGCTACCATGCTGAAAGAAAAATAAAAATAAAGAGAAAAAACAGAGAAGGAGGGAGGAAGGAAGGCAGGCATACACTTTGGATGTTTCATGGAAAACTGCTTGCTTAGTGATTAGATAGTCTGGAGAATCAAAAACAAACTGTCCCTTTGAGCTTTAAAGGGGCAGACAAGCTAAATCTCACTTCATGTAGGATTTTTTAAAAAAAAATAAAATAAAAATGCTGTCACAAATTTCCTTAAGAGAAGTTTATTTGAAAGAGAGGAACAATGGAGTCAAGATCAAAATTCTGTGATGAAGCAGAGGAATTTTGTTAACTCTTAGCTGAGTTTTTATTAATGCTTTTAATTTCAGAAGAAAGACAAAACAGTTTATAGAAATAGTCCCAGGGTGGCAAAACAGAGCCTAGAAGGAAGAAGAAGAATGGAATTCATTGGATTACTCTTGCTGAATCTCATGTCTGTTATCTCTTCACTATAATTACTTCAATCATTGCTAGTCTTATATTATTATTTGCAGTTTGTTCCATTAATCAATGTGCTACCTTAAAGAAAACCTTAGCTTCCATCCCCAAGGACCTTTACTTAAATTCACCAGAATGAGTGTAGGGGCAAATAAGACTTCCAAATGTAACAAGGGAGAAGTAAAAAGTAAAACTGTTATCTTCAGTCCTTTATACCCATTTCCCTGAACAAAAGAGTAAGTGGGCTCCAACCATAGGTTATCACATGTCACCTACAGATGTTCATGAAAAGCTTATGAAAGGAATGTTTCTCCACTAACATTCATATAGAGGTAGGCTTTTTCATACATTTAGCTTAGGTTGCTATCAGACAGCAAGAAATGATTGTGTCTGATGATACCAGAAGGAGTTGGTTTGCTGGGATAAAGCTACCCTTCCATCTGTGGAGGAATCACTCTAGCTGGTCCCTCAAAAGAGTAGCCCCATCACAGGGCTGAAAAGGTCCACCTGGGGCATAGATTGAGGTTAAGTTGATCACCTATGGGCCAATGATCACTTGTAAATAACGACTCATACTTAATCTTTAATCTACAACAATTCCAAGATCCTTCTGGCTCGTGACATTACTGAACTAACTATCCCCAATCTTGTAATTATGCATCTTGGATCCTCCCCCAGGTGTAAAACTTTGATCTTATCCCAGTTAAACTTCATTTTGTTAGTTTCAGCCCAACGTTCAAGCCTATCAGAGAATTCTGCTCCTATATTCCATGACATTGCATATTCCACCCAATTTGTATCAAGCCAAAATAAAAGTAAATAAATATCCAAAAATGGATTCTAGAGCCTGTCAATAAATTAACCTTAATTCCCACTTTTTATTCTACACATTTTTTTATCTGTGGGATTGCTCTGTCAGCTTTTCCCTTTGCTGAGCAGTTAAGCTGCATCAGTGTTTTCTGTAGATATTTAATTCCATCTTTGTCTGTTCCTCAGAGCAACAAAATACTGGGGATTTTTGGTTATTCCTCTTAGTTAGCAGAGTAAGAGGTAGGGAAAAATGCAGAGAAAATATGGAAAGATCAACTCTGTTTCAGCCATTGTCTGCCTCTTTGATTTCCTTTCTCCCCCATAGAAACTAGCATGATAAAAGTATTCTAGAAGAGTTGTAAGTTTTATAAAGTATCTTTACTTACAGTTATCATTTTTAGTTAGAATCAGAATAACAAAATAGGAAAACTGAGTATCTAGCAGAAGGAGAGAACCTCCATGCTTGTTGTTTCTTCAGAGATCAGAGGAATAATAACAGCTGTCAGTAAAACAATAGAAGAAAAAACAAATGTAAATAAGGGGACGTGCTCACCTTAAATTCCAGAGGTAGAAAAAGAAGTTTACTAATCAGATTAATGGCAAAGGAGAAACATATTAGGCTCTAAAGCCCCCTCCCACTGGTATCGAGTATTTAGTGCATGCAAGATTGCTATTATGCCAACATAAAACTTTGCAGAGGCTGAGCTTAAATGACAAAATATTTAAAATTTCTTTAGAAATTTGTTGTTTTACTCCTATACCATTTCCACATTTTAAAAACATAATTAAAACTTCAACATACATGACAATATAATCCGAATTCCCAACCCAGTGGTGGCATGTTATTAAAAGTTAAAAAAAATAATAAAGCATGTACTAAATAATAAAGCATGTACTAAAACTAAATAATCCCTTTCATCCACAAACTGCTGGAGTTGAAAAGTCACCATGTGCTCCAATATCTTGCCTAGGAATGGAGTGGGATTCAAGGAGGGGTTTATTTCAGCTATAATCTCACTGTGATCTTATCTACACACACTGAGTTTGCACTTTCAGTGTGATGGTATACTGAGGATAGAGAAAGAGAATACCTCATTCCTGTCAATAGATGGACACACATTGCCAAAAATTTTATAGCATGCTTGTGAATTACTACCCACTTATCATCTCAGCAATACTACCATATGGCAAATCCATATCATTATCATCATTATCACTCTTATGCAGGTATTTGATCCAGTAACTGGATCAAGACTGACCAGATAGGCTTTTCAAAGCCATTTCTGTCCAGCATGCTTTTCAAATTCTGTCAGCTGAACAGAGTTCATAGTGATTGCATGGAACAAGCATATGTTCTACTGTTTGACAGTATAAGGGGTGAAAAATGTCATGGCTGAAATCAGAATGAAAAGCTTTGCAGCTGCTCTTCAAAGATGGTAATGTAAATAATGCTAGAGGGACATTGCTGTGTGAAGAGCCAAGATGTTAAGTCAAGCAGTGAAGCTTATACTTGATGGATCTCATAGATCCTTCTAGCACAAATAGGGAATATAGAGAGGTGGATAAAGGCAAGCAGAGAGGAAGCAGGGGAGACTCAGATGTGTCATCTGGCTTTGAAAACTTTGTGGCAGGTCTTAGGCCACCTGAGGCCAGTCTATCAAGGCAGATGGGGTACTACCCCATTTCCACTCTGTCTATGGCAACCAGCCTACTCCTGCCTGTCTTCTTTACAATGTGAAGGATAAAGATCCTGTCTGTGTCCCCACCCAACATAAATCTCATCCTTTCTGCCTCTCTCTCTCTGCATGAATGAATGAATGAAGGGGGGGGGGAAATGAGCGATTGAATATAACTGAGTAAGTTCACTGCCCTGTTTTGAATCCAGGTATGGGGAGAATCAGCAGCAGGTGGGAAGTAATGTTTGTAATTTGGGGGGGGGGAACAGTGTATTTTTCCTGCTCCTTAGCTAAACTGTACAGGGACTGAAAGAAGTGAGTTTGAGGAAGTGCTGGACTGAATGTAGGTTCACCTGCCTGCTTCTCTGTATATGTATGAAATCTTGATTGATCACCTGCCTGTCAATGACAAAGCCAAGAAAGTTGCTTCATTTTGGCTGTCCTTTCAGCCCTAGTATAGGTTTTCTTTCAGTATTACCAGATGAGAATGCAGTGATGCTATTATGTGTCAGAGCAAATCCGAATTCTGCTAACTAATTTCAAAAATAAGGGCAGCCTAAACAAAAATAATGTAATTTTGACCTGGGGATCAGATCAACAGGCACTCTGTCCTTCCTCTGTGCCAAATTCAGCGAAGGATTTTGGAGTTAGGATTTTTTTTTTAAAAGTAAAACTATTTTACCCTCCAGTCAAGAATAGGTCATCCCAAATGTCCCTAGAATTAAGTTATCTTACATAAATTGAAAATGCCCATCTATCAATATTTTGAAATTGAATTGTTGATCTCACCAGATTTCATTACAGTATTTGTAATGAACTCAGAGATTGAAATACTGGTCGTCAAAATAGACTTTTTGAATGTGAATAACAGGTTTTTTAAAAAAAAGATTACGTTGAGCATGTGTTTTTCTGGTTTGCCAGGAAGAAGGGTTTTTTGGCAATGGCAACATATTATTCGATTCATCATGGGAAGGAGAATTGCAAGGCAGCTGGGGTTCAAAACCCAAATGAAAAGTAGTAAAATAGTTTTGCTTTAAATAAAGTAATGGCATGGGGTCCCCCAGAAAGGAGGCCATTTTGAAATCTGTCTTCAGGGAATTAGCATACAATTTTGTAAGGGATGTTAAAAAATTAAATTTAATTTAAATTTAATAGATTTATATACTGCCCTAGCCAATGGACTCTGGACGGTATACACAAGTTAAAACCAATATAAAACAAAAAAACCCCTTAAAAACATAGCAATATTACCACCACAACCCTGTTGTACCATTTTCTATCTAAAAACAAATATAAAATCTACAAAACTTTAACATTAAATAATTAATTACAGGAGTGGGAGCCTTAGACGAGCCAGAAAGGGGAGCTTGTTGACAATCCGAGCCAAAATATTTTCCTATTCCTTACAGAAGCACTTAACAATTGTGTGTTTTCTCTTAGACTAAATGTTTTCAGCAAACATTCTCATGTTTTCTGAGACCAAATAGCCCCCTGACATAAGTTTTCAAAAGGGTAATTGACTCTACCTCTGTGGCAATCAGAACCTTTAACCTGTCAATCATTTTGCTATCTCTCATGAAGATAACTTTTTAACCCTTTCCTGGCTAAAAATGCTGTTTGGGGTTGTGTTTTGAGTGAAGAGAATTTTGTGCCTGGTTGTAAAAGTGAATACAGTAATACCTCATATAACATTAGTATCGAATAACACGAAAATCGCATAACATCAAGGAATCTGGGGGGAAGAATTGCATCAGATAACATTAAGATCCTATGGGATGCTTCAGATAACAACCGCGAAAGCCTGTGTGGTTACAATGTATCTCTATGGATCCCATAGAGGATCAGATAACACGAAAAATCATATAACACGAAGACTTGTGGAACCAGGTTTTAGTGTTATATGAGGTTTTACTGTACATAGATATTTTGGAAGCTCACTCATTTAAGCTGCAAAATTACTGTGAGGTATTTTGTTGTTGTTAGCTGTTGTTGTTGTTGTTGTTGTTGTTGTTTTTTGGGGTCTTTTTCTTTGTGGCTAGGAATGGTCTTGATGTTAGCAGAGCTTTTGTGCCTATATCCTCTTATGGTCTCCAGTTGGTAGTTGGGTATGTCAACCATTCCTTCCATCTTATCACTAAACAGCTGCTTGATAATTTAAAAAAATCCAGAGATGATTTGTCCATCACATAACCTCTAATGTGTGGTAACTTTTATGCGTTAGTGACCTATCATTAACAGCTCCGCTCACATCTTGCAAACCAACAACAGTGTCTTTCTTAATGAGTCTCATTTTAAGATGTTCTGTCTTTCTACTGCCCCATCCCTTCATAGCAATATTACCTCTCTCCTCCCCCCACCTTTACATACACACACAGTGACTTCAGCTCAGATGTTCCAAGCTAGCAGCTATGGCTTTTTGTATTTATTTTTATTTTTCATTTTTTTTATTTAGATTTATTATCCTGCCCCAATTAGGCGGACCTGACTCTAGGCAGATCCTGACTTTAGTCAATCCATCTCATCTTAGGTTTTCTTTTAATATTACTCCCCTCCCCCTGCAGTTTTTCAGACACTGCAGTATTCTCATTATATGTGTATAGTAGAATAGCTTTAGTTAACTAATTTTTGATCTAGTGAGAGTTCAGGTTGGATTTGATTGAGCACCCATTTTAGAAGTGTCTGCAATTGTGCTTGCCTGAAATCAGTTCTGTCTCTCATCATTTATGAAATTTTCACATTGTAGAGTTAGCTGCTAGTGGTAGTAGTGGTGGTGATGATGATGACAATGGTGGATCTGAAATTAGTAGCTCCAATATATGATAGGCTCAGATGGCAAAAGGTTTCAAAGGACTGTTGTTGATCTGTTTGCAATCAGAGCAGAAGCTGGGATAGCACCCATCTACTGGATTGGCTGTTGAATTTGGCTTCCAAACCATGGGAAGAAGCTAGTTTATGGCATGCAAAACAAGCTGTTCTCTAGTAGAGTAGCTGCCACTTGAGGAGGTGATTTCACTCTGCATATGGGCAATCACCATCACTGCTGAAAAGTGTTCATCTCATTCCTTGGATGCTGGAAGAAGACTGTAGACAAAGTCTTCATTTTCTATATATTTAATGGGCCAGAATCCAGTGTTGAAGATTTACATGAACATGAATTTAGTTGACTCAATCAAAATGTGACAGATTGTTCCTGATTAACAAATTGCTGCTTGCATTCCTGGTTGTGTGCCAAGGTGTTTTTTTTTTTAAGCATACAATATACATCTATTTATGAAACACCCACTGGCTATATCCCATGCTAGACAATACCCTTCCTATAAGGAAGGCTGAGTGCAGAAGAATAGATGCCTTTGAACTGTGGTGCTGGAGGAGACTCTTAAGAGTCCCCTGGACTGCAAAGAGATCAAATCAATCAATCTTGAAGTAAATCAACCCTGACTGCTCCTTAGAGGGACAAATAATGAAGCTGAAGCTCAAGTACTTTGGCGACCAAATGAGGAAAGATTGAAGGCAAAAGGAGAAGGAGGTGACAGAGGATGAGATGGCTGGATGGCATCATTGATTCAGTGGGCGTAGATCTCAGTGGGCTATGGAGGATGGCAGATGACAGAGGAGCCTGGTGTGCAGTGGTCCATGGAGTTGCAAAGGGTCAGACTCAACTGTGCAACTGAACAACAAATGCAAATTTAGGGTGGGCAGTTCATTTTGTTATGTGTTCTCTAGTTTCTTTCTGCTGCACTCTGTGGGCTTGTATCGTCCATCTATTCTGAGTCAACCACAGCTAAAATGGAGAAAGTTTTCTTAAAGTTGTCCAGCCAAACAGATATGGACTAGAATCTAGATGATGTTTCAGTAGCAGCTTGCCACATTGAAGTTTAGATTCCAGATAATCCAAAGGAACTGAGTGTTACTACCTTTTCTCCTAATAAAACTAATTAACAGCTAAAAAGCAGTATGGAATAAGGGGTTGGTTTATATGGCCACAAATAAAGTAGAAATTGTATCAAGGGATCTTTAGTATACAGTAGAAAATAATGTGTTATCTTAGCCAAGATGGAGGAGAGTACTGGTGCTACCAAGGTATCCATTAAAAGCCTGGACATGGTCCTCCTTATACAATAAATAAATAAAATAATGTATTCTTTAAAAACGGGAAATATGACCTATAGTTCCAAGCAAGGATAGAGAGAACAGCCAGGTTCTCTGACACGTGCCACGCGTGTGTTAGTGCTTCCTACGCTCTTTCATTTATAGTAAGCCAATCTTTTCCCAAAGTGCAGATACAGCAGATGGTTACACAAGATGCAACATGCTGTTCATTTTTGAAAGATGTTTGTTATATCTTTCCTCCATGATTCCTTCTGCTTACATTTTTTTTAGTGCAGCATATATTCCTTATACAGGATATGATGAGAGTAAACAAATATACCGGTAGGTGTTGGAAAAGAGAAGGACACTCCACACTGATTTTTCAAACTGGAAATCCTGTTCACCTTTGATTTCTGCTGCAGTCAAATCTGAATAATCGGTTTGGGGCAAGGGAAAAGACACAGCCAATGCCAAAGAAGTTAAGTGATGCATTAGCTGAAGCTAAATTCCTACAAATCTGAATAAAATGAACTTTTGAAACAATGGATGTGGCTTTATGGTTTGTTTGTCAGGAAGAGAGAGAGAGAGAGAAATAAAGAATGTGAATAGCTTATGTGACGGCCAAGTAAGCATGCCATGATTTCATAATAGCTTCTGCACCTTGGGCCAGGTATGTTATATTGGGATGTAATATAACATGCAGAAACTCCATGTTAACATCATTCCCTTCAAAAGCCTTAATGCAAGCCTCTTCATGAATGGTTACCAACGTGAAGCCCACACCCCACAGGGGGACTTCAATTCCCAGAAGCCTAAGTCAGTATGTTGGTTGATCAGTGCTTTGGTGAATTGATTTAGGCTTCTAAGTCCAAAAACCAAAGACTGTGAAACACTGCACTAACGTAAGCCCCATTGTAGATAGCACTTATTCTCAAGATTGTATATATAGGACTTCAACCTGATTTTTATTGATGTTCTGTATGATGGAACTTTGTGTATTTTCTACAGTTCTTATTTTGTTTTAAAACATAAACATGTTTTTGTTAGACGTTTGTTTTTTAAGCTGATTTCAGAAAGCTGGTGTGTTGGTTCAGGATAGTGCACAAGCTTATTCCATGTACTTATCTATGGAATGCAGGAGAGCTTAGATGTAACTCATTGAAGCAACAGGCAACTTGCAACTAATTATTTTTTTAAAAAAAAAACAAATAAATAAATAATAGATAGCTTCAGTCCTTTTGGAATGTAACTATAACTAACTTGTGACTTTTATGGTTGCAAGATGGGACTAAACTAAGTAGCAAAGGAGGAATATAACATGCTTTACTTGTTGGCTCTTGCTGTATTTTGTACGTTCTTGTTCTCTACTGTGGAGGTTATGGTGGGAATGAAGTGATGGGAGGAGAGTGATTTGTTAGCACTGAGGGTTTTAAAAATCAATTGAAGAAATATTTATCATAAATATTTCTGAGAAACACAGAAGAGGTTTTTTTTTTTTTTAAAGTTGCTTTGATGGTAAGTAAAATGGGCTATAAGTCTTAAAATAATACTAATGTTAAGACTCATTTGTTCCTATATTTTGGGAAGCAATAGACACTGATTTGCTTATATAAATTAAATTATGTTATTAAATGTTTGGTCTCCTTATCTGCCAAAAAATGTCAACAAGGAAGTTAACAATAAAAAATGAAATCTAAACACAAACATAAACAGAACACACACACACACCCATACACCTCCATACCCACACCCACACCCACACCCACACCCACACCCACCCACCCACCCACACCCACACGCACGCACGCGCGCGCGCGCGCGCACACACACACACACACACACACACACACACACACACACACACACACACTGGTGGGCATCAGCAGATTCTCACCAGTTCACCAGAACCAGTAGCAAAAATTCTGGTTGGTCCCGCCCATCCAAGTTTTGAAATAAATTAGTCCTAATTCGGTTGCCCATGCCTATAGTGTGGTAGTAAAAAAAATTGTAGCCTGCCACTGCACACACACACATACCCACACACACAAAATAACACCACCCATTCACTGAAACCCACTCCAAAAGTAACTCAGCTTAAATGTCAAAGGCCTGTTTGAACTAAATAATTTTACTTTGCTGAAAGAAGAACAAACACGGAGCCAACCTAGCCTCATCTGACAGTGTCTGAAGCTCCTTAACATCTTCACTAGGCTCCAGGCTGTTTTGCTTTTGTGTAGGCATGAAAATTTGATTTGTAGAAAACTGATAAGGCAGAATGCCTCTGACTATCAGTTGCTGTCATCTGCATAATAGAGGGTACACTTGCACTCCTGTGGGGCTGGCAAGCTTGCCGTAGGCAACTGACCAGCCGGTGTGTGGCTTTTGATCTGTTTCAACAGGGTTCTTTTCATGTTCCAGTGTTTTCAGAAATGAAATGCACAACATAGTTCTTTCATGTTTCAGAGCACATCATTGAATATTCTCACTACTGTTTTCCCCCATAGCATTATTAATGACCACTCCATGGCTATTTTCATGAAACAACAATGTGCATAAGTACGTTGCTCTCAATAGTCTTCTGTTTGTTACCTGCTGAATTTTAAGTCTTGAATAAGAAGCAAAATCTGAAAAGAAAGTAACTTTTTTGTCAGCAGTATAGGAAATCAGAAATAAATGACTGGGGCCAGCCTACCAACAGGGGATATTTTCTGGAGAAAGTGAGAGAAATTGTTGTCTGAACAGCCATTATAAGCTCAAACTTGCATGTTCTTTAGGAATATTAGAAATCTTCAAAAAGGCTGGTCCCTCACATATTTTCCTGTCCCTTGGTGGTTTTATTCTGATACTGTACCTTCAATGCAGTGATGGGCAGCAGCCGGTTCGCACAAGTTCACCAGAACTGGTAGTAGCTTTTTCCAGTGTCCTGGAGAACTGGTAGTGGCTTTTGGAGGGAACCACCTGAGGGGCTTACCTTTTCACCTGTTCCCCCACTGCGCGTGTGCACCTACAGTGCTTGGCACGCCTACAGCACATGGTGCACCTACAGCACTTGGCGTGCATTCGCGCCTATAGCACTTGGCATGCCTACCATGCTTGGTGTGCAAGCGTGCCTACAGCGCTTTGCCTGCTGAGCCAAGCAGCCATTTGCTGCTTGGAGTGTGGCAGCTGAGCGCATCAGGCAGACACGCACAGCCACGAAGGAACCAGTGGCTACTGCTGAGGCCCTCGGCAGCCTCCTTGCTGTCCTCCCAAGTGGGGAGGAGGAAGAGCAGCTGCTAGCCTGAAGCTCCCTATAGCCTGCTCCCCAGGGTAAGTGACTCGCCTTTGGGTGTGGGGTGGGTGGGTGTATTTTAATGTGTATTTAATGAGTATTTATTTTTAATGTGTATTTAATGTGTATTTATTTTTAATGTGTATTTTTATGTGTTTTTATGTCTATTTAATGTGTATTTAATGTGTATTTATTTTTAATGTGTATTTTTGTGTTTTATGTCTATTTAATGTGTAATATGTATTTATTTTTAATGTGTATTTTACGTGTCTTTATGTGTATTTTTATGTCTATTAAATTTGTATTTTTATGTGTACTTATTTTTATGGTTTTTTTAACCTTTGGCACCACCTATGACGTTGGCTCCACCCATGACATCATGATGGTGGCTCCGCCCTCAACATTGGCTCTGCCCACAGTGTGGTAGTAATTTTTTTGGGTGCCCACCACTGCTTCAATGTCACTGTTGTGTTTCAATGTTGTTCTGTTGTCCCTATGCTCTTTGCAGTGCTTGAGGATTTTTGTGTGCTTGGAAGCCCTGCTGTGTAAATATGTTAATACACAAAGCCGGTTGTGGTAGTTTTAAAAGCAGTAGAAATTGTTTTTCTTAATCAGTTAATAGATACCTTCTATTGAATCTGAGAGAAGCAAAGCTGGCATTTTCTAAAAGGCAACTTTATTTTGGACTGCCATGTCCACCTCCTTTGCAGGTAGTAATATAGACAGCATACATCTCAATAGCAGGGTTGAAGGGTGTTTAGGCACACACTGGAGTTCTGTTTTGTCAAAGCTGACATAAGGGTTTTCTGAAGAATGCCCGAAGCATTGAGAACTGGAAGAGCAGTGTGTTCAAGGCTTTTGGTTTTATACCTCATGGCAAACAAATGTTGGCACGGTTGCAATTATAAAATAGTACCTCAGCAGTTCTTGTGCTCCCCAGAAACATGGTCACTGAAATTGCCTCCCACCAAAGCTTTGTCCTATAGCAAAATTTTCATTTCTTTTCCTGCCTGGAGATACAGCAGGAGTTATTTTCTTACTTATTGTGTTCCTTCCTTCTGCTTTTGTTTTCTTCTGGGTTTTTTTTATTTCAACTTCATGATGAAATAGGCTTTTCCTGCTTTCTTCTGAGCCTGCCCAACTATGATTTCCCTTGTCATTTTCCAGCCATAACTAGGAGCTAAATTGGAGCCTTTCAAAGTTTATAGAAAAGGCACAGAAAGTCCCATCTTAACAGTGGCAACTTCACACTGCTACATTATCATTTTCTTTTGGAAGCAAGCTATCTGCACATCCATGGATTAATTCCAGTAAAATGCTTGCTCTGACATTTCCCTACTTCAAATATGATACCAGTAAAAGTGCAGGCATTCATCATCCTCATGTCTATGATGAAATCTGTCTGTTATCAAGCTTCTCACGAACACTGGATATCTATGTTCTCTCTGTGGAGAGGCAGTGTTGATATTCCTGAAATTAATTCTTCTTCCAAGTGTCTGAACTACCTGTATAGTTTCCTGTCGTCATTTTACTAAAGTCACCAACAGCCATTCTCACAGAGAATTGGGGGGGGGGGAATTGAATTTTACATCATCTTGTTAGTCAGGGAAAAGGCCTCCTCTGTGACTTTTCTCCTCCTTTGATATTATACCTACATTTGCACCTTTTGCGAGCATTTTCTTCCTACCTATACAGAAGCTTTCCAAATGATTATTATCAGATATTATCTTCTTCTCACAGTACCTTTCTTCACCCACACACAACACCTGTTTGGTCTCTTAGACATAAAAAAAATATCTGGGTTTCAAGGCTACAAAGTCATTTCTCGCTTTTTGACCTGTGATAATCTCACATTTTCCTCCCGTACACAATGATTGAGCATTTCCCGTCACATTTTTCTCATAACAGCTATTGATTACTTTCTTTTAAATATCCATCAGTTAATTAGATCTTGACATGCTTATTTAGCCAGAAAACACCTATTAATTGACAACACCTAGCAGAACAGGGTAAGAAATGTCAAAAATCTCACTGATGTCTTGCTTATGGTCGAGACAAGTTGTTTCAACATGACAAAGATAGCCTGCCAAGGATTCTCATCTTCTGCAAGAGAGCAAGAAACCCAGCAAATATTGCAAAATGTCATTTGATCTAGCATCCACTATTTATCTTTCAAAGGGGAAGATCTGGCTTTTGAAGAAACTACAGATTTGGGGAACTTTTTCCACTTCCCCCAGTTATTACCAGGATATTGGGGTTTGGCAATTCATCAGTGTAAGATAGTACAGTTGTACCTTGCTTAAAGAGCATAATGTGTTCTACAGGATTGCTCTTTAAGCGAGTTTGCTCTTTAAATGAAACACCATTGTAAGTGACCAATTGTGACTTCTGGTGGTGGTGGGGATTGTGAACCCCAATTTATTTGTTACACGAGTTTTTGCTCACTTTTATTTGTCAAGCGAACATTCAGAGAAAATTCTGCTCTTTAAGCGAGTTACTCTTTAAGAGAGGTGCTCTTTATGTGAGGTTTGACTGTAGTTCAAAAGCAAGAATTTTCAAGTAGATAAATAGGTACCACTTTGGTGGGAAGGTAACAGCATTCCATGCATTCTGGTGTCTAGTCATGCCTGCCACATGACCATGGAAATTCTGCAGACACAGACAGCTATGAATCTTTGCCTGTAAATGGAGATGAACACTGCACCCAGAGATACGACTGGCTTTTGAGCAAGGGTGGCCTTTATCTTTACCTATCACAAACTTAAAGGTGACTCAATTTAGAGATAGCTTGAATCAATTGCCATCTTCGTCAAGGCTCATTCTGCTATGGAAAGCAGCAGTGAACAAAGAAAATATCAACAGGGCCATAGCCAGGATTCTAGATTTCAGGGGGCAAAAATTGTTTCAGGAGGGGCAAAAAAAATTTCAGAAGGAGTAACAATGTCACACTCTCACATATATAACATTGGGTGGGAGGTGGGTGGGCTGTTAGCTCAGGAGGGTTTTTTGGGGGCCCATCCCCCCTCTGGCTATGGCCCTGAATATCAACAATGTTAGTTCACTGATGTTTAATAAAATATCTCCCACCCTTTTCTTACTGGTTTTTTTTTTTCCTGTCATTTGACTTCCATTTTTCATTCTAGGCCTTATACCCAATTTGGCCAAGTCCAAAATAAATCAGAGATGACTGAACCACACTCAAGTTGGATCCAGTTTGTTCCAAATAACTTTGAACTAATTTGGGTACTGGGAGGGGGAAGTCTGCCAGGTATTTCTGGAATGCTGCAAAACAAAATTTTATAAGGGAAATGTCAAAATCTTACCATTGAGAGGAGAGAGCCATACTTTGCTCATTGACAAAGATTAATCTTGGACAATAATATGAAGAGTAGTTTCCATTCACCATGTGTATAGAGAGGGATTATGTCACATCACTGATATGATATACAGTTGTACCTCACTTAAAGAGCATAATGCGTTCCACAGGATTCCTCTTTAAGTGACTTTGCTCTTTAAGCAAAACACCATTGTAAGTGACCAATGGGGGGGGGGGGTTTGTGAACCCCAATTTATTTGTTAAGCGAGTTTTTGGTTGGTTTTATTTGCTAAGCGAAGCGAACATTCAGAGAAAATTCTGCTCTTTAAGCGAATTACTCTTTAAGCGAAACGCTCTTTATGCGAGGTTTGACTGTATTTAGTTCTGTCATGCAGCTCTTTGTTGTTTTGACATTTCTTTAGCTGTTATTTACAGATTGCTGGGGGAAAATGTGCAGTAACTGTTCTGGTGGTGGTTGATTATGCTGCTTATACTGAGCCTCTGTCGTTTCACTTCCAAATCCTGTCTTGTTCAATTTAAACAGTTTGGCCTAATTTTCTCTCCCCCCCCCTTTAATTGGTTTGTTTGACTAGCAATCTGTTTTTATTGTGCATGACTCTTAAAGATTTAGATAATAGCATGTATCCTTTATCTCAGTCAACATTGGGCAGGGAAAGAAGTCTCAAACAACTTTGTTGAAGTTTGCTCAAATGTTTATTTTTTTACTGTATCTTGTGTTTCTCTTTTCTTCCTCCTGTCAAACACCAGAAATGAATCACAGACACTGTCACAGAGCAGAAAAGCTGCATATGTTTTAACAAAATTCAAATGTTGTCAAGCAAATATTAAAAGTGGACTGCACAAAAAACCCTGGAACTATTTGTCTGGAATTTGAAAGGATCTATTGCATCTCTTATACACAGGCATAGTAGCCCACACTTTTGGAGGTGAGCTGGGGTGAGTTGGTCTTGGGTACTGGAGGAAGTAAATCTGTCCCAAACCACATTTTGATTGCCCCATTGGGAGGGGGTGTTGCCTAAATTACAGCAGTTTATTTTATCCCATTCTCACTGCAGAATACACAAATAAAATTAACAGAAAATAGGAAACTGAGCAGACATTATGGACTGAATATGGTGGGGAAATGGCAGCCTTGCATGAGCTAACACTGACTATCAGTGGGAAAAGGTCTTTACAGCCTAATATTATTTACCTTTGGTAAAGTTCCTGCCTCACCTCTAACATTTGAGAAAAGCCCATGCTCCCTCTTCTTGATTTTTTTGGGGGGAGGTTGCTTCCCCCAATTATTTTATTGATAGCCTTCTCTTATTTCCTGACCTTCCTCCATTTTTCCCTTTTTCTGCTGACTACAACTAAGATGATAGCTGCAAGTAAATGTGCTCCTTTTCTACTTTAAATGCTTCTAGGATGATTTTTATCACACAAAGTGCTGGTTTTGTATGCAAACCAAGGAGGGTAATATTTGATGAGGCTGATTGGATCTCTCCATTTTTCTGTGCTATTTTTTGTTGTTTTTGCATTTTACTCTGATAACTAAAAGAAATAACTAAATTTCCAGAAACCCCAATTTTTTTTACCAATATTTTACCCACAGAATAAAGTCTAGAAATCACAAAAAGAATGACATTGTGATAATCTATAACTGTTCCACCTGGAAGAAGGCACAGACAGAAACTTGCTGATTGTTTGCAGTGCACATTGCTTCCTTGACAGTACTGTAGTACCGACCAGTCTCTGTGGTTCTAGTAGAGATGGCAGAATTTGCCCTTTAACAATGGACCTTACACAATTACCTCCTTCCACAAGGAGGTAATTAATCACTGCATGCAAAAGTTCACTAGTTTGTCATTTCACCAATACAAATTACCTGCTACACAAGCAGGAAAACCAGAGATGATTTTTAACAGTGGAAATTTGAAGCCTCAAATATGTGAATACGTTCAAGTGGTAAGAATTATATAAGTCTACCTCATGTTGACTGTTCCTATTTAACATGTTTATTATGAGGGAGCAAGAGGAGCATCTGCAACCAACAAAACTGGTTTATGAGAGGAGATTAAAGTGTACAAATCTATATGACTTGTCTAAGCAATCGCTAATGTGACCCCAGAACTCTGGTGGTGATTCACATATACCAGTGTGGCCTAGCTCTACTCTCTGCTGTTTCTCCTTCCATTGATACTTTTCATGACAGTTGAGGCATATAACTTGAAATCATGTGTGGATTTGAACTAATTGACAAAGCTCATTATTTTATTTTGGAGATTTTTTGGAGGGTGTGACCCACCTCATAGCAGCAGCTCTACTCTATGCAGCAGCAGAGACTTGTGAAGAGAGTAGCCAATCTGTCATGTCCAGCATTCTGCTGGCTCAGGTAGTTGGCACACTGAGCTGAATGGTGAGGCTGTTAATAGAACCTATAATTCTTTTTATTCAAAACATGAACTCCTATTCATGTGGAGGAAACCTAAAAGGCCATTAACTTGGTCTAAAAAAGGTTCCAGTTGCCCCCCTGTGGTGTGTGTGCCCCACACTGGGGACCACGGGTCTAACAGGAGGTGGAGGGGAACCTCAGTATAGTTTTGAGCACTGTTTGGAATAGACCGAAATGTCAGCAACCTTTTCTGTTTTTTAATTTAACATTTCTAATTTGGAAAGTGGATGTATTCCTTGACTGTCCCATTATAACAAAGATTTATGAACAGAACTTTCACATAGATACTCTTACTCACTAAAGTCTTTACAGCATATACACAAGTCTTTACAGCATGTATGTTTAATACAGCGTAAAATATAAAGGCCAGCTCTATCCCATCACACATAATTACATTTTCAGAAGAATTTATGCAACTGTAAAGAGGAAGGAACTGAAGGAAGGGAGAACTTCAAGCTATGCAGACTTTGCAAATCTTGATAGATGTAAAAGCTAATCAGAAATGTAATGATCAGAAGGATTAAATCAATGTTTCTTCTGTTTTTCATTTTCTTCTTTGATAGGAACACGTTATTATGAGATCTTATCTTCTTACACAGCTACACTAAAAGCCCATCTCATTTGATCTTCCCATCACTCTCTTCCTTTAAATTGTGTGACAAACAGCTGCATTCAGATACAGAAAGCACAGGAAGATAGCGGAGAGAGAAAAATTAAAGAGGATTTTTTCTTCAGATGAAATGTTTGATTGAGGGAGAGCTGAGTTGATAAACTATTAACCCTTCTTTGCTTTCCTTTTTTCTACATATGTAGTTGCTATAGCTATTCTGTCTGAGATGCTTTACAATCCAATACAGAAGCCCCCCCCCCTGCATCTCTGTACTTGAATAAAGGGTGTACAGACTGGGGTTGACTCATCTTATATCATTTAGAAGACATTGTGAACTGGAACTCACACACGATCAGGTGAAAGGAGCTGCAGAAGGAAACTCACCAAAATCCACTCAAAACACTTACAACAATCATCTCTCCACAGTTGGCCATGAACTGAATCCTAGTAGTGCAATAATGTTTCAGTAAAGTTTGGCAGTTTGGAAACAAGAAATTGCAAGTAGATAAATAGCTACTGCTTCAGTGGGAAAAGTTACAGAATTCTGTGCACTCCAGAATCTAGTCATGGCTGCCATATGACCACAGAAATGTCTGCAGATACAGACAGTGCTGGCTCTTCAGTTGTAAACAGATGAACACCATCCCCTAGAGTTGGCTATGACTGGCTTTTGTGCAAGAGAAACCTTTACCTTTAATTTTTTTGGTAAATAAGCTGAAAGAACCTTCCTCAGCTCAAATCATTTTTAAACCCACAAATAATGAATGGGCTATGAAGTTGTAGTGTTGATTCACCCAGAGGTGGAAAGTGATTCCTTGGTTTGTTCAGTAGTCAGCCCTGAATTGCAGAAATACCACTCTTTCAATCTGTTTTTGCGTGTCTGAAAACAGAGGATGTGTCTGAGTGAGAACAACTTAAACAAATGTAACATACATTTCAAGAGCAATCTTTTATAATGACCTGAGGGGAAATGATGTCTTTCCCCTCCATCAAACTATTCAAAATAGCTTAGTGTGGTAAACATTGACTGTAGGAGAAGTGTAGCTAATTATTGTGCAGCAGAGCAAATTAGCATTCTACCAGGAAATCTAAAGATGGAGGCAGCCCAAACAAAAATGATAACATAGAAACTGGGCTTTGGATCCACACCAAGTTTGATACCTGAATAATGAGGTGCCAAGGATGGGGAAGTTTGGACAGAGGGTTTTTGAGATATCCCCCCCCAAAAAAAACAACAACAACAAACAAAAAAAACTGTTTTCTCTTCCTCACCACCCATTGAGAAATAGACAACTCCAAGTTATCCTAGATTTAAAACAAAAGTTAAAAAGTCAAAAGGACCAATCTCACTTATCCTGAAAGAGAATGGCTTGCACCAGCTGCTTTAAAACAGTGATTCCAAAAACAGCCTTTTAAAGGGAAAACACAACAACTTTGCTTTAAAAAAACTGAGGATGTATGGTGCATGCTAACTAGCAGAAGTTTCACAAAATGAAACATTTTTAGGTGGGATATGAAGATCCATAAATTCTGGTACTGAGGAGGAGGAAAGAATAATTGAAAATATTTGCTTTTGATGAAGATCCCCACATTAGCCAATATAGAAGGGAAGGTGGTGTTGAATTTAATTTAACAAAGTTTTCAGTTCAAAAGGGGCAGGCAATCAGATGTCCTAATTTAAGCCATTTCGCTTCTCTCCTAAAGATTCAAGTAAATTCCCAACGAGCACTGCTTTGTGAAGAAAGAACCACATTGCAGACCCTGAGCCTGATTTAAAATGAGGTTTTGCAGCTACAATCTGTACTTTATATTTAGCCTTGAGAAAGCCTTGATGTTGGGAAAGATGGAGGGCAAAAGAAGAAGAGGGCAGCAGAAAATGAGATGGCTAGATGGTATTGTAGATGCAATGGGCACAGAGCTGGGCAGGTTGAGGAGGATGGTGGAGGAGAGAGGTGCCTGGTGGGCAATGGTCCATGGAGTCACAAAGGATCGGAATCGACTGTGCAACTGAACAACAAAAATTCCTCAGCATAAAAGAACTTTGGCCCTGAAGAAACATGGCTGGAACTTCTTTCCCAATTCAGGTGGTTGGGAGTGCTGTGCACCACCTAATATGTGGCAAAAGCACTTCAAAGCCAAGTAAATTCCTAGGGGATTAACAGTCCAATACTTATCAGCCATACAGATATGTACTTGAGTGAACACAGTTAATCTGAAAGACACATCTCTTCTAGGCATTTTGATTACTTTATGACTCAAAACAATAGAGAACTAGAGAACTTATTAAAAAACAGCCCCAACAATTGATTTGTTTGGGTGAGAAGTAGTTAGCTGATGATAAAACAAGTCAGATTCTGGTGTCTGTGGATGGTAGTGAGCACCAGTTGGGCATCTTGTAAACCAGCTTGACTGCTAAGATTGCTGTTGTCAACATTCAGACTGCTCTTTGCTATATAACATATGGCATCTTTTCCTGCTAGCAGTGCAGGCATGAGATTCTGCAGCAATATCAGGCCATTAATTGGTGTCATGAAACATGGATATAAAAGCACAATATCCCACATTCATCAACCAGAGTTACAGGTGTTTATTTTAGAGCAGAGGTTCTCAAAGTTTTTCAGCTGCAGGTTGGACCATGCCCTCTCAGACATCTGAGCAGGCTGAACTGGTGCTTCCCCCACCATAAACGCTGCCATAATACACATCTGCAGCTGTTGTAAATGTGTTAACAACAGCTGTGGACTCATTTACGGCTGTAATAAATGCATTTATGATGGGTGTAAATGAGTCTGTGGCCAATTCTGGTGGTGGCAGCTGCAGGGGCAGTGGAAGCGAGGGTGGGGTGGATTATTTGGTGCTACAGGTCTGATCCAGCCTGCGGGCTGTAGAGTAAGAACCCCTGATTTAAACAATTGACTATTTTGTACAGGACTTGAGATACTTCAGTCATTATGGGGCTCAGAATAACATTGTAGTCTTGCTTGAATGACTATTTCTTAGGTCATACATAGTGGTGACCCCCCCCCCCCGGGGTTGCTACCCCAGAGATTTATGAAGCCAATTGGATTCCAGAATTGTTATCAACACATTGAGTTTGACATTTTCTCTGGAATTGTTCACACTGAGAAGCAGATGCACCCTAGCCATGAACAAAGTGGATCCCAGGCATCTCCTGACTTTGCTGTGTCTTGTTTATAGTAGGCTCAAGGCACATGATATGAGACAGCAGGTAACTAGAACACTGATGATGTTTGAATTACACCAACACTATTGACTATTACACACAGTTTTAATATGAGTACATTCTATTTATAATAAGAAGATGATGTGTTAATGCAGAGGTTGGCAACCTTTTAAAGTCAGGAGCTGGGTCACATTAGCTCAGACAGTTGAGGGGGCTGGAATGGTGCTCCCCCGTCAAAACACTGCCATAAACATGTCTTTGGCTGCCATAAGTGCATTTACGGCTTCCATCAACATGCCCACAGGTGCCGTAAATGCATCTGTAGCTGTTTCTGGTGATGGCAGCAGTGGCTGCAGTGGTTGGAGTGAGGTCAGGGGGTGAGATGAATTGGTGCCATTTGCCACTCACTCTTTATATAGATGCGCCAGTCAGAGTTTTGGGACTGCAAATCCCATAATTCTCCATTCTATAAATTCCACTTGACAGACTCCTGGGAGTAAGATTAAACCTTCATAGCCTTCATTCAGCAAGCAATTCATCCATCTCTCTCTCCACCCCCCTCTCATTCACTCCCTCGTTCTCGTTCTCTCTCTCTCTCTCTCTCACACACACACACACACACACACACACACACACACACACACACACACGGTTTAGGTACTAGTATGGGATTTAAGAGTGATTTGGAATAACTGCTGAGGTGGGGAATACACACACATTTTGCAGCAAATTTTAATTCTGAAATTATCTGCTGAATGAAAAAAAGTTTCCATAAATCCTGCTATCAGTGGCTAAATGGCTGTTGTGCTAATCTGTAATAATTCCCTGGAGACCTCTACCTAACTGCAGTTTTATTGAAGATCCACTTAGTTCTGGTGGCTTTATATTTACTTCTCACTCGACATAAAGATAAAGCAAACATCTTTGCCTGTAGTTCTGAATGTGATTAAAATTGTACTTTCAAAACCCCTGGATAATAAAGAATTGACATCTGAATCATGCTATTAACACATCCAAAACGAACCACTCATCATTGCCTTCAAAAGATTATCTGTATGTCAGCTTTCCAATAAAGTCTCCCCATGTAGCCTTCATTCTGTTCTGATTTTAGAGGGATGGTGGAGAAGGCAGGAAGGAGAGGACAGGCAATTAAATGTTCCTAAGAACAATTTATTAACGCTATGAACTAAGGATAGAGCCTAGAGCAACTAAATATTTCTCTTATTTGGGCAGTAGGTGCAATGGAGAGAGAAAAGTCACTTTGCATGAGTTTAAGGGACTTCAATGGATCTCTTGAAGATGCTGTTGCAGAAATCAGAGTATTTTAAATTAACTGAATTGTGATTATTTAAGTGAAGTCTGGTAACTACACCACCCATTCATTTTGAAGAGCCTATGTCTATGATATGCAAAATGATCCTGAAGACTAAGCAGCTCCTCAATCAATATTTTTTGAATCTGTTTGAACTAAAATACATATTTATAAGAGTGATTAACAAACAGAGGTATTTAATTTAAACATGTCAGCTTCCACCTTCCTCAGTTGCTTTGGTAAAATGTGCTGTCTCCCAACATGAAAGTTACAGATCCTTAGGTTCAGGGCATAAGATATTAAACATATTGGCAAAGTAAGACAAACATTCTGAAATAAATTAGTGACCAAACTCTCACATGTCAGCAATACATGGATGCATTTATAGTCTGGATAAGGGTTCAGAAAACTTGGCTCTCCGGGTGTTCAATTACCAGAAGCCCAAGTCAGCACTTCTGGTGATCAGAGTTTCTGGGAATTGAAGTTCAGAAACATCTGAAGAGCCAAGTTGCTTACCTCTGGTCTGGATAAATGCCAAGGAAAACCTAGAGAAAATTAAATTATACATCAGTTTGATCCATTCCAGAATTATATTAACATCTAGTAGCATGAATACAATTTCAGCCATTGCTTCCCTTGATGTTGTCCTTACCACTAAAAACAACAGAAGTGTCACTAAGATTTATAATAAAGCTCCTGACAACCACACATGACTTGGGTAGACCTCCTACCACCTCAAACATACAAAGAACAACATTATGCACAGCTTGGCTCTTAGAACCAGACACATTTGTAACACTGAAGAAAGTTATATTTAATGATGAAAGAAAGAAACATCTGTTTCACAGAGGTTATTGTCTGATTATTTTTTATTCTAACATCAAAAGAACCACTTCCTGTTCAAGGGAACATCTTTTCCATCAGACCTATAAATTTAATAGTGAACGATGCATTCCTTTTGTGGTTGATTTCCAGCCGACATCTCGAAATTACAGCAAGAGCTAATAGGACAAGCTACCCACTGTTAGAAAGCTTGGAACAGCTTGCAAAACCCATCAGCAAGCCTCCTGTGATAATTTTCCAAAACTGCAGAGATTACTGGTAAGAGTCAGCAATCCTGGATCACTCTCTTGTGATTTCAAATGTTTTATAACTCATGTGTTTCTCAGGAAGACACTCACATTTATTAGCACTTTGCCTGGCAGGACCTGCTTTATTACACAGAACCCCAGCTGTAGGTCCTGACTGAGTGCTGATGACCAGGATGCTATCTACCATATGTAGCAAAGCAACAACAACAGATATACTGTATATATAAGATTCAGAAATCACAAGTATGTGATCTTGAATAAGCCATAGGGACAATTTGTATCTAAACCAGGGATTCTCAACCTACAGCTGGGGGCTGGATACAGCCTGCAACACCATTTCATATGCCCCCCTCCACCATTTCTGCCACACCAGGAAGTGCCATGTGTGGCAGGCAGAACAAAATGGCTGTCCAGCCCCCAAAGCTGTCTGTGGGAGCATGACCCTGCCCTCAGATTGAAAGGGTTGAGAACCTCTGATCTAAATACTTAATTCTGAATATCATGGCCTATATGACTTGTCTGTAACTGAAACAGAGACACCATCAAATCCGAGCACATTAATAAAGGGGGGAAACTCTTGGCTTACAGACTTGCATGCATGTGTAGGATAGTTTTGTTGTTCAGTCGCACAGTCAATTCCAACCCTTTGCGACCCTATGGACCATTGCCTGCCAGGCACCTCTGTCCTCCACCATCTTCCTCAGCCTGCCCAGCTTTGTGCCCAATGCATCTACAATACCATCTAGCCATCTCATTTTGGGGTGGTTTCTTCTTCTTTTGCACTCCACCTTTCGCAGCATAAAGGCTTTCTCAAGTGAATCCCCTTTTCTCATTTGGTGTCCAAAGTACTTTAGCTTCATCTTTACTATTTGACTTTCTAAGGAGCAGTCCGGGTTGATTTCTTTAGCCCTGCTCATTTATTTGCTCAGTGGGCTAAACACAGAAAGAGGGAGAGCTAGTTGGTTCCCTACCCACAAAGTAACAGATCCAAATAGGAGAGACTTGTCAATCTGTGAAGGCTCCTCTTGTAAACCAGAATCTTGATATCCACATGTTCTGACTTTGTATGGAGTTCTTTCTTGGATGAACACATCTAGCTCCCCTGGGTATTGAACAACTGAGTGAGGCTAACATCTAACAATCTGATAAGTATTATTTCTGATGTTGTTATGGCTATATTTTGTAGTACACCATGTGTAGATTTCTTGTCTTTTCCAAGCTTCTTCACCTTTACACAGGAATAAACACTATTTAAATACAGCAACATTTTCTTCTGACAATTTCCTGCATGAAACTGGTACCAAGTTAAAAAGTAATCAATAATTTAGTTACTTACACCCCACTTTTCCCCTATGGTATTCAAAGTGGCAAGTAGGGATTTCTCCCTTCTCAAATTAAATTCAGAACAATATATTAGTTAGGTTATACTATATCATAGTCAATGCTCAAGACTGCTAGGTGCTTCAGAACTCCTGATGTGGGTCACAAATCAAATCTTAAATTTCTATAAACAACCCCTTCAAACTACTTTTATTAACCTTTCTACCTTAAAATCAGCATAAAACATGCTCCAAGCAATCTCACCTGTTCTGACAAGTGTCACATCAATTAGTCTAGCTGATTTCTCTGAGTTGAGCTGATTCTTTTCATCTGCCTGTAATCCCAGGTTTAACACATGGCCACTCCAGTGACCATATAATAATTAACCATGAGAATGAAGAATGCAAATGGAATCCTTCAGGCTTCACAGGGCATATTCCAAATAGGCAATGTGTAAACTAGGACTTGGCATGAATGACAGTACAGTAAAACCCAGTACAGTATATGAATGACAGTACAGCAAAACAGTACAGTATAACAAAGGGCTCTTATAACCAAAAACTCATAACGAAAGGAATTTGAAGAAAAATGTTGCTTCGTATAGCAAAAAAATTATTATACGAAGCAAAATATCTCCCAGGGTGGTTTTCAATGCATCCCTATGGAGATTTTTGTTATACAAAGCATCCCAGAGGAGCAACTGTAAGGGTGAACAAGTATAAGATTCCTGCCCTTATACCCCCCATTCACATAACCCAATCCACCTTTTTATTTATTTATTTATTTATTTTCTCATTTATACTGTTGCCCAACTCTGAAGATTCTGGGTGGCTCACAAAGAATAAAACCAATATCACATTTTAAAACCAATAAAACCCTATTAAAGCTGACACCAAAAATTACCCCAACCACTACAAATTAAAAGAGATTAAAAGAGAGAGTGTGTATTCTTAATAAATCAGCCAGCAGACAGGGGTCACCATGTTGGTGGCGCCCCACACCTGCTTTGGCAGTCAGGTTTTTAGCCTTTTCCTGAAGGACAGAAACTCCATCTGGAGACACAGCTCAATTGGCACGAGGTTCCATAGGGCCGGAGCTGACACTGAGAGGCCCTCTTTCTGGTGCTAGTGAGATGCACCTCTCTAGCAGATGGAACGATTAGCCTCTCCGGTCTGCTCTGGTGGGATGGACAGATGTTCTTGGGATGACATGATCTCTTAAGTATCCTGGCCCACTACCATTTAGGATAATGTCCTTGTAATTAGCCAATGAGTAAAGACCCGCAGTTTTAATAGCCACTCAGAGCTTTAGCGACCTGTACCCCTTGGTGCCATTTCAGAATACCTGTGGTCCTGCTTCAGAATAGAGAAAATCTGTAAAAATCTGTGATAGGTTTCACCCACTGACTTTTTGTGCTTACAAACCAGCCAGATCAGGTAGGACATCCAATGTGCAATGAACTTAAAGGTAGCATTAACAACAAAAGAACCAGATTTCCTCCTACCAGCTTAGCTCTATAGGAAACAAAGATGTCCTTTCAGGATACAATCAGATTGAGAGTACAGTTGTTAAATTGCAGAAGATTAGAACAAAGAAACATGGTTGCCTTTTGACTGGCTTAGCTTGACCTATTAATACTTCTTCTGCAGCTGCCATATCTGAATCCAAATGTAGATAATAATCATGGTGATCAGCCATGAAGACTGTCCTGAGAAAATAATGCAGTGGCCTTTCATTTGCTTTCTGCATCACAGCATAACACCTATACCACTGATCCAGTTCCATGAGTCCCTTTCTGGTCCTGAGCCCTTTTGGCACACAGAGTCTTCATCAGCCCCAGCCCAGGACTGATGAAGCTGCTGTCCTCCGTCAAGATGGATTCATGTGGTATTTATTCCACTTGGGGACCATCACCCTTCCTTGTGGACTTTGGCACCCAAAACCATTAGTTCTTAGGGTTGTCAGGTTAGTTAGCCACTCCCTGACACTCGGCATTGAATCACTGGCAGTGTGGTCTATTCTATTACCATAGCAGGATTACATGGCCAGACAGGTCCTATTAATACAGTGGCTACATTTTGCTAGCTTTTACTAACAAGCTCCCATTGAGGATAGTGATCCAAAAGCATGGTGAAAGTCTCTCTCTTCTCTCCACCTCCCAATATATCAAAACACATTTTCCCCACTTGTCCCTCCTCTTCCAGGGTTTCAACCAATTAAAGCACAACATACAATGCCCATCATAACAGTTCATTTCTCACAGTTCTCAGTCTGTTATGGCTACATTTACAGCAAACCACCCACTACCTGCCTTAAAAGTCAAATTCCTTAGCTCTACCCTGTGAGTCAAGAACCAACTATTTTACTCTATAAATGCAACACCAACCCCCCCCCCCCACACACACACACACCAATTCCTTACAGCAATCTAGAGAACTAAAACATCATCTTCCAAGCTCTTGTTTGGTTGGTTTTTGAAAGTAAGTAGGGATAGGATTTTTAGAGTAATATTCCCACTTGGAACTCATCTCCTCACCCCTCCAAGCACCTTTGGGAATCACAAGGAATCTTTGTGACTCCTTGTGGTACAGTGGGGAACATCATATGAGAATTCTGAAAGATCAAAATCCTCAAGCATCTCTAGGCGGGAGCAGAAAGAAATGCTGCAGATTTTTAATAGTATTTTCTCCTAGATTGGTTCCAATTAAGAATTACAGTCCTGGAAAGCTCATAAAAAACCTTCACTCTGAGTTTTCCCCCTCTAGAATAAGGTCTCTCTTATAAAGTATAATTATATTTGTTCTTAAATCTAATTTTGCTAGGCTTCGATTATATACCATCTCCTTTAGTTTCTTCTCATTGTCCTTCACTTCAAACGCAACGTAATTATATTTGTTTTATGGTGTCTAGCTTCCTACCCAATTTCTAGTGGCAAAATTAAAGTAGAAACTGCTCAGAAAAGACAATCAAAGTGATTAGGTTTAGCCAAAAGAACTGCTGGATAGCTCAGTGGTTTAGGCAGAGGTTGAGAGTTTAATTCCCCGCTCTGCCTTTTTGACAGGAGTTGGACTTGATGGTCCATAGCGTCCCTTCCATCTCTCCAGTTCTAATGTCATAATAAGTATGATTATGGGGACATTATAATTAGGTTAAAATCCTGAATACTTCTACCATCTCAGAGGAAGCATAAAAATGACTGCAAATGTAATTTTTCTAAAATTCCAACATGCAAGGTATTTTCTGTGTGTTCTTTATTTGTTTTAAAACACTTGATTGAAAAGAAGTTCCTCACTCATTTTCTGTTCCCAGTCACATTATGCCAATCTTCTTATATGCAACAAAAGAACATCTAAAAACACAGTTCAAGGTAACATATTCCTATTTTGATATTAACCCTGAGTATTTCTCTAGAGCAGGGGTTCCCAACCTTTTCAACCCAGGGGCCAGGTCACACACTCTCAGTCAGCTTTGAGGCCGGACAACCAATTTGCCCTGCCTGCACGATGGGGTGTTTTTTTTTTTGCCATGTTGTCCCAACCACTTCAAAGGGATGCCCATTTTGTTTCTTGAATGTTGTTGGAGGGGTGGGGGGGCACATGAAATGGTGCTGAAGGTTGGCTCTGGCCCATGGGTCTTAGGTTGGGAACCACTGCTCTAGACATAAAACATAGTAGTTGTCTCGGAGTAGCCTCAGCAAGTGGGCAGCAGTAGAAATGTGAGTAATAAATAAATAAATAAATAAATAAATAAATACCTTTCAACTTCTGTAACTGGCTGAAACCCACTAGCAAAATTTACATCACACAGCAGGTTTTTTGTTTTGTTTTTTAAATAATTCTTCCCTAAGGGTCATGTGGTTATCTTGGGATCTATTTTTTAACCACTGGTGACAATTTTTGGAAATGAAAAACTCTCTTTCCCCCAACCTACCTCCCTCTCCCAAATGCTTCTGCTTGACAAAAGAGATCTCAAGGGAGCCTCAGAAAGTTTTAATTTATGAAAAACTCCTTGGGTTAATGAGGTTAGACCATCAACTTTATGTGGTCCATGTCCAGCTGCTGGACTGTATTAAAGCAGCTTTGCATGTGTATATTTACTTGGTTGATTTGTACTTCACAAATCTAGTTTGACGTGGTGGATCAATGCATCATCTCCCATGAGATTTTAGTGGGCTCTTGCCATTTGGAGGTCCTACTGCTACTATGGAAAGGTTTGATGGCATGCAGGGGACTGAGGCCCGTTTTTTTAATGCTCATTTAGCCATTTTAAATACAACAACACAGCTGGCTGGGCTCATGTTGAAGTTGGCCATGTTAGAGCATTGCACTGGCCAGGTGCATTGCCTGAGTACCCAACCCCACTTAGCTGGCCTGCGGTTCCAGAATGGAACCATTCTGGACCACTAGTTGACACCTTTGTGGCATGGTTGAACCTGCCAGGGAAATACACCCCTGCCACCATTGCTGTCGGACAGTCAGGGTTACGCCGTGCCACATTGAGGTGTGAGGTGGGATTTGCATGTGTATGATCAAGAAAAAGGAAAAATAAAAACAATCTTCCCCATGCTGTTCATGTGGATATTGCTTGGAGATGAACAAACAACTAGTGTGTCCCCGAGTATTAATGCACTGTTCACGGCCACCTGGACACCACCGTAGCTCAGGACAGCACAGTCTTGTAATAAAAGAGTTGATTTTAAAGTTGGAAAGAAATTTATATTAGCCACATTTAAAAAAGTGAATTTATCCTGTTTGTGATCTGTGAAACTATGCAAAAAAAAAAAATCATGGATATAACTTTCTGTTTTCCACCAAGAGGAAAACATAGTTATCAGAATCTTTGTTCTCTTTTCTGGCAGTCCTTTTGAATTAACTGCAACTGAAAGCACTGCTAAATTAATAACTTGCAGAAATATGTACGTACCTTTGAAAAATGTGCATACATTTTAGTCAATGGGAATAAGCGCATAAATATGTATACATTGAAGAAGACAGATGTCAAAACGTATGTTAGGAAAAGAGAAAACCAGAATAAGTGCTAATTGCTGTAAGAATGCTGGGTGAAATCCTGTTGTGTAGCTGTACAGGTGCGACAGCAATGACATCACAGCATTTGCAAACCTATGCTTTTAAAAAAAAATATTGCTGATCATGCATAATGCTACAAAGTCATGCACACCTCAAAATAAAAGAAACCTTCTTTAATAAATGGCAGTCTGTCACCATTAGTGGCCCAATATAAAACAAAGACAGGAGAAAATACAGTTTTGAAGCACTAAAACTACAGTACAATTAATAAAGATATAATTGTTGCCCAATATCAGGCAACATCAAAAGCATTTGGGGGAAGCCTGCATGAAATCTTCCATGGTACACGTTGAGGAGCATAGAGTATATGGACACAGGTGTGAGGTTCTCTTTTCTTCTATGCATTCACAAGACAGTGTTAGTTCAAAAGCCCAAATTTCTTAGTTTCACCCTACTGAGACGTAACAACCATGCTTGATATAGGGCATTAGATAGGACACTCTCACAGGTCTAGACACTATGAGTTTACATCTTTAGACCTGGGAGGGTTGGGCCTACTCATGCAAAATATTGTTCTTAATTTTTTAACTTGTAAAATGTCCTCCATAGAACAAAATTATAGAGTAATTGAGTTGGAAAGGGCCTATAAGACCATCAAGTCCAAACCATCCCCCCATTTTATCTTGCATGCCTCCAATGATGGTGCACTAATTAGCTCCTGAGGTAATTGGTTCTATTGCCATACTACTCTAACAGTTAATATTTATTTATTTATTTATTTTATTTTATTTTGTTTATACCCCGTCCATCTAGGAGGTTTTCCTACTCTGGGTGGCTAACAACATGACACTCACATATTAAAAACACATTTTTTAAAAAATACAAAAACCCTATTGGCGATGGTGAGAGACAGAATAAAATATCTAATGCTCAGCCATTGGCAACACATTCTCAAAGGCCACTTTAAAAAGAAATGATTTCAACTGTTGTTTTTTTTTTAACATAGGCAGGGATGGGACCTGGCACAGTTCAACCGGGAGTTCCAAAAAAGTTGGTGCCACCACCGAGAAGGCTCTTCTCCGAGTCACAGCCTTCCTTGCCAGTCTCAAGGTCAGCACTTGGAGCTGTGCCACCTGAGAAGAATGAGTGATGCTCCACCAGGTAGGAAGGTCCCAAATCTTTCAAACAGTTAAGAAGTTTTTCCTGATATTAAGATGAAATCTGGGTTCCTGTAATTTGAGCCCACTATTATGTGTCCTACATTGTGAGATGACTAAGAACAGATCCATCCCCTCTTCTGTCTGATTATCTTTCACCTATTTGAAAAGTGTTATGACATATCCCCCTTCCGTCTCCTTTTCTAATCATGCCCAATTCCTCCAATCTTTCCTAATAGGGCTCAGTTTACTTTCCACTGATCATCTTTGTTGCCCTCCTCTGAACCTGTTCCATGCCTTTATTGGCTCCAGAGATGACCTTTTCCCTTTGGCAAATCAGAATGCTAAAGATAAGAAATTATGTATTTTAGTTGCCTGGAGACAAGTTCCTTTAGGGAGCACTGGGATTATCTGTGGGTTCAGGAAATAAAAGACATGTAAATGTAATCCAAACTATAAACCTAATCCTAATGCTTAACCTCAATACATTTGAATTCTTATGGGATCAGAAAATACCTCGAACTCAAAGTATTTTTTATACATGTGGACGAAGAATGAAAGCATTCACAGAACTGAGATGGGATACAGTTCATTACAGTGTTTTCCATTCTTGATTTTTTCTAATATAAAGTCTTCATTAGATGTAGCAAAAAAGTACTCTTTCCATTATACATAGTACAGTAATGCATTATTGGTGAACTCTCTCTACTTTATCTTACAACATTATGTATTGTATTGAGAATACCTAGCAATTTCATATTAAGCATCACTTCTCTGATATTGTTCAGTTAATTGCTCTTATCTCCTTTGTCATCCTCTGCAGCGTGGCATAAATTCTCCCTTATATTGTCAGATTAGTAATAATCTTTCTCCTCAATTCAAAGGCTAATCTTGTCTTGTTCTTATTGTTGGGCCTTTGTATCTTCATGTATTTCCCCCTCTCTGTTCTTCTTTTGCTTCTGCTTCTGCCAGGGAGCGGCTGATCTTCTGAGAAAGTATGACTGCTCTTGCTTTTTCCTTTTGCAAATTCTCACTGACTTTGTGCTTCATTCTTTTGTCCCATTACTGTTGTTTCCATTCCTCATTCACTTTCCATTTTCATTCTCTCCTCTTGCCTTCACGAATGAGGGAAGAGTCCCAAAGGAATCTCAATACCATATACAAAGTCAAAAAAGACTTATCTGCACGAACAGGACAGGGCTTCTAAGAACTAGATGACTAGATTCCCCTTCACCAGAGCTTTAAGTGGATACTGAACAAACATCTTGTAGGAATGTGAGGAGTGCATAATAAATTATTCGTTTTGAGTTTTGAATGCCTTGACAGGGCAAGACACTACAATGGGGCGGGGGAAGGAATTAAGCCCTGCAATCTTACTTGCCTCCAGGAGAGAGCATGAAAAGAAGCACTAATATTTTTTTTCTGATCAAGCCCTCTATAATTTACACATATTTTCTCCACACAAAACTTCCATCTTGTATCCTTGAGGTGCAAAAAACAGCACCACACAAATGGCTGCTTGGTTAAAATTTAAGGCTACCCACTGATGCTTAAATGTCTGTGCAACAAACTGCAACCATCATTTTGCACTGTTTGTGTTATTTTGCAAGTGCTTCATTTGCACAAATTTGTTTTTTTAAGGGAGATTTTGCTAAATCATCATATTCAAGGCAAAAATAATAATTTGCATTTCCTCATCCTCACATGAGAGGACAAGACAAGTAAGGATGTACATCCTTTGTAAGCTATCAGAGATGTTGTGGGTGTATCACATACAGTGATACATCACAGAACGAATTTAATTCGTTCTGCGAGGTTGCTCGCTATGTGAAAAATTTGCTATGCAAGTCTGACTCGCATAATGAATTTTTCACTATGCGAGTTGGACTTTTCCCTATGGAAAAACTCACATAATGAGCACTTCTATGGGGAAAACTCGCATAGCGAAAAAATTTGTTACGTAAGTTTTCCCCATAAAAACGCTCGTTATGCGAGGTTTTCCATAGGGAAAAGTCCAACTCGCATAGCGAAAAATTCATTATGCGAGTCAGACCGCTTAGTGAAAAACTTGCTCGTTGTGCAAGTTTTTCACTAAGCGAAATGCTCGTTATGCGAGGTTTGACTGTACTTCAAATCCTGCATTGAGCAATGATTTGTACTGGTGTTCTCCAGGGTTCCTTCCAACTCTGTGATTCTGTAATCTTAAAACTGAAAAATTATCAAAATTAAAGCCAAAGCAGATAAAATATTAAAAGATACCTTGCAGGGAACCACCTTCCTAGCTCAACAAAATAAACACACAACTTTCACTGCCTTCCAACTGCTGTTCCTCCCCCTTAGATTCTGAGCATTTGTTCAACTTTCCTGTGGTGCTGATACTGCATCCCAGCATTCACACAATGCAAACTGAAACTAGTGTCAATAAAGTCAAAGGAGGGTCAAGTTTCTGCTTGTATATTTGCTCTACTGTGCTCCAGTGCACCATCTTCTCATATGGAATCTAGGACTGTGTTGTTTGTTGCTTCATTCACTTGCTTCATGGTTGTGTGTTCTTTGGTTACTCCAAATTGCTAGTCTTCTAGTGGTCTATTCCTCTACTCTCCATGTACATGGAAGGGTAAAATAAGGAGGGAAAGGAGGAAAGAGTAGAGTTGGTAGGGGGAGAGTTAGAGATCCTGGGCAGAAGGAGGAGACAGCATATACTGGGAGTGAGGCATCAGGGAACAATTCTGGATGTGTGCTGCCAGGTAGGACTTGAATAACCAAGTGAATCTTAGTACTTTCAGCAGTAAATACCTTACATATGTATGGATGACAATGCCAGAATGTCTGGAATGCACTGCTACGTCACCATCCTGCAACTTTTAGCAACCAAACAATGGCCAATACAGCAGGCCAGGCTTTTGAATGTCCTATACCTTTCCCTGTCCCCTGATGTACTTATTCTGTGCTGGAGTTCTGGAATGTTCACATTAACTTTTCCATCTCTTTAGTGCATAAATAGTATTAGACCATTTTGGCTTCTTTTGTTTGTTTGTTTGTTTTTTTGTTAATGGGTCGCTTTTTTTATGCACTGTGGACCATGAACCAAAAAACAAGTTGCTGAAATGTTGTTCTTCCAGAGTTTTATAAGTGGTAAGAACTTACTTAGCCATTTCCTTGCCTAGCATAGATAGAATTAGCCTGACATTTGTCTCAGTAGTTTATAGCTATGCTGTGCTACTTCATCATGCCTTCCCAAAACACTGAAAGCAAAGAAGAAGGGTAAAGAACTGAGAATAATTCGAGACAAACATTCCAATTAAATATATATGCTGTCATTATTATGTATCTTTCCCAGCGTTTTGATATTTTAGAACTTGTTAACTGTGCCTTCAAGTCATTAAACATTCATTCTTTATAAAGAACAACTTAAAACACATACACTCTCCTATTTCATGACTGGAAGTTCCTGGTTATGTCAGAAATGTTTCTTTCTATTGGCTGCTAGAGGGCTGGTGTGCTCCAATATCTGAGACTCCCAGTAAAACCTTGATTTTAATTTTTGCTGTCAGAGGAAGAACAAAGATTGCTGAAATGGAAGGGAGTTATCCCTTGAACACAATACAGATAATTCTGTATTACAGTCTTTTAAGTATGTATTAACTGGAAAATTAAAAGGAGTCTTATTTCAGAATGAAATAGGCTTGTCTCAACTTGCACTTGATGGACTGTCATATAGTAGACAATCTTGGCTCTGCAGTCTTTTCATAGGTGGGTGCTGTGGGCATGTGTAGGGGCAGTGGTGTAGCGCAGGTTTCAGCCACCCAGGGTGCAGGCCAAACTCATCTATGCTCACCCACCGACGCTCATCCCCTCAGCAGCCTCCCCACCCCGGCCGCCAGGAAGTCTGGGGCCAGCGGTAAAGTCACATTTATTGTGAAATTATGCCACCCAAAAAAAGTGCCACCCGGGATGCCCCCCGCCCGGCCCATGCTATGCCACTGTGTACGGGAAAATATCCATTATCTGAACATTACTGAAGAAGAATTTCATATTTTTATATGCACCAAATTCCACTTTAACGTGGTTAAACCAATGCAGCAGAATGTGTTCCAGCAGTGGTTAAGACATGAGTAGAGATATGCCTGTATTTGGGTAAAAATATGCAAACCAAGAGATAGATCTTAAGCTATAAAATGCACCAAACCCAAACAAAACCAAAAAAGCGCTAAGGAATGAGCCAATCAGAGGTAGGAAAGTGAAAACATTTTCACATTCAGGCTTCCTAGATGATTGCATCTCTAGTACTGAAAATCTGTTCCGGGGGGGGGGGGATCTAGTCTTAATAAAGTCCTGCACAGTTAAACTTTGTGGGGATGCATGAGAATTTTATTGCAGTTCATTTTTGATAAGCATTTACCAAGGTTTACAAGATTCAAGTGTGGGAGAAAGCAAAACAAATGGATTTGCTCATCCTCAACAAATGGGTAACAATTTTGTTTCAGTTCATGACTTATAAGAATGTATCAAAATTCACATAAAGTAAACATAGAGGAACGAGAAGCAGATTTGTTGTGCCTTAAACTGTACGCATATTGTTCAAACAATTATAAAACAGCATACCATGGGACTGCATAGCATGGGGGGGGGGAACATTACATATATCACTAAGTGAGAATCAAATTTGACAATGCAGATACCACATTGTGACAAACTGAAAACACATTAGTATTCTCACAATGCATTTTCCTCTTAAGTTTCATGCCTGAGCACACTTATCAATGAAGACAGCAGTTTCCCAGTGAGCACAACAAAACAAGCTAATCTGCAAAAAGGCATGTGCTACAATAATCACACATCTCTTAGCTCTTTATTTCTGCTTCTACTAGTTGTCTGCCTCTATTGCAGGAGTGCCCAAACTCTGGCCTGTGGGCAAAATTGGCCCCCTGCATATAATTAATGCGGCCCGCGGTGAGCACCCACGCTTCACTGCCAACAGACTTAAAAAGTCCTGCAGCCCACCCACAAACCAGGATCCATGCTGCCAGTGTCACCCCTCAGTTCTGCCTCTTCTTCTAGTGCAAGGAAGGAGGGAGGAACCTTCCTCTAGGCCTCATGTTATCTGGCCAAGTTATCGTGCTACGATAATAAAGTAGACCATACTATCAGTGACCAAACACTGAGCATCAGGCAGCGGTTAACTAATCTGAAAACCCCCGAGGACTAGTGGCCTTGGCAAAGTTCACAAGGAAGACCCCAGGTGAGTTAAATCCCACATAAATCCATCTTGATGGAGGGCAGCACCTGCCTGGGTCTGAGGAGGACCTTGTGTGCCAAAAGGGCCCAGGGCCAGAAAGTGACTTGCAGGGTGTCATGAAACGACATCTTTTCTAACGTTCTCAAAGCTTGGAGAGGACCTGGTTTAAACTAGGCCTCAAAAATCCTTTCTTCTCTCTGTCTCATAAGACTACGTGTCACGAGACAGCTTGTTTTCAGTTCAGTGTTCCTATTCCTTATCTCTAGGCTAGCTGAGCTCTCGCATGTTTTGACTAATAGAGAGCACTCTTCCTTCACTTGTGTAAACTTCTTCTTTGTTATGAGAAAGTTTTCTCTGTTCCCTCATTGGTTAAAATGTACCCCACCTGACTGGAGAATCCCCATCTTGGGGAGAGCAGAAGGAGTTCATTTTTGGATGTCTATGGGTTAACATCTTTGCCTGGGGGACTATTCCTTTTTGTTTTCATCATGATTACCTAGGACTATTGCTCTGTTTGCTGGACTGTCTTATTCTACTGACCTATGCTTTATCAACCTGATCAATATACCTGATCAATAAACCTACATTTGCTTCAGCAATGTTTCTTCATTGGACTAAGGGGGGAAGAGAAGCAATGCATTCACACACAAGCCTCTGAATACGCTACCTATTAAACCTCCTCGCAGAAGAGAAGCAGCTTAGCTGCATTGCCGGCCAGCTCGCCCTCTGGGGGCTTTGGTTTAGGAGGTCCAGAGCAGAGGGGGCTGGCTGGTTTCATGACACGGGGCTAGATCAGTGGTATGGGGTACATGCTTCAATGGGGAAGGACAGTCTTCATGGGTGATTGTCATGATGATTGCCAATATTCATATGGCACAAAAAGAAGAAGAAGAAGAAGGCCCCACACTTGCCTGAATCTGTAGGGCATAATATCCGTATAAGGAAGATAAAGTAGGTATGTAGATTGGTGCCAGAGATGTATGGCCTGCATTTGCCAGAATGTCAGGAAAAAGAGTAAAAGGCCAGTTTTGTTTTTTGTTTTTTTGGTTTTTTTGCTGCTCTGACTTTTTGCATTGCTCACTTTTTCCACCAGTGAGTGGTCCCTTGGGTTGAGAGAGAAGGAGTGCTTTCCTAGCAGGGAATGTGAATGTGGAGAGATACAGATTCTGGCTCATTTACTGGTCTGCCATTACTGCCAGAAGCATACATTGATGAGTACTTAAGTTTGGCCATTGAAAGCCAAAGCCAAGAAAGTGGCTTCATTTTGGCAGTCCAGGGTTTGATAGGGACATGAAACAAGAAGAAGCAGGGAAGCTTATGGGATTCCTCCAGCCAAGTTCTCACCCTCCTGTATGCCCTTTTACTTCTCATGAGTGAGGCTTGGCTGGCAGGCAGTGGTGTGTATATTTGTACCCTGCATATAATTTGAAGCCAACTTTAAAGAATGTGCCAAAAGGCTGTCTCCTTTTCTCTATCTGCCCCCTTTTTTGGTAGGCCCCCAATTTTTAAAGTATTAGCACGTGTAGATTAAACCTCAAGTCAGCATGTTTATTAGGAAATAAATCACACACTATTCAATGTACAGAGGGTTGCAGCTCTGCCATCTGGTAGGTCAGATTCATAATCCATTTTTAAAAATCTTCCAATCCAGTGCATATGGGCCAATATTCCTGTATACTGGAGAATTTGAAAGGCACAAAAACTGCAGGAAAAACTGAACAGCTAGTGACTCAACTCAGAGTGTTGGATGGTGGGAAATAACCTGACTCCCTAAAGGGGCCAACGGCTATGGGCAGATGAGCCCATTTAGGTGGGGTGATAGTCCCCTCAGTGGAGGGAATGTCACTGGAATCCATCATATTGGGCCCAATCACAAAATGAGCACAGAAGGCTCTCTGAATCACAACAATCATGGAGACAAAAGAGACCATGTCAGATTGACTGGCTGTTAAGGCGCACCTTGTCAATATCTTCAAAGCTGCAGCAGTCCATTGCAGTCCTGGTGTTAAATCCTGCATGTCTCATTTCATATGCGCCACAGGAGATGGCTCCATGATCATAGTGTGTGGGTCACTTCATGGCAAACTGTGATCCACCTTAAACAAATTCACACCAATGGCATTTTTCTTGCTTCAGGAAAAAATGCATTTTTGGATACGAGTTGTAGCCAATGAAAGGTAATAATTTTGCACAACCATAATTTCTTCTGATTAAAGGTAAAGGTCTCCCTTGATTGAAAGCCAATCATATACAACTCTAGGGTGCTATGGTGCTCATCTCCATTTTCAGCCAAAGAGCCAGTGTTGATTGTGTTTGCAGACAATAAATCAAAATTCATTTCATCAATTTATTACATTGTGTTGGAAATTCATTGATTATACCTTTTTAACTTTGCCTTCATTTCATGAATCTTTTTTCTTGTATATCTGCTTCAAACTAAATGTTCCTGTGAGTAGCCTCAGAAGATCTCGGGTTACACCTTTTGCCCGCTGGGGCAATGAAAGGATCTCATTTGAAGTAGCAGGTTCCAGATTGAAAATGTAAGCACACATAACCTGTTTTAATTTCTAGGTTATAGGTTTTACTCTTTACAGTGCCTCTTGTTTCTTTAGTGCTCCTCTACTGATAAAGTGATCATTGATATAATCAACATGG
Organism: Furcifer pardalis; assembly: GCA_030440675.1. NCBI lineage: Eukaryota > Metazoa > Chordata > Lepidosauria > Squamata > Chamaeleonidae > Furcifer > Furcifer pardalis. The sequence goes on from CP126894.1 coordinate 115,394,922, forward strand.
TGTGTTCAGATTCTATGAATAAATCATTCTTGTAGGAAGAAGGGGCCACATGGAGCCCATGGGCATCCTAGGTTCCCAAATATACCCCCTGTACTTCTTAGGCTCGCTAGATTCCTAAGCTTTGCTCTCAGATTTTGAAAAAACAAACAAACAAACAACACTGCCTTACAAGGTTCCCTTGTGTCTTCTAGGAAATATGAGGAGGGGTGATTTTGTCTTATTCTGAAGCCCTCTATAATCTTCAAGACCTTAAACATTCATGTTTTTTTTAAATGGCCACTTGAACACAAAAGTGGATTTACTCTACCATCCTTTTATAATGGGGAGGAGAAAGAGAGTTTCAGACCTTCCTAGGATTTGTGCAACTCCCAGACCTAGGTCTAGGTCTAGGTCACGCTCATATATTTGGTCTGCTGGGAGAGATCTTTGTGTAAGAAAAGGCAACTGAAAGATATGTCACTGCTTCACTGAAATCTTAATCTCAATAACTGTCATTTGATTTTGTCATTGTTTGAGTCTCTTTCATTTGTATGAAAAAAAATCTATAATTATAGTAAATAATAATGTTTATGCCCCATGAAAGACTACTCCATTTTGCTTTGTAGTTCAGCATGACTATGTGCTTCAGTTTAAAATTAAGAAACTTATTGCTACCAACTTTAAATAGTTTTCTATTCTAAATGCTTAATTTATTTCTTTAATAAAAAAATTAGAGCCTGGAAGTCTCCAGATTTAGCAGCTTCTTTTTCCCTGTGAAATGAGGTTAAGCCTATGCTTTTAAAAAGCACTTTCTTAAGTGCTACATTAATAGCAAAACTGAGTCTCAGAAGAGTAGCAACAAAGGAAGAAGAAAAGATCATGGAGTGCACTGGAGACCAAGACCAAGACCGCCCACATTCTTGTGTTCTCAGTCGCCATATAGAGTGTGAAAGTTGAAAGGGAAAAATGATTAATTTGAAATGTGTTGCAGTAAGAGTGATTTAGGGATACTCTTGACTGTCAAAAAGACAAACAAGTTGGTCCTGGAGCAAATCAGCCCTGAACTGCTTCTGGAGGCAAAACAGATGATGCGGAGGCTCTTCTACTTTGAGCATGTCATGAGAAGGCAAGACCCTCTATAAAAGAAAATAATGCTGGAGGGCGGGAGAGACTAAAACCATTTGTGTTTTGTCCAATATTCTGTTGTTTGGTTTTTTTTGGGGGGGGACAGATTGTTTCAAATTTTGTTTAGTCCCAGTCTGAAAACAAATCCAACCATTCTGCTTTGATCCAGAACTCAAACAAAATCTGGGTGGTTTGGTTAGTAATTTGGATTCTATGGAAACTGTGCATTGCTCTTATAATCCTACAACATATCTCTTATGTTTCTTATTACAACTTAAAAAACTCGTGCAATTTGTACAAATTGCTCAAACTATCATCACTGCCAGTGATGGGATGTAACAGGTTTGCACCAGTTCACCAGAAACGGTAGTAAAGTTTCCCAGTGTCCCGGAGAACAAGTAGCAGCTTTTTTTTTGGGCGGGGGGGGGGGAAACCACCTTCAGGGCTTACCTTTTCACTGGTTCCCCCACTGCGCATGCACATCAAGCACTTGGTGTTCATTCATGCCTACAGTGCATGGCATGTATGCACAGCCTCCTTGCTGTCCTCCCAAGCAGGGAGGAGGAAGAGAAGCTGCCAGCCTGAAGCTCCCTATAGCCTGCTCCCCAGGGTAAGTGACTCACCTTTGGATGTGGTGTGTGTGTGTGTGTATCTTAATGTGTATTTAATACCGTTACCTATTTAGACGTACTACCACAGTTCCTAAAAAGGCCTGGCAACCGGCAGGCCTGGCAGCCTGGCTTGGGGTTTTTAAGCAAAGTCTTGGAGTTACCTCATCAATAAGCTACACCAGTGCTGTTACAACTGCTGTTCCAATTGGAGAACCCTTAAGGAGTTACAGTTGTTTTACATTTACATTAAGGCATATTATCCTAGAGAACTGGTTAGGCAAAGACTTAGTACCTAACTTCTTTAACCGTTGAAAAGTTGAAAAGTGCCAAAATGAAGCCATCTTTTGGTGAGTTCATTCTGTAGTTCCTTCCATCTGACCTAGTATGAGAAAGAATAGCCAGAATAAGCTTTAAGGTCTGCTTTAAAATCTCTGGTTGATTTGTGTTTGGGGTGTTTGGGTGGGTGGGTGTATTTTAATGTATTTTTATTTAATTTATTTATGGGTTTGTGTTGTGGGTGGGTGGGTTGAGGGGTGTGTGTGTGTGTGTGTGTGTGTGTGTGTGTGTGTGCTTATTTTTATTTTATTTATTTATTTTTCTTTGGCCCTGCCCATAACATCATGATGTTGGCTCCACCCACAATGTCATGACATCATGACATTAGCTTCACCCACACTGTGATGACATCATGGTGGGGTAGTACATTTTTTTGACATCCCACTATTGATCACTGCTACTTTTTACATGGACTCTGAAGGACTGGAAGCATTGGATGGTTTGTTTGTATCTTTAAAAATCACCTAACATTTCAGTGTTTGCTGTGTGTGTGTGTGTGTGTGTGTGTGTGTGTGTGTGTGTGTGTGTGTGTGTGTGTGTGTGTGTGCTTTCCTTCTTAAAGGGAAAGGATGCAAGATTCATGTAGGCAACTGTAGAGATGCAGTACAATTATACCTCGCTTAAAGAGCATAATGCTTTCTACAGGATTGCTCTTTAAGCGAGTTTGCTCTTTAAGCGAAACACCATTGTAAATGACCAATTGTGTGTGTGGGGGGGGGGATTGCGAATGTGGATTTATTTGTTAAGCAAGTTTTTGGTTGGTTTTATTTGTTAAGTGAAGCGAACATTCAGAGAAAATTCTGTGAGTTACTCTTTAAGCGAGACGCTCTTTATGTGAGGTTTGACTGTAATTGCAGAAATCTTGATGTAGAAAAGAAGCACTTCTTTAATTTCACTCAGGAGCTGAGATGTCTTATTGGGCTGTAAAATTACTCACTGAACAGTCTTGGAGTACCAGTAAAGGATTTGCGTAAATCAATGAAGACCAAAGAATCAAATGAGTATTCTTCACATTCCTTATGTTGGCTACTGTCTCCTGTCAGTAGCAGTCTACATGAGAATTTCAGCTAGCTTGCCTTGGTTTGACATATGGATAGATTGCCCAAGATAATCAAGAGAGACTAAAGTTTAAAAAGTTTGAGAAACACTATCTGAAAGTGATCAACATAAGGCAAGTATAATACCTACTGATTCTCCCTACTATCAGGAAATCAATACACACAAAGAGAGAGAGAGGATAATTATATTGTTATGTTGAATCATCACATCTCATGTGTTCCAGGTATGCAACTTTTCCTTTCATACAAGACAGGAGCTCCTCTTGACCTCAGCGATATAGATGATGTAAGATCTGTGGTATATGATTTTTTACACACAATATAAAATAATAATGATCATGTGCTGTCAAGTCAATTCTGATTTATGCTAACCCTTTCTAGAGTTTTCTAGGTAGAGAAGACTCAGAAGTGGATTACCATTCCTTTCTTCTTGGTGTGGCCTTGGACTGTGCAAATTGCCCAAGGCACAGAGGCTGGTTCTTCTGGGATGCACGTTAGGGAACTGAAGTCCCAACATCTGGCTCTATGGTTAAATACCTAACTCAGATCTTGTCCAGATTGCCACTAAATATGCACTTGCATTGGACAGAAGAGCATTGGTTCCTATTTGGGGGAGGAGCTTTGAAACTTAGTTGAACACTTCCCCTGATCATTGGCGACTGGTCAGGTGAAGTGATTTTTTTACATATTCTAAAATCTAGATCATCACTGAGGTGATGAATCATTTTGTTTAATTTTTCTGTGTCTGTGTGTATTGAAACTGCAGCTTCAGACTGTTTGTTAGCCCCTTCAGCATATTGGATGTTTACACTGGAAGCAGACTTTGACAGCTGCAAACTAACATATATCCAAGGTGCCAAATAAGATGAACCTCCTAAAAGGTGTATGTTTGGGAGGGGGACTGAGACCACTCCAGAATCCAAGAAGTGGAGATGTCATTTAAAAAGCAGAGTAGCCTGTTCCAGGTCATCCAGGAGACAGGACTTAATTTCCATCTGGACAATCCCCCACTCAGCTTAGAGTTGGCTTTTCCCCAAAGGACTCATCACAGCACATTTTCAGGTATTTATTTTGCACAGATACCTGAAAATGTGGTGTAATGCAGGAGGAATCCTTTGGGGGTAAGCCAAGCCTTTTAAATAAGAAGGCATAGTTAAGCAATGTGAACCTCTTCATGCTGGCTTTGATTACCTTTGGAAATTATCCATTTGGTACAGGAAAGGCAACTGAAGATGCTGTACATAATAAGAAAGGATCTCTTTTTGGCTGTAATGTACCTCACATGACCAGACCTACAACTAATCTGAGATTTGCCCTACTATCTAGTTTCATCTAATATTGGAGAAGAAGAAAAAAATCAAAGGAAATAATTTTCATATACATAATAACATCAGTAAGAAAGGAAGAATGAAAGAAGGCCCTTCTGTAATTGGGAGCAGAAAAAACTGTTCAGGGTTTTTTTTTAAGATAATAAAAATCTCTAAGCAGCAATTTGCCGGCTTCACAAAGAACACCTGATTATTCAAGCTGGGTTTGAATTGTCTGCCTTGTGCATCTCATGTGTTATTTTAGGATATGTTATGTAGATTATACTTGGAAGCTGAAATCTCTTTTCTGTGTAATCTCCTGCCATCTCTTTTCTTCCCATCAACCAGATAAAAGAAGGAGCTTTCATACAGCCTTTACTTTCCTCATTTGACTCATTTCTGTAAATTTTATACACACAGATCCATAGTAATAGTTGGAGGAGGATATATGGATGTAATTGGACAGTTGAGAAAAATAAAATAAAACTGGGATCTCAGCTGTTTTAAAGTACAGCTGTTGTGATTAACAGCAAAAAAAACACTAACAAGCAGAAACATTTTGGTAGGTATAAACAAGATCTTTCTCTGTAGAACTCTGGCTATATTAATGGGTTCTTCTGTCTTTGTGTTCTAAAGGAATTTTTTTAAAAAAAGATATATTTTTTAAATTAAAAATATAGAGCAAATGGCAGAAAGGAATGGTAACTTTTTGGGAGTACAGTGGAACCTTGGTTAACGTAATTAATGCATTATCCAGGACGTTTCTTACAGTGAAAATTATTTTAACCATATTTCCCGTAGGAATGCATTGAAAACCAAAATACTTTAACGGAAACATGGCTTCCCATAGGAAAGCATTGAAAACCAATTAATCTGTTCTGGGGAAAAAACACATAGACCAAGCCACTATTTTCTATGGATTTCTCTTTGTTATGCAATTTCTATGTTAACCAAGCCATTTGTTAACTGAGGTTCCACTGTAATCTCTAGCTAGAAAACTATGGAAAGGATCGTCATTAAGTCACGATTTATTTGGTAGCACCTTATTATTATTCAAACATGCAAAACACAGTCAAAACAAACAATATAAAAATGGCTGGTATTATGTAACGGTTGTTTTTGTATTGTGTTTTTCTATGGTATATCCATGTCAAGTAAAAGAAAAACACACAAACAACTAGAACTGCAACCAGTTCAGTTGTCTCTCAAACCAAACTGGGCAAATTCAGGCTAAATCCAGATCAGTTCACTTTGATCCAATTGGATATCCAATTTTGTTCATAATTTGCATTAAATACTTAGGAGCTGATCATTGGAGAAGTTGTAATGAGAGTTTTAGTGGTTACTGTTTGTGGCCTTACTTTATTCCCTAATATTTTCCCCCTTTTGTTGCCTGAATTTTTGCCTCTTTTTACCTTTCTTTATGGCTCAAAGTGCGTTTATTTATTTATTTAGATTTATATCACCGCCCACTCGCCATGGCGACTCAGGGCGGCTTACAGTCAGAAAAACAACAACACACACACACAGCACAAACAGCTAAAATCCATTCCTCCTCCCGGCCAGAGGATGTTAGTCTTATCCTTCCCTGGGCAGGTAGAGCCCAGGATTAGGAAGTGGAAGCTTCCATATAAAAACCTTAAAACTGTTAAAATTTAAAATTAAAATCTAAAAAAGATTAAAAACAGTTTAAAAACACACCCGATGCTACAACTACTAATTAAAAAAGTAGAGAAAGAGAGGGGCTCAGATCATCCAATGTGCTGGGGTTACTATACCTTCCGCACTGCATATCTGTCCCACCAGCCATGTTTTTAGATTCTTCCTAAAGGGCAGCAGCTCTGTCTGGAGACAGACTGCAATTTTAAATTGCTTCATGAAGGAAAGCAAATACAGTAATACCCCGGATAACGTTATGACTTGGTTCCACAAGTCATGACGTTATCCGGTTTTTAGCATTGTCTGATACATGCATCGAAAACGCTAAAAATAAAGCCCTGACTTCAGGGACAAACTGCTTTAAAGGCAGGCAGGGAAAGAAAGAGACCTCCCTACCTTTAAAGCCACCGCCATGCGACTGCAGTATGGTCGGGGAAAGTGCCATTCCGACGCTACTGCAGGGTTCCCTCTGCTTACCTTCCTTTCCTTCTCCGACTCCCGGGTGATTGCTAAAGGCTTGTTTTTTTAAAACTGCAGGGAAGGGGGAGAAGAGAAAGGAGTTTCTTTCCATGCTGTTCTTGCTTTATTTCCTGAATTGAAAAAAATACAGAGATGTGATTGGTTCTCTAGATCAGCTGATCTAGAGAACCAATCAAACAGGAAAGGGGGAAAATACAGAGATGTATATTTTTTTTCAATTCAGGAAGTAAAGCAAGAACAGCGTGGAAAGAAACTCCTTTCTCTTTCCCCCCTTCCCTGCAGTTTAAAAAAACCAAGCCTTTAGCAATCACCTGGGAGTCGGAGAAGGAAAGGAAGGTAAGCAGAGGGAACCCTACAGTAATGTCGGGGGGAAAGGCAGGCGGGCGCTGGGGAGGGGGTTGGATTGGGTAGATGTTCTACCCAATCCAACTTCCCCCCACGCACACACTTGTACCGGATAACGCTAAAAATCGCGTTATCAGATGCAAGATTTTTCCAAAAATCTTGCAACGTTATGCGGTTTTAGCGCTATCCGGTACAAACGTTATCCAGGGTATTACTGTACAGTTATTCTCTCTTTCATTCATATTTATTGAGCAAGTCACTACATTTAATTCTCATTGAGACTCCTATTTCTTCATATAGTACATGTTACATGAATTGGTTATGAGAAAGCTCCATAACATAAATGTAAACTTGTGGGATTAAAGAGGTTTTTATTTTATTACTATGCTTCTTTTGTAGAAGGTTGGGAGACTTCAGAGCGATATATGGCAATGTGTTCACATTTTAACTGTTTCCTAAAGGGCACAATTATTTATTCATTTTACTGAATTTGAGTATTTCCTCATTCAATAAAGAACATTTGTCCAATCATGCACTTTTAGCCATTCACATTTTGAGACACATATGCCTTGTCTTACAAATATGATTTTTCTTGATGCAAATTCCTCTTCTAGATTTTTTTCCAAGAGGTATGAAGGTGCAATTTTCATCAGGACTGTTGACTTCTACAAAGTTCATTTCCATCCCTATTCCAGGCTAATTGTAGGATAACTTACCTTTTTCCTGTCTTGCTTGACTCGCTTGGTCAGGAGCCTTCTGGCATAATGAAAGGTCCACAGAGTTATTCAGATATTTGGCTGGTATTTTGAGGATTATAAAGTAGGTAGCATGAAGTACATTGTGTGACATGATCTGATGAAGCATTCCTCTTGTCTTCATTATGTTAGAAGGCTCTGAAGGCAGGACTAGTTGAGTGAACAAAGAGCTGTTTGGGATTTTACAATCCTTCTTAAGTGAGTCAGGAAAGACAGGAAAAAGGAAAATTTCCTTGTACACAAGTACCTATGCATTAAATAGTATATTAAATGTTAAGTGTATGAATTGCTGATTCTAGTAAAACTTTGAATACTTTATTAGGCTCTCAGTTCACATGGGGTATTCATTGTGTATTCACTTGAACAAGAGTAGAACATTCTTTCGAACTTTGCTGTTCTGTGCAGCAAAGTAGAAGAACAAGGGGACATAAAGGTTGAGTCAACATGCACAGTTCTGTTTATCTACAGTATAACAGAGGTTCTTAACACCTTTTGAATCAGAGAGAACCTTCAGAATCTGATGGAACATTTAGCCCACTTCTCCCAAATATATCAGAGAGTAAACAAAACAAAACAAAAATAAAAATGTTATAGCACTTTAAGGACTAAATGCTGTATTTTAATGTTATCTTTCTTGGATTGAGTCCACTTCATCAGACATAGGAGTGAGACTTCATGGCACCAATTTATATACATCAGGTACAGCGGTACAGAGTGATTGGCTAGCATAACAGAGAAGTATACAAATCAATATGCCTTTTTACAACTGGTAATAGCAGATGGTTGTTATTCGGATTAGTTGTGAATTTTTGCCCTGTTGAACTGCAAATAGTAGGAGGATACAAGACAAACACCTGATATTAAACATTTGCTAATGAGTTTAACCTTCAGTATCTATTGACAACTAATTTGTATTAGATCTAAATTCTATCCAGTAGTAGCAATGGATGATAATTTTACTTAAATTCTAAAATATCAGATGTAGTTGTTCACTCGCGCAGTCGATTCCGACCCTTTGAGACTCAATGGACCATTGCCTGCTAGGCACCTCTATCTTCCACCATCCTCCTCAGTCTGCCCAGCTTTGTGCCCATTGCATCTACAATACCATCTAGCTATCTCATTTTTGGCTGCCCCTTCTTCTTTTGCCCTCCACCTTTCCCAGCATCAAGGCTTTCTCAAGTGAATCTTCTCTTCTCATTTGATGTCCAAAGTACCTTAGCTTCATCTTTATTATTTGACCTTCTAAGGAGCAGTCAGGGATGATTTCTTCTAAGATTTACCTATTTGTTCTCCTTGCTGTCCAGGGGACTCTCAAAACTCTCCTCCAACACCACATCTCAAAGGTGTCTATTTTTCTGCGCTCTGCTTTCCTAATGGTCCAGCTCTCACAACCATACATTGCCACCGGGAATACCATTGCTTTGACTAGCCGAATCTTTGTTTGTAATTTGATGTCTCTACTTTGCACTATGCTCCCCAGGTTTCTCATCGCTTGCCTCCCAAGAATCAGTCGCCTTTTTATTTCATGGTTGCAGTCACCATCTGCAGTGATCTTGGATCATAAGAAAGTAAAATCTGTCACTGCTTCTACTTCTTCCCCATCTATTTTCCAGGGACTGATAAGGCCTGTTGCCATTATCTTAGTTTTCTTGAAGTTGAGTCTCAAGGCTGCTTTTGCACTCTCTTCTTTCAACCTAAGCAGAAGCTTCTTTATGTTGATGTTTCTCCCAGCAATTTTGATCCCAACTTGTGATTCGTCCAACCTTGCATTGCGCATTATGTGCTCTGTGTATAAGTTGAATAAGCAGGGTGATAAAATGCAGCCTTGCCTTATGCCTTTTCCTATTCCAAACCACTCCATCATTCCATATTCTGTCCTAACTGTTGCTTCTTGACTCATGTACAGATTTCTCAAGAAGCATATAAGGTGTTCTGGTATTCCCATCTCTTTAATTACTTGCCACATTTTGTTGTGGTCCACACTGTCAAAGGCCTTGGTGTAGTCAGTTAAACAGAAGAAGACTTGTTTCTGATATTCCTTTGTTTTCTCCATGATCCAACGTATGTTGGCAATATGATCTCTAGTTCCTCTGCCTCTTCAGCACCCAGCCTGCACTTTTGGTAATTCTCTCTCCACGTGCTGCTGAAGTCTATCCTGTAGTCCAGCTGAAGTCCAGCCCTAGGCCCCTTCAATATGGGGTGCCTCAGGGCTCAGTACTTTCTCCTCTCCTATTTAACATCTACATGAAGCCACTGGGTGAGATCATCCGTTCCCACGGGATGAGGTATCACCAATATGCAGATGATACCTAGTTATACATCTCGGCCCATGGGGACCCAAGCGGTGCAGTGGAAGTCCTTTCCAGGTGCCTGGATGCTGTTAAGGTCTGGATGGGGGGAAACGGGCTACAGCTGAATCCCAGCAAGACTGAGTGGCTATGGGTAAGGGGCCCTGTGTTATCACGGGAGCTACCAGCTTTGGTTCTGGATGGGGCAGTTCTGCCCCAAACAGACCCGGTGCATAATCTGGGGGTCCTCCTGGACTCACGACTACTGTTCGAAGAGCAGGTGACAGCCGTGGCCAGGAAAGCTTTTGCACAACTTTGTGTAATACACCAGTTATGCCCACTCCTAGACCGGGACGCCTTGCTCATGGTCACACATGCTTTGGTCACCTCCAGACTTGATTACTGTAATGCGCTCTACATGGGGCTGCCCTTGGTGACCATTCAGAGACTGCAGCTGGTCCAAAATGCGGTGGCCCGGATAGTGATGGGGTGCGGGCGTTATGCTCGTGCCTCACCACTGCTCCGGGAGCTGCACTGGTTGCCAGTATGTCTCCGGGTGCAATTCAAGGTGCTGGTCATTACCTTTAAAGCCCTATATGGTAGTGAGCCAGGATACCTTAGAGACCATGTCACCCTAAGAACATCTGTCCGTCCCACCAGGGCGGATCGGAGGGGCTCTCTTGTCATTCCATCAGCTAGATAGGCTCATCTCACTAGCACTAGGAAGAGGGCCTTCTCTGTGTTTGCCCCGGCCCTTTGGAACCTCCTCCCAACTGAACTGCGCCTACAAACAGAGCTCCTACCCTTCCAGAGGGGCTTAAAAACCTGGCTGGCAGGGCAAGTGTGGGGACTAAGGAAGGTAGGATCCCACATAGGGATCCTCCCTTTCTGTTCAGTTTTATCCTGTGGGGCTGTTTTATTTCCTGTTTTTTATGAACTTTTAAAGTTTTTAAAGTTTTTAATTATTAGTACTCCATTGGTTTAGCTTATGATCACATTTTATCTTGTAAGCCGCCCAGAGTCGGGTATACCCGATTGGGGTGGGATAGCAAATGTGAGTAAATAAATAAATAAATAAATCTTGAGCATCACCTTGCTAGCGTGTGGGATGAGTGCAATTGTTCTATAATTTGAACATTTTTTGGCATTACCCTTTGTTGGGATTGGAACATATACTGATTTTTTCCAATCCTGTCGGCATTGTTGTGTTTTCCAAATCTGTGACAACCACCACCTCTTCTCTCTCCTCCTCCTCCTTTTTCTTATCCCCCTCCTTCTCCTCTTTCTTCTCCTTCTCCTCCCTGACTGAGTCTCCTCCTTTCCACAAGTCATACATTATCTTACATGCTGTTGTACAACACTCCTTCAGTTATGTGATGTTCGTGAAGCAGCTGAGAAGTAACAAAGTAGAAACTGCTTTTCCTGGGACTGTTGGGCCAAGGTGCTTGAGACATGGATATGAAAAGTGATTTTTCTGTGTCCCACCATTTATTTATTTATTTATTTATTATATTTCTATTGCCGCCCACTCGCCGAGGTGACTCAGGGCGGCTTACAGTCAAAACAGCAACAGTACAATAAAAATTATAAAATATAACCTCACAAAATACAAAATACAACCAAACCATAACACAGACTAACTCCCATCAGGCTGTTGTTGTTGGCCCAGAGGAGTGGGCAAGGACCTCAGCCACCTGCCAGACCATGGAGTCTTCTCCCTCAGCCCATTGTTGTGGGCCCAGAGGAGGAGGCGATGTTCTCAGCCACTGCTAGGCCATGGAGTCTTCTCCTCAGCCCATTGTTGTGGGCCCAGAGGAGGGGGTGATGTTTTCAGCCACCATGCTAATACTCACTAGTAAGACTTCTTCCTGCACTAATGAGACTTCCCAGTTTTCTTTTTCATTAGTTCTTTTCCTTCAAGCAAACTCATGGAATATCTCTCAGGATTGTTTAGAAGTTTTGTGGTAATTTTTGTTACAGTTCTTCTGTAGAATGACATTTTTTCTTTGACAGGATTTGCTGGAAAGATCATCATCATCACCAGCACCACCACCATCACAATGATGATGATGCATAAATTAATGCCATTCTACAAAGAAACTGTAACAAAAATTGCCACAAAACTTCTAAACAATCCTGAGAGATATTCCACAAGGTTACTTAAAAGAAAAGAACTAATGCAAAGGAAATCTCACTGCAAAGAGAAAAGAGGGGTTTTTCTTTCTTGATTTATTTCTGAGCAATAGATAAAAGAGTCATGTTCCAACCTTCAGATTAGAGATTTAAAAGCTTGCTTGTCTCATCCTTGCCCCTGAGACAAGGTACAGCACAATTATTTTCCTTGAACTGTAAGAGAGAGAGAGAGAGGACAAGATGTTTCATGGTGCTCTCAACAAGCGGAGAACAACTCTTTCATGCAAAATAAGAACTTGTACATATAACACTGAACACACTGTTCAAATATTATATAATTTATTACAAAGTATTGTGGATGCTACTTTGTTGTCCAGGCTTCTAAAGATTAGATCATTAGTTCAGTTATTATCTTTAAAAAAAAAGTCAACATTGTTGATTTTGTTGGTTTTATGAATTTTTCTTGGTTTTTCAGGGAGAAATGGCAGTAAGGAAATATGTAGAGGGAATTAAATAATAGGAAAATGTAGCTGTCACAGTGGGAACGTGGTAGTCTTGTGCCTTAGACAAAGTTGTCAGTCTAAATAGTAAGAATGAAGACTTAAGCCAGTATTCTTTACATACTTATTCCAGATCCTGTGATGTTGTGAACTACATGACAGTGGGCAGGGCTCTGATGCACTTTATAGAAAGCCTTAGCATACCAAATCTGACACATGAATTAGAGATTACATACTGCTCATGTAGGAGATCTGAAGTTAAGGCAATATTAAAGGACTGTATTTGAATTATATCACACACACACACACACACACACACACACACACACACACACACACACACACACACACACACACTTCCTTACTTTGAGATATACTTAACAAGCATTCAGGATGAATAGATGGATACCCATCATCTTAAGATCTTAAAATAATTGAAGGATGAAAATTAAACATTCTGAATAATTTTTTATTTATGAGCCCATCTTTAGTTCTGCAATGCAAGAACTATTACAATACTCTTAATATTTTAGCTGAGGTTTGAAGATGGAAGGAAAATATACACTGAGCAAGCAAGCACTCAGCAGAACAGCAGAAGGAAGCAAACCACTGGTTTTAAGAAGGGCAGAAAAAGAACAAAATAAACAACTTTGTTTTAATAAAGTCAGAAGCATTCCAAACAGTAGGAAACAAATGGCACTTTCCTCTTTCAAAGATTGCCTGGTTGAGATGGGAGATAAAATCCACTTATCTTGTCAGAAATGCCTTTATAGGCATTTATATGTCCACTTTTGGTGATCTCAGAGATCTGCCAGTAGAGGGGTCTACTGGCAGAACTACTCTATGGCTAATATCAGTTAACAGAAAACCAATAGGGGGTGGAAGAAGGACCAGAACAATTATACTGTGCCTAAGCTTAGTGACACAGCCACTGCATCAGCACAAGATTAGGTCAAGGCAAAAGCAAGGTAAAGGTCACCCTTTCTCAGAAGCCAGTTGTATCCAAGTCTAGGGTTTGGTGCTCATCTCTGTTTATAGCCAAAGAACCAGCACTGTCTGTGTCTGCATATGTTTCTGTGGACATGTGGCATGCATGACTAGACATCGGAGTGAACAGAACGCTGTTTATTTCCCACTTAAAGTGGTACCTATTTATTAACTTGCAATGTTTTGCCTTTGAACTGCTAGGTTGGCAGGAGCTGGGACAGAGACGGGAGCTCAGTCTGTCATACAGCTCTCAGGTTTCAAACTGCTGACCTTCCAGTCATCAAGTTCAGCATCTTAACCACTAAGCCATTGCAGTCCCTTGAAAGCAAGAGTAGTCCAAGTCCTATCTAATTTATGATACCCCTTGGCTGGGGCAAGTATGGACTAAATACAGGTTCAATTGGCCCTCAGACATTTGGGGTAATTAAAACTGACCACCTAACAGGCTGAGTAATAACATGGCTGAATAACACACATTGTTTTGCTTGAAATGTACAAAGCAAATTAGGGGATCAAAATTAAGGGGTGAATTATAGAATCCTCTTTCCATTAGACATAGCATCATTGAAGGAAGAGGATTAGTATTCAGTGGATCTGTACTTGTTCGGCCTCACATTAAAAAAATGTCCCTGGGGACTATGGAAGGGGCCTCCCTGAAGAATGTGATGACTAAACACCCCTTTGGCTGATCTTTCCACTCTGGAAGCCCTACTAGTTTGCCACTGACATGAATTAAACACACAAACAAAAACATGCTTGCATCCGTGGGTGGCTTGTGGAGAGCAGGGGGGGGAGGCACTTTACCCCCAATACTCCTAGTGTGGGTTGGACTATGAGCCATTTCTGCTTTCATAGTCAAATGTAGGTCAGAATAGGTACAGCCTTACTGACTGATGTTGACAGTATAAATGTGAATGAGGATAAAAGGGCGTTGATATCTATTATGTTAACATCAGCAAGACAATGTATAGCGAGAAATTGGAAAAATAGCGTGATTTTAAAGATTGAAGATTGGTATAAAGAGATGTGGGGGCTTGCATTTAATGACAAGTTAACGTGAGAATTGAACGTGTTAAAAGTTATAGTTCAGGAAAATAGATTTTCAAAAATTTGGAGCCCTTTTGTGGAGGCCACACTGAGTGGGAACAGAAGACTGAGGCCAGCACCTGAACAAATGAGTTTTTGGAATTAAAAGGGGAAAAAATGTAATCTACCGCTACCTCCTGGGCAATGTAGATAGCACAGTGGTGATTGTCGTGGTTTTACTGTTAATTTCTTTCTTTTTTTGTTTATTGTTTAGTCTTAATATGTTATTAGTTTTGTATTGTAGGCGAATTTATGTTATATTGATTATGTTATTTTATATCTTTTGTATGAAGAAGACATACCATGTGATTACCTTTTGTAAAGATATATTTGTATTTTTATTTTTAAAATGTAATAAATAAAAATAAAATAAATTTTAAAAAAGAATATTTTTTTCTTATTACAAAAATAGAAAATCCTCCTATAAAACCATATAAAAACAATCACTACTTCCAAACATATATGGAAGCAATAGGAAGAGATTAAGATGACTTCAAATTGCTGATGTGCACATGTTTACATATCTCCATATTTGGTATACGAAAAAGATGTGGATTATCTTTCACTTTCACATTAATATTGCTAGGAGATAGGAAGCATGTATCTAGCCAGCTAAAAGGAGTACAGGGTAGGGTAAAGCATTCAGAAGAAGCCAAGGCAACACAAACTGGCTGATTTCTTTAATTCTCACTTAAAAGTGTATGTCTCTGATTTTGCAAGCTGAATCCTGAGTTACTTATGAGTGGTAGGTACCGTGTTTCCCTGAAAATAAGACATACCCATAAAATAAGCCATAGCAAGATTTCTCAGTTGCGCAATATAAGCCATACCCTAAAAGTAAGACATAGTGATAGGCGTGGGTATGCAGTGTCCCGGCACAGAACGGTAAAGAAGACAGGCAGCCAGTGGCGTAATAGAAATCAGACATCCCCTGAAAATAAGCCATAGTGTGTCTTTTTGAGGAGAAATAAATATAAGACAGTGTCTTATTTTTGGGGAAACATGGTAGTACATTTCAAAGCTATTGGCCAAAATCATATTATGCTCATAATATAATGAAATTTCTATAAATCATGGTGGTGATTTGCTACATATAGAAACTAGGCTGTGACATGATAATTCACTGTGCAGCAGCAAAATGCCCATCTTAACTTCTTAACTTGATGGCAAGTGGCTGCTGGTCGTTACACCATTACATTACACCAGGGGTTCTCAACCTTTTCAAGCTGAGGGCTGGGTCCCATTCCCTCTGACAGATTCAGCGGCTGGGTGACCATTTTGCCCTGCCTGCCACATATGGCACCTATGGGTGTGGTGGAGGTGATGGTGGGCTACATGAAATGGTGCCACAGGCCACTTCTGGGCCCCCGGGCCATAGGTTGAGAATCCTTGCATTACACTATGATAAAAATTCAATAGGCCTTTGACCACTGTGATTTTGGGACCAACCTTAATGCAGCAGTTTTTCATTAAAGTTTCATTTCAGATTGGAAATTTGTAGGGTTTTGTTTCCAGAGGTTTGTTTTGTTTTATTTTAATGTGAAAACTGAGATGACTCAATAGGTTGCTGCTCTTAACATAGCAGGGATAGTAACTGCACAAGCTATTAAACATACAGACTAATAAATGTACAAGCAAACATAGAAAGTGAAACTTAATTGCGGGGAAGAAAAATAACTTATTGTAAATTACAAGAACAAACAATGCATATGCTGGGTTTTTATACCAACAATACTAGAGTGTTCACAGATGTCTTATGAAATCAGGTCACATGTCAGGCCTGCATATTATGCTCAATGAATTGTCATTCTATAGGCAATTACATACATGTGTGCTCACATGCACATCTGTTTTGCTATTTAGGAGGAGTTTTAGTGTAACTCACACAAGTGTTTGGTTAGGTTTCTGTATTATTCCAATCCATTTTCAATTCTTAAGACATTCTGATGCATGAATATGAGATATTGTAATCCTGTAGCCACAATTCAAAACAATATCAGGCTCACATTGCCAGCCAGAAAAAGGATGCCAAACTATACAGAATAAAGGGTAGCCTGAATGTCAACAATAACAATGACAGAAGTCAAGATGGTCTACACAGGATACCATTCTATGCTCACTATCATTTGCAAAGAGACATTCAGCAATGAAAAATCCCAGAAGCTGATTCCTTTTTTCAGTTACTCACCCAAGCACAAAACAGTTGTCATGGTTGTTTTTCAACAAGTGTGAGTTGGTAAGTCTCAATGAAATCTTCATTATTTTGACCAGAATTATCAGCATTTAGTAGCAAGCTTTGATCTTTTTATGGAAAAGGTGCACCATTACAGGAAACAGTAACTTAAAACAGCTTGGAAAAAATAACATAAATGTAAACTACTAATTAGATTCCCCCCCCCCCAACTTGGATTGTCTTTTTTAAATCAGTGCACAAAGTACAACAATAACACCCTGTGGAGATTGCATCAAGGGACATCACTGGACTCTGACAATTTGTCAAGGTATGGTGATATAACAATTCATTAGCAGTAACTGATATGTTGGGATAAAAAGAATCCTTAATGAAAATAAATAATTGTATTCAAATGAACATGGTACCTACTATTTATCTTCTGCTACTTTCCAGTTTAAAATCATTCTCATATTTTCTGAATATTGTTCCTGCCCTTAGGTCTGAAGCTCAGCTATTTAAAACAAAGGCAAAAGGACAGATTGCTTACCTATAACTGTAGTTCTATCAGCGATGGGATGTAACAGGTTCTCAGCAGTTTTCCAGGACCGGCAGTAACTTTCCCCAGCGTCCCGGAGAACCGGTAGCATCTTTTTTTGGGGAAAACCACCTTTGGGGCTTACCTTTTCACTGGTTCCTCCACTGTGCATGTGCGCCAAGCACTCGGTGTGCATGCACGCTGACAGTGCTTGGCACGTATGCATGGCCTCCATGCTGTCCTCCCAAGTGGGGAGGAGGAAGAGAAGCTGCTAGCCTGAAGCTCCCTATAGCCTGCTCCCCAGGGTAAGTGACTCACCTTTGGATGTGGTGTGTCTGTGTGTATTTTAACGTGTATTTAATACCTTTACCTATATTGACGTACTACCACAGTTCCTAAAAAGGCCTGGCAGCTTGGCTTGGGGTTTTTAAGGAAAGTCTTGGAGTTACCTGATCAATAAGCTACACCTGTGCTGTTCCAATTGCTGTTCCAATTGGAGAACCCTTAAGGAGGTACAGCTGTTTTGCATTTACAGTACGGCATATTATCCTAGAGAACTGGTTAGGCAAAGAGTTAGTACCTAACTTCTTTAACTGTTGAAAAGTGCCAAAATGAAGCCATGTTGTTGTGAGTTCATTCTGTAGTTCCTTCCATCTGACCTAGTGTGAGAAATATTAGCCAGAATAAGCTTTAAGCTCTGGTTTAAGAGCTCTGGTTGATTTGTGTTTGGGGTGGGTGGGTGTATTTTAATGTATTTCTTATTTTATTTATTTATGTAATTAATTAATTTACGGGTTTGTGTTGTGTGTGTGTTTGTGTTTGTGTGTGTGCCTGTCTTTATTTTTATTTTATTATTTTTATTTTATATTTTTATTTCTTTGGCCCCACCAACAACATCATGATGTCATGATGTTGGCTCCGCCCACACTGTGATGACATCATGGTGGGGCAGTAAAATTTTTGACATCCCACCACTGAGTTCTATTGAGTGGTCACCTGTGAACTCACATATATGAGTTGTTCTGTGCCTGCACGGAACAAATTGGAATCTTCTAGAGCTTAGTATGATAGGCAGATAGGCAATTTAGCATTTGAGAATATAAGATGTCTGGTTTTGAAATTATTAGGCTTACCTGCTTTCTCTTTAGCTGAATATCCAAGCCATCTATAACTTTTCACTGCTTATTCAGTGCTGTGGGTCTGAAATTCTGAACAGGTGTACTATTTTATTCATGATATGTACCCCCCTTTCATCCAGCTTGCCATGTTTATTCAAATAGTGTTTTCCAAAATGTTGATAACTGCTGTTCTTTCTGACTGCTGTAGTCTTCCATATAGGTATTTCATTAATTGAATTCTTTTCTTATGAGACTTAAGACCACAGACTGAGGTTACTTTTCATAATACTATAGTCAAAACAATAGGAAATTTCTCCTTCCCTCTCCCAGGAGCCCAAGAGCTTCCTTAAGTGAGCACATAACTTATTATTTATTTATTTATTTATTTATTTAGATTTATATCGCCGCTCACTCACCATGGCGACTCAGGGCAGTTTACAGTCAGGAAAAAATAAAACAACAACACACAGACAGCACAAACAGCTAAAATCCATTGCTCCTCCCGGCCAGTGGACGTTAGTCTTTTCCTTCCTTGGGCAGGTAGGGCCCAGGATTAGGAAGTGGAAGCTTCCACCTAAAAACCTTAAAACTGTTAAAATTTAAAAATAAACTCTAAAAAAAAGATTAAAAACAGATTAAAAATACACACGATGCTACAACTACTAATTTAAAAGTAGAGACAGAGAGGGGCTCAGATCATCCAATGTGCTGGGGTCATTATACCTTCTGCACCCCATATCTGTCCCGCCAGCCATGTTTTTAGATTCTTCCTAAAGGGCAGCAGCTCTTTCTGGAGACGTAGCTCCATAGGCCGGAGGTTCCATAGGGCCGGAGGAGACACAGAGAAGGCTCTCCTTCTAGTGCCAGAGAGATGTGTCTCCTTACTTACAAATACAAGGACTATAACATGTAAAAATAATTTATCTGGCTGTGAGGCCAGAGCAACTGAAAATGTAGAGAGGCAGAGAGGAAGGAAGTTTTGAAAGAAATAGGTTTGACAAATAGATCCACAATTAAGCATTTCCAAAAGAAATAAAATAGGGAACCTGTTGTAGCAGGAAGCAGAACTTTTCATAACAGACCCAGGATGTGGGATGATAAAGTGCACGGAAATCAGCCTTAAAATCTATCATTTTGTGGAAAGAGAGAGAGTGATCAAGTACACTAATAAAATCCCATCCAAGTCAGTATTCACAGAGCTGCATGAAATATAGTAGCAGTTAACAGGTCTTCCACCCACTGCCATCATCTTCCCAGACTTCTGTTTCTGTAAACATTCAGCTTTATTTGTTTCCTTCCTGTCATTGCTAGTGTATTGTTCCTGGATTAGTTGTTCAGTTGGTCCCACCTATTCAGGGATCAGGCACCTACATCAAAATCTTACATCATCCATTAAGTGAGTCTGTTATAGTGGTTAGATTGTTTGGCTGAAATAAGAGAAGTTGAGGTTTAAATCTCCATTCGATCACGGATACTGGCATTGAGTGACCTTCTATCTATTACACAGGATGACTACTAGGATATATATGGAAGAGAGGGATAAAGAAAAACAGATATGATCCCCTGGGCTTCTTGGAACAACAATGGGAAGCAAATGATGTACAGCTGTACTATTGTGCAAGACAGCAAACTGACAATTCTAAAAATGAGGGCAGCCCAGGAAAAGAATAAAATAAAATTATAACTTTGAAATTGGGCTTTGGACAGCCTTTTCTTGCCCTGTGCTTGGTTTTTAGGGGAAATTTAGACAAAGGGTTATCAAGTTATGATTTTTTAAAAAGTAAAATGCATTTGCATTTTTCTATTTTCAATATTTTTTCCTACGTTTTTGTACTTCCTTTTCATATTTGGTAGGAGGGTATGTAGTTAGTAACACTTAGAAATGGACAATTGTCTCCCCACTTTATGTATGTAGCTCGATTTGTCCATGGCAATCACAATGCCACCCTTATCTGCCTCTTTGATGACAAAATGATGGTATATGCAAATAGGCTTCATTAAGGAGCAGTTTTCATTGAAACCGGCTATTTCTAGGTAAAGGTCACCCTTACTCAAAAGCCACTCATATCTGACTATAAGGTTCAGTGCTCATCTCTGTTTACAGCCAAAGAGCCAGCGCTGTCTGCATCTGCAGACGTTTCTGTGAATATGTGGCAGACACACCTAGACACCGGAGGGCATGGAACACTGTTTAACTTCCCACTGAAGTGATCCCTATTTATCTACTTTCAATGTCTTGCTTTCAAATTGCTAGGTTGGCAGGAGCTGGGACAGAGACAGGAGCTCACTCCACTATGCAGTACTTGGACATCAAACTCTGACCTTCCAGTCTTTAAGTTCAGCATCTTAACCACTTGAGCCACCACAGTCCCTGGCTGCAGTGTGTGTGGGGGGAGACAGTATCACAATAGAAATTCTCTTAGGAGGCTATTTCTAAGAGAATCCCTATTGTGATACTCTCTCTCTCTCTCTCTCTCTCTCTCACACACAC
Source organism: Furcifer pardalis (assembly GCA_030440675.1). Classification (NCBI taxonomy): domain Eukaryota; kingdom Metazoa; phylum Chordata; class Lepidosauria; order Squamata; family Chamaeleonidae; genus Furcifer; species Furcifer pardalis. The sequence continues at coordinate 115,415,891 of CP126894.1, forward strand.
ACACACACACACACACACACACACACACACACACACACACACACACACACACACACACACACACACCATTGTCACTATATTGCTGTCTCAGCAGTTGAGAACAGTTAGGAAAGTGCTCAGAATGTGTTTTCTTTGTGTTTCTTGTGGTTGTATTCACACAAAGGAGGAGCAGGGAATTCAAAAAGCAGTCTCTCTCTTCTCCATGATCACTTTATTTTTATTTAAAAAAAAAAATCTCAGAGTTCTGGAACTCAGAGAATTACAATGATTCATGGCATCCAAGTGGCAATCTATTCTGAAATAAGACAAAGGAGTGAAAAAGGGATTCAAGGGCAGCTACCCATATCTGTGTCTTAAGGGTAGGAACACTTCAGCAGGGAGCTGTGTTCAAGCATTTTGCTGATACAGTGGATGTTATTTCCTCAGTAACCACCTCTTAATAACAGACAGGTGGATTTCCTGATGATTTGGGCACATTTCATAAACATAAAGTGCCAAGCGACCTGCAACCAAACTGCCTAATATCCTAGGCAAAAAGGAGCAATGGTCCCAATGCTCCTCTACTTTACTCAAATGGCCATCTTCCTTTAGATGCTGAAGAACAAGTCTGCTTAAAACATGTCAGGTGGTATCTGTGTTCATCAAACACTTACAAGTTTCCTCAAGTGACCATCTTTAACAAATTCATTAATATAATTTCAAGCAAATTCAGCCTGAAAATTAGCCACAATGGAAGCATTGAGCAGATGCTGCTATATTGATAAACCTTCCATGAAATAAAGCTGTCTTTGTGATCACCTTCAGAAGGCAGTATCTAACATCCCTCTTTCTCTGTAACATTTAAATCAGGTCATCTACTCTCTAGACTAGGGTTGGACACAGCAAACGGCTGAACATGAACCAACTATCTCATCTTGAATCCTGGGAAGATGACATGATTATGGAAATGTGCCTCTTAGACAGGAAATAGAGTGCCTGTCCCAGATGGGGCTTTGCTCAATTTGAAGGAGTAGGTGCATGATTTGGGGATGTTCATATACCACCAAAACATAAAATAGCCTTTTGGGTTGGGACTAGATGTGCCTTTTAATATAAATAATTATGTGCTATCACCTCAATTCTGACTTAGTGGCTGAAATTAAGTAACATAAAGTTACACTATGTAAGCCTGAAGTTGTCAGCAGCCATGCCAATTTTCAGGCATTTAAGACTACCCCATTGCATTCTGCTGTCCCCAGGGGCTAAGCCAGGACCAAAGAGGTCCAGGATAAAGCCTAGGCTAGGAAACTTTTTATTTACAAAATTCAACCACAGTTGGTGATATCATCGGATTTATGCAGTGTAACTTTCTGTTACTGGATTTCAGCCATAGTGATACTTCTTTGAGTTTTCTGTTCCCTTCTGGGGCATTCTGGAATGGCACATTTTGTCCAAGGCTATGTAGACTCTTTTCTCCTGGGAGATACAATGAATATCAAACTCCCAGCCTCAGGCTCTGCAACCAGGTATCCAACACACTGAGCTGTCCAGACTGCTTAGGACTACTTTTTATTAGCTTTGATATTGCACTTTATGGTTTTGTTTGTGAAAGTGAATCATCTTATCCTTAGCTTCCTTGAACATTTCTCCTAAACCCTATCCAGAATTTGTTTAAATAGTCTGTTATCTAGTAGTTTGCTTAGGAAAAGGATATATGAGACCAACAGTTATAGACCAACCAGCTATAGACAGGCCTTCCAGATACAGTATTCACAGTTCACAGTCCAGCCTCCAAACATGAGCAGATTGCCATCCTCCAAAGGGAAATACAGATGAACTTTACAGTACTGAACTGTCTCAGTGCTGTCTGCATCTGCAAATGTTTCCATGGACATGTGGCAGGCATGACTACACACGGAGCGATGTTTACTTTCCCACCAAAGTGGTACCTATTTATCTACTTGCATTGCTTGCCTTCGAACTGCTAGGTTGGCAGGAGCTGGGACAGAGACAGAAGCTCACTCTGTCAGGCAACACCTGGGTCTTGAACTGCTGACCTGCTGACCATCTTAACCAATCAGCCACCACAGTGCCATCAATAGTAATTACCTTTTACCAAAAGAAACAGGGGAAAAAAATCAGTAAAAGCATCAAGTGAAAAAAGGCGTTTTCCCTCCTCTGACTTAAAAAGAATGATTATTTTTTCCAATTTGCCTATAGTTAATCTCTCCTGCCCTCAATCATATTTCTTCTATTCCCCTATTTTATATCTGTTTCACAAACCAAACAGAACTTTTATAAATTGTTCTGTCTTTGAGAACAGAATTAAAAGCAATTGGCTTTGTAGGTCTCAGGGTTTTTTCTTCTTCTTGGACACAAATAATCATTATGCTAAAATTTTGGGAAAGCAAGATTAAAATTTTAATTTTCAGTCATAGTCCAGGGAATCATCCAGCTATGATAGGGCAGATGGTGTTATATGATTCACTATATAATTTAAATGTAAAGCAGAATGCCTTAGTAATATTGTAAAGGGCAAATGATTATTTAAACAAGTTTTATGCCCAGGTTAATATAAAAGATGCCAGATTTAGAGCTCTTGCCACAAACACATAGGCATGTTGAGTATCAAAATGAGCGCAGGAGGAACTCTGAATCCCAGAGGTCATGGAGGTGGAAGAGGCCATGCCAGATGGACTGGCTGTGAAGGCGCATCTTGTCAATATTCTCAAGGCTGTGGCAGTCCATTGCAGTCTCGGTGTTTAATCCTGCATGCTTCATTTCATGTGTGCTGCAGGGGATGGCTCTGAGTTCATAGTGTGTGGGTCACTTCAAAGCAAGCTGGGCTCCACCTTAAACAAATTCATGCCAATGACATTTTTCCTGTTTCAAGAAAAAATGCATTCTTGGATACAAGTTGCAGCCGATGATAGGCAGGTTAGTCCATTTGTGTGCTTATATAGATTTGCCCCAAGATGCCCCCAAGCTCCCCCTTTTGGGACCCCATCAAGATTCAAATAAAGTGTTCCATTTTATTTTACTTCATTCCCAGTGTGCATATATCCTGGGCTACTTTCCAACTGATAGGAGAAGAACTGCTATGGCCCCATCACTGATAGGGCATCTACATTCTGATTCACAGTGGACATAGAGTAAAAGCCATTTTCCAGCTGATGGGGAAACCGCATCATTTATTAGCTGGAAAGTGGCTGCTACCATCATAGTTGATGGGGCTGCTGCAGTCCCAATGGAGTAGCAAAATGGTGTCGGGATGCAGAAGGACAATCAATAACATATTGCTTCTACCTTTGACCTCAAACAGTTTTCCAAAACCTGCTCTACACCTGCTTGGGAGGACCAGTGTAGACATGCTGATAGATCCTATTGATTAGAAACTAGATGTTTTGCTAGCACTTATTTTCTTCACAATCGGTATGGATTTTTTTAGAGGCATGGATCAATCATCATTAAAATAATCATACTGTAGCCATACATTACTGCCAGCTAGAATATCCAGTGGAAAAAGAGGATGGTGCCATTCAAAAAAGGCATTTCATCAATTATGGTCTGACATGCATATTATGCTGTTTATACTCCCCCTCCTGTACCATGGGAAAGATGTCTTCCTTTTTATCATGCCATCCTATCTCTAGACCTTGTTTCACCTTAAAAATCTGTCACAGCCTGACTGTTATTATGGATCTTCTGCCAAAGAGAGAGAGAGAGGTCTCTTTGAAAAACCCGATGTCTTGATACTGCAAAGAAGGATAATCATAGATCCAATGCCAAAATATCAATCTTTAGTCTTTCTCCTAGATTTTCCACTTAAAGTAGTCCCTACAGTTTGGGCCCACACTAAGCCAGTTTCAAATACAGTGTTCAGATGAAAGGACAGACAGAAAGTTGACAACACCAAGGGCAGCCATCAAGATGGTTTATAGGATACACTTTTGTGCTCACTGCCATTAATACTTGCCAAAAGCACCCTAACAATTGAGCAGTAGTTAACTGATTTAAAAAGGTTTTTGAAGTGGTAGCCATGTTAGTCTGTGCAATCATATCAGAGAATAAACAAAACAAAACAAGATTAAAAAAAACCCTGTGGCACCTTAAAGACTAACTCCTGTAGTCAATAGTTGACTTCTGGTTGTGCTTATCCCATAAAGCTTACGCAATCAACTCATTAGGAGAGTGTAATGTCAGAATGTTTATTTTGCAAACCTAACTCCTCAAACTGACTTTCATCAGACATTCACCACTGTAAAAAGACAAACTGAATGCATTTTATTACTGGTTGCAAATAACTTATTGATTTGCATGCCCATTTCCTAAACTAACCAACTTTGCCCAGCTACTCTAGACCTCCATATCAGATGTATACCATGAAAATCCACTCTTATTTCTGATGAATTGGACTTGAGCCGTGAAAACTAACATTAAAATACATGAGTTAGTCTTTAAGGTGCTACAGTGTTGTTGTTGTTTTGTCTTTTGTTTTGTTTATTCTCTGATATGATAAAAGAGGGATTCAGCTTCTGAGATTTTCCTTTGCTTGGCATCTCTTTTTGAGGTGTAATGAGAATAAGAGGGTACCCTATGGATCAGTAGTGGCGAACCTTGGCACTCCATGTGTTCTTGAACTTCAATTCCAAGAAGCCCTGACTTGGGCTTCTGAGAATTGAAGTCCAAGAAGACCTGAAGTCTCAAGGTTCACCACCCCAGCTATAGATCGTCCTGACCACTGCTATTGATTGTTGTTGTCAACTTTCACACTGCCCTTTGCTATGGAAAGTTTAGCATCTTTTCTCCTGCTGGCAACATGGGCACAATATTGTTCAGCGATATCAGGTCATTAGCTGGCATTTTGAATCATGGATACAGAAGCACAAAATCCAACATTCATAAACCAGAAGGGTTTTGTGTGTGTGTGAATTGAATAATAATAGCTATCCTACACCACTGTTGTAAGGATGAATGAAATATTGCTTGTGAAAAGCTTTGAACACTTCAAAGTTCTATATAAAGGAAAGCTATTTCAGCTATTTCTGTGAGACGGCACAATTCATTCTAATGCCAAAGATTTAATGAAAAATGATTGTATGGATTGTTTGTGCAGGACAATGATACTGAGTTCCATAATATGTCCTTTGTGATGCTTTCTTGAAGAATTTGTTCATGTGAATTATGAGCTACTTCAGAATTGGTGCATTTTCAATTCCTTACACAGCGCTTTAATGCTTCACCTCCTGTTTCCCTTTGATATTAATGTACCCATTTTATGGTTTGATCAATACAGAATATAGCTTTAAAGAAAACCAGACAACATCCAACACTGCACTGATGACAGTGATGAGCTCAGACAGGTTATATTTATGGTCTGGTTTTTTTTTAATGTAGGGCCCATGGAGGCTGTCTGATATTAACAACAATGACATTTTTTTGCAAAAGAAACAGAAATAATAACTCAAACAAATATTGCACTATTGAACCGAGAAGAGATGCTGCAGGGCTGCCTTGGAGACAAATGACAAACGGTGCATGTGTGTGTAGGAGGGGTGGTAACCTATACTGCACTTCATTTGGAGGTCAAGAGTTTGGATAGTTAACAATACAGTCTTATTAGCTAACCTTCAGAGGCATGTCCCTGAAGCCTTCTGACTTACAGGCATTTTATGAAACTTTATCTCCCCTTCCAGGCTATTCCTGCAACTTTGAAATTTCAGTGCTGATTGATACACTAAGAGTGGGATGAAAGTGTTGTTGGAAACTTAATTTAGGAAAGAAGAGAAAACAAGAAAAATTGGGGTAATGCAGTAGTAATTTATTGGGAAAATGTAGTTTTCCAGGAAATGTGTGTAATTTTCAAATGGCTGCACTCAGTCAAAGAAAATGCTTGTTGCATCTTATAACATCCAAAGTCAGTAAGAGAGGATTTCAAGGAAAGACTACATGTCCTTTACTTGTCCTGTGATACATCTCTAGATTTCTCAGGGACTGAAAACCTATTATTTAGTGTAGTAAGTCACACTAGAATCAGTGGGGATTTGATGAGTCAAGTCCTCCATAAGTTCTGTTGCTTCAAATAGGCCTAGTCTCATTGTGATTTACCTAAACACAATAACCTGCAACATAATAAGTAAGCCCATTTGAATAAATGGAGACAAGGAGTTGACTCACCAAATCCCCACTGATTCAATGAGCTGATTCTAGTACAACTTAATACACTAAACAACAGGATATTAGCCAGAGAGTAATTAACCTTTTTCCGACTCTGATATCACTAGGGATCACAAGAGATATTCATAACTCCTCATTCCTTATTCCATTTTAGATGGAAGCCATGGACTTCATGTATCCTGCCTAGCTAATGTCAACTGGGCCTGGTCAAACTTTGCCTGTGAAATTGGTATAATGGCCTGTTATGGATTGTATAAGTTTCAAGGAGCTGTTACTGTGTGTGAGCTCAGTATTGCATGCAACTCTTCACTTGTTGATTGCTGCCTTCCGCTCCATTAAATTGGACTCCCCTCCAACAAATGTATCCTGATCAATGGAGTGCCTTATTAAAAGGTCTCCATTCCAAAACTCTGAAGGTTTATCAGAAAAGTGCTAAATAGATCCTTCAGAGTTAATAAAACTTGAGTGGATTCCAAAAAGTAAAAGGATCTTTCCTTTCTTCCCCTTTGATGCCTTTTGCCTGTGCTCATTTCCTTATCTTTACAATACAGATGGTTTTCATCTCATCCTCAGATCTTAACTTCTGATGCTGAGAAATTATTTTCCATCAAATGATTTAGCAGTGGGGAAATGCTGCAAAAATAGTTCATAAGGAACTCACAATCAGTTGAGTGTTTAACTAATGACTGAATTACAGTGGGAATGTGGGAAGTTGTTTCAAGTAATAACTATGCACTTTGAATGCATATGAAACCAAACTCGAAATTATGCAAGATTATTAGACAATGTGACCTGATTTGTCAGCTGCAGTAAATCAACATAAGGTCTGAAGGCAATTAGAGGCAGAAGAACTAATACCAGCTGAAGCTATAGTCCTGGAAATCCATTTAAACTTTGGACTGAAGAAATGAATATGGTGGACTAACAAAGAGAAGAAATATTAAGGGATGTTTAGTGTGCATAAATCATTATGTAGAGAGTATCCAGAGTATCTCCAGGGGTTTGGTTGGGTAAAACAGTTCTAATAACAATTCATACTGGTGTTGCATCTAAAATAGAAGTGGATCTCCAGATATTGTTGGACTACAACTTCCGTCAGCACTAACCAGCATATGAATAATGGGAGAAACAGAACAACAAAATCCAGAAGGGCTCGAGTTAGCTACCCTGGTGTAAATTTTACTCTATCATACTCAGTGGTGGGATGTCAATTTTTTTTACTACCCCACCGTGATGTCATCAATGTGGGTGGAGCCAACATCATGACATCATGACACTGTGGGCGGAGCCAAAGGAAAAATAATAATAAAATAAAATAAAAATAAGCACAGACACACACACACACACACTCCCCTCAATCCACCCACCCACCCACAACACAAGGACAGCAAGGAGGACAGCAAGGAGGATAGCAAGGAGGATAGTAAGGAGGCTGTCCATACGCGCCAAGCACTGTAGACATGTAGAAAAGGTAAGCCCTGAAGGTTGTTCCCCCCAAAAGCTGCTACCGGTTCTCTGGGACACTGGGGAAAATTACTACCGGTTCTGGCAAACTGGTGAGAGCCTGTTACATCCCATCACTGGTCACACTCAAACAAAACAGTAGTCTGTTTACTACTGTTCTTTGTACATTTATATCCTTGTTGTCATTGTGCTGTTTCCACATTATCCTTACAACAGTATCACCTCAGTCAAGCTGAAAGTGAAGAGTCAAAGGTCATTAGAGAGTTTCAGGACTGAGTGGAAACTTGAACCTGGTTCTCCCATATCTCAATTCAACCCTCTAATTACTTTTCTTCTACCAGTTTTCATTACTGTACACGCATGAAGCAGAGTAACTCTGCTGCCCCCAGGTGTAATTGCTACTCTGTGTTAGAGTGAGTGCAGTGCAGTGTATTTCCCCCTATATTACTGTTTTACAAACTTGGCCCCCAAATATGGGATTTTAACTGACAGAAGCTTTAAACAAAATTGGTCAAAGATTAGGGTTTCTAGGATAATGTCCAACAATATCTGACACCCACAGGTAAAGAGCAAAAGTCTGCTAGATATTAATGGCAATTATTCACTTATATCAGGAAAAAGGAAGGATGTGCACATGGAGATACCAGAGGGCTGAGGCTCAAACCTGCATACTGCTCCTGGAAAGAGTTGTTGTTGTTTAATTGCACAGTTGAGTCTGACCCTTTGCAACCCCATGGACCAAAGCACAACAGGTTCCTATGTCATCCGCCATCCTCTAGAGCTTGCCTAGAGCCACACCAATGATGCTGTCTAACCATCTCAACCTCTACCACCCCATTCTCCTTTTGCCTTTGATTTTTCCTGGTACTGTATCAGGGCTTTTTCCAGTGAGTCCTTTCTTCTCATTTGTTGTCCAAAGTATTTGAGCTTCAGCATCTGTCCTTCCAAGGAGCAGTCAGGGTTGATTTCCTTTACAAAATAGTTACCCAAGTGATTTGATAAAATAGTTTGCTTCCCTTTCAAATTATATCTTGCTTATTTATATATTTTTTCTTCTCTGTGGTCTCTGTTCAATAATGTGAGAGGAAATAAATTCCTTTTTGTAGGGACACAGTGCAAAACCTACTGATGAAATCCATGACACCAGTGGTGACACAGACGGTAGGTTTTCCTCTTCCTCCCCCTCACTATGCTCTGTTTTCTCCTATAGGGAAGTTTAATTTTCATTCACTTGGATGCAAAAAATAAGCCGTAACTCAACTGAACTAAGATTTTTTCATGCTGGTTACTTCAGCATCAGATGCAGGATATATCAGCATTTATTTGTATACATAAAACAATTGATAGATCATCTGAAACAGCCTTTCATTTCATACTCAGCTGCTGCTGCTTCTTCTAAAAATGTGCATAAAATGAGATGAGGACACTGAAGTGTCAAGTGGTGAGGTGGAACAATAACATGGATGGTATGGCTTAATATAAATCATTCATAAAACATTTTCTATAAATAAGGGGCTCTAAAATTCTTGTCTTTCATCATCACAGTGCTAGGATTTCCAGGTCAGCACCATCCCATTGCTTGAGTCTCAGGATCAAAGCCAGAACTGAGGGGAAGTCCTTGTATGCCACAGAAGAAATTCAGGTAAGGGATTGGAGCATGAAAATCCACATGATTTCTAGGTCACTTGACAGTGAAAAGGCACAAAAAAAACCCCAGGAGAATGGTCTCAGACTCTGGCTGAAAGACTGATAACTAGGTAATGTGGTAGACAAGTTGGTATAGTATGAATGAACTAGGTAAACTAGAGGAAAGGAGGAAGAAGACATTTTCAGGTGTCCACTGTAATTATATTAATGTCTGGATGTTAATCATTATGATGTATTCACTTGTATACAATTGCATTCATTTTTATTCATGCTAGTAGTAATGACATGGAAAGGCCACTAGGGCTGGATTGCCATGTAAGGGAGCTGAATGTGACTCAGCTCACAAAAATGTTGTGAGGATTACCTGTTCACAGCCAAGGCCCGTGGCCATGGCAACCTCTCTCACACAGAGAACCAGATAGATAAAGCACACCTGTATTTCTAGGCGTACAGCCAGAACTAGCCAAGAGTCAGCCAAAGGGATGGTCAAAATGCTCTTATAGCATCCTAAGAACAAACTTTGTTTTGAAGACTGTGCCAAGAAAATGGGTATAATTGGGGAAACCCAAACACAGAAGGAGATCAATTCTTTAATTGGGATAGGTGGTGCTGCATACCACCATGAGTCAGCTATGGAAGAAGAACGCTGGCTAACTGACTTTTGCAGCATGTAACTCTGAAAAGAGGCAGATGCTGTCTTTGGATTTCTAAGACAGAACAGCTAAGATGGGAAGAATCTTAGGCATCATGTTCTTATTTTAATAGGAAAAAGTGAACCAACCTTGCTATATCTTTAGGGATGTAACTATCAATTCATTTCTTTATTTTTGTACTTTTGATACTTTTGAAAAACTTTATTATTGGACTTTGCAACTATTTTTGAATAAACATTTGTATATAATGATCTACCTCAACAACTTGAATTTCATGTCCAGTTCATGGGGAATTAAAGAAGGGTTCAAGGATCAGTACATTTTGATCCTAGAAGGCATAAATCTACCACGTTACCATTAATCAAACATTCCACAGTCAGAGATAAGGAATTCATAGGCCAGCAGTTTTGGAAAGCCAGCATCAGGCTGAGACAGTGGACGGTGGAGCTAAATTTTCCAGTCTGAATAATCAATTTTCTGGCTTAACTGCTTGGTCTGTTTATGACATCCACAAAAACAAGGTTTCTCCTCCTGCAGCACAGCCTTACTGGGATTTGACTCCTGTCCGGGCAAAGTGCAGCAATTTTCTATGACTTTAACTGATATCATGAGACCAGATAACTCTAGCAAAAATGATGGGTGTTTGCCTAGTACAAAAAAGTGAAGTTCCAAAGGCTATTCAGTGCTTTAGCTCAGGAGGTTTCTTAACATCAGTGTTCAGTATCCTAACTATTGGGCTCCATATTTTCCTCTTCCCACAGATATTTTTGGATTTTGAGAGATGTACATATCTGATTTTGGTCTGGTATGCACATCTTAGGGTAGAAAATTGATTTTATATTAGAGGTAGGAGGCACTGTTTTAAAGTGTCTCTCCATGTAGACCCCTTACACAGTATACAGCACTGTCAATTGGGGGAAAGGTACTACCCAGCATACTCCTTTCCTGTGTTAATTTAGAACAGTGCATTACCTACCTGCTGATTTGGTTTCTTTTCAGAAATCTAATAGCTGTTTTAAAACTAGCACTCCCACATAAGTAGTATTCCATTCATGCAATTTGGCTTTGTCTTCTCCTCGTCTCTGATAACCCTTACTGTTCGTCACCTTCCCCACAGCTTCTTCAGAAAGTCTCATATGGTTCAACAGGTTTCAAGGACACAGCAGGCAGGAGGAAAGATTTTCTTCCATTCCTGAACCTGTTAATGGTAGCAGTTACATGTGAAGAACAACTTCAGTGGATTTCTGATGGCCTGAACCTATTATACTGTCTTTAGAATTGCAAATAAAACTTAAACTTTAAAGTCTGTTTTCTAAGACTAGATGTTAGTCTGCTGCACCATGCGATTTTAGCTGATGGCACGCACCACAAATGCTTCAAGACTGTGTGGAGGCCAGATAAAAGATTTTTCAGTGCCAGGTGGAAAGTTGCTGCCTTCTCAACCTTGGAGAGTGGAAAAGAGGGGAGAAGGTAGAAGATTTCCAATACCTGATATTCTCTTTGTACCAAGCTAGCTGAAGTGCTCTAAACAAACTCAGCAGCAGCAGCAATACAATCTTAAATGTAAAATAGCTGTCTAGCTGTCAATTATTCTTTGGAAAAAAAATCTGCTTAGCTCTATACCTTGCTTTAAATGCAACTCTGAAAAACTAATAGGAGAAATGCATAATTAGTGAAGCAACAATTGAGACACAGATAATATATTTCAAGGTAGAATCAACATAGCAACATAATCATCTGTCTTTTTACAATGTTTACAATGGCAGGGGTTTCTTGATTTGTCTTGGCCCTTATTTCTAAGATACTAAATTTGATTAGAATGAACTTTCCCTCTGGGTGCTTTGGCATACCATAAAACAGAGATACACTGAAACTATCATAAAATCAACATCTATAAATAGATGTAGAGTTATACAACAATGTAGAGCAGGGCACACTGAGCATGTTATTATTCAATATGTCTTTTTGCTACTGGCATATCTATTTAATTTTGAGAGATACATGCATTTCTAAACCCAGCAAGCATTTAATAACTTGTGCTTTGTAGCAACTTTTGCATAAACACATATTTGAAGGTGTGAGAAAAAGAGCCTAGGTCTTACCAAGGCACAAAACAAGACAGGAAAATAATAGGAAAAAAAACCCAATGGAGTTATTATCATCATTTTCCAATGTAAATAGAAAAATGTTCATACTAGCAGACTGGCTGAAGAAAACTCTAACTTCATTTTTATGGGGCTAAGATAATGTAAGCTGTAGGAAATTTAGAAGACTATATTATTATTATTATTTTATTATTTATTACATTTGTTACCCCACCCCAATCGGGAGGACCCGACTCTGAGCGGCTTACAAGAAATAAAAACATAAAACAATCTATATCAATAAAAAATCAACAAGAGTTAAAAAAGTTATCAAAGTTAATAAACATGCCTGATCAGTTGTTCCATAAAGAAACTAAAGTACATGTAAACCTGTGTGCATTATCTGCTACATGAACTTCTATCACTCAGACCATATTTTATTTACAAAATGGGAAGGACAGAAATCTATCTGGCCCATAAATTGACCATTATTTAGGACAAGGGTGCCCAAACTTTTCGGCCCGGGGGCCGGATAACATTTTATCAGAGGCTCCGAGGGCCGAACTATCTCTCCATGGTACATACATCCACCCAGCCTTGCCGCCGCCTCCTCCGCCGCCACCACTAACGCCTTTGCCGCCGGCTCCTCTTTCACCGGCTCCTCCTTCGCCACCTTCGCGGTGTCCTTTAAAAATGTCCTTTTAAAAAAATATGACAGATCCTAGAAACTCACATCCAGCTTGGTCATTGTGGCATCCAAGGAGCTGTTGTTGTGTTCCAAAGCTTCAGGTAGGTGGGATTTTAATTCGGAAAAATCTTGTATCGAATAACACGATTTTAACGTTATTCGATACAGTCGTTCTTAGCAGCAGGGTGGGTGGAAAGCTGAACGGGGTTCTCCGTTCAGCTTCCCAGCCATCCTGCAGCTACGGAGGCAAGGGCGGGTGGCTAGGGAAGCCGACAGGGAGTCCCCGTCAGCTTTCCCAGCCACCCTGCAGCTGTAGATCGGGTCCTCTGATCTCTCTGGAGCAGGCAGGGGACACGATCCAAGCTGTTTCTGGGATTCCCTGACGTCCTGAGCCAGTGCAGCAAGCCAGAATGTCAGGGTTCGAATCCCGACATTCTGGCTTGCTGTACTGGTTGAGGACGTCGGGGATGCCCACAAACAGCTTGTATCGGGTCCCCACACCTCCCTGGACCCAGCGGGGGTGGTGGTCAGAAACCCCAAAATTGGTAAAAAAACGGACTTTTTTTTTTTTTTTACCAATTTTGGGGTTTCTGACCCCCCCCCGGCGGGTCCAGGGAGGTGGGCAGACACGATCCAAGCTGTTTCTGGGCTTCCCCGACGTCCTGAGCCAGTGCAGCAAGCCAGAATGTCAGAGTTCGAATCCCAACATTCTGGCATGCTGCTCTGGCTCAGGACGTCGGGGAAGCCCAGAAACAGCTTGGATCGGGTCCCCACACCTCCCTGGACCCGGCGGGGGGAGTCAGAAACCCCAAAATTGGTGAAAAAACCGGACGTTTTTTTTTTTACCAATTTTGGGGTCTCTGACCCCCCCCCCTGCCGGGTCCAGGGAGGTGTGGGGACCCGATCCAAGCTGTTTCCAAAGTTCTCCCACCTCCCTGGAGGCTGCAGCAAGGCAAAATGTCAGGATTCGAATCCCGACATTCTGGCTTGCTGCAGCATAAAAGAGGGTGGGGGAAGTTCAAAAGTAGCATCAGCTCTAGGGAGGTCGGGAGACACACACACACACACACACACACACACACACCTCTTTCTCTCCCCCCCCCACACCTCTTTCTCCCTCTCCCAGAAGAAACTGCTTGTAATCCTGGACACACACACACACACACATCTCTCTCTCTCTCTCTCTCTCTCTCTCTCTCTCTCTCTCACACACACACACACACACACACACTCACACACACACACACCTCTTTCTCCCTCTCCCAGAAGAAACCATTCTCCCCCCCCCCTCAGCCCTGAATAAGCGGAAGGCTAAGACAAAATGGTGGACGCTTACTTTTAGCTCCCGGATGGCCTCAGGCTCAGTCTCTCTCTCCACTCTTAACAGCCAAATCAGCTAGGCGGAGGGATTCAGCAATTCTAAATTAGATTCGGCAGAAGTCCTAGTACTAAGCAGCAGAAGGAAGGAACTAGGCACTGATTTGTGATACCTCCGCAAAAAAAAAAGTCCGCAAAATTTTTTTTTAAAAAAATAAAATAAAATAATAAGAGTTCCTATACCATGTCGGGGGCCGGATGAAATGGCCTGGTGGGCCGGATCCGGCCCGCGGGCCGTAGTTTGGGCATGCCTGATTTAGGATATTGTGCTGGATGTCATGTAGCTTCAATATCATAATACATATTGTTATGACCATTTTAATATAATATAATATAATATAATATAATATAATATAATATAATATAATATAATATAATATAATATAATATAATATAATATAATATAATATAATAGTTTAAATATGGACAGATTTGTGTATTTGAATATTGGGCTTTGGATGCTTAACCTTTAAAACTGGATCTAAATCAGTCTGTATTCAAGCCTTTTTTTGCTGAGTTAGGTTTTTTTTTCCTGAGAGGGTCCCCTAACAACTATACAATAAACTCATTTAATATGTACTCATTTATTTAGCTGTTAAATGTGGCTGTTGAACATTAAGTGGTGGGTTCAAGACAACCTACACAAGTTGGGATCCACCTTAAACAAATTCACACTATTGACATTTTACCTGCTTCAGGAAAAAAAATCATTCTCAGATATGAGTTGCAATTGACGGATAACATAGATTAGAGGACTGGGCAAAAACAAAATGAATTTCAACAACAACAAATAAAACATTTTACAACAGGAAAAACTAGATGCCAGGACAGAAGTGAGAGATATCATGGAAGTAGTAAATGTGAAAATGATCTAGGGGTTTTAGTACACCACAAGTTAAACCACATGAATCAACCATATGATGGCTACAAAGCAAATGCAATATGAACTTATACCAAAAGACATAAAGTGTCCAGAACAAGAGAAGTGATATTTCTACTCTATTCTTCTTAATTTAAATCTCAGCTAGAATGTTGTGTCCAATTCTGGCCTTTACATTTTAGAAGGATTTTGACAATGTCGGGCATGTCCTGAGGACATCAGCCAAGATGGTAAAAAGGTCTAGAAATCAAGCCCTGTGAAGAAGTTTGGTATAATTAACCTGGAAGAGAAAAGTCTGAGAGACAATGTGATACCCATCTTCAAATATTTGAAGAGCTGTCATGTGGCAAGTGGAACAAATCTATCTTCTGTAGCCCCTGGAAATAGTGCCCAAAGCAATGGATTCACATTATAGAAAAGGAAATTTTATTTCAACATAAGGAAGAAATTCTTGCCAGGAAGTGCTGTTTAACAGCAGAATGAACTCCCTCAGAGAGTGGCGTACTTTCCTTCATTGGAGATGTGTAAGTTGAGGTTAGATGACTAGCTCTCTCCATTGCTTTTGCTGTGTATCTCCTTTGTTTATGGAGAATAGGGCTTTATGACACTTGGGATCCTTTCCAGCATTGCAATTATATGATTCTACAATTAAGTAAGTTTTGCCAGGAGAGAACAAGACTGAATGTTTGTCACAGATGCATTCATTCTGTTTACCATCAGACTTTGTCCTATAACTGTTCATTTATAACCCTCTTTAGAAGACAGAAGTCCACATCAGTTATATTATTAAACCAAATGGTTTGGAATGAAGAACTCATTCCAAGGACCCTACCATATTAACCAGATGGAATAGATTCAGTTTCTGGTAATGAAGAAAGAGTAGTTTGTTTTTCCTCTTTGTATTGTGTTCAAATATAGATGGGTTGGACGACATCTAGCCTTCTAGATGCTGTTGGTCTGTGATGCACCAATGAACAATGAGATGTAGATGCATGTACATTCCCAGAATAACTTTTTATGTTTGCTTCACTTGAATAATAGGAAGGTGTTAAACCACACAAAGGGAACTGGTGAATAGCTCCTTCATTTATGCATTCAAAAATGTGTTCTCAATCTCAGTACTGCATTAGTAAACAAGAGAGATGGACTTAACTGAAGGCTATTTAATGCAAGAATAACACTAAAATGTTACTTGCTTCCATCTCTTGTGTGTTTGTGTATTTAATTTTCTTCTTAACCTTCTTGATTCTAACTTTAAAAACAAAGGTGATATGTTGTGCACTTAATTTGTAATTCCAAATTAACTCATATTGCTAAGCAAGAACAACTAGGTCTATCAGCTGCTCATCCTCCTCCATGGAAAATATTAAATATCAAGATTTTGGAGTATCACTCCTTGTTATATTTAAATTTAAATTGTTCTTATCTTTTGCTTGCTTAATCATTTCTTTTTCTCAGGCATATTTCCCTTTCTACTTTTACCATGTCAAGTACAGTAAAACATTGCATAAAGAGTGCCTTGCTTAGAGACTAACTCGGTTAAAGAGCAGAATTTTCTCTGAATGGTCACCTCGCGTAACAACTAAAACCCGATTGGGCGGGATAATAAGTCGAAGGAAATAAATAAATAAATAAATAAATAAACCAAACAAAAACTTGCTTAACAAATAAATTGGGGTTCACAATTTCCCCCCCCCCACCCCAGAAGTCACAATTGGTGACTTACAATGGTGTTTTGCTTAAAGAGCAAACTTGCTTAATGAGCAATCCCATGGAACACATTATGCTCTTTAAGCGAGGTACCACTGTACACTACCGTGTTTCCCTGAATATAAGACACTGTCTTATATTTTTAAAAACTCCAAAATATGCACAAGGTCTTATTTTCAGGGGGTCTTTTTTTCCATGATGAAAAAGAATACAGTACACATGTATTGCTGATACAGTGGATCGCCAGGGCATGATTTAGGTGAGTGCCTTATTTTCGGGGAGGCCCTTATATTTCCGAAGTGGGTGGAAAATAGGGTGGGTGCCTTACTATATGAGGAGGTCCTATATTCGGGGAAACAGGGTAGTACCTCGGATAACATTATGACTTGGTTTTTAACGTTGTGCAATGCATTGATCGCACAACATTTAAAAAAAACAACACCTGTTTTCTTTCCAAAGAGGAAAGGGAATTTGGGGGGGGGGATCCAGTTTGCTTAGCAAGCAAGAAAGGGAGGGTGTTTCTGAAACACTTTTTCCTAACTTCTTTTCAGAAACCTCCATCTGGATTGCTAAGGGGCTTAGCAAGCCAGATCTGGGGGGGGGGGCCTTCTTAAGAGATGCTTGGGACCCTTTTCCCAGCCTCTCATAAGAAGCGCCCCCTACCTGGATAGCTAAGACCCTTAACAAGCCAGGGAGGGGCATGTTTCTGAAAAGAAGCTAGGAACACTTTTTCCTAACTTCTTTTCAGAAACCACCACCTGGATCTCTAAGGGGCTTAGTGATCCAGGTTGGCATGTGTGTGCATATGCACAATATCTCCCCCAACACCCCGGCAGTCCCAGCCATCACCTAAGACAGCTGGGGTGTTGGGGAAGAGATCATGTGCATGCACGGCCTCTCCCCCAACACCCTGGCAGTCCCAGCGTGCAATTGGATCACTGGTTTGGTTGTGGGGAGAATAGGCACACATGCCCTCCCCCTCCAACTAAACCGCCGATCTGAGCAGAGATCTCTGCCCCAAAGCCTGGAGAGCTGATCTTCAGCCCTGTGGGCTTTGGGGCAGAGATCAACACTGGGGAATTTGAGGCAAACATTTGCATTGCACAACCTCAAATTCCCCAACGTTATCTGATTTTAGCGTTATGCGATGTAAACACTAACCGAGGTATTACTGTATACTGAGTTATAGGATGATGTTTCTTTAGTTTACAAAATTTTCACTTATAAATAAACTGTGGTTTTGGTTTGTTTGCTTTTTTCTTTATATTTTTAGGTCCATAATGTTTGAAATAAGTAAGCCTTGGTGTGCTCTACTGAGGAAAACAGCAGCTAGAATGCAGGAGCCAAAGTAGAGAGACTGCTGTGGTTGAGAACTCACCTTGTTAGCTGGAAGGTCAGCAAGTCAGCAGTTCAAGACCTGAGTACTTCATGATGGAACAAGCACTCGTCTCTGTCCCAGCTCCTGCCAGCCAAGCAGTTTAAAAGCAAAAAAATTCAAGTAAATAAATAGGGACCACTTTTGTAGGAAAATATATTTGGGACATGAAATGACCCTCATTCAGGCATCTTCTGAGCAGAGTTTCTCCAGCAAAAATCCTTTCAACCAAAAAAGCACCTTTATGTGCTTCTGACATGATTTTTTTTTTTTTTAAAGGTGGCCAAAGTCAATTTTTTGACTGGTAGGGCAAATTTTATGCACATTGTGATATTCTGAAAGAATTGCACCTATTTGCTTCTATGCCCAATTCAAAATATTGATATTAATTTTAAACTCCTAAATAGCTAGGAACCCAAATCCCTGGAGAATTTTCTACTTCCATGCCAACTCAGATATTCTTTCCAATGTATATAGCTTGTTAATACAATCATGCAAATCAAAAGTTTTAGCCTGTCAATAAAAAGAATTCGATGATGATATCATGTATGCCTCTCTTGGAAGTGTGTTCCAAACTAGCAGAGAAGAATATTCCATTTTAATATGTATAATATATGTTTCTAATATCTAACACACAAAGAAAGTCCCACTATGATGATCTCAACTCCTGGGTAGACTGGCTCGGGAAAAAGAACCCCCTTTAATATTTGAGAACCAAGTCATTTAAGGGCTTTGACAGGAAGCACTAGAAAACTGAAATCAGGTTGTAATTATGAAGTTGTATCCAGAACATAACTATTAACTACATAAGTTTCAGATTTCTGCGAACATGAGGGTCAACATCCCTGAGGAGTCAGAGGGCCACTCTACCTTGCACCCTCTATTTTCATAAATAAATGCTCTCCCAACTGAACGTTTTAACAACAACAATCGTATCCAAAAGCCTCTAAGGGGCATAATTGGCCACTGCAACCCAGGAATCTTACACACTCTATGAAAAGTGGTAAGACCATCTTGGTGAAGTAAAATTTTCCCTCAATGGCCATCATGTTCCCTGGAGGATTATGGGTACAGAATTCGTTATTTTCATGGTCAAAAACTGTTTGTGAGTTGTGGGTGGGTTGAGGAGTCAGCAGCATTGCATACACATTGTGGGTCCTAGAGGACTGTATATGGCCAATGGACTATACTTTGCCCACTCCCTTTTGAACAGGTGCTATCAGAATATTAGATTCAGATTCTGAATTATTATTCAAGGGTAGTCCAAAGTAATAAGGCATTACAGTAATGTAACACAGAATGTGAATAATGAATTAACACAAACAAGCTATTGTTATCCAGAAATAACTTATTTAAAAACCAAACATATTTGGTAAAATACACTCTGAGCCATTTTGGGTTCCAGTGACAGTGCTGGATGAAGAAATATGCTTAGTCAATTCAGCTTCAATAGAAATGTAACCCCCTATCTAGAACAAATACTGTACATCAACTTTCTGGACCAAGCAGTGCCATATTGTCAGGTATCTGCTTTGGTTTATTGACCCTCCCCTAGCCCCTCACTTTCAGTTTCTCTACAACCCCATCTGATTTAGATGAGAATGAGAAAGAACACTCAGTGTCATTAGTATGATGCCTAGATAACTTTGCTAAAGGCTTTTGTTGATTTAGTTTCTTTATAATGTAAATACAGTGAAACACCGGATAATAATTGGATCAGATAACGTTAAAATCGCATAATGTTAAGTAATCTGGGGAGGAGAATTGGATCGAATAACATTAAGGTCCTATGTGATGTATCGGATAACAACCGCTAAAGCCTGTGCAGTTACAATGTATCTCTATGGAGCTTTAACATGATCCGATCCATCCCATAGGATTTTAACATGGATCGGATAACACTAAAAATCGAATAACACCAAGACTTGTGGAACCAAGTTTTAGCGTTATCTGGTGTTTTACTGTACTGTAAACTAACCTGAAATTAAAACAGGACAAAGGGTGACATGTACATTTTAATTATTCATCACCACAACCATCATTGTTGCCACCATCACAATTATATTTGTAGCTAATAATAAATTCTTTTTTATGTCTTACTTTCCAAAGCGATAATTCAGTGAGCTAAAACTGGTTGCATATACCCCTTTATCACAGGCTCCAGGGTTTCTATGCTGATTCAGGGCAAATATACCTGATGAAAAATAAGTTGTCAATTCCCTCATACTTCTGCAATGGTTTGATTTTTTTATGATATTAAATGTGTCCAGCTGTCCTCTGTTTGACAGAACACTACTAAGGTGGACAACAAGGAAAAGAGAGCTCTGATGTCTGCTCCCACCGCTCCCAAACCCTTCCTGGTTATCTGCAGGGTGCCATTCAGCAAGCAACAAAGTCACTTTTCTTCAAATGGCATGCCAACAACACAAACACTCTCCTTCAGAAGCTTTTATAAAGCTTTTCCTCTACTTTCACCTGTATGTATAATATAAAATATTCTTATAAAGCTTCATTATATTTGTTCCTTGTTTTTGTCTTCATTTTTGGAAAAGCAAACAAATTGTATGTCTCAGAAAATGTGAACAGTTGATTTAACGGTATTCTTGTTCTATCCATCTAAAGTGCAATTATTATTTTTTTTAAAATAGAATATTGTGCACAAAGTGAATATAATTAAAACCACATCCATCAGTAGCTGCTTAAGGTAGGGCATTTAAAAATCCCTAGGAATGTCAATGCTCCCACTTACCACCATTAAAACACTATTTATTTAAAACTATTCTTTCCTAAGTGAACTCTCTGCAGGAACTGTAAACAATCTGTAGATTCCTGAAAGTAGATAAAACACCTAGTGTGTGTACACCACATCCCCCCTCCCCTGATGGAGGTTACTGGACTTTGCATTGCTTTGACCAAGCCAGAGAAGGGGACTGCAGCCTCAATGCAGCCTTTTGGCAAGAGCAATTAACAGAGGCCTGGTTTCCTGTGTTTGAAACTCAACTGTTAAAGACAGGGCCTGGCAGACCACCATGCCATGATCATTTGAATGCCTTGCCTGAAGAAGTGATCATATATCACAAAAGCTTGCAATAATTTTTATTTATTTATTTAGTGATCCAGAAAAGGTATCACCTGCTACTTCTCCACATGAAAGTAGATAGTCACTTTTGGTCTATACTTAACAGGAAAAAGACACCTACACATTTTTCAAAATGTGCAGCAAAATACATCCAATATAGGCAATCTCCATCTGCAGTGAGCTTTGATCCTAAGAAAGTAAAATCTGTCACTGCTTCTACTTCCAGGGACTTCTATTTTCTGCTTCTATTTTCCAGGGACTTATAGGGCCTGTTGCCGTGATCTTGGTTTTCTTGATGTTGAGTCTCAAGCCAGCTTTTGCACTTTCTTCTTTCAACCTAATCAGGAGCTTTTTTTAAGTCCTCCTCACTTTCTGCCATTAGGGTGTTATCATCTGCATATCTCAAGTTGTTGATGTTTCTCCCAGCAATTTTGATCCCAAATTGTGATTCCTCCATCCCTGTATTGCGCATTATGTGCTCTGTGTATAAGTTGAATAAGCATGGTGACAAAATGCAGCCTTGTCTTACTCCTTTTCCTATTCCAAACCACTCTGTCATTCCATATTCTGTCCTAACTGTTGCTTCTTGATTCATGTAATGGTTATCTTGCATCAATTTTCAATTCAACAGGGTGAAACTTCACCACTAATCTAAATAATAGGTATTGCGAGTTGTAGAAAACAACAACCCACATACTATGCTAACCATTCTGAACCTCTGTACCTGATGTGTATAAATTTATGCCATGAAGTCTCCATCCCATGTCTGATGAAGTTGACCTGATCCACAAAAGCTAACATTAAAGTACAGCAGTTAGTCTTTAAAGTGCAACAACATAATTAACAGGGGCAGCCACCTCAGGTAGCTAGTACTGTGTTCTATACCATAAAAGGGCAGCAAACAGCTACTTCTTGGTGTGTTGTTTCTGTGTATTTTACTCTTGAGGAGAGGCATGTCTGGGAGGTTGTGTCTAAGAGCCAAAAGAACTTGACCTTCACTGGCTGTTATGGACTAAGGTTTTGAGATGGGGCTCCAATTGGTGGTTCCAGCCAGCTTTAGTTAAAGCTCTCCAATCTCCCTTTTGCACATTGGGAATGAATCACTTTCACAGCAGGGGCTATAAGATGACACAAAAACAGGTCCACCAAGACCACACACTGAACATTTGGCCATTCTGAAATCCTTGCCATTTCATTCCTGCTTTTGGGAGTTTAAATGTGAACACTTTCAAGGCTATATTTCAAATACAAATTACTTGTGTCTCAGTCACTCTCTCTTGGGTTTTGTTTTTTTGCAACTGCATGACTGCCAGTTTTCAATGGCACATTTTCCCTCAAGCCCAACATTTTATGTTCAGTTGCATATGAAAAAAGACCCTGGATGCACGTGCAAATAAGTAGTAATATTATTATTTTAGAAAAACAACACTTTCTCAGTAACCAGAAGGAAAGAAAAAAACACAGAAGGATTTGCTTACTAATTTTTGATAAAAATACTGGACTTGGGCCTGCCTGGGTCATTAAGCTTCTGGCTCATGAGGAGAAAGTGTTTATCTCTTACTCTCAGGTTAGAGGCTGTTAGAATGGTAGAAAGAGGTTCCAAAAGACTATGAATATGGGATTTTGTACACCATTCATGAGCTTATCTGCCTGGCATGTTGACAAACAGGGCAAGCACACAGGAGGACGAAAAAGTATGCAGTCTCCATCAATTAAAGTCCTGTATTATCATGAGGTTTTGTGACTCACTATTGTCAACATGTAGACTCCCATCCTCTCATGTTTTGACCACCCTCCCATCCAATATTTGAGTAAAACTGTTGTCTGTTGAGAAGTTGGTCAGTCCTAATTGATGTGCCAGAAGAATGCAGCACTCCATAGAAGAATACACAGAAGAATTTGTCACAAGAATTTGGATGCTTCAAAAAAGAAACTTCTGAAAGCAAAACAAAACAAAACCTCATACAATATTTCAACTAGAATGAAAACTCACTTGCGGTAACGTAATACTTCCACAAAACCTGCTTGAGAATGGCTCTGTTGACACAGGGAAAAAGGAAGGGATTCCAGTTGAGTTTAAAAGATACACACCTTCTCTGGAATTCAGAAGCCAACATTCTACTCTTTGCCAACCATGAACATCTCTCCATTTAGCTGTGAAATGTAAACTTTTGTTGCAGAAGACCTTAACAATCCACAGCATATAAATTTTAAAGTGAGAGTCATGCTGGTCTCTAGAAGGCAAGAAACAAAACAAATCAAAGAACATGACAAAAATGTTTTGGCACCTTAAAAATCAACTGTTTTTTAATGTAAGCTTTTGTAGATCAAGTCCACTTCTATTCAGACATAAAAGTAAGACTACATGGCAATCATTTACATATGATCTCAAGATAAAGAGACACAAGTTGCAAATTGTGTGAGTCAATATGACATTCCACACCTAGTAATTACATAAGAACCAATCTTTATATTCAGTTCTTTTCTTTTGAAACTTTGTTCTGTAAAAAGTGACAGTGGCTAATGGGTAAAGGAACCCCAAACTATAGGATAACAAAAGAAACAGCATGATTGTTCTGGCATTACACATATGATAATGAGTTAAGAATCTTTGACTTAACTTTTGAAGCTTCTTGGATAAAAGTGGTCGTGGTTGGTTGAGAAGAAATCTGAGCAGTATAAAATAACAGCTGAAAAGAATAATTGCAAGACAGACCCAGAAGAGAAAATGACTGAACAACACTGGTTGTCACTTTCAACCCCAAATTGAAACTACTTATACACATTACAAACAATCTTCAACCTATCTGGTGAAGGAACTATACAGTACTTGCTTATAGACAACAAGTCTCAAGCAACTATTGGCACACAATGACCTATACAACACTGATACAGAAATGGGATATCAGCAGTGGTGGGCAACAAAAAAAATTGCTACCACACCATGGGTGGAGCCTATGTCATGGGAGGAGCCCACATCATGGGTGGAGCATACGTCGTGGGTGAAATAAGCATGCCTGCCAGATGGCCATGTATACATCTGCAAACTGGCAGCCCTGGCTCTTTGTTTGTAAATGGAGATGAGCACTGCACCCTAGAGTTGGATATGACTGGCTTTTGAGCAAGGGAGACCTTAAACCACTTGCAGGGACAAAACCTAATGGGAAAGGGCAGGGAGGTGGGCATGACCACCACTCCCTGCCTGAAGGCCACCCAATTTTGCCACCCCCCTGCCCAGAGGCCACCCAATTTTGCTATCCCCCCTCCCAGGGGGTGCGAACCTGTTACTGCCCACCACTGGATATCAGAACAGAAAAAAAACCTGCTGCAGCACTTTAAAGACTATCCTGCTACAAACTCAGATGCCAGTTCTATCCCTATCTTTTTCCTGGCAACATGATTACAGGGCCCAACAAAATCAAAGCCACTTTTTCTTGTTCTTCTGCCAATGTGATCTATGGCAAAACTGCCCCTCTACATAGGACATATAGGGCCATGTATGCATAAAAGTATTAATGGTGATAAATCAGACATTAGGAATGGCAACACGCAGAAACTTGTTTCAGACCATTTTCCTCTAGTCAGATACACTTTACATTTTATGTTTCTTGATTGAATTTCTGAGCATTAACTTGTGGCTATTGTAACTTGGGATATCAGATTGGGCTACCCCAATTAAAAAAAGAGAGAGAACAGATCTCCTGTATAATTAATAGTTGTGTAGAAGAAGGAACCCCGAGAGTTGAGGATTGCTAAGAATGCTGCCCCAGCTGAAAGTCTATTTTCTACACATCTATTGAAGATGTGGCTATCCTGTTCTCTTTTTCACCTAGTGAGCCTGTGTCAGTGATGGCTAACTTTGGCACTCCAGATGTTCCTGGACATCACTTCCCAGAAGCCCTGATCAGCAGGAGTACTGATGGGTTTCTGGTAATTGAAGTCCAAGAACACCTCGAGTGTCAAGGTTAGCCATCACTGGCCTATGGAATCAAATAGCCAATTCAAGATTGACCTTGACAGTATTTCAGAATAGTGGGATAATGGGAAAAAATATACAAAGATATGCCAGACTGCAACTAATTACAATAAACAGCAGCACAGCAGACAGGTGCAGGATGTGTCCTCTCCCATCTTGCTCTAGTCCAGGGGTTCCCAACCTTTTTAATCCATGGGCCAGGCCAGCCCACCCCCTCAGAAAGCTGAGCCGGCCAGACTGGTGATTCCCCCTGCCATAAATTCTACCATAAAACACATCCACAGCTGTCATAAATACATTTACAACAGCCACGGGCATATTTACGACTGTTATAAATGCTTCCGCTTCTGGTGGTGGCAGCAGTGGCAACACAGGCCACATGAAATGGGCCCAAGGGCCATAGACAGGGCTGTAGCCGGGGGGGGGGGCAAAAACCCTCCTGAGCTAACAGCCCCCTCAACCTACCACCAGGATGCCAATGTTATATATGTGAGTGTGACATTGTTGCCTCTCCTTTAATTTTTGCCCCTCCTGAAAATATTTTTGTCCCCCATCTAGAATCCTGGCTGTGGCCCTAGCCATCGGTTGAGAACCCCTGCTCTAGTCTAAAGGAGCCCCATCCTCATCAATTTATTAAAAAGATCTTCACCTCCTAGAAACCTGAGAGATTTCTGATGCATTATTTCTGCCTGTTCCCTTTTACTGCTCATACATTGCTAAAATAGTTGATGATCACATTTCACAAAATACCTCCTTGTTGGCCAGCTTTTTAATCCAATGAAAGATTTGGTACGCCAAGAGAGCAGTCCTTTTTTTTTCTGAATGGAAGAATAACAGCACCACCAGGTTAACTTTGTCTCCAAGCAACAATAAACCTATGATTATCCAAAGGCCAGACTGGCATCTGCTGAGACTCCTATGAAGCCAATATTATTGCTGCTGTTTTCTCAAAAAGCTTCTGGAAAAAACAGTTATGCTTTGGCAGCTGAAATTCCTGACTTCTGTCTCTTATCCATGCCATGCTACAGTACAGTACTTGCAAACAGAAGAAATACGATTCAATAGGTTGTGTGAAGATAGAGGAATGGAATGCCACCAGTACTGACATTGATGGATAGGTAATATTTCATTAGGTCTAAATCTAGTTGCTGGTTCCCAATAAAATAAACCCACTAAATGGTAAATGCACACTTGTGTAAATCCTATTTATTGTGTAGGTATACTCTAGCTGCAGGTACCCCATATCATTTTTTGAAAAAGCTGCTTCTCTACAGACTTTGTGGTTAACATTGTTTACTAGTTCTCACACAGTAACAGAGCCTTTATATTTGACATTTTTACACTTAAGGTGTACAATTAGTTAATAAAACCTGCCTTTTTTCTTCTTCTTTTTCCTTGCCACATCTCAAAGTTTTCCTTTTCACTCCCTTATATATTCTCATTTCTCTCCACATCAGTTGGACACATAGGTCAGAGGTGACTCCTAAAAGGATTTACTATTTCAGTGCAAGCAGGGCTACTTTTTGTTACTTCTCACATAAGAACTGACAAACATTGATTATTTGTCATGAATACTGACAAATGCTATCTGTAAAGTTATGCTACTCAGCTTTAAAGTTAGACATATATAATGAGGAGTTCATATAGGTGAAAGGGGGGATAGATTTGAGAAATATAGGTAAACAGAAGGAGATAAATAATAATTGTGTGGCCTAAAATCAATTCTGACTTAGAGCTTATCCTTTCCAGGGTTTTCCAGATAGAGAACACCCAGAAGTGTTTATCCTACCCTTCTTCTGGGAATATCCTGGGTCTGTATAGCTTGTTCAAGGCCATACAGACTAGCTGTACTCTCAGGAGGCACAATGGGGATTCGAATTTACAACATCTGGCTCACACGTCTAACCCATTGAGCTAAAGTATCAGAAAATGGAAGAAAAAGAGAGGCAATTTTCCCAAACTCAAAAGAAAATGTTTCTGCACTTCACATTCTCTTTAAGACTTCTTTTTTTCTCTACACGCCAAGGCAGATTTTTGACTAAATCGTACTATGTTACCCCACTCTATCTAACTGCCACTTTTCTAAAGTGCTCAAAAGCCAGTCATGTCTGACTCTGGGGATTTGAGCCCATCTCCAAAGAGCCAGCGCTGTCTGCATCTGTAGATGTTCCATGGTCATGTGGTAGGGATGTGCCAGAGCACACAGAATGCTGATAACTTTCCCACCAAAGTGGTACATCTTTGATTTCTTGCTTTCAAACTGCTAGGTTGGCAGGAACTGAAGCAGATGACAGCAGCTCACTCCATCACACAGCACCTGGGTCTTTAACTGCTGACCTGCCAACCTTCCAGCTGTCAAGCTCAACATCTTAACCACTAAGCCACCACAGTCCCTTGCTACTTTTCTGCAAGTTCTTAATACATGAACCAATCAGTGCTCAGCTCTGCACTCACCATTCAATCACTCATTTGCCAATCATAATAGCACACTACCTATGCATGCTTACCAATCATGCCTTCACAGCTATATACATCCCACAGACCTGTAATCAAAATATGTATATAGGGAGACCAGGTAGAATTTCCACACTTGCTTTGAAAGCCATTTCACACTTGAGAACCAAACCTTCTCCCCCTTCAGTATTGTTCACCCTGAGTGAACAACAGATGTCAGACATGGTGGTCGGAAGTAGGATCTGGAAGATTTTGCAATAATTAGGGGCAGCCTATCGTAGCAATAGCAATTACATCTATATATCGCCCCATAGCACTTAGTGCAGGAGTTCTCAATCTTTTAAAGCCGGGGGCCAGGTCATGCTTCTTCAGACAGGTTTAGGTGCCAGATGGCCATTTTGCCCTTCCTCCACCACATGTCACTCCTTGGTGTGGTGGAGGTGGTGGAGGGTCAAATGAAATGGTGCTGCAGGCTACATCCAGACCACAGGCTGCTGGTTGAGTATTCCTGGCTTAGTGCATTATCTGGGTGGTTTACAAGTTTATTAGCATTTTGCCCCCAACATGCTGGGTACTCATTTTACTCACCTTGGAAAGATGGAAGGCTGAGTCAGCCTTGATCCCTGTCAGGATCAAATTCACAATGTTTTGGTTGCAATACAGCAGTATAACCACTGCACTACCAGAGCTCTTTCATCATCACCATGATGGAATAGTTGCCAACTTCCCTGGTATAGAACGATGCAAAATGTGATGTGTGAGCATGCTAGACCTTAATAATCCTTTTACAGAAAGTAAGATGTGGGCCTAAATGTCTTCATTTTCCATGTGTATTTGCAAGGAAGAGGACTGACATTGGCCACCTCATAAAGGCTCATGAAATTGGAATAAAGTATTTCCCTGTGTGAAAGGTCCTTCAGTCCTTTGCAACAGCATTCCTACTGCCAGTTGAGGATTTCAGTTGTCAAGCCCATAAAAACAGAAAATTGATTGCACTGCTCCAGAAAAGCAACTTGTATTGTCCTGTGGTGTCAGAATATTACATAAACCCAGAGTGCTGCACCTGCACAGCATTTTCAAACTTTCTTCATTTGTGTGAATTTTGTCAAGGAGGGAGTTGGGGCAAGGGGTGATGTTTGACTTCTAACCCATTCCACATTTATATTGAATTCAGTCCTGGACCATCTACCAGAATGACAGCTGTCTCAGCAGAAAAAAGAAAAAAATATTGGCCAACTCTCAAAATTAAATTAGACTTTTGCTCTCGGATGCAATATAAAAATATTCTCCAGATTAATCTTCATTGGCAGTGGCTATTGAAGAATAAAGCTGCAGAAGTGAAAAAGAAGAAAAAAGGAAAGGTAAAACAGGATTTAGATTTCCACTCATGAGTAAGATTACTAATACTAATTATTGCTAATTCTAATACTACTGAACTTTCTGCATGTTGGCCATCTTCACAATTTGAAAATAGAGGTGAGCATTCAGAGAGTGCTCAAAACAAGAGTAACAAGCTATATGAAAGTAGAGATACACATATTATTACGGCTTCATATAATAAGAAATCAGTTTCTTGTACTGAAAAATCCAAGGCAGGAAAGTCTAGCACCACCTTGTCATTGCACTCGTATAAATTGGGGTGGAGGAAGTTATGCTGGGCATTATGAAGAACAGAGGGAAAGATTATTCAGCAGC
Organism: Furcifer pardalis; assembly: GCA_030440675.1. Taxonomy (NCBI): domain Eukaryota; kingdom Metazoa; phylum Chordata; class Lepidosauria; order Squamata; family Chamaeleonidae; genus Furcifer; species Furcifer pardalis. The sequence goes on from CP126894.1 coordinate 115,445,129, forward strand.
TGTTTCACATGAAGCAATTTAAATTCCAAGAAATAAATATTTACCTGAAAGATTTGTTTATTACTTTTAAAAGCCAATGTCCTGTCCATTTTAAGGTTAACCAGAGGAGCACCCTCCTTATGGAAGTGTCTGTTTTCCATTAAAGTGAGGTCTAGCCCAAGTCAGGCAAAGAATCACAAAATGAAAGACTGGGGGCAGAGGGGGGGACTTTGACACTTCCCATCTTTAGTGACCATGGAGATAGCAGACTGTGTAAGGTCACTTGTTCACTGTCTTCCCTATCTGAGTTAGATGCATTGAAGTGCTGTTTCAACCATAAAAAAAAATTCAGTTTTCCATTTGTACATAAAACCTGGCATGTAGAATATTTTGCAAATCACTGGCCTATTTGGTTGATGAATGTTGTGATCCATGTCCCACTTTTTGATGACAGATCTTATCCTATTTCAAGATTTCATGCAACACAAACAGCAGACAATCACAATAATGAAAACAATAAACATATAAAAAGCTATAAAAGTGAAACTATGTAGCTTAATAAAATAGAAACATTCAATAAATACTTGCATAATTAGATCTAACATAAGAGTAAGAATTGTGTGCCATCCTTGGTGACACTTTCCAGGGTTTTTTTTAAAAAGAATACACAGAAATGGCACTCTTCCCTTCTGCGAGTGTGCTGTGATTGTACATACAGCTTGCTCGTTACTACACAGGTCTGTCCTTCTAAGAATCACAATAAGGAATCAAGCTCCCAACCTCTGGCTCATATCCAAATACCCAAACCACTGAAATTTTCAGCTATCTTTGATTGTGTGTCCTCATGTCAATTTTGACTTATGGTGACACTTTCCATGGTTTTCTAGGTGGAGAATACACACAAGTGGTTTGGTCTCTTCTTCTTTTGGAGGCACAGTGGAGTACCTAACTTCCAACTGCTCATCAGCCAGATACCTTAATCTTTCCAAGCAACACATAAAGTCCATCTCAGCTATTATGACCATGTAGATAATTTCTAATATTGAAAGTGTGGATTACCAGCACCACCCTGGATCGAACTCTCACTTTCAGGATCCACTGCCTTAATACCAAACAGAAGGTTTTTGCCAGGCACAATATTCTGAGGAAAATAACAGGCGCAAGTTAAGAACTTTTGCATTAGCTTTATGGTACTCTGCAGGAGAGTATGCTAGTCCGGTGTGGTACAGATAAAAACATGCAAAAAAGGTAGATGTGACCATAAATGAAACAGTGAGACTGGTCACAGATGTTTAAAACCAACCCCAATACAAAAATGCATTACTTAGCTGGCATCCCTCCACCAAAATGTCATCGAGAAAGTACTGAAACAGTAGGTCAAAGCAAGATCATTGGAAACACACCTGCTATTTGATCATCAACCACCAAAGCAGAGACTGAACTCAAGGCATAATGTCCTCGCAACTTCTGCCCCTCCAAACAACCAGCCCCCACAGCCTGCCTTAGAACTGTGGAAAGCAACCAAGGAACTACCAGATGACTGGGCAGAACCACATGACTCTCTACTGCCTGGCCAAGAACAACCATGGCCTGTGTGGAAAGCTTTAAACAGACTGCATGAAGGAGTAGGAAGATCAAAGGCTAATCTGAGAAAGTGGGATTTCCCTGGAGATGACAGCCTGTGTGAATGCAAAAAAGTACAAACTGTCCCATATGATACAATGCACACAATGCCCATCAACGTACACTGAGGAGGACCTTATGTTGACAAGAGGAAATGCAGTTGATGTGGCCTTATATCGGGCAGATGTCATCTAGCCCATTTTAATTCTATTTTGTTTTTAGATGTGTTAATTTTAGCTTTGTATGTTATTATATGCTGGTTGTGTACCTGACATGAATAACGAAAGAAAGCACCACCAAGCTGTTCCTCGTTTCAGGTAGCAAAGTTAGCCAAAGGGACAGAGCTGCTTCAGAAGCATACAATAATACAGAGGTTTTTCCGTGGCTCCCAAATTATGGAACTCCCTGCCAAGGTAGGTTAGAAGGACCATCTCCCTAATGTTCTTCTTCCATGCAGAATTCTTCTTGTTCAGGCAGGAGATGGAGGCTACCTATTTTTACAGCTAGAAGTTGGGAGTTTGAGCTCCCATTATGCCTTGGAGAAGAATAGCCAGCCTGTGTGGCACTGAGCAAGATACATAGTCTCAAAGCAACCTTATAAATCTTAGAAAAAGTCATCATTAGTCAAATTCAAAAGGGTGGCACGTAATTACTAATGTGACGCCCAAAGCTAGGAGCCTTTAAGACATGTCTGTATTTTCTATTGTCAGTTAGCACTTATTTTAACTGTGAGTTTTTAAATGATTTTGCAATTTATATTGTTTATTATATTGATATTTAAATATCCTGCCTTTGGATTGCAAGGTAAAGCATGGGCCATACATGTAAACAATAAATAAATGCATGAAGATGATCTGAGTATAAGGCAGCTTTCTATGTTCAAATGTTGTGGCAGTCACATTGCTTTAAAAGAGAGAACTTCAGTGGTATGTAGTTAAAAATATCTTCAACCAAACCACTGTCATTTCCATGACACCTTACAGTATTTGTTAAGCCAGATGGATGGTCCACCTAATCTGACATCTCATGATTCCAGATGTTGTACTTGTCAATCACTTATTTATTTGAGAAAATTGCTGATTTGTTACCCTTACACTAGTGGCAACAGTGCAGTGGCTCTGTCTGTTATAGCCTATTCTAAACCAAAATAAATATTCTGATCTGTTCTGAATTTTGATCCTTGTTTAAGACCCAGATGTGATGTCAGCTGTTGCCACCTTCCATAGCAGTGGATTCATTTTCATGCCTGGCTTTGGAAGAATCTTTTGCATGTTTAAATCCTGCTAACCAGCTATGAAATGTTCTTGATATGCGGAATGTTTCCTATCTAGGGGACAATATTTACCAGAATGGCTGCCAAACCAGATGGGCAGTCCAACATTTCCCAGTTTTTATTCTTCATGCATTGCATAAAGACATTTGCTCGCTATCCTCAAACAACTGTTCAATGACTTTGAACCAACTCCATGATGTGTTTTAGTAGAGGGTTCAAAGCTCACCCATTTCAAGACTGAGACCTCCCTTTTTCTACATGGTGCCATGTTTCTATAATCTCCAAACTCAATGGTTCATGACATCATATGCTGGTGACATAGCAGAGCAGGACCATATGCTAAGGAGCAAAACTCTGCTCCAATATCACAGCAGCATTATAATGAATTAGCACTGCTTATCACCCTTGGCAAGGAAACATATTTTCTTCATAACAATCCATTTATAATAAAGCGGAAAATGAAATAACATAACAAAACCAATCAAAATGTAAATTTACACCCATGCTTACAAATCTATGCAAAGTGTTTTAAAACTACTTCCATTCATTTGGGACAGTGGAGAAAATAGAAAAGCAGGAAGAGAGTGTCAAATCTCTAGCTGAAACTTGGTAGAGGAAAGTAGTTTGTGTGGCTGACTAGAAAATTGAACTGTAACTCAGTAATGACAGTGACCCGACATGAAAGAACTCAATAGGATCAGAAAGCTGTTTGGTATAAGCTACTGTGTCTGTGAAGCAAGGCAATCATCCCCTTTCCTAGAGTATAAGATTAGGGTACAAGCGTCAAGGCAGAGTCCATTTCTCCTGCTTTTCAAGATGAGTGGACATAGTGAGGTGGCAAAACAGAAGCTTAGCTTTTTCATGCAGATGGTTCAGAATTCTGCCCTTGCAAAGTCTAGTTACAATCATTTCAAGTTCAAATGAAAATCATAGTCTGTTATTTCTCAGTGCTGCTAGCACTTATAAAGCATACCCATCAGCATGAACTCATGATGGCTAGATAGCAGAGTAACTGGCTGCAGGGCCAGAGAGGCAAAGGTTTGAAGAACCCATTGTGTCTCCTAGGAAGAATGTCAGCCTGCATTACATTTGACAAGTTGTAAAGCCCCAGAGCACCCCCAGAAGGGAATCCATTCACCCACCCACTCATTCATTCATTCAATTTCTATACTGCCCCATTACTAAACCAGCTTTGAGTACTCAGTACCTTGGAAGCTTTGGTAAGGGCCACCTTACCAAATCAAAATCAATTTGATAGCATGTAACTAATTAACTATATGGACTAGTATCCTGGGTCAGAGCTTAGAAAATTTTCCTTTTTTGATTGTTTTATAGTTTTAGTTGTTATATGCATTTTGTGTGTAGTGAGTGTATGCATGCATACATACGCACACAGTGATGGGATGCAACAGGTTTGCACCAGCTCGCCAGAACTGGTAGTAGCTTTCCCCAGTGTCCCGGAGAACCGCTAGCAGCTTTTGGGGGGAACCACCTTTGGGGCTTACCTTTTCACTGGTTCCCCCACTGTGCATGCACGCCAAGCATTTGGTGTGCATACACGCCTACAGTGTTTAGCGCGTATCCATGGCCTCCTTGCTGTCCTCCCAAGCGGGGAGGAGGAAGAGAAGCTGCTAGCTTGAAGTTTCCTATAGCCTGCTCCCCTGTGTTTGGGGTGGGTGGGTGTTTGGGTGGGTGGGTGTATTTTAATGTAATTTTTGTTTTATTTAATTTATTTATTTATTTAATTAATTTACGGGTTTGTGTTGTGGGTGGGTGGGTGGGTTGAGGGTGTGTGTGTGCATGTGTGTGGTTATTTTTATTTTATTTTTATTTTATTTTATTTGGCCCTGCCCATGTCATGACATCATGATGTTAGCTCCGCCCACACTGTGATGATGTCATGGTGGGGTAGTAAATTTTCTGACAACCCACCACTGTACGTACATACATATGCTTCATCAAGCATATGAAAAGCAGAAATGCAGACTTCCCAATCATCTATGGGGAACCAAAAATGCATGTGTCATGTTTCCTTTCTCTTTTCATGTAGTCAACTGCAGCAGCAATAAAGCTACTATCCCTCTTTCTATAAAAGTTAAGTCTCTCTGAGTTCAACAACATATTGCCAGGTAAGAAATTGCAGTCAAGCCAAATAATCCTTTCATTCTGATAATTTTTGAAAGTTAACGAGCCATCTTTGTGCATATTTTTAATAAAACTAGCATTACTAATATCTTTTGCTCAGAGAATAATATATGTTATATCACTGGTGTTGGTGTTTTTCTAGCAGTCAATCTTTTGCTTAGCTCTCATGTTTGCCATCTTTTGGCATCTACAGCAGGTAATCCCTGAATTTTTCAAGCAATGTCCTCTACCCTTATCTCACACACACCCTGCCCCAAGAGAGGAATATATATTGCCCATGCCTACGAAAGTGGACCAAAGGTTGCATTTTAAAGCCTCCAATGATGAAACTAAACCTGAGTACAAAAAATGGGTCATTTTGTCTAACATTTAAGTTGACTTAAGAATCTCTAAAGAGAAACTCACAGGCCAAACAAAATAGCTTGTAATACTCTCTTTTCCACACTGACTTGTCTCTCATATATAACTGCTAAACTCTTATTGGGAGTGGAAAAAATATCTGTTAGGTTTACTTTCTTCCACATTCAATTATTTTAAATTTCAAGTTCTTTCCAAGCTAAATATGAAGAAACCTGCAGCTTTAAAGAAATTATCCAAAAATGAATTGAAATGATATCATTTAAACTTAAATGAGATTATTATTTAAAGCAATCAAATATGAATTTATTGTGCAGCATAAAATACACATTTATAGATAGATTAGACTCCTCTGGTGTTTGCTGTGTATAAAAATGCATAGATGAAAGAACTGTTACCTAAGACCTATTTCTGCATTTGCATCAGGCAGTATCTTACAAAATATACATTCTTTAGAACACAAAATACCTCATTCTTAGGATGTTTGATCAAGATAACAGGTCTGAAGTAGGGTTGGTGTTTAACTGCGAAGGGTTCCCAGAACAGTATAATAGATTCTAGATAGAAGTACAACCCCCACCCCATTACTTCTTCCTTTTCTTCTGTGCCACTTTACAAATTTAATATTGCTTTAATCATTTTACACCAGGTAATGCTTTATCAATATGTATCTATATTATGCTATGCTAGCATAAAACAAAAATATTCCACAATGGAGGGGTTTTGAATTTAATGTGTTTGTTTATTCTCTCATAGCATTTCTCTTTATTCAGGTGAACTTTTTATGTAGCTACCTTTCCTCATATGTGTGGATAGATACAGTACCAACATTTCACTATTCCTACAGCAAAGCATCTTGGACACTTAAACATCAAGAAGATGAAGGAGTTAATAAATGTTAGGGCATAGGTGAGTGAGCACTTCACTACAGGGTGAAATATGTTTTATTTACTCCTCTTATACAATGTGTACATATGAAGTATTTTTTCTACCCAAATCAAATCCATCTGAGACTTTTTACCTCTCAATGGAGCTTTTTAAAATTTTGTGCCACAGGGGGCTTCTACATTTTTCAAGTGGGAGGAGTCAATTAGATATTGCCATGCCATCTCCCTATAAATGAGACAGGTGACCATTCTTTGGCTTAAACAATTTATTAAAACATTAAACTGTATAACAAACTATTATTTGACCTGCATTGGGGCATAGTAGTGGGCGCAATGGCTAGTTATTATGGGTAAGCCCACACATATCTGCTGAAATGGTTGTTCAATGTGGAGGGTTGTCCCCTTCCACCATCAACCATTTTGGACAATCCAATCATGTAATTCCAAGCCGTCCAGCTGTGATTATCACTGATTTAATGGCTGAGGGTCCATTCGTCAGGCAGTAGATACTGTCTGCTCCTTTGTTCTTCTGGCTGCCAAATGAACCCCCACCCCTCATGAACCAATTTAGATTATTTCCAAATGCCATTTACCATAGTACAGTAATACCTCGGATAACGTTTACCTCGGATAACGCTAAAATCGCATAACGTTAAGTAATCTGGGGAGGAGAATTGGATCAAATAACGTTAGGGTCCTATGGGATGGATCAGATAACAACCGCTAAAGCCTGTGCGGTTACAATGTATCTATGTGGAGCTTTAACGTTATCCGATCCATCCCATAGGATTTTAACATGGATCAAATAACACTAAAAATCAGATAACACCAAGACTTGTGGAACCAAGTCTTAGCGTTATCCGAGGTATTACTGTACCACTACAGTGACCAGTTCACAATACAAATCCCTAATCTCCCATAACAAAGTATGGGTGAGCAAAAAATGCTGCCACCTCGGCCAATTAGTGGTAAGTGAAAAAATTCCCACCCGGCCCCGAAGCGACCAGTAAACTCATAGTTAGATAAAAGGGAGGGAGGGACAATTTGTCTAAGCAGAAGCAGTTGAAGAAAGAGGGCAAGGCGGGAAGGAGCCACCCCTTTAGAGGGTACCTGGCTCCTCCCCACCACACCAGAGGCCCGTATGATGGGACTGCCCTTCCCAAGGGGTGGGCATGGCAAAGTGTGTCCACCTGGTTTTCCCATGTGGCACATCCATTTGTTGTGCAAGCAGTTATTTTGATGTGTAAAAGGATGGGGCTATGTGTCTTTGGGTGGTGAGATAGGCAACTGGGCATCTTATTTAAGGACTACAGTGATACCCTCCCATATGATATGTCCTTGTAGTGTTTAACTTTGAATAAACAAGGTTAGCACTGATATAATGTAATAATATACCGGGGGGAGGGGGGTTAGTTCTGGGAAAGGGAAAGGAAAGGAATCCTGCCTTTCCATCCTGTTCCTTCCCTTGCTTTGACTTGATTCTTTTTTCTTAATGCAGAATTGGCAATCCCTATTCTGGTATACTAATACAATGTATCAGAATCAACCTGAGAGTATCTGGAATACAGTGCCAAACACATGCTCATTTGCATTGCTATTTGGGGATTGACCCTTCCTCAGTAGTAGAGTAATGTTTTTCTGTGCAGAAGGTCCTAGGTTCAATCCTTGGCATTTACTGACAGGAGTGGGAAACAATGCTGTCTAAAAATCCCGGCAGCTGCTGTTGTTGGGGAAGGGGTTCTCCTTCTTTCCACTTGCATTCATTGGGCTTGGGGTTGCAAAAACAGAACACAGACTGAATCTCACTAATAAAGCAATACAGTAAAACCTCAGATAACATTAAAACCTGGTTCCACAAGTCTTGGTGTTATACGATTTTTAGTGTTATCCGATGCATGTTAAAATCCTATGGGATTCATAGATATACATTGTAACCACACAGGCTTTAGCGGTTGTTATCTGATGCATCCCATAGGATCTTAATGTTATCCGATGCAATTCTTCCCCCCAGATTGCTTAATGTTATGCGATTTTAGTGTTATTCGATACTAATGTTATCTGAGGTATTACTGTATAACCTTATTAGCTTTCAAACACAGAGAAATTTGAAGTGTGAAAATAAAGACATACATTTCTAGCATGAAGTGGAATTTTCCATGGCAACAACTAAACAGACACAGGAATACATAAATCAAAATATTTGTTGTAAAACAATGCTACAGCAAGTACACTTGCTATGTGCTCAGGAAATGCATTTATCATTATAACACCTCTGTTTGACCTGACCTCAGTGAATAAATACTTTCATATCTGCTTTAAGGCCAAAATATGGTCATATACACTTTCTTTCACTTCTTTTTTCCTTCCCTTTCCCCACTTTCCCTCTCCTCCTTCTTTTTTCTTCTCAATGAGTATACTTCCTTTTTTTTTTTTTAATATTTAATAATTTTTATTAGGTATTTAAAAAGAAAATACAAAAAATACAGAAATACAGATAAAAACATTATACAAATTGTAAAGATCATGTAACATAATTTATACATATAATTATTAACTTCTCCTCTTTTCTTAATACATGATCTTCTCATTCATCTCTATTACATCATTAGAAAAACACCCTTGTGCTATATACAAGGTCCAGGGGGTTCTATACCTTTCACAATTTCCAAAAGTCGTTGTGATCTTTTGCAGGGAGTATGCCCCGTTTTTCTTTTAAAGTATAATTTATAAAAGGTTCCCAGATCCTCCAGAATTTGTTATTATTAACTTTTCCTTTTCTACAATTAATTTCCCAAGTGAGTTTTTCATTTAGAGCTAAGTCCCACATTTGTATATACCAATCCTGTAATCTAATTTGTTCATCACTTTTCCACTTTTTGGCAATACCTAATCTTGCAACCGTCAACATTATGGCTAATAACTCTTTATTATCTTCATTCATATCCTGATCCTCTATGTCTGTTAACAGGATTGTTTTTGACCCCAGTCCGATCTGTATACCCATTATATTCTCTATTTCCTTTTTTATTTCTTCCCAGAAATTTTTAAGTGCCTCACAACTACACCACATATGTTCATATGTTCCTTTTGTTTTCCTACACCTCCAGCATGTATCACTCATGTTGCTGTACATTTTATGCAGACCTACTGGGGTCCTATACCATCTCCATATCAACTTATAATTATGCTCTTTAATTCTCACAGACATAGTTCTCATTATCCTTCTTTTCCACATCTTCTGCCAATTTGTTGCTGTTATCCTTATATCTAATTCATGTTCCCAACTTTCTCTCAGCACCTCTTGTATATTTTGACTTTTATTCAAAATTTTATAGACCTTACTAACTAACCCTTTAATTCCCATTTCTCTATTTCTAACTTTAGCCAAAAGTGTCTCAAACTCCGTACATTCTCTATCTAAACAATTTTCCCGTGAAAATTTCTTATTCCAATTATTTATCTGGAGGATCCTGAACCAGTCCAATTGAAGTTGCGAATACAGCTTATGTCTTTTCTCTTGATCTTTGCAAGCGTTAACCCAATCTTTTAATAATAGTACTTTGTTTTCCACCAATATATCTCTGATTTTTGTGTCTATTTTTATCGGAAAATCCTGAAAGTCTTCCACTTCTAAAATAGGCGAGGTTCCCAAAGTAAGCTCTTTCCTCACTTTATTCCATGTTTCCATTGTTGATTTTAACATCATAGCTTGAGCCACTTTTTTTCCTTTTTCTTTTCCCTCACATAAAAATTGTGCCTTACCCACCTTCGATAAATCTTTCCTTTCAAATTTTTCCCAGACCATTTCGTCCCTATTTAAAATTTTTATAACATTTCTTATTTGAAAGGCTCTATAATATTTTGTAACATTTGGAATTCCCAATCCTCCCTCTTTTTGTGGAGCATACCATAATGATTTAGTTATTCTGGCTCCTTTATTCCCATTACAATACCGATTAATCATATTTTGATACTCATTCAGCTCCTTATCAGTGTGTTTTAGTGGCAAAGCATCGAATAGAAAGTTCAGCTTAGGTAATAACATCATCTTGCATATAGCTATTCTTCCGAACCATGACAAATTTAATTTACTATATTTTACTATTTTCTCCTTTATTTCCTTCTTTTGTTTGTCATAGTTCATACTTTTAAGTTCCCTAATTTTACACGAAAGCAATACCCCCAAATATCTCATTTTCTGTGTAATTTGTATATTATAATTTCTCTTTATTAACTCTTCATCTTCTTTCTTCCCATTGATTAAAATCATTTCTGTTTTATCCCAATTAACTTTCAAACCCGTAACTTCCTCAAAATCTTTCAAATGTTTATTAATCTTAACTAGACTTTCCACTGGATGCTTCACCGTCAACAGGGTATCATCTGCATAGAGACTTACTTTGGTACCTTCTATCCCTACTATTCCTTTATCTTGCCGAATTACGTTAGCTAAAAATTCCATAGCCAATATGAACAACGATGGCGACAAGGGGCAACCCTGCCTCGTACCTGCCTCTAGCCTTATATCACTTGTGTAACTATCATTAAATTTGACTCTTGCCGTACCTGTTTTATACAATTCTCCAATAACCCTTTGAAATTTTTCCCCAAATCCATATAGTTTAATCATCTCGTGAATTGTTGCCCATTGTAATGAGTCAAATGCCTTAAATATATCTAATGCTAGGAACCCTACCTTTTCCTTTCTTTTTTCCATTATATCTAAAATATCCACTGCTCTTCTTATAAGATCTGCCATGTGTCTATTTTTAACAAACCCAGCTTGATCCTCGTTGATATAATTGGCTATGAAACCATTCAATCTGTTTACTAAAATCGTAGTGAAGATTTTTGCATCCTGATTAATCAGAGATATAGGTCTGTAAGACTCAATTTTTTCTAAATTTTTGCCCGGCTTGGGAATCAGAACAATTATCGATCTATTCCAGGAATTTGGAGTCGCTTCTCCCTCTAGGATCCCATTATATAACTTGTGTAGTCTCGGGACGATCCACGGCATAAAATCTTTGTAAAATTCCGCAGGTAACCCATCTTCCCCAGGTGCTTTCTCCTTTTTCAATTTTTTTATTACTTCTTCTATTTCCCCAGTCGAAATTACTTCCTCCATTTTATTCCTATGTTCCTCTATGACCTTCTTAATTTGTTGCTGGTCAAAATATTCTCGCAATTTACTTAAATTTACCTCCTTTTTTGAATACAGCTTTTTATAAAAGGTTTCAATCAATTCTGCCTTCTCTCTCTTTTTATTACATCTTTTCCCGTTTTTATCTACCAGCACACCTACTTGCCCTTTGTTTTTTTATCTCTTGCAGCTTTTGCCAATAGCTTAGAATTTTTATTGCCATATTCAAAATATTCCCTTTTAAGAAAAATCAAATCTTTCTTTACTTTTTCGATATCTTTCCCATCCAATTCTTTCTTAATTTTTTTGATCTCTTGAAGTATTCTCTGATCCTTCTTTTTAGCATATTCAATATGAAGAAATTTTAGCTGCCCTTCCAATTCCTGGTTCCTGATTCTAATTTGCCTATTCCTGTTACTTTTTAATTTTATCGATTCCCCTCTAAAAATTGCCTTCATTGTGTCCCAAACTCCTCCCCCACTGATCTCATTGTTTTCATTAAATTTCCAGCTTTCCTCCCATTTCTCCATTATTTGTTTCCTTGTTGATTCCTTCCCGTATAGCTTCCCGTCATATCTCCAAATATATCCGCTTTTTTCACCTTCTTCAAGACTTATATCTACTATCATTTTTGCATGGTCGGATTCTCTAAATGTTCCAATCTTAGTTTCCTCAATTTTTTTAACTAACTCTTCTGTTACAAAAACGTAATCTATTCTCGAGTACATATCATGCACATGTGAATAATATGTATATTCTCTTTCTTGGGCTTTTAACTCTCTCCACACATCCTTTAGCCCCATTAATTTCCTCCAATCCTCTAATATGTACTTTTTGCCTCTCTTTTTTACGCTTGTGCTATCAATGTCTGAACACATCATATTAAAATCTCCGCCTACGACCATGTTCTTAGTCCCCTCCTCTTTCAGTATTTTCCCCACCTTATCTAAAAAGTCCTGCTGTTTATCATTTGGAGCATATATGTTGGCCAACGTTATCTCCTCTTCCTCAATTTTCCCCATAATTATTAAGTATCTTCCTTCTGGATCAGCTATAGTCTTATTCACCATAAACCCCAATTTTTCTGAAATCAGAGTTGCGACTCCCCTGGCTTTAGATGTCCCATATGCCTTTTCATATATGTCAATTCCCCTCACCGCCAAATTATTAACTTCTGCAGATTTTTGATGGGTCTCTTGCAAAAAAATTACATCAGCCCTATCTTTGTTAAGCGATATCCGCAACCTCTTTCTTTTCAGGGCGTTCCCTGCCCCCTTCACATTCCACGTTACAACCTTTAATGACTTAACCATTTATATTTAAATCCACTTCCCATCTTTCTTTCCCCCCCCCGGACGTGTTCCCTAACAAACCCCTAACTTCCCCACAACTAAGAAAATTGGACAAAGCAAAGTGCAATAAACCAAAAATACTATTCAAACTAAGAAAAAATTGAAAATAACAACATCGACAAAAGAAAAAAAACTTACCTATCTTATTCTCTTCTTCTACCCTCCCCGCATCTTTCCTTCTAGTGCCACCTTTGATCTCCAAAGAGGGGAGGGGGGGACCGGCGAAAAAAGGCATATCAATCTTCTGTCGACCTTTTCCCTCTGACATTAATTAGATTTGTATTTGTATTCACCCCACTTGTTCCCCACTTGTACCTGGAATGTCCGCTCCACCCACTGCTCCCTCCTCCTCCCGACCCACCAACGGTCCCATCACACCCACCCTGGCCAATTCTGTTCTCATTACTATCCAATCTGAATCAGCTTCTTTAATCAAACCAATTTGTGTTAAGTACCACAATGCATCTGTATTTACATCCAGAACATGCCATTTTTTGTCATAGAAGAATCTCAACTGCTGTGGAAATCGCCATACATACTTAACACCTTTTGCAATCAATATCTTCGTGACAGGTTTCATAGTATACTTCCACTTCCTCTCTTGGGGCGCTATATCGTTATAGACCTCCACATCCACCCCATCTATTTTTAGGACACCAGACCCAGCTTGTCTAATAAAAGACATTACCTTCAGCTTATCTGCCCAATTTGCAAATTTAACTAAAACATTCCTGGGTGTCTTCTTATCTCTCCTTCCACCCACCCTATACACTGCACCAATGTCGTCTAATCCAAATTCTTTACCCATTTTGAGTGAGTTCAACCATTCCACAATTCTCTCTTTCAGCCTGTCTGGTGTCCTTTCAATCACATGACGGATGACTATGTTAAATTTTCTCCACCCCTCTTCCATCATCATTAATCTTTGATCCTGCACTGTCATCCTGTCTTCCAAAACATGCTCTTGAATATAAAGTTCATTCACAGATATAATGGCCTGTTTAACTTCCTTGTTCATTGTCTTTGTAATCTCTTCAATCTTTTGTGTATTCGCTGTCACATCCTTCTTCACATCTGTAAGGGATTTTGCCAGGCTTTCATATTGTAGCCTGGCTAGTTCCCTATCTTTCTTCATTTCCTCACTGTTAGCTTCCACAGTTTTATACAATTTGGTTTGATTCTCATCCAGCTTTTGCATTGTTGCCTGCATTTGTTGAAGAATCATAGTCATATTGTCCATTCTGTGGGCCAGATCGAGAGAGTCCGCCTGCTCCATGGCTGTGGAACTCATCGCTGTTTCTTGAGCCTCTAAATTGGGTGATGGAGTATGCCTCTCTTCCTCTTCCTGATCTTTAGCCTTTTTGCCTTTCCGACCTTTCGGTTTAACAACAGCTTCCTCCATTTCCTCCCCCTCTCTCCCCAACAAACACCCCAGTGCCTCTACTCAAACCATCTCAGTCAAGTATTAATAGGGGGGAGGGAATGGGTAAAGAAAAAATGTTCAGATCTCCGAACTAAGGCTTCCTTATGTTGCAAAGCAAGTCAGAAGCAGCAACAAGACGGAGAGGCGAATCTGCTGGCCACGTTTAAAAAATTCTTTTCCTTTATGTGTTTTGATGCGCAGGCTCATAGAACAAAGAACAGCTTTAGCTCCACCCCTTAAAGCTCTTAAAGTATTCCTTTATCCGCCATTACTGGCCGAGTGATCAAAAATACAAGTTTTTATAAAGTTTTATAAAGTTTTTTATGATCCTCCAGTTAAACAACACTGCAGCCTCTCCTTATTTTTAATAAAATAAACGATCAGCCCTCCAGCCGCCAGTCTTCTTTCCAGTTACACGCTTATTATTCAACAAACCATTCCAAAGACCCCTTTCAGCGCTTCACCCAACTGCTACGCTTCCCTTCAATCGAACGCCGCCTCCTCTTCCGACACCATCCCGCTCCTTCCAAGGATCCCGGCAGAGCTCAATAGGCGACAAAACCCACTCTTCTCACTTGCCACCCAGAGCTCTCGCCTCCGATCCCCGCTCACCGGGTCAGCAGCCTCCATTTGCCGTCTGTCCGCGTTCCAGCCACCAATCGAGCCTGCTGTGTCTTAGGAGCGCCGTCACCAAGCTTCACCAGCTACGCTCCTCAATAGAGACGAACTCCGGCATCCGAAAATTTTTTTTACAAAGCAAGCTCCACGGGCGGCGGCAAGGGCTAGATCTTCCGATCTCCCCTCCCCCCGTCCGGAGCTCCAGCCTCCGATCTTCGTGCCCCGTTCGGACTCCTCACACCACCAATTCTCCGATTTTTAAAGTCCACAGCAGCCCTTCACATACGAGCGGAACGCCCAGGTAAATTAATCTCTGTTTTTTAATCTCAATCCCATCGTTACCACATTACTGGGTAAGAGCGATCGGGAAACAATGTTCGCTCTACGCCATCTTAACTCCGCCCCCCGAGTATACTTCCTAATGAGTATAGTTTGCCTTTATATACAGTAAACCTCCTTTTCACTATCCTAATTACTTGTTTGTAAAAGTTTGTGCATTAATAAGGGTAAAGGATATGCTTTTATTTTGTTTTATAACTACTGAGAGATGGCAAGATAGCATTTAGCAAAAGCAATCACACTTAGATACCACCCCATAGTGCTTAGTGCAATCTCTGGGCAGTTCACAAGTTAATTAATATTTTGCTCCCAACATGCTGGGTACTCATTTTATCGACCTTGGAAAGATGAGAGGTTGAGTCAACTTTGAGACCTGGTCAGGACTGAACTCACAATGTTCTGGCTGCAGTACAGCAGTTTAACCCAGGGGTGGGCAACCTTTTTCCATTGCAGGCCTGACCACACCCCTGGACAGCATTGTAGGTCAGACCATGCCCCCCAGAAGTGAAAGCGGGTGCATTTATGGCTGACATAAATATACCCACTTCCATGTTTACACCAGCCAAAGGCACGCCTGAGCATTCATGGGTGTGTTTTATGGATGATGTAA
Organism: Furcifer pardalis; assembly: GCA_030440675.1. Classification (NCBI taxonomy): domain Eukaryota; kingdom Metazoa; phylum Chordata; class Lepidosauria; order Squamata; family Chamaeleonidae; genus Furcifer; species Furcifer pardalis. The sequence goes on from CP126894.1 coordinate 115,460,878, forward strand.
ATGTGTCTGCTTCCACTTCCAGGTGCAGTGGAAGCAGCGATGATCCAGATGGGATGAAATCAGGGGCCAGGTCTGGCCCATAGCCCATAGGTTGGAAACCCCTAGTTTAACCACTACATCACCAGTGCCCCTCTGTACAGCTTTCCATATTCTTTCATAAGTGGTGTTTGCACATACTATAAAACAAGGACCATTGTGGAAATAGGCAACCTATTATATTACAAGAAAGTTTAAGTGGTAATATTGGAGCTGTCATGTCTAACATTAGGGAAGCTAACCACTTTACTTCAAAATCTCACGCCTGGCGAATACAAGAATTAAGCCATTTCATTGATTCTCTCTCATGATGTCACCTCATTTGTCATATAGAATTTTTCAAATGTTTCTGTAATATAGCATTTGAAACATGCTACCCTGTAATGACAAATGAGGTGGCATCTTGCCATAGAACAGGGGTTGGGAACCCCTGCCATAGAATCAATGAAATGGCTTGATTTGTGCATTCACCAGGTATGAAAGACAGACTTTTAAACTACTCTCCTGTAAATTATTCATGCTTTTTATAAATGTGCTGGCATCTCTTTGTTCTGATACATAAATGCATGAACAATTAATTTAAACTGATGTCATTTCCCCAGCTTCTATTTGACATCACCTTCTCTCTATCACCTTGTGTAAAGCAGTTCAGTAGAGCTTCCAGCAGAATGGGAAGAAATTGTGTACTCACCATAGTATGTGCCAATTAAAAGTAAATTATTCTAAAAGAAAGAAAGAAAGAAAGAAAGAAAGAAAGAAAGAAAGAAAGAAAGAAAGAAAGAAAGAAAGAAAGAATCAGCATTCTCCTGAAATACTTTATTCATAAATTACAAAATTCTTACAGCACTTTTTTGACAGGGAGTCTTGCCATAGAAGCTTGGAGAAGCAACCAACCTGTTAAATAGCACTTAATTCTTTATGCATGCTTCATACATAAACAAATTGATATGTGGTGATCTGTTTCCTCCAGCTGTTTTTCAAATTTCATTCTGCCTTCATCAAGGATTTAGGAATGAAAATATTCCAAACATAGATATTTGACTTGAGAAGGAATCACTCAATTTCTTTTTAGAGAATAACTGTTTTGCCTAGACAGAGCTGCCTTAGGGATCATCTGTGGCAGCTTCTTCTTTCCAATTGTTTGTTAAAGTGTTGACTGTTACCCCTGTAGTCCCTTAATTAGTAAGAAGATGAAGCCCAAAATAAGGTGCCCAGCAAGGGTGAGAATGTGGGTGTATGTGAGAAAGAGAGGTGGAGGCAAGGGATACAGCTTCAATCACTTGAAAGGCACAAGATACAGGACAATTTTGTAAAGAAGCAGTGAGCTGTTTTCTGGCTCACTGACATCCAGTTTTAACCCTCTATGGTGTTCCCTGTCCCTTGGTCTCAGCTTCTGGCTTGTTTCTCATTGGTGAATCCTGATTTGTGCTCTGATGGATAAAGTTCTGACTGTTGTGTCCCATACTCCCTGGTTCCCAGTAACGTAGAAGCTTCCCATGCAATAAACCCAGACACTCTCATCCTTCCCCTATCAGATTACAAGTCCTTGAGTCATCCAGTTAGCATGGCTAGTGTTTGTGCTGGCTGCTAGATTCTGAGAACTGTAGACCACACATTTATTTTTATTTATTCATTTGCTAATATCTGAGAGTCCCCTGGACAGCAAGGAGAACAAATAGGTCAATTTTAGAAGAAATCAACCCAGACTGCTCCTTAGAAGGTCAAATAATAAAGATGAAGCTAAAGTACTTTGGACACCAAATGAGAAGAGAGGATTCACTTGAGAAAGCCTTGATGCTTGGAAGGGTCGAGGGCAAAAGAAGAAGGGGACGGCCCAAGATGAGATGGCTAGATGGTATTGTGGAGACAATGGGCACAGAGCTGAGCGAGTTGAGGGGGATGGTGGAGGACAGGAGTGCCTGGAGGACAGTGGTCCATGGGGTCGCAGAGGGTCAGAATCGACTGTGCCACTGAACAACAAAAAATATCTGACATATTCTAAGCCAGACTTTGCCTTTTTGCCAGAAGAGCAGTTGGCCTAAACCAGGGGTTCCCAACCTACACTCTGTCAGCTGGCCCAGGCCCATGACACCATTCCATCTAGTCCATCACCACCTCCACTGCACCGAGAAGTGGAAGTGAGCATGTTTATGTCAGCTATAAAACACGTCCACACATGCACAAACATATCCATGACTGTTGTAAATGCAGAAGTGGGCACCCCACTTCTGGGAGGCATGGTCCAGTCCACTCAGCTGTCTGGGAGTATGGTAAGGCCCACAGCATAAAAAGGTTGGACACCCTGACCTAAACTGTGCTTGCCTAGCTATTAGAATTGTCATTAATTAGGGCCAATTGCTAGTTGCTCATCCCCTTTGCTTCTCTCCCTACCAATTTGTTAGCCTGTTTGCTTCCTAGAATTGCTCTCAGATCTCTGTCTTAGAGATTCCTGTCTTTTGGTGGCAACTTAGGCTACCTAAGTACTGTAACGGCACTGCATCAGGTAACAAGAAAGAACTGAATGTATTTATTTTACAATATAATATGATATATTTATTTTACCCAAATATAATATGAGATGCCTAGAGAGATGAAGTGCACATTCAGAAAAAAAGGCATGTGATCACAGGCATTCTGCATGTTTGCAGAAACAAGATGCAAAGAGACGGCTGATTAGTTTGTGGGAGGGGGACATGTATGTGGGAAGTTGAATGCACCAGCATGGCCCAACTACAGTTAGAGCTTTATTATTAAGTACAGGCAACCAGTTTATGTCTCTCTCCACTCTGTGTTTTCTTCTTTCTTTTAGTACACTGAGAATGATCTCCCCAGGGATGTACTAAAGCATCAATTTCTAGAAGGAGGGCATAGCTGTGCTATAGGCTGTCATATGAGAGACATTTTCCAGTGTAACTTTTTGACACCAAATAAAGTCCCAGATTTTTGCTTATGATTATGCCATTAATCATTAAGCATAGATAGAGTTTACGGTCTGTCAGGTGTTCTGGGTTTCTCAAAACAATGAGGTGTTCAGACTCTGAAATCTTTAGGATTTTTCCACTCTAGATTGGTTCAGATAGTGTATAAAGATTGAAAACATATACACACAATTCTATACAGCTACTGAAGAAAAGAAGCGTAAGAAAGCAAAGTGGTTGTCTGATGAGGCTCTTAAAATAGCAGAAGAAAGAAGAAATGCAAAAAGCAAAGGAGAAAAGAAAAAAATTAAATCAATTGAATACATAATTTCAAAGAAAAGCAAGGAGAGATAAGGAAACCTACCTAAATGAACAGTGCAAAGAAATAGAGGGAAACAACATAAGAGGTAGGACTAGAGATCTTTTCAAAAAACATTGGGGAAATCAAGGAAATGTTTAAAGAGAAAATGACCATGAAAAGGGACAAAAATGGCAAGGAGTCAGCTGGTGCAGAAGAGATAAAGAAAAGATGGCAAGATTACACAGAAGAACTATACCTTACCACCCCTGATAATTACAATGATGAGAACATTGAACTTGAGCCAGACATCTTAGAGAGGGAAGTCAGAAAAGCCCTAAAAAGCACTGTAAACAACAAAGCTAGTGGAGATGATGGTATCCCAGTTGAATTTTTCAAAGCCCTAAAAGACGATGGAATCAATATTCCATTCTATATGGCAGCAGATTTGGAAAACAAAACAGTGGCCACAGGATTGGAAAAGATCAGTATATCTTCCAATCCCAGAAAAGGGTAATGCCAAAGAATGTTCAAATTATTGAACAATTGCGCTCATCCCACATGCTAGCAAGGTGATGGTCAAGATAATACAGGATAGACTGCAGCAGCATGTGGAGAGAGAACTACCAGAAGTGCTGGCTGGGTTCCGAAGAGGCAGGGGGACTAGAGACCACATTGCCAACATACGTTGGATCATGAAGAAAACAAAGGAATATCAGAAACAAGTCTATTTCTGTTTCATTGTCTACACCAAGGCCTTTGACTGTATGGACCACAACAAAATGTGGCAAGTAATTAAAGAGATGGGAATATCAGAACATCTTATATGCCTCATGACAAATCTGTACATGAGTCAAGAAGCAACAGTTAGGACTGACAGAGTGGTTTGGAATAAGACAAGGCTGCATTTTATCACCTACTTATTCAATTTAAACACAGAGCACATAATGCACAATGCAGGGATGGAGGAATCACAATTTGGGATCAAAATTGCTGAGAGAAACACCAACAATTTATGATATGCAGATGATGCCACCCTAATGGCAGAAAGTGAGGAGGACTTAAAAATGCTTCTGATTAGGTTGAAAGAAGAAAGTGAAAAAAGTTGGCTTGAGACTCAATATAAAGAAAACCAAGATAATGGCAACAGGTCCTATCAGTCCCTGGAAAATAGATGGGGAAGAAGTGGAAGCAGTGACAGATTTTATTTTCTTAGGATCAAAGCTCACTGCAGATGTTGATTGCAGCCATGAAATAAAAAGGCGACTGATTATTGGGAGGCAAGCAATGAGAAACCTGGGGAGCATCGTGAAAAGTAGAGACATCACATTGCAAACAAAAATTTGCATAGTCAAAGCAGTGGTATTCCCTGTGGCAATGTATGGTTGTAAGAGCTGGACCATTAGGAAAGCTGAGCGCAGAAGAATAGACACCTTAGAAATGTGGTGTTGGAAGAGAGTTTTGAATGTCCCCTGGACATCGAGGAGAACAAATAGGTTTATCTTAGAAGAAATCATCCCTGATTGCTCCTTAGAAAGTCAAAGAGTAAAGATGAAGCAAAAGTACTTTGGACATCAAATGAGAAGAAAGGATTCACTTGAGAAAGCCTTGATCCTGGGGAAGGTGGAGGGCAAAAGAAGAAGGGGGTGGCCATAAATGAGATGGCTAGATGGTATTGTAGATACAATGGGCACAGAGCTGGGCAGGTTGAGAAGGATGGACCATTGTCCTCCAGGATGGTGCCTGGAGGGCAATGGCCCATGGGGTCGCAAAGCGTCAGAATTGACTGTGTGACTGAACAACAACAAACTGAACATCATCTCAAACAGAATAAAATAGTTTGCAAATGTTTGATTGAAAATGCCCTGTTTCAGTCTACTTTAGTTTATTCACCCCAAGTATAGGAACACTCAAGTGCTGACCCCCTGATATAGATTGTTCTAATCAAAACTCAGTGTTTCAAAGTGATCCAGACCAGATCACTCTTTGGTGCCAGTGTAGCTGCAGCCTTAGCCTGGAGTCTCAGCTTTGACTATTCCAGCTTGAGTAACTTTTCAAGCTGTAAGAGGGTTTATTGTTCTGGCAGCATTGCTCTAAGGTTCCTTAACATATTCAAAATTCCTTCTCATGTTAAGATGTACATCCAAATGGCTTTTCTGCTGAACATCTAGTAAGTCATAGAGAAATAAATGCCATTGAATTGAGTGGGAGTCTGCATTTACTACTCTGTATGACAGGTTTGAATGCAGCCTTAACTAACAGCTCATCACTTCACCCTGGACATTTATTGTTTAAGTACAGTATTGGAGATCATTTTGAAGTTTGCTTTGGAATAGAGTTCAGTAGATGGGGAAAAAGAAATACAGAGGGAGAGGGAAAGTGTAAATGCATAAATCTAAAAAAATCCCTTCACTTCACCCTGGAAAAAGTGCCTGATGCAGATGGAAGTAACTCACAGAGGCAGAGAGGAATTATGTTTCATAATGTGGGCGGCAATTTCATAATTTCATAATTTCATAATGTGGGCAGCAATATAAATTTGAACTAATAAATAAATAATAAATAAATTTGGGCAGCCTGGAACAGACTCTCCCTCCATTTCTCACTCACATTCTCTTAGAACAACTGAGTTGGAAGGAGCCTAAGAGACCATTGAGTCCCACTTCCTGCTCAATGCAGAGGGCAGTCTAATTTTATCTTGAATTGCCTACTGTGTTGGAGCATTCTCCATCTCCCAAAGTAATTGGTTCTATTGTTGTACTGCTCTAACAGTGAATTGCCCCCTGATTTTCAACCTACCGTATATTTGGCGTCCTGTAACTTGAGCTCATTATTAAATGTCCTGCATTCTTAGATGATAGAGAACAGATCCAGCGCTCTTATTTATGGCTATCTTTCAGGTATTTGAAGAGTGCTACGATATACCCTCTCATTTTCCTTTTCTTGAGGCTAAATAAGCAACTACAAAAGCAGCTACAAGCTGATCCTAGCATCTTTCCCCAGTGCCCAGCAGGCCTTTGTGGCTGAGGACTCATAATGGCTGGTTGCCCAGAACCTCCTCCGTTGAAGGCCTTCTTGGATCAGTTCATTGACCTCCTCCCTCTGTTAACTTTCCTGTTAATTACCAAAGCAATCCCTTCCACTTTCTCTTCTCTTCCCTGATTTTTCCCATGCTACACAATACCTTATGCATAAAGAGATAAAAGTAAGACAACAAACAGCAAGACAGGAGCCACATTTGTGCTATTTCCTTCTGTGACTTCCAAACCAACCCATTTCATCTATTCTACTGTTCTTTATACTGAAAACTAGCAATTGACAGTCACAATTTTTACAGGCAAAACGTTATTTTGTTTGGGCCTTGTTACTGCAAAATATTTCAGGAAAATTAATTACTTCAAAGCCCTCACACAGTGGTATCAGCCTGCAATAACTACATAGCATAGATACACAGGTTTAATGGCTATATTATTTTATAACTTTAGGGACCTGCAATTGACTTTTTTAGACATTTTGTACACTTCAACTTTCTAAGAAGTATAAAAGCCAAAGAGTAACTGTTTTTTTAATCCACATAATAGCCTTATAAAGGCTTCTCAAGCTTAACATCTGTGTATCTTAAATTATTAATATTTCTTCCACCAGTGTTCACTCCTTCTTCACCTGACTTTCAGTCCAGTTTTCCATGTGATGTGTTCCATGTGATGTTGAAAAAAAAGGGGATAAATTGTATCTTTGTCTGATACTATTAGGATGGGAAACCATTCTCTCTTTCCATATCTTGCCCTCAATATAGGGTGCACATCAGAACAATCAAGTGATGAGTCACATCATTTCTATCAGAATAAGCCACAGCTCCACACAATCCACACAATCAAAAGCTTTACGGTTGTCTATAAAGCACAGGTTGATCTTCTTTTGAATTTTTTTGGTAAGTTCCAGTATCCAACGGACATTTACAATATGATCTCAAGTCTATCTTCCTTTTTGGAATCCAGCTTGAACATCAGGCACTTCTTATTTCATATAAGGTATGTGTTTGTTGATCTTCACCTTGCTTGCATGGGAAAGTAAAACCATGGTCCTATAGTTGCTGCATTCCTTGGCATCTCCTTTCTTGGAGATTGAAATGTATATTCACATTACAAGTCTGTGGGGCATTATTTTGTTTTCTAGATTTGTTTGCATGTTATTGTTATGATTGTGACAGAATTAATCTGTGTGGTTTGAAATAATTCTATCAGTATTCTATTTCCCTCTGGAGATTTATTTCATCTTCGTACTTTCAGAGCAACATTCACTCCACTTTCAAGAACTGCAGATTCTTCATCATAGGATTTGTAATCAAAGTAGTTTGTACAGGTCTTTAGCATATTATTTTAATCATTTTTTTAACTCTTTTCTCCTGGTCAGATAGTGTGCTTCCCTATTGGTTTTTCAGCATTCTTAAACTGGGCTTAACTTTCTCAGATTTTCAGTAATAATTCTCTTATTTTCCATTTTTGTTGACTCCTCTATTTCTTTGCATGGGTTAATATAATATTTACTATAATGTAAATTGGGAGTTCAAATGTAAATGCAATGTAAATATAAATTCTGTATAAAGTAAATGTAAGAAATGTAAATTTTGGAATGGCAGAGCTCTGTTTCCCTAAGTGTGCTTTTAGAGTAACTGTGTTAGCATTCTGATGAATAAATACCCTTAGTATAGTCTGAAGCTAATGGGTTTGCTCAAAAGCCTCTAGTCCATAGTGAGTGACATGTTTCCCCACCACCTGACAATTTCAGGCACTGAAAATGTCATCCTTGGAGAGACGGTAGAAGCATCCCTTTGATTCTGCATGATTGCCTGACATCACAGATCTGCAGAACAAGCTTTTCTTCTCGTTGTTGTTAGGTTAATATATAATATATAATTCCTCCCGGAGAAAAGATGTGCTTGGGTGAATTCATTCTGTGAAGTTGTAAACAGTAGTTTGATGAGACAGTTCACTGAATCACTTAATAACTGAACCACTCCATCTCTTTAAGGAATCACTTCCAATTCACAGTTTTTCACTGATATTTTATAATTCATCTATTGGAAGGAGCTTCTTGAAGGAGTTGGGGAGGTTGGCATTTCACTCAGAAGAGCTTTGGTGTAAAGGGGGGGAGTGAATCTTGCAGGCTCTTGTTCTTGGTGAGGAACCATGGAGTGGGAGAATCTCTCTTTTCTCCTTGCACAGAGAAAGTGTGTGAGAGAGAAATGTAACAAATCTTTTGTAATTTGGGATGGTGTTTAGCTGCTGTTTTTTCCAGAAAGACCCAAAACTCTGAACAAAGTTATTCTATTCCTTCATAAAATAGCATCTAAAGGGCATTGAGCTGTACAGAATTTGGCAGTGTCAGGAGGAAATATTGGTGAGCAGTGTAGCAAGATTTGAAAAAATGCTGAGGAGGATATCTTTCAGTATGCCTCACTTCCCTAGTACATAGGAATATGGGGAGAAATCTAGTTGATCAGGCTTTTAGTTTCATTCTTCAGATGTAAAATGACAATCATAAAGTGAGAGGTGCTACTGAATTCCTCTGAGCTGAATTAAAAGTGTTTCTTGTCAAATCCCTTCATTGTTCTTGCTGCTGCAACTGCTGCTGCTCCTATTTTAAGCCATGGCTTCCTAAGCAAAGAGCCGCATTTCAGAGCTTTTCAGAGCTGTCCTTATTGTTTTAACTGCAGTTCACAGCCAGGTCTCTATGGATATTAATGCTGATAGGGCTTCCTCAAAGATTGTGGTATTTTTTAACCACAATCGAGCATATCCTGGTAATGGCAACCTTGTGTTGCCAGCTAATCTTTCTCACACTGGGTCAGGTGAAAGGAACTGCAGAATGAATTCACCAACAGGTGCCTTTATTTTGGCAGTTTCATGTCTGGCCAAGACAAGGAAGAAGAAGAAGAAGAATGCTGATAGGCGCAGCCATCTGATTCTGTCACAAGCTTAAACACATCTCTTTGTGACTGTCTATAGCAGGGTTCCCCAACCTTGGCCCCTCAGGTGTTTTTGGACTTCAATTACCAGAAGCCAAAGGGACTGTGGTAGCTCAGTGGTTAAGAAGCTCACCTTGTTAGCTGGAAGGCTGGCAAGTCAGCAGTTCGAGACCCAGGATTCTGCATGACAGTTTGAGCACTCATCTCTGTCCCAGTTCCTGCCAACCTAGCAGTTCAAAAGCAAGAAATTGCAAGTAGATAAATAGGGACCACTTGGGTAGGAAAAGATCTTGGGGACATGAAAGGAGCCTCATTCAAGCATCCCCTGAGCAGAGTTTTTCCAGCAAAAATCCTTTCAACCCAGAATAATTTCTGACACAATATTATTATTACCAGAAGCCCAAGTCAGCACACCTGCTGATCTGGGCTACTGGGAATTGAAGTTGAAGAACATCTGGAGAGCAAAGTTTGCTGACTCCTGCCCTGGTCTATAGAATTGTGTTAACTTAATATGAAGCCTTTCAACTGGGCAACAATACATATATTTATTTATTTTATTTATTGTATTTCTATACTGCCCATTTGGGTGGTATCCCATTCTGGGAGGTGAACAGATAACAAATAACAGCAACACCCAGCAGATCAAAACAAACAACTGACGAGTACATTACAAACTGAACTGGAATAAAATAAAATAAAGTCTGAAGGCATAGGAACTCAGCCTGACTGGCAAAAAACCAGTACTAATGTAGTGTCCATCCAAATTCCTATATTTACAAGGAGGAATGTGATCTATGCATATTCACCCCTTTATCTAAATCTTTTTTGAGGTTTCTTAAGATTCACTTTACTTCTTTTCTCATTTAAATAAATGAGCAATACTTGTGCACCCCTAATTTATTGTATTGTTCCTATGAGGAAAAAATATCCATATTATAATAATCAGTTCATAGGGGGAAATGTTCTGAGTTGGATCATACAATCATTGGATCACTAAAAAGTTAGGAATAAGGTGAGCTTTAAAGTTTTCCACAACTCTTCATCAAGCAAAGATGATATAAAATTTGGCATTAAGCTGAACAGTCCAAATGTTGAGGCAGATGTGATGCCCGTGGCTCTCCTTGAAATAGAAAAAGAATGAAGGATGATTAATTTAAGCTGTTTTAAATAAATGAATAAAGTGAAGAAATAAATCACTCTTCTCACATTTCAGCTTTTGACACCAAACTATATATTTCTTGCTGTACTTTAACATTCATCATTTACATACCCTTGTCTATTAGCTCCCTCTTCTAATTCAATTCATTACTTGCTTTTCTTTTTCATATTTCATGCCCTTTTCTTCAAAGCTCTGCTACTAGAATGACTTTAGATCTACAACCCTACAGTCCTTAAAACAACAATGGCATAATTCTTCCTTCTTTCTGGTTATAGTTCCATAATCCCACAAATCAAGCAAACCTTCCTTTCTTGATATTTAGACAGTCAAGATGAGACTATGTATGAGTTTCACCACAAGATAGATCTCTGAAAGCTATCACACACATACACCACAAAAGTCTGTTAAATTGCTGCAGAGTAATTTCTTTGGTCCCATAATAAATTTCACAGTGTAAGCTGTGTGGATGTAAAATGACAATTTTAACTGCATTTATATTAAAGCAATTTTCTGCCCATCAAAGAAATGAGCAAATTAATATGTAAACCATTAACTTACATCCAGATGTACTAGGCACTACCATTGAAATAGAGATATTTTTTTTTAAAAAAAATGCTATTACGTGCATTTTATAGCTTTCACGAAAGAAAATGCTTAGAAAAATTACAATCATTCCATTTAGAGGAGGCTCATTTGAAAGACTATATACTTTGAAGCAAACCACCCATGAATTATGGAGAAGTAGGTTCACAATCATTTGAGTTCTACATTTAAAACTAGTTCTGTTTGTTGCTTGTTTCATCAGTTCACTGTCAGTGTCACACTGATATCTCTTTGGTATGTTAATATTTAAAATTTAGACTTAGAAGTTCATTATTAGTCAGTGGTATGCCTTACACAGTTGGGAAATATGCTGTAGGTTTTGTGGCACACTAGAAAAGCTACCGTATTTTTTTGGACCATAAGATGCACTTTTTCCTACCCAGAAAAAAGGGGGGGAATGAGGGTGCGTCTTATGGTCCAAAGGTTCAGAATATTTTTTTCTTGTTTTCCTGCTCTAAAAACTGGGTGCGTTTTATGATCAGGTGTGTCTTATGGTCCGAAAAATACGGTATATTGCACAAAGCATATTTAGACAAAATTTACCCATCAGATGGAAGGGTTTCCCCCACTTTTCTCATCATACTAGACTTTGGGGTCAACCCCTGAAGTGGAATGGCTGGAAAAAATGGAAGGTGCACACACTGACTTCTCTTCTTCCACACATATTAAATAAGCCTCTGCCCTCTATTTCATGTAGCCAGTGCTCCTCAAACTCTAACACCTCTATATGTGATTTTTTTCCCTTCAGCCTATCATTGAAATGCAGTCCCTTTTCAGCTCGCCTTGTATATAATCAAATCTACATATAAGCAGAGCCTGAAATGCACACCACAAATGATATCTGCAAAGCAGCTTAAAAGACTGGGATGTTTTTCCCACCCCGAGGGGAAGCAAGGCGGGCACATTGGATGATGTTTTGACGTTACCTTGTTTTGGAGGCTGGGCACAGCACAGAAGCTATTTAAGCATGCCCAGCCTCTCAAGCACCCTCTTTGATCATTTTGGAGCTGATAATCCACCACCCCACCCTCTTGTTCCAGAGTACTTATGTTGGCTGCCATTGGCCATTCATAGGAAATTTTTACCCCAATTCCCAGACCAGGTTGGCATTGAGGGAAATGGGTAGTTTTTCACCTATCCTACTCTGGCTTGTTAGCTGCCCTTTTATTGAGGCAGGTAGTGATAAATAGGTCACAATTAAGTTGGTAGATAGTATGTGTGCATGTTTGTATGTATGTATTTATTTAATCATATTTCTATGCCACCCCTCACGAATGACTCGGGGCGGGTAACAACAGTTAAAACATAATAATCAATAAAACCAATAATAAAATACCCACCCATCTCAAGAAAAAAGTTAAAAGTTAAAGATTAAAAGATTAAAAAGAGAAAAGAGATTTAAAAATTTGCAGATTAAAAACTTACAAGAGAGAGGGGAGGAGTCAAATGAGCCAGCAGGCATGGGTAATTGACTGGCCCATACCTGCCGTGCCAACCAGGTCTTCACACCCTTTCTGAGGACAGCAACTCTGTCTGGAGACACAGCTCAGTTGGCAGAAAGTTCCATAGGGCCAGAGCAGACACAAAGAAAGCCCTCCTTCTGGTGCTAGAAAGACGCACCTCTCTAGCTGATGGCATGACCAGAGTGAACCTTCCAAGATATTTATTTGGCATTATTGAAAAACAATGTGCATTGGATCATTTAATTTTTAAGCTTCTTTTAATCTTTTTGTCTTTTAATCGATTTTAAATTGTTGTGGTTGTTATGATATGCTGTAAATCGCCCTGGGTCCCCTGGGGGAGGAGGGTGATTAACAAGTACGACTAAATAAATAAATAAATAAATAAAATCATTTGGGGGTCTTGGTCTTCTATGCTACCCACTTTTGTTTTTTAAAAAAGCAACAGGCACTCCATTCAAACAATTGCAAAATTTACTTCACTCCACCATATAATGATAGGCAATACCACAGTTGTGGGCTTCCTTATACAGTATGTCCTAACTGAGCCAGAGACCTTGAAGGGTTTTATGCAATCTCTTGCAGTGCAGTTCAATATATGTTTCATCAAAAACATACCTTATTTAAGAGGATTGGATAGGAATGCAGCCTTCCAGAGCAAGGATGCAGGAAACAGAAGAGTTGCCAAGGGTCAGCCAAGCTGAGCAGAAGTTTTTGGGAAGTAACTGGAATGTAAACAAGTATACTTAATTTTTAATATTAATATAAAATTAATACTTAATTTTAATTTTTAATATTGTATTAATTCATATTTTTAACTGTTAATAGGGTATTGAATATTGATCTGTGGTCCTCAATTATGTATTTTTTTAAATTTGTTATGTAAGCCGCCCAGAGTTGGGTTTTTACCCGATTGGGGCGGGATAGCAAGTTGGAAGAAATAAATAAATAAATAATACTAGATCCAGGATTGGCATAATTTCTCCTGAGATCTCCTCCCACCTACCCCACCCCATGTGCTGATAAGAAGACCATGGACAGAAGGGAGGAAGAGCTGCACAGATGCCACAAAGCAAATTATTTTCTTGTTTGCCATCATTAAAAAGCTGTGGACATGAGAACTAACTTTGGGAGCAAGAGCAAGTGGAAATGGGCATTGATGGATTCCATGAAATACAATCTGATTGGTTAGATGTGGAGAAGAGAAAAGATTGATTGCAGGCAGATGGGAAATTTGGTACATCTTTATACTACCAATGTAATATTAGAATTAGTCAGTCTGAGTGTGTCCTTTAATTTTGCAATAATGTAGAAACTTTTTTTTTTTAAAAAAACGTCCCTCAGCAACCAGTTACCAAATTATTTAAACTCCAGCCTAGAATACACCATCTTGCTGGGAGTGTTCTGACTGGTCCGTCAAAACTGAACCACTGTGATCTCATCACTACTTCATACATATTAAATAGGTAGTTTGTCACACATACCTTGTTTTAGAATAATCAAAAAGAAATGTAAGTAAGGGACGTGTCACTATAGCCAAATCACATGTTTATGATATATGCCTACATGTTTAGATAATATTTATTAATAAAAACAAGCAGTTTAAATTTTCAGAGAGACACCCATCCATTAAGCCAACCTAAAAATAATGCTGGAAAAGCTTAAGAATGTTTCTTTCTACCAATTAAATTCATATTACCATAATCTGTTTTGTGAATTAAAATAAACGTATGTGTGCATGCACAATTATGTTAGAGAGATAGAGATGTGTATATCTGCTATGTACCCTTGCTTTTAAATGTCTTTTAACTTTCAACTTCAAATTTCTAAGAATTATTTTGTAATAAACTTTTCTAAGCTTCCTCATCATTAACTCCCCTAAATTATAGTGTCTGCAGATGTTTATATGGATTAGCTAAGTAATCTAGGATGAAGCACAAACTGCAAACTAAAGTGAAATTGAGTTCTCAACTGACTGGGGAAAGTAATTAATGATTTAACTGCACAACTGTTAGTGGATCTATAATGCAACTTAAAAGCTAATTGAGAACTGAACAGCTGAAGGAGAGAGTGAAGTCACAGTGGTCTTTTTGTAGCATTTGGTCAGCTAGCTGTCAAGAATGCCAGGAAAAAGAAAAGTCTGTCTGTGTGGTCTGGAGGAGACAGAGGGAAAATGCAGGGTCTCTTGTAATGTTTAAAACTACTTTTGAATGTTTATGTCTAGATGATGGATGAAGAATCAGCTTCATCAAATAAGAGACTCACAGAAGTTCTTTTTCAAGCTACTTCAATCCTCTTTTCCTGCTTCCTTGGACTGAGTTTTCAATTTCTTGTACTTTGTGTTGAAGCCAAAACTCACTAGCTATCAGCAAAAAGAGAGCCAGGAAATCCATTCTCTTCACCACTTCAAATCCAACATTTCTTAATTAGTCCCAGCAGACAGCTTCTACTTGCTGATTTCCTCCATTTACAGCTAGTCCTCACCTTAAGGGGAAGAAGATTTGTTCTTCCTCTTACTCCAGAGAGCATATCCTGTGAGGAACTTTTGTTAGACTCTTCATTGATTGAAATGCCCCCAAAATAATAATTTTAAAAATCTGCAGTTTAAGACTTTTACCACATAATATAGAACTTTCTGTCTGGTCATGATCATTGCCTCAAGAGCCCTGCAGAACCTTATACACCCCAAAGGGAAAAGTCAGAATCCTGTGTTCCTCACAGGTGGCATAATAAATGGTTAATGCCACAATGAAATCAGACAATTATTTTCAATTATATCAATGTTCATTTGGGTACCAAGCAAAACTCATTCCATTTCTGCAATAATATAAGACAGCTTCAGCTTGCCAATTTCTACATGTTTTTTAATCTACATAGCTTCTACATTGCTTATACACAAAAACATCCAATGTCGTGATAATCCCAAGGGATGTTCACACATTTTAATTTCTTTTTACATTATTAAGTATTAAATTTCATATAGAATATTATCTCTAAGGTTGAGGAAGGCTAACTCGATAGGGAAGGCACTCTGAATCAGCTGCATTCCAGTACTCATACCATTCACATTCCACACATCAAGCATCTGGGTTGCTAAGTAGCAGTTAAACACCTGTGAGGGAGTCCATGCTTGCACATTAGCAACTGAATTGAGATAAACCCAAGGTAACAATGGGGCATTCAACTCAAAGGAGGGGAGAGGAACTCCACCCAAGCCTTAACAGGAAGAAGAACACTTTCACCTGTCATTTCACACTTTGACATTCACACTTTCAACCATCACCTTGGAAAGGTGACATTCTCATAGAAGTGGACTATGGGATACCCAGCACCTGTGAGAGGGGTTACACCATTAGTTACATCATTGTCTGGGAAAACACCAGGATAAATTGCATAAAAACCCCATGATTTGAGGGTTCATGAGCACCAGTTTGAAGTAGGTGTGAGCCTACATCACTTTGAACCCAGACCATGGAAATCTAAGGAAATCCTATGGGGATTTCCCAACACAGCAGTCACTGAGACTTTGCAGAAACCATCTGGGCAAAGTTCTTAGACTCTGATACAGAAATGCTTTCTTAGTGAGTTAGTTATTTCTTATTTTATTTATCTTGTTTAAGTTAGGATAGATATAGGGGTCCTATCTATGGACATGATAGTGTATTTAGGGATTCAAAGAAGAGTTAGGTTGATTGCTTTGATCTGCAATTTGATATATTTTTGGATGAAAATACTTCTTCAATAAAACGTCTCAAAGACATTGGAGAAAGCCTCATCTTTGAACCAAGAGGGTGTAATTTGCAGAGCGGAGAGGAGCCAAGATAAAGGGTTGTGGCCAAGCTATAGGCTACATTTTTGCAAGGGCTTAACCTCGAGACACAACTATTCTCAAAGAGGACATTCACTTTGGGAGTGATAAGGTCGCCATAGTGATCTTGAGGGAGGAACACCGGCTTCAATCGTCAACCTGAGAATATTATCTGCCGGGACACCCTAGTCTTTGAAGGTAAAAAAACTATCTTTGAATAGGGCAGCTTTTCTAGGGCCAGGTTTGCTATTTGTCTGTGTGTGTTAGAGAGAGTGAAGGCAAAGTGGAAAGGGTGCTGTTTTAAGAAGGACAGTGTTTCTACCTTCCTCCACTACCTCCTCATCGGTGCCTTCACAACATCCAAAATTTCTTATAGTTATGAAAACTGTAGGTACAACTGCTTAAAAACATATGAAAATTAAACTTAATTTGTATGCAAATCCTCAAGTCAGAATTCAATCCAAACTACTGGCTTTCAAGCAAGGGCGACATTTACTAGGAGCATTAAAGGTACAATAGAAATACCAAAAAGTATAACTTAATCACATTCAAGTGCACAGTGGCTTATAGCATAAAAGACATATTGAAAAGCAGAAAAGACATCTTTAAAATAATAGGATCACTGAGTTTGAATAGTCCTTTTGGGCCAGGGGTTCTCAACCTTTTAAATCTGTGCACCAAACCATGCCCTCAGACAATTGAGTGGGCTGGACTGGTGGTTCCCCTGCCATAACCGCTGCAGTAAAATGCATCCACAGCTGTTGTAAACACATCCACTTCTGGCAGTGGTGGTGGTGACAATGGGGGCAACATGAAATGGTTCCATGGGCCCATGGACTGTAGATTGAGAACCCCTGTTTTAGGTCATCAATTCCAACCCGCTTCTCAATGTAGGAATCTGAATCAAAGCAGATACATAATTTAAAAGTGAAATCATTATAGCTTTAAGTGGCACACACCCAAAAACTTGCTTTAAATGCTCACTCAGCCAAGCCACTTTTTTCCTCCATAAACTCAGTCTTCCTCATCTTCTGCCATGGTTGCTACATATCTCTGGTGTGCTGTGGAGTTGTTATTCCAAATGCACGGGCTATCTATTCTGGCTATTATGGCTTTCCTCCTAAATATCAACTACAGTATTAGCAATTTTTTCTGCATCTGGAGATACAGGGAACTAGCATACCAAGGAAAAAGATCAGGATCAGGAAGAGGGACACAAATTGAATCACACACCCTTTCTATTCTGTGTCTAACCAGAGCAATTTTGGGAGTGTTTGCCATTTTCAAACTAAATGCCTGTTTGCAAAACAGGGGTGGGGATAGGGATCTCCTGTCCAGGAAAATGACTGCATATCTCTCTCACACACACACCTCTGCCATGATCTCCCTCTTCCAAGGGTGAAATTGTTCCTGCAAAAAAATTCACATCTTCCAAAATTTAAAATGGCAGTTCTCCCTCTCTTTTTGTTTTTGTTTTAAAAAAAAATTCAACTTTAAAGTCTCATCTACAAACCATTTCAACTCTGATCTACAGCCTCTCTTTTAAGCATCTTTCTTTATAATTGTACATACATATACCCCATCAAACTCTTTGTGTATAACTAATAGAAACAGAAGATAAGATATATAGAAGCCTTGGATATGATACTTACTTATTTACCATGCCTTAAACCCCCACAACACACACACACACTTATCCCATTTAGGAACTTATTTTAATATTGCAGTATGTTTCAAGCAAGCTGATTGGTGTCAGACATTAATCCTACAGGAATGCTCTGCTTGTGTAATTAAAAATGACTCCAGGAAAAAAATCCATAGTGCTGACCTTGTGCTCCCCCCTGTTTTTCATTGTTAGTTGTAAAGCATTCAATACTGATCATTCTGTGGGGATTACAAACAACCATTGGTTCCTCCTCCCTGGTTGTTAATCCCAGCAAATGCTTGGAATTACAAATACGATTGCTTGATTTGCTGTGTGCTTTGACCTACTACATATTAATTGAAACACAGTTTGCTGAAAGTGTAATGCTGCGACTGAATAATGGGACATGCATGCTTGGAAAAGATCATTACCATTTGCACTAACCAAATTCAATCGCTATCACTGTTCCTAGCATGGAGAGGACCTGCTTGCCTCACAGTATCGTTGCCACTGTTATAAGCAAAAAGAAAAGAAAAGAAAAGAAGGTGGACAACCCTAGTTAAGTACTACCATGATTGAACACGTAGGGAGTGAAATACAGAGCTTGGCTACATGGGAGTTTATTATTTCTGTAGCCTGCTGCTACAATGGTTGTGACTGCTATTTAAAAAAAAAAACCATGACTATATGATGTTCTTATTAGAGCATTCTAACTCATACATGGGACTGCCATGGCTCAAGTGGCTAAGATGCTGACTGAAAGGCCAGGAGGTCAGCAGTTCGAATCCTGAGTACTGCAGGACAGAATTTGCTTCCATCTTTGTCCCAGCTCCTGCCAACCTAGCAGTTCGAAAGCAAGAAATTGCAAGTAGATAAATAGGGACCACTTCAGTGGGAAGGTAAACAGCATTCCATGCACTCCGGTGTTTAGTCATGGTTGCCACATGACCATGGAAATGCCTGCAGTAGCAGACAGCACTGGTTCTTTGGCATTGAAACACAGATGAGCACTGAACTCTAGAGTCAGATACAACTGACTTTCGAGCAAGGGAAACCTTTACCTTTACGTTTAACTCATACCTAACAGGAAACAATTCATTCCAGATTGGCTTAAGGTTTGAACCTACTGTTTATTTCAATGATTAAGTATTACAGTGGACTCTCGTTTAACAAGTAACTCACTTAACACAAAATTCACATAACAAAAGGAAATCCATTGAAAATAGTGGCTCAGTTAACAATTTTTCCCCAGAACGGATTAATTGGTTTTCAATGTATTCCAATGGGAAACCGTGTTTCAGTTAACAAATTTTGGTTTTCAATGCATTCCTATAGGAAATTGCATTCAATGCATTCCTATGGGAAATTTGCTTTACAAATTTTTCATAGTACGAAAGGTTCCAGAGAATGGATTAAATTTGTTAAGTGAGGGCCCACTGTATTTGAAATAAACACATTTTCTTGAAATGTGATGACCTAGATCGCACCAATGTTAAATTGTCCATAACAAGAAGTGGCTTTATAAATCAAGCCACTTTCAGATCTTGGCAAGTTAATCACTTCTCCTGCTTAGCAGAAGGAAGAGGAAGTGAAAAAAAATCTGTTTAATACGATCAATTTAAAATAAATAAATAAATAAAACCTTTTCTTTTCCTCACTGGTCTAGAAATCCAGTGAGAGAAAGAAAACATATTTTCAAAGTTTTTATAACTTGAACAGAAAAAAATCACTTCATCTGCCCTCTGCCATGCAGAAGTGGTTAATTAATTAGTTTTTGGAAGTGACTTGCTTATTAAGCCACTTCTAAATATTGACTTTATAATAGTGGAGCTTGAGTAGAATTATCTAATAAAATCTCACCATTCAAAAGGGATTTAGGATAGATCACTCCTGGGTGCTAATGTAGCTGCACCATCATGTTACCTAAATTAGAGTTTCTAATTAATTAATTAATAGCAATAGCTGGGTTTTCCCTGGTAGGAAACCAAAATGAGATGCAATAGTTGTTGAACCAAAGCAAATTTTATTAAAATCCAAAAAGAGAAAGTGCAGAAATAGTCCCCTTTCTAAAAACAAAATAAAAGAACCTGAGTTACAATCACAGCATTCATTTATAAGCAATGTACAAAAAGGAAAATATTCATTTTTACTTTATTGGTCAAAAGGCAGTTTAGCTAAGGCATTCTAAAATGTGATTGGTTAATTACTTAAAAGTTCTATGGTATCACCAAAATAATACAGAATATCCAAAGCACCCTTAAACTCACAAAAACGTTATAGAACAGGGATGGCCAACCTTTTCCCGCCACAGGCTGGACCATGCCCCCTCGGACAGATGTACAGGCCGGAGGCGTTGTTCCTACCACCACTTCCACCACTTCTGGAGGTGGCAGGTACAATCGTGTGTTTTCTGCTGTTCCAATGGTGGCGAGAGTACAGGTAGTGTGTTTTTGCAGCATTTTTTTGCTGTTTTTGCTACAGTTTTTGCGCTTCCAGGGCTATTTTGCAGCATTCTTGCAGCATTTTCACAGCGGGATCCTCACCATGGGCTGGATTAATTGGCACCATGAGCCTGTGGGCCATTGGTTGGGAACCCCTTTTATATAGAAAGTAGAGTTCTCTCTCAACCTAACCTCTACATTAAAGGGATGTACTGTATTGTCATTATCCCTACTTAACACCTCTAATAGATAAACAGTATGGCCTTTTGATATGTATCCTTCTCAGGCAGAAAAGGATATAGGAATGTTTAGCCCTTTCCTTTTCTCAAGTCTAAGTCTGCTACAAAGAAATGCCTAATGGACACTTGGGATATTTAAGAAAACAAAATGTATAGCTATTGAACTAAAGTAAATGTGTAGAAGTGTATGCACAGTAATTAATTGTGTATTGGTTCTTGCATCAGTTTTAGTGTGTGAGCTCAAATTTACAGAAAAACAACAAAAGACTCAAAATATGCTTTGAGTTTCTGTAGTACAATTACATGCATTTTGCACATGGACCATTGATTGTTTCATATTCTTTCTTTAAAAGAGTATGTAAACATCTACAAATTAGTCCAATGTCTTTAAAAAGCAACATAAGAAGTGGTGAACTGGATTGTTCCCCCCGCCCCCAGTACATTAGCAATATCTTGCTGTGAGAGAGATCCCCCCCCAATGTTGCTAGTAATCTTTGCAAGAAAGATCTTTTAAGCAAATGTGAATTGTTAATTTAACAGCATTTGAAATGAGCTTCAATGTATTTAACTATTACATCATACTGAGTTCAAGTGGAAGACTTAGCCGAAATCTCTTCAGTTTTAATTTTCAGGACTTCTCTCAAAGAATCTTGAGAGTTATAATCAGGTGAGGTGCTGAAATTCTTCCTTAGTGAGCTATGCCCTCTCAGCCGCCTCTCTCCAAAGAATTATAGTTCCTAGGTTTCTCAAGAATGTAAAAAAGCTATTAACTCTATCCCTCCCCCAATGAAATCAGGATGAAAAATAGAATGCATACCAGACTGGATAAAGGCTGAAGACAGAACCTTTCAAAAAGCCTGCAAGTGGGGAAGATTGTGTGAAATTGAGATCTTGGCCTTTCCCTATGCTCCTTCCAACCTCCTTCCTCTGATGAGCCATTAGTAAAGGACTCTGAGTCTGATGGCTCAAGTGGTTCAAATGCTGAATTCGAAGACTGGAAGGTCAGAGTGAGCTCCCATCTCTGTCCCAGCTCCTGCCAGCCTAGCAGTTCAAAAGCAAGAAATTGCAAGTAGATAAATAGGGACCACTTCGGTGGGAAGGCAAACAGCATCTGTGCACTCCAGTGTTGAGGCATGCCTGCCACATGTCCACAGAAATGTCTGGAGACACAGAACTATAAAGGTCTCCCTTGCATGAAGCCTAGTTGTGTTTGACTCTAGGAGATGGTGCTCATCTCAGTTTACAGCCAAAGAGCCAGCGCTGTCTACATCTATAGATGTTTCTGTGGTCAGGTGGTAGGCATGACGAGATGCTGGAGTGCACATAACGCTGTTACCTTCCCACAAAAACAGTACCTATTTATCTACTTGCATTTTCTTTCTTTCAAATAGCTAGGTAGGCAGGACTTGGGACAGACGATGGGCGCTCCCTCCCTGGGAAGGGTACAGTTAAAGATGCATGGTAGGATTACTTATTTCACTGTACACCATTATCTTTTGGAATTGTTATTCTGGCCAAGGTTCTGCTGTAATTCTTGGCTTGAAGGCTCTTCTAAATGTTTTCCCTTTCGAAACATCCCCTTAATTCTTCTGAACAGTTGGAATAATTTTAGCTTGAAAATATCCAGTAAGAGACAAACCTTTGTGCTTCTTTGTTTCACCTTTATGCCCAACAAAGGGCTTCCCTGAACTGTGACCCATTGCTGGCATCACAAAAGAAAGGGAAATGATATTTATTTTCCCTCAGACAAATACTTATAGCCAGCTAAAACATTTAACAAAATGATATTATGAAGGATAAGGAAAACAGCATCAGTTCTAACCAAGAAACAACAACAAAAGGAACTAAATACCATTGCTTTTAGTTAAGCCTATTTCAGGTAAACATTCCAACAATAAATCTTTTACTGTATCTTTTTTTAAAAAAAAGGCAATAGTTCAAGAACAATTTATACCAATTTAAAACCCATAAGCAACTTCTTGTCTCTGAACATATCTGGTTTGATTAGTCACCTTATCTTTTATAACGTCTCCATTTTTATGATACCAAGTAATATTTGATGGCTTCACTGGAACTAGTTGCCTCCCTTCCCTATGCAGTAATTCTTCATTTTCCTTTGTGTACATTTCTAATACTGCCAGTATACATAATGGGATCTTTTCATGATTCAAAAAAAAAATAGCCAGATATTTAATTGTGTGCATGTATTTCCTACCCCTCTCACTGTAACTCTCTCTTCCATTTTCTTTCTGTGGTATCTCAGTCCCTGTTTGAGGTGAATCTTTTTTTGTTAGCCACCACTTTTTTTGAGATTATTAGACCCATTTTGGTCTGAATTCAGACCTGAGATTGGCACTCCAGCAGACTGGATTAGGGCTCTGAGTGATTATATAAATAATCAGAATGACATCAAAACACTACATAACTGGTCAGATTCAAGACTATAAGTAGGGTGGGCCAACCTGGATTTTGCTGTTTGACACTAGATTTAGAGGGCAAGTTGCAACATTCTTGGGGGAAATGCCTGTTTTGGAGAACTTAATGGTCTAATAAAAGTATAATTCATCAATGTTTTTGGATTTTGTACAAGGATCATATATCTTTTTCTTCCTTTTTTAATTGTTATATTGGAGGCCAGTAAGCCTTACTTGCTGGCCTCCAATACAATAATTTAAAAGGCCCACCCTACTTAGAACCAGTAAGTCTTGCTTGAAGATTGGAGTTCGAGACCCAAGTACTGCACGACAGAATAAGCTTTCATCTCTATCCTATCTCCTGCCAACCTAGCAGTTTGAAAGCAAGAAATTTCAAGTAGATAAGTAGGTACCACTTCAGTGGGAAGGGAAATAGCATTCTGTGCACTCCAGTGTTGAGGCATGCCTGCCACATGTCCACAGAAATGTCTGCAGATGCAGACAGAGCTGGCTCTTTGGCTATAAACAGAGATGAGCACTCAACACTAGAGTCAGATACAACTGGCTTTTGAGCAAAGGTGACCTTTAAGCCTTGCTTGACCATACTTTGGAAGAATGGCATTCACCATGCAGAACAGTCTTTCCACTGAGTTTAAAAGGCTGGCATTTTCTGGATGGTTCCATTTATTAAAAAAAGACATTTTTCTGATTAGCCTGGGAGAGGAATTGGTAAAAAGTTCTGAAAAGAAAAAATCATGAATATCACTTTCAAGGGTCAGCTTGCAGTAAGACAAAAAGGGAGCAAAAATTGTCTATCTGTGCAGTGCAGAATAAAACAGTGAACATAATGGTGGTAATCCTATTATTATCTTTTTAGGCCAGTGTAATTAACTAGGTGTATGCCTGGTGTGTGGTGGTCCATGGGGTTGCAAAGGGTCAGAATCAGCTGTGCAGCTGTAAATTTAGAAGTAGGAATAAGATTTTATATTGCATACCAATTCATGTGACTTGATGTGGAACAGCAAATTCCTACACCAAGTTCTAAATGTATGGCAATTTGCCACTAAGATTTATGGTATGCATGATAACATTAATGAGTGTGACTAATAGAATACTAAAATACTAAATATATTAAACATATGTATGCATATACATTTTAGACAGACAGATACAGATACATACAGATACAGTAATACCTCAGTTAACTCTAAGACTTGGTTCCACAAGTTTTGGTGTTATCCGATTTTTAGTGTTGTCCGATGCATGTTAAAATCCTATGGGATGGATCGGATAACGTTAAAGCTCCATAGAGATACATTGTAACCGCACATGCTTTAGCAGTTGTTATCCGATCCATCCCATAGGACCTTAACGTTATTCGATCCAATTCTCCTCCCCAGATTACTTAACGTTATGTGATTTTAGCGTTATCTGAGGTAGACGTTATCTGAGGTATTACTGTACAGGTTCAATTCATGTACTGTATATTTAAAACAGATAAGGGGAAAATACTTTTTTTACTACAGCTCCTGAAATACCCTTGTCAGTATGCCGACATTGACTGGGATATTCTGAAGGTTGTAGTCCATACAATATTAATTTGCTTCTGAAAGGTGATCAGATGAAAGCAAAAATCTAAGAGGGCATTTGTTTAAGTATTAGACTCCTTCTTTGTGTTGAATTATCGTCAGTTAACATGTGGCCCCTGTGAGAAATTTGTCACAATGACTGAGAACTGACCAAAGATGCTGAAATGAAGCTATTAAGTAAAGAGTAATGAATCAGGGCCGAGACGAAGTGTCCATTAGCATGCACCAGGGGGATAGTTGTTTGGGCTCAGTTTTATTTTACAACATTATTGATTCTAAAAGAGCAAGTAAATAATACTTTGTTTTAGTCTACAGGTGACACTAAAACAGAGATATATACCTATACCAAGTGTTATTCTTCTTATTCTGCTGAATCCAAATCGGAATATTGGTGATCCTCATGACGATCAGCCATGGAGACTTTCCTGAGACTATAATGCAGTGGTCTTTCATCTGCCTTCCACATCACAGTATGACACCTGTACCACTGATCCAGTTCTATGAGTCACTTTCTGATCCTGAGCCCTTTTGGCATGCAAAGTTCTCATCATCCCCAAGCCAGTATTGATGAAGCTGCTTTCCTCCATCAAGACGGATTCAAGTGAGATTTAATCTACTTCCCTGTGGACTTTGGTACCCAAGCCCTTAGGGTACCAAACTCAGGGTTGTCAGGTTAGTTAACCTGACATTTGGTGTTGAGTTGCTGGCACTATGGTCTACTCTATTACCATAGCAGGATGACCTGGCCAGACAGTGAGAGAAATTCTATTGAAAAGCAGCAGTCATCAAATAGAGTTGAATAAAATGTGGATATGATGCAGTTACAATGCCAGAAATAGGATCGGAAATCATCTATAGATGAAACAGAAGAGTAGTCTATTCTGGCTTGTAAATGCTAATACAATGTAAATACAATGGTATTCCCTGTGGCAATGTATGGTTGTGAGAGCTGGACCATTAGGAAAGCGGAGCGCAGAAAAATAGACGCCTTTGAGATGTGGTGTTGGAGGAGAGTTTTGAGAGTACCCTGGACAGCGAGGAGAACAAATGGGTCAATCTTAGAAGAAATCGAGCCTGACTGCTCCTTAGAAGGTCAAATAATAAAGATGAAGCTAAAATACTTTGGACATCAAATGAGAAGAGAGGATTCACTTGAGAAAGCCTTGATGCTTGGAGGGGTAGAGGGCAAAAGAAGAAGGGGCCGGCCCAAGATGAGATGGCTAGATGGTATTGTGGAGATAATGGGCACAGAGCTGAGCGAGTTGAGGGGGATGGTGGAGGACAGGAGTGCCTGGAGGACAGTGGTCCATGGGGTCGCAGAGGGTCGGAATCGACTGTGCGACTGAACAACAACAAAAAAAAATACTAACAATGCCTAGTTTAACATTGAAAGAAAATTTAGAGCATAAAATGCTGATCAATTTTATATTTACACTGGTACTTTGCATAAGTATCAGATGTGTCAACTATCTATCTATCTATCTATCTATTGATCGATCGATCGATCGATCGATTGATTGATTATACTTATACCCCACCCATCTAGGAGATTTTCCTACTCTAGGTGGCTAACAACACAAAACTCACACATTAAAAACAGTCGCAATGTTCTTAAAAGCCTCTTTAAAAAGGAAATATTGTAACTGTTTTTTAAATATAGGTAGGGATGGGACCTGGTGCAGCTCAACTGGAAGAGAATTCCACAAACTTGGTGTCACCACTGAAAAGGCTCTTCTCTGAGTCACGCCTTCCCTTGCCAATCTCGAGGTTGGCACCTGGAGCTGCGCCATCTCAGAGGAATGAGTGATGCAGGTTGATGTCCTGAGGGGAAGACTTTCCAATTCATTTATTTGAATTTATTATTTATTCATTTATATGAGACTAACGTCCTCTGGCCGGGAGGAGGAATGGACTTCAGCTGCTTGTGCTGTGCTGTTTTTCTGACTGTAAGCTGCTCTGAGTCGCCATGGTGAGTGGGCAGCAATATAAATCTAAATAAATAAATAAATAAATTTAGTCAATCAGATATTACATTGTATCTGTTCTTCATTTCGGAATTGCATAGCAATACAAAAATTAAGATAGCTCCAATGCTCAGCTCTTTGTAACTAAAAAGAAATGACACAAAAAGAAAAATGGGGTTGAAGGGGGGGAGAGAAATGATAAAACTTAGTTACAGTTTCTTCTGTTAATGATATTTCTCAGCCTTCTGAAGTAGCTGCTGGATGAAAGTTATGGTGAGGCAAGGCTAAATAGTCCTTGCTTTCTCAAAAGTGCTGATATTTACCCTACTTTCTTTCTTTATATCTTCTTCACATTGATCCATCAAGAAAGGACATGTGTGCTAAAATATATAATGGAGCACTGAACAGCATTGATCTTAGAAAGCTAGGATGCATTCAATGTTCAATTAACATCTACTGTCTTTGGCTTAGTTCTTTTGATTACATGTGGGTATCTGTGAGGTTCTCTCAGGACACTGTAGTTACATGGAAAGGAAAAGATGAATGGGTGCTACAACTTTGATCAAAATTATTGCTCTCTATGAGAAACTCAGCAAAAACTTTTAAGGAACTTGGTAACATTTAGCAGTAGAGATGATAGATTGGCAGTAAAATTCAATTAAAGTGAGATTTTGAATCAAATTTGGAGGATTTTTGCTATGCAAAATAAACTGGGAAATTTTAAAGAAACATTGGCAAATCCACAGTATAAAATTTTCCTAGAGTAAATGTGAAGAGAGTGGATAAAGCTCCTTGAAGAGGCTTGTAATTATCAGGCTGACTTTTGGTCTGTCTCCATTGGTCACATATAATGGAAACAGTCAAAAGAGAATGATTCTGCCCATACCAAAAAAGTAGAAGACCTAACAAGGGCCAGTAAAATGTGGATATGAGTGCTCTGGGGATGATTTGACTCATTCCAGCAGTTATATGATCTCTGTCAAAAGATGTGAAACAAATCATTTCTTGAGTGTTCCAAACAACAAATTAAATACCTGCCTGATTGTATTCTTAGTTAGGTTCCTTTGTTATTGGTCCTAAAATTGCTACAGTCTTTACATCATTTTCAGTGATTAACACAAGACCTTGATGATTTTAGAGGATTTTCCTATGTTGATGTAATGTATTGCATATGTTGGTGGGGGTTTTTTAAAAGAAAAAAAAATGTAATGTTGCATCTTATTATTCTTTCTAGTTCTATGGTACTTTCAATCTGAAGTGCCTCAAGGACTCACTACATGGAAGAACAATTTTAAAAGCATGCTAGATAAATCATAGCTCATAAAATACTATATTCAATTTGTCAACCGCAACCATTGGGGAAGCAGATAATCTGAGGAGGAAAAAAAGCAAATGAGAACAAAGCAAAACAGAACTTACATGTTCATAGTACTGGTGTTGTGGAAATTAGTCTACAGTCATATACTTTTTATCACAGACTGTCTACGCATAATGGAATAGGGCTCAAAGTTTGCTTCCATCAATTGAAAGCAATTAATTATTATAAGAAATAATTAAATAAAATTGTGCTTACAGTTTTTTATGCTGCAACTGCTTCAATGTGAAAACTGCTTCAACCCACCTTGATAAAATGAACATGTCTGGTTCTAAATAGATTTCAACATAGTTGTTTCGCACATGTAGGCATCTTTCTTTTGCTACATATGAACATAATTCTCTAAATTGGCTTCATTCCTAGTCTTTAAAATTATACCACAAGGGTGCACTTTATCCCATGGCTGTTGACATAAAATCTATCTGTGTGTAATAAAACTGCAAAGCAGGACCAATGTGAATTGCCTGAGGATGTAAAAACATCATGCCTGAGGATGTAAAAACACCATGCAAAACTAGAAGATCTTCATGTCTGATTTAACAAGTGGAGAACTTTAATAGAGATATATAAACAGTATAGTACAGTAGCTGGCAACATTGTCATTCGGAGATTAACCACCTGGTAGGAGACATCAGGAAAATAATTCTCATACACTTGCATATTATCCCATAACTGTTCTAACCTTGAACTGTAGGAATATAGGCGATCTTCTTGTAAAGATTAATTGGTTGAATGAGAGAAGCCCCTTTTTAATCAAATCTACTTTCTCTATATACAATGTAATAAATCCTCCCACTAATCTTTAATAGACATTTTGATGTGCTTGCAACAGGGAACATTAAAGGATGTGATAACTTTTTAACTGTCCAAACAAGCTTTATCTTATTCCTGGTTGGTAAAAACTGGTATGAGAGAAAAACACATAGTGTTTCTGAATGAGGAACTCAAAAAATTAGGGAAAATAAATTAATAATAAAAACAATTAAGAGAGTAAACAAAACAAACAAAAACATAAAAAAAACATTGTGGCATGTTAAAGACTAACTGCTGTATTTAAATGTGAGCTTTCATGGACCAAATCCACTTCATCAGACATAAGATTGAGACCTCATGAGTTGGCCACTGTAACATTATGCTCTTTAAAGTGAGGTACAACTGTATTTGATCTTGAGCCAGCCATTCTTTGTGCACCTAACCCATTTAATGGGGATGCAGTGATGAGAAGAAGAAAATGAGGAAAGTCATGTGTACTTTTTCAAGCTTATTGCAAGAATTGTAGGTTATAAATGCAATTGAATAACTAAAGGATTTATCAGATCAACAGAGTTCTTCATGTCATATGTTCTGTTTGTATCATGTATGCCTATGCTGAACCACATTCTTGATCAATGGAATGCACATGTGTCTTACCTGTACATGTAAACTACAGAATAAATTGGATCCAGATTCAATGTTTTGTAAACAGAAGAGCTCCTTCCTTCACTGTGGGTACTGAAATCATGTTGGTATTTCACACAATAAGAGAGGGCATTGATCTCCCTGACTATCATTTTTCCCTTGCAGTCTCCAACATTGTGCTCTGTGCTGGCTTACAAGGAACAACTTTTCAGAAGGAAGAGATGACTGACAAATGAAGGAGGGGAGATTGAGGGACATTGTTGCCTTCTTGCTTTCTTCCGTCACAAGCAGAACTAAGCTCAGGATGTCCACATCCAAAACACTGACTGAAGAAAGGACTTGTCTTTCAAGAGCCAGTTAAGAAATAACTTTTATGACCAACATTTTAGAGGTCTTTTGCTCTTTCTTTGCACTTTCTTTTTATCAGTTTTTAATATTTAATTTTGTTCACTGCGGTGTAAACCATGTGTTTTTATGTGGAGAGCTAGCTATCATGGTTCTAGGAAGAAGGGAGAGAGATAAATCCAGGTGATGACGATGAGAAGGCGAACAATAGATTTATGTGCATAAGGGAATTGTCACATGTGGAAACAGATCAGATTCCAGACTGCTTATGGAGATCAACTTCCTGGCAATCACAACACATACAGGAAATTGTGTTCCAGCTTGAATCCAATCTGTGTACAGTTATCGGGCCATAGCAACTTCCTGTCATATAGAAGAGTCACTTTAAGGCTTCCTGCAAAGTCAATCACATTCTGGGTGATTGGATGTGCTCCTTCCAAGCATTCAGATTGTTCCCTTAGATGAGCTAGAACGGGGGTTCTCAACCTATGACCTGTGGGCTGGCCTCAGCCCACATTGCTACTTCCACTGCCACCCCACTGCTGCCTCAATCCTTGTCCCCTCCGTTTGGCTTGGCATGTCCCTAATGGTATTCCATTACAACATCCACCCTCCTATGGATCACCATTAAGGACAAGCCAATCCAAGTGAAGGGGACAAGGATTGAGGTGGAAGTGGAAGCGGCGATCAGCGCGAGGGCATGGGCCAAATGACTTGATTCTCCTCCTCCTCAGCTTCCGCACCCATGTGGGCTAGCCCCCACCAGGAGGAAATGCTCATATGCCACCTGCTTGTCTGTCCTGCAGCCAGTCTGAGGCAGCCCCAGGCCAAGCTGCACCAACTTACTCCAGTGCCGGAGCCTTGGCTGCAGGGAGGAACCAAAGGGTGAGCAGAGACAGAGCCTTTCACCACCCCAGATGTCTTGTGCAAAGGTTGGAAAGACAAGGTGGGCACCACCTTTGCATCCTCTCCTTCCTCCTCACCTGGTATGGTAAGCAGGGATGTGGTGTGTGGGAGAGTGGTGTGGACTTGGAGTGGTCCTGCCGGTTGTGGCAGTGGTGGGAGTGGGAGTAGTGTGGGCTCGGGGTGGTCCCTCCACCACCACCAACACAAGCGGTGGCGGCGGCAGTGGCAGGACACCAGTCCAGATTGCCAACAGTCTGAGGGGGTGTGAACCAGGCCCCGTTTTAAAAAGGTTGAGGACCTCTGAGCTAGAAACACTATTTGCATAGCTTTTGTAATTACATTTCTCAGTGATGTCGTTTACTACATTATTTTATCTTAGATAAAATAATGTAGCAATATTGTATCAATTTATATCAGAAATAGACATATAACACACATAAGGCTAACTAATCTTTATTTTTATAAGCTTTCATGTATCTAAGTGCACTTCTTCACATGAATGGAGTAGCCACATCTCTGAATGGAGTATGAAACATATTATCATGTTATAATGATCACTACAATGTTATTGCTATAACTCTTTCAGTCCTCTTTCATTTGCATTTACAACTCCATTGTTAATAAACTATTATAATTATTCTGTTCATCAATTTAGGGCAGTGGTGGCAAACCAATGGCACACATGCCAGAGGTGGCACTCGGAGGTCTCTCTGTGGGCACCTGTGCAGTCATCCCAGTACAGAGTTTGCCATGCCCCTCTGCCCAGCAGCTTAATGGGAGTACAGTACTTTCTCCCTCTCTCAGCACAGAGTTTCACCCCACCCCTCTGCCCAGCAGCCTAATGGGAGCACTTCCTCCCTCCCCCAGCTCCGAGTTTATCCTGCTCCTCTGCCTAGCAGCCAAATAGGAGCGCTTCCTCCCTCCCCCAGCACAGAGTTTGCCCCATCCCTCTGCCCAGCAGCTCAAAGGGAGCATTTCCTTCCTCCCCTGTTGCTGTGCTGGCAGTTTGTGACAAATAAGTGGGTTTTGGGTTGCAGTTTGGGCACTCGGTCTCAAAAATGTTCGCCATCACTGGTTTAGGGAGTACTTTTCTTTTCTGTTGGATCTGAAGGACCCCCACCCTTTTTCTAAAAATGGTGGGGGTTTTTTTGTTAATCATTTCAGAGGTATAAATTCAAGGGGGGAAAATAGACTGAACAATAATGACAGAATTCTCCACTGTGTTATGGGCAAAGACTATTATGGCTGGGAATCCTTGTTGCTATAATAATTTCCATTCATAATAAATACATTTTAGTTCACTCTAGTGAAAAGCAGAAAAGTAGGATGGGAATAATACTGCAAGAGAAATCTTCCATAAAATGTAGGAAGAGGAATGAAAAAAAGAAAGAGGGGGAGGGAAATCAATATTTACTTCATAAATATCCTTTTAAGCAGGAAGGGCGGTATAGAAATTGAAATATAATAATAATAACTGGGGATCTCAGCTGGGACAAAGGGCATTTTTCAGATTATCCAGCACCTGAGGGTTTAGACATGGTACGGAGTCTGTTCAAAGCAAACAGCCTGTGTATTTAACTTTTTAAAGTACAGTGGTTATGTATCATAAAGGTTGTTATAGAGCAGGGGTTCCCAATCCCTGGTTTGCAGGCCTAATCTGGCCCATGCATATCATTAATCCAGCCCATGGTGGCCACCCGGGCACCTCTAGACCCACCCCTCACCACTGGAAGTTGAAATACATCACTTACCGTGGCAGTGGTGGTGGGCATTGCAATGATTTTGTGGGTTTTGGGGTAGGCTCTGCTGTTTCCCAGGACAGTGGAAGGATTTTTGGAACATGTTTGCTCCAGTTTGGGATTTTTCCATCACTTCTTAGCTGCACTTCGCCAGCTGTAGCATGATAGTGGGCAATTTCCAGTGCCGTGCGAAGCTTATGTCAGTCCCTGGGATCCCAGCATGGAATCAGGAAGTTGGCCACGGTCACACTTTAGCTGCCAAAGCATAGCCAAGAAGTGACAGAAAAATCCCAAACCAGAGTGAACATGCTCCGAAAAGCCTCCCGCTCCCCTGGGAAGTGGTGGAGCCTGACAAAGAACCTGCTAAAATGGCATTATTTCTGCTGTCCCTGCCACCACCGCCACCACCGTCAATGATGCAGATGATGCCGAAAATGCAAGTAGTGGGCACAGCCACGCCTCCAGCCCCCACAGTTGAGCATGATGGTGGGAACTGGTCCTTGGTGGGAAAATGTAGGGAACCCCTGCTACAGAGGATTTTTAAATAAACTGCTTAATGGGTTTTTTTAAAAAATTGAAAAAACCTCTGTATCTCCCTGTAGTGGTAATTTTGGAAAAAACAAATTTGAAAGTTGAAGTGTGGGAACCCCAAGGATACTGGGAGTTCCTCAAACCTGTGTGGCCAAAAGGGCCAGATCAATCCACTGAAGATGAGTGAGTGCAACCAAGAATACTCTGAAGAAAATATATGTCTTCACATGTGGAGGAGTAGAGAGAGAGAAGAGGATCTAGCCAATCCTGTTCTGACTTTCAAGGTACTGTAGATAGCTGCATATTCTTGGAATCCGTACATTTCCTTCTTGGTCCTCTCCAAGGGAGAACAAAGGACACAATCGGCCTTTGTTCTTTTCAAGTGAGAGGATATCATCTTTCCTGTCTCACTGTATTTCCTTAATACAGGTTTCCCTCCCCCCAGAATAGGATGTGCATATGTGATTTATTTTATATAAAAAAAAACAGGAAATGTGTTCTAATCATTCTGAAATTAAGAGCCTAAACACACATGTTTACAACACACATGTTTACAAAACTGGCAAGAAAGATCACTGGAAATCACACCGATCACTGGAAAGAACACTGAGACCACACAGGAAATGAGAGTTCTGCTGGTGGGAAATTTATTTTAACCCAAGAAGCTATACTTTGAGAGCTGATACATCCATGACTTAGAACTGCACTATATATAAAGTATGAAGCATCCTTGCCCAACCCCATGTTGCCAAACAACGGTGTATGCAGTGGCGTCACGTGGGGGGGGGGCAGATGCCCCGGGCAGCGGATTTCAGGGGGCGGCAAAATGTCCCCACCAGTTTGGCCTCCCTCTGCCTGGGGCCGGGCTTAGGAAGCAGGACTTCCCAGGCGGAGGGCGGCCGTTTTGCTGGCGAGCACTGCTCGCCTCGGTCCACCTGGCTGGCCGTTGGGGGCTCTCCGCCGCCCGCCCTTGGCGGGCGCCCTGCGTGCACGTATCCGCACACGCTGCTCGCCTCCGCCCGCCCAGCCACCCACCCAGCTTGCCGTCAGACGGGGCGCTCGTCGGGGGTGGGTGGCGCTGTGGCGGGGAGCCCCTGGCGGCTGGCTGGGCAGGAGGAGGTGGGTAGCGTGCACGTGCACGCGGGCCGCCCGCCAGGAGAGCCCCCGACGGCCAGCCGGGCGAGCGAGTTGCCGGAGGTGGAGGTGCGCTTGTTGGGGGTGGGTGACGGAGGGCCCCTGGAGGGCGAGCGGGCGGAGGTGTGCGGCGCGCGTGTGCGTGCCGCTATTCAGCAGGGGGGAGCCTTCTGCCTGGGTCCGGGGGGGAGGGGCGGCGGCAGCGGGGAGCTGGGGGGGGGCGGCGATTTTCTTCTTTGCCCCAGGCGGCTGAACACTGCGCGACGCCACTGGGTGTATGTCTGTTTTCCTGAAGGACTTACATGGATGTGGTTAGCAGCAGTTGTGACAGGCATATTATTGAAAATAAAGATATACTGTACAGTTGATCAATGATTTATTTATTTTTAACATTCATGTGAAGCTGCTGGATGAACTCATATAGAGGTTGGGAGTAGCAGATAATACACAACCCTCTTTCTTTTCCATCATTGACAGTGGATGCTGCTTGCATGCTGGACTGTTACTTGGCCACAATAATGGACTGGACAAGGATGAAGAGGTTGAAATTAAATCTAGACAAAAAGGAGATCATTTTCTTGAGAGGATCACCTGATAGATTTATATTAACTGGCTTTGCCTTGACAGGGTTATTCTTCCCATGAAAGTCCAGGTTTGGGACATGAGTTATGTTATGTATTTGGCTATCTCTATGAAGAAGCAAATACAGTAAAACCCCTACTTACGTAAAAAGTACATTCCATAGGCTTTTACTTAACTCGAAGCAAACCCATAGGAAAAAATGATTTTTTTCCTTAACTTGAAGCAAACCAATAGGAAAATGATATTTATGTAAATTGAAGCAACCCCATAGGAAAAATGATATGTTTACTTAACTGAAAGCAAACCCATAGGAAATTATGTCATGTAAATTGGGACATTTATGTAAATCAAGACATGATTTTAGTGTAAAAATCATTATGTAAGTCAAATTTTATGTAACTCGAGACATATGTAAGTTGGGGTTTTACTGTATCTGAATCCTGGTTGAAAAGGTTAGTTAAATATACTAAACTGGATAGCCCATCATTAGTTGCATGGAACAAAGTAAACCTAAAGTTCAAGGCCATCTCTGTTATTAGACAAAGGGAGGCTATTTTCTCAGGCAGTTCATGTTTGACAATTTATTCCCAGTCCCTGGAATTTCCTTGGTCTCAGCCAGCAACACATATTGGGTTGGCCTTGCCAGACCTGAATCAGTACCCAAGATTTACATATTGTTCTGAACATTCATCCACCCAATTTTGATTATTAATTCTTCAATTTTCCCATCAAGAGGACCAAAAGTGGTTTAAAATACAAAAATGGACAATATAAAAAGATAAAAAGGGACATTAATTGCAATACTAAAAAGTTAGGAAACCAATATCCTTTTAAGACTAGTGAACACACCTGGCCTCATTTGGATTTCAGAAGTTGTACAAGCTTAGATTTAGCTGGTGTTTGGATGAGAGGCTACTGGAAAATCCTGGGAACATTTCAAGGCAGGGCTTGTAAAGAATCCTTCCTAAAACACTGAGGAGCCATTGCTAAACACAGTTGAGTCAGAATAAAGTATGTTTCAAATGAATCATTTTATGTAGCACTGGGATAACTTCTATTCTCCCCTAACCCCATCAGAAACCAAAATATGCTGACTCTGGGTGATTTTTATTCTTTTCTATCAGCTAGTTTATAAATTCCAATGGCATAGTTTTGATTTATGAAGCCTATTTCTTTATCTGATGCATGCCAAGCAAGTGAAATGTACCTTCCACATTTCTGTCCTGTTGCACACTTTGATCTGGGTGATCATGGGCTTTTCTTCTACATCAAATAATCTGTGGGAAAGAAAATTATACAAAATAGAGCCTTCTGCTTCTGTGTGGGAAATTGGTTGATTCAACAGACATGGGATCCAACCTCATAAGAGAGCATGAGAAAACATAATCTGCTGATATGAGAAGCTCTATTCAGCATAGATTTCTTAAACTCATGAAACCAAGCAAGTATTCAAGCAAGACTGATATCTTTGAATAATATAACTCCACAACTCTGAAAAAAGGTTATATATTTCAGTAAATAACAGCTTGATTTTTAGTCACAGTATTACTGCTTATAAATTAAGAGTGGTATTCATGGTCCTCTTGGATAGCTCCTTCAGCAAGACTGAGCCAGGAGGGTCCAAACCTGCAGACAGTGGATCCTTGGCAGGATAAAGGCACCCCCTACTTGACTTTGGACTATCAGGCATCCAAGAGTTTTAACTCTCTTTGAATGGTGGCTCTATACCAAAGTTGTTGAAGTAAGCTGGAGCCCCCCCCCACACACACACACACACAAACACCAGAGAATGTCACTGGAAAATGGCACGAAACCAGCTTTTTTTTTGGGAGGGGGGGCAGGCAATATGCTTGACTGCATGGAGAAAAGGTCTGCAGGGAGGTCTCTTTGAACAAGGAGCCTACATCTCAGATCCTCTTTCAATTAGCCAATTATATGTATCTCAGTTCTAGATGGCATTTTGAAACTGGTATTGGTAACTTGTTGGACAAAATTATAGCACCAGACCTTGACTATACTATTAACTCTGGCAATGTATGACTTTCACTATGCTTATTGGAATCTCCTGTACAGTACTTGATTTTCCTGACTCTCCAATAGCACTTTGTTTGGTAGCCCTCTGCTTTGCCTTTCAATCCCGATGCCTCTTGCTTGTGCCTGCCTATTGCTTTTTATGTTTCTGCCTTCCAAGTTTTCCCCCTTGGGCTCACCCCACATAGAAGTATGGCACCTGAGAAGAAACCTTGCTAAATTTTCTTCCTAAATATTGCTAACTACACATGATCAACATATACAGATGGATTGTCAAATTAATCAGAAGGCTGCAAATAGCCCATTCAATGCTTCCATTTTTTTCAAGTCTGTGCAAGAAGGTAGCAGTCATTGTACTGTAATTTGCAAAAAATATAGATCTCAGAAATTGAGCAAAATGTTTTCTTGCAAATATAAAAATTCTTGCCATGCAGAATTAAAGAAAGAGAATACCACCTTCTTACAGATAACAGGAATATATCTATCTCTCCTACACAATGGATGTATGTTTGTGTGGGAGTGGTTCTGGCTGCTGCTGGTATATCTAATCTGGTTAGACAATTTCCTTGTGCATGAGCAGGTACATATACAATGGCTTGTGCAAGTTATGTCAGAGCCTAAAATGGAGCAGCAAATAGCACCATACGCACAATTCAAGATGTATAGCATCTATACCTAGTGCCTTTAATTCTGACGGATGAAAGAGAAAACTGCAAATGCTTGTCTCCCTTGACTGGTAGTAAAAATGCAGGAAAAAATACTAAATAAATTAACTGATGATTTCAACCCTGTCATGTGTAGCTTCACTCTGTCCAACAGTAGGGTCACTCTGTATATTCAGATACCTGAACTATGTATACAGTGCATAATTGCACTGAAAGTATTTTTACTCTCTAATTCTAGAATAGTATAAGATTATAATATCATACAATGTGATTAAGAGTTTTTTCTCTCTTTTTCTTTCTCCCCACAGCTGTATGATCTACAACAATATGTTACACAGGAAATTGCCTTCTGTTCTGGGTTGATATGAAAGCTAAAGTGCAGTAATTAAACTGGTGTTGTTTCAGAAAGATTTGGCTGTTCTACAGGAGATATTGGACACCATGAATGGCCATTGTCTTTCACAGGTGCCTAAAATAATTTGAGGTCTGCAAATGGAAGCCTGGAACAAAAAAATATCCAAGGAAAAAATAAAGGGGGAGGGCTTCTTTCTTAGAGTTGAAATAAATATCTCACAAATTTCCATCAGAATAAGTCCTTGTTGAACTTTCTCCAAGTGTTTTCTCAGTGCTTATGCATTCTTCAAACATTTGATACCATTTTTCATTGTTAATTATATTTCTTTCAATATCTTATATCTATACTTTCTTACTCCAGGACACGATAAGTTGCAGTAGGCTTAAGTACCCATGTGTTTCAATTTTTTTAATTTTTCTATTTCTATTGGTCATCCTACACTCATTAACTCCTGGAGTCTAATTAACGTGTTCCATCATCAGTGGGCCATTTGGAAACATTGTCCGACTATATACCTCTGGTTTCAGCTGGGTGTGCTGATAACATCTTGTTTTTCTGAATTTGCACTTAAAGTTTCCTGAATTTAATATTTAGGCAAACTTTTAATGGATACAAAAACCAACTACAATTACAAACTAGGAGGTCAGGTATAGTTCCTATAGCAAATTATGTTTTTTTTCTGTTCACAGCAACATAAGGAAGATATTGCATGAAATAAACAACATGCAGTTTTCCCCTGACCTTACTGTTTTTTGATGGGTCACAAGGAGAGAAAATTAATCATTTTGTGACCATTGTTAACCATATGCCCCAGGGTGAGAAGCCTGAATAGAGCAGGGGAGAGTAAGGTTTTCATCCTCAGTGTGAACACTGAAAGAAAGAACTGTACATAAATTTCATTTCAAAGAAGTTAAATTGTTATCTTGCAGTTCTTAAAGACTACTTCTTTGGATTTCTGTGTTGCAACAGTGTGAACCAGGTTTTACACAAACCGGATATCTATGCTTCCTACAGTTTTACACTTCTACTTTGGCAGTACTTCAAACCAGAAATGAGAACTATCTTTAGTGAGCCACTAAAGATGTGCTAGGTGGAATATTTTTGTCCAAGTACTTTCCAGCCTCTCTGAGGATGGTGACAAGTTATTCATATGTTGCAACCATGTGCTCACATTGCTCCATGAAGCTTCTGTGTCCCATATTTAGGTTGGCAAAATGTCCTTTTCATGGAAGATGGTTGTTCATATGAATGGGCATGCAAGGACAGCTCTTTTGCCCTCCATTTTATAGACTGATTAGCTATCAAATTCTAAGGAAGCTAATCAAGGACCTTGAATCTGCACACTCATGGTCAGCAGCACTTGGGCAGCCAATCCAGCAACCATAAAGCAAACTTGATCCAACTGTAATCAACTGCATTGTAATTATGCTTAAATTATATTTTTTAAAATTCTTATTTTGCATCAGCAGATATACAAAGTGGACATCAAATGCCATTTTGGGAAAGCAACGACAGTCTTCCAGAGAATGGGTGGGATTTGGTCCTCACCATCTATTTCACTGAAGGTTAAACTCTATTTGTTTACCTCTGTGGTGGTCCCAACAGCCATCTGTGCCTGCAGGACTTGGAGGGTATTGACAGGTATCGACAGGGGACTTGACTTCTACCAAGACGATTGGAGACCTCTTGCTGCCCAAGACCTTCTTTGTCTTCCCTTTTGGGTGCACAATCTTCTTTTTGGTCATGTATATATTGCAATCCTAGCCATATTAGCATCACAGTCTCATAATTCTCCATCACTAGAGCAGAAAGGCAGAAAGATACGGGCTGCTGTGTACACAGTGCAAGACTCTTGGACAGACTGCAGTGGGCTGGTATGCATTGAGGAAATCTTAAATGAAATGTTGGCCACACACAATTTGCCAATTTAGAGGACTGAAAGTCTTCAAGGGGTCTAGGGACTCAAGCGAGCAGTGGTCATACCTACTTTTTTGTATCATTACAGCCACAGTTAACAACAACAACACTCCCCCTGGCCTTGCTGCTATTTTGATGGGACAAAACTCACCACCATCATACCCACTGCTGCCACTACTGCCCAAACTAGCAAGTGGAGTAGGAAAAGATAGAAATGCTAGCAGGGCTGGCATTGTGTGTGTGTGTGTGATTTCTATGTACATGATCACCACTATCTTGTAAATGTGATGGAGGATTCACACACACACTCCAAATCAGCAAACTAATGTTCTAGTTTGGGCAGACACTTGTGAGAGATTTCACAACTGTCTTGTAATCTACAAATATTCAATAGAAGTGGCCTGAACATTATTTTATGGCATCATCATCATTGTGATGTTGGGTGAGAAACTCTTACAACTCATGCCATTTTGTGAACTTTTAAAAAATTGGGTTAAAATGATTTGGTATTAGTATAACCACCTACTAAGCCAGGTCACTTTACTGAACAAATAAGACCAGTGGTGGGATGTCAGAAATTTTACTACCCCACCGTGATGTCATCACAGTGTGGGCAGAGCTAACATCATGATGTCATGATGTGGGCAAGGCCAAATATTTTTTTAAAATAATAATAATAAAATAAAAATAAGCACGCACACACGCACACGCACACACCTCAACCCAACCACCCACAACATAAACCCGTAAATAAATTAAATAAATAAAATAAAAATTACATTAAAATACACCCCCCCAAAAAAAACAACAACACATAAATCTGTATTTATGGTACTGTGGTAGTACCGTATGTCAATATAGGTAAAGGTATTAAATACACATTAAAATACATACAGACACACCACATCCAAAGGTGAGTCACTTACTCTGAGGAGCAGGCTTTAGGGAGCTTCAGGCTAGCAGCTTCTCTTCCTCCTCCCTGCTTGGGAGGACAGCAAGGAGGCTGTGCATACACGCCAAGCACTAAAGGTGTGCATGCACAGTGGGGGAACCAGTGAAAAGGTAAGCCCCGAAGGTGGTTCCCCCCAAAAGCTGCTACCAGTTCTCCGGGACACTGAGAAAAGTTACTACCAGTTCTGGCGAGCTGGTGAGAACCTGTTACATCCCATCACTGAATAAGACTCCACTCCTTTACTCACCTACCTGGGAGTAAGTCTCATTAAACACAGTGGGCCATAGTTCTGAACAGGTAAGATTGCACTTAATACAACTAGTCTAGTTCTATCAAAAGGAATTGTGTCTACTAGCAAGACTACCTTATTGCATTTGCTGCTATTTTATCTTTTCTTCTCAAATAGCTCAGTGAGTTATCTAGAGGCTGGGAGTTCAATTCCCTACAGTGCTTCCTGTGAAAAAAGTTAGACTGTGTGGCCATGGGCAAGTTGTACAATTGCAGGATGTGCCCCCCTCTCCAAAGAAGAGAAATGTAAACTATTTCTGAGTATTTTCTACCTAGAAAAACCTAAAAAGAAATGCCATAAGCATAACTGAGCTGGTGGAACATGCTTATTATTGTTATTTTAAAAATTGAAACAAATCCATAAAGCCAAAAGAGGAAGAAAAGAATAAAGAAATATACAAGCAAACAAAAACTCTAAAGAGTTTGCAATGTGTAAACAACTTTTTGGTGATGTTTATTGTATTCTGCAGAAGGGCATTCACATTTCTACCAACCCTTCCTTTCTACAATTTCCTCCCCACATACCTATCCAAAACTACATTGGAATTATCTCTCACATGCTGTAATTACTTGAACTAACTTGTTTGAAAGCATTGTCTGTTATGCGCTAGAAATATTTCCAGCATTTTTGGCAAAGCAATGGAACAGACTCGCAGTGTGACTTCATTGGGAAGCTGAATAGGAGTAACAAGCTTTGCACTGGCTTGATTTGTGGTCTCTTTTGTTGACTGCATTCTATTTGGTCCCTTTTTAGAAACATACAATCATTCGGGCAAAACACCATTGTGGTTACAAAACAGTAAAAGCTCCAAGCAGTAGAGGAAATAATTCCAGAATTGGGGGGAGGGGGAAGAGACTGGCAGATTTACATTGACCATCAAGTGATCATTAAACAATACTTTGAATTCACCCATGCCAATTCCAGAGCAAAATGCAAAATGTTTCCAATGCAGTCATGAGTTTGGATGGCTTTATGTCCACCCCCCACCTTTTTGTTTGGTTTGAAGGGTTTTCCAGTCCTTGACAAAAGAGAGAGAAAAAAGAGGAACCGGAGACAGTGCCCATCAATTCTTGTGTAGCAAAAAGTGCCCAAATTGCCAGGTCACAATCTTCCTTTCACAATACAGTGAAATGTTGTGCATTTCTACTAATATTGTAGCAATTCTTCAGTATAGCAATGGGAGTAGGGGGACAGGAGAAGAAAAGTCTATTTCTGACACTTGCCATGTACAAATGCTAGGGGAGTCCTGTGGGGATCCTTAACTTAATCTTCTTTCTTTTGATAAAAGCTCTGGAGTCTGGTTAGACCTTTCTTGTCATTTTTTCTTCGTGGTGTGAAGATAAAATGTCCCTAGCAGTGTAAACTCACAATTTCAAATAAGGAAAATGGTGCTTTAAAATGGAGCATGATACAACCACATTTTATGTGAAGAGAACATCTCTTCAGATGAGCATGGCAGCCTAGAAAAATATACGTATAGTAGGTAAAGGTAAAGATAATCCTTGCTCAAAAGCCAGTTTTAGCCAACTCTAAGGTCCAGTACTCATATCTGTTTATAGCTAAAGAGCCAGTGCTGCCTGTGTTTGCAGAAATTTTCATGGACATGTGGCAGGCTTGCCTAGACACTGGAGTGCACGGAATGCTGTTTACCTTCTCACCAAAGTGGTCCCTATTTTTCTACTTGCAATTTCTTGCTTTCGAACTGCTAGGTTGGCAGGAGATATGTATAGTACCTTCTGTTATATACCATATTCTGTTCTGAAGACATATACCTTTTGCTGAAATACAAAACTCATATATTTTTTCCACTCCAAAGCAGAATGTAGAACATAATTTTCTTTCTTTCTTTCTTTCTTTCTTTCTTTCTTTCTTTCTTTCTTTCTTTCTTTCTTTCTTTCTTTCTTTCTTTCTTTCTTTCTTTCTTCCTTCCTTTCTTTCTTTCTTTCTTTCTTTCTTTCTTTCTTTCTTTCTTCCTTTCTTTCTGCAGGTAGCTATTTTATTCATTCCTCTGAGATAACCAAACTGCCATTATTATAAAAAAAATAATTTGTTGCATTGTGCATTATTCTCACCTGTCATTGTCCCTGTTAGTGCACCAGGATAATTTGGGAAATAGTCCCTACTGCGCTTTAGTGGTCAATCCTGATAATGCATTTCCAAGATTCCCCAAGGGAGCCAAGAACAAATAAAACAATATTTCCATTGCCATTTGGAATGGAAAATGGCACAACATTTTTTTAAAAAAATCCCATAAATTCTGGCATGCTGACAATTAATCCGGCATGTTCATTGCAGATGTTTTCACTTTGTACTCATTATATTATTTTTGCAATGCAATTATACCCTTATTCAGCTGTGTTTTGAGGTATATAAAATCCTCACAGAATGATAGAAATGTGCTAGCTCCACTCCTCTACCATCTCTTTAATCAGCCAGTCTATTCTATCTGATTGGATCAGTTGTTCTGCCTAGTTCAACCTCTTTCTGACTTTTTTCCTGCTTTTTGCAGTCAAAATGAAGTAAACTGCTGTATTATTATTTTTTGTCATCTATTTGACAACTTTATTTGAACACCAGCACCTTGTAAGTAAGCATCCTCCCCCTTCTGCTAAGGCTGTGCCTGAATATTTGTTCAACAGTTGAACTAAGATAAAATAAATGAGTGATTGAAGAGCTGTTGCATTTCAAAATATTCAACATTAATCTTTGACTACATGCTACCTACACTACCCTGTGAAGCTTATGCAGCACTCCTTACATAGGTTAACAGGTCATATATCTGTCAAAGTGGATAAAAAACACTCAATTTCACCAAGGCTGCTAGATCCGGAGATCCATGCGTGGGAATGAGGACTCGGCAGCCACGGTAGTTGAACCGAACAACACGTTTGTTTATTGTGAACACAACATAACAACAACGACAACGGCCGGGAAGGCTAGGGTTTAAATACCCTGTTAAGCCCAGCCCACCAGCCAATGGGATTCGGCGGTTTTCCTGCCGAATAACTTTTGAATATCTAACACCCCTTTCCCCCAGAATGCACTACAATTCTATTTGCATACAAAATCAGCCAGGTGATGGGGGCGTGTGCGAACCCTACTAGACCTGCGCAGTTCAGTTGGTGCCGGGGCATCGAGCGGAGCAGACATGTCGCTCCCGCTCTGCTCTGCCCTGGCTGGTTCCTGTCCCGGAATTGCTGCGGTGGCTTCGGCAGTAAGCGGGGGTGGATCTGCTTCTCTAGGTAAGTCCACCGGTGTCGGGTCTGAGCTAGAGGGGGTGTTGTAGGGCTGAACCGGGGCAGTGACCGGTTTGACTAGGGCTGGCGTGGCTGTGTCTGTGGCAGGCTGTCCATCGGGAACTATGTCGTCTTGCGTGTCGGGATTTGTCCGCCTCCTGAGCTGGTCGATATGGCGTTTCCATATTCGACCATCAGTGAGGACGACCCTATAGGTACGTCCCAGCATGTCAATTATGGTTCCCTCTTCCCAGGTAGGACCGGCTGTGAAGTTTCTGGCGTAGATGGGGGTGTCGATGGGAAATGTGCGGGTTTGTGTGTGCCCTTCCCGGAACTTATCTGGGGAATACCGGGGGTGTAGACGGTCCAGTTGACAACGGAGCCTCCTGCCCATCAGGAGTTCCGCTGGAGCCTTACCTGTGGCAGCACAGGGGAGGTCATGCTGGGCTAGTAGGAATGTGTCTATTCTTTCCTGCCAATCCCCCGGTCCCAGCCTACCCAAAGCCTCCTTCGTGCTGCGCACAAACCTCTCGGCTTGCCCATTCCCTTGTGCTCTAAATGGGGAAGTGAGCGCATGTCTGGTTCCTAAGGATGCTAGGTATTGTTCGAATTCTGTGGCCGTGAACTGTGGGCCGTTGTCCG
Organism: Furcifer pardalis; assembly: GCA_030440675.1. Lineage (NCBI taxonomy): Eukaryota > Metazoa > Chordata > Lepidosauria > Squamata > Chamaeleonidae > Furcifer > Furcifer pardalis. The sequence continues at coordinate 115,505,517 of CP126894.1, forward strand.
AGACCAAGGTGTCCAGAATGCCGTGCGTGGCGAACAGCTGCCTGAGTTCCAGGATGATAGCCTTGGCCGTGGTGCTCTTCATGAGCCTCACCTCTAGCCACTTTGAATAGGCATCCACTACAATTAGAAATATTTGGCCATGGAAGGGGCCAGCTAAGTCAATGTGGAGTCTTTGCCATGGGCCCGAGGGTTGCTCCCACTCTCTAACTGGTGCCGCCGGGGGATTGGGTCAGGAGAGTTGGCATGGTTCACACTTGCCCACCCAGTCCTCTATGTCCTTATCAATCTGTGGCCACCATACATAGCTTCTTGCCAAGCCTTTCATCTTTACCACCCCCGGATGGCTGGAATGTAGCGTCTCCATAACCACCTTGCGTAGCCTCTTGGGGATTACCACCCGATCTCCCCACAGCAGACATCCCCCCACACAACACAAATTGTCCCGCTTATCAAAAAATGTCTTGAACTCCCCTTCCCCCTTTACCGGCCAGCCACGCTGGACCCAACTGGAGACAGTCCGGAGCTCGGTGTCTCTTGCCGTGGCTCTGGCAACCTCCGCTGAGGTGATGGGGGCAGAGTCCAAAGCGTCCAACAAAAGAACCGACGCCTCCCCCTGCTCTGCGCCGTCCTGGTCAGGAAGGGGGCACCTGCTAAGGGCATCCGCGTTGCCCATGTGTTTCCCGGGGCGATAAGTCAGTGTGTAAGAGTAACCCGACAGGAACAGGGCCCAACGCTGCATGCGGGGGGAAAGTGTGGATGGTGTTTGGCGGTCCCCTGCCAAGAGTCCCAGTAGGGGCTTGTGGTCCGTGACGAGTTCAAAATCCCGGCCGTAGAGGTAATCGTGGAATTTCCTTACCCCTGCCACAGCTGCTAACGCCTCCTTGTCAATTTGCCCGTAGTTCTGCTCCGTCGGTGACTTGGTTCTAGAGTAGTATGCAATGGGGGCCTCCAGTCCGTTGGGCAGTCGGTGGGTGAGGACAGCGCCGACGCCATAGGGAGAGGCGTCACAGGCTAGGATGAGCGGCAGGGTGGCGTTGTACTGGATCAAGAAACTGTCCTGAGATAGGAGATTTTTTACCGTGTTAAAGGCCGATTCCTGTTGGGGACCCCATTTCCAAACCGCTTTGGCCGCTAAGAGTCTATGGAGCGGTTCGGCAGTGGTGGCTTTGCCCTTTAAGAAAACCGCATAAAAGTTCAATAGTCCGAGGAAAGCCTGTAGCTCTTGTTTTGTTTTTTGGGGCAGGGGCGTCCCGGATTGCCCTCACTTTGCTTTCGGTCGGGCATATTCCTTTACAGTCTATCCTGAACCCCAAAAACTCCACGGAGGGCACCCCCAGTAAACACTTGTCCCGTTTTACCCTCAACCCGGCGGCCCTGAATTTCGCTAGGACGGTCGCTACTTGATCCTTAAGTTGACCTGGGTTCTCCGCAATGATTAGGACGTCATCAAAATAAGGCACCACCCCAGGGAGACTGTGGAGGAGTCTTTCCATGGTGCATTGGAACAGCCCCGGTGCTATGCTGACCCCAAATTGTAAACGGGTGCATTTAAACGCTCCCCTATGGGTGACTATCGTTTGCGCCTCGGCTGTGGCTTCGTCCACAGGTAGCTGTTGATACGCCTGGGCCAGGTCTAGTTTGGCAAATATTTTTCCGGGTCCCAAGGAGTGTAGTAGGTGGTCGATTACGGGGACTGGGTATGCGCTCGGCTGCAGGGCTTTGTTGATGGTGCACTTGTAGTCTGCACAAATCAACACCGACCCATCCGGCTTAATGGGGGTCACTATGGGAGTCTCCCACCTGGCATGATCAACTGGGACAAGGATTCCCTGGGCTACCAGTTTGTCCAGTTCCCTTTCCATCCTAGGTTTTAGGGCCAGGGGAACCCTCCGAGCCTTAAGGCGGATTGGGGCAATACTTGGGTTCAGGGAGAACGAGATAGGGGACCCCACATACTTGCCCAGGTCTTCCCCGAACACGTCCTGGAACTCGGCCATCAGGTCGTCCCGCAGGGAGGTCTCGCTATTCAGGTCGCCGGAGGTACTGTGGACACCGGCAATGCTCAGTCCCAAGGCTGGGAACCAATTCATTCCCAGGAGGCTCGGGAACTGTCCGCAGACTATGGTGATCGGTAAGGTTGACTCCTTGCTGCTGTACCTTACGTGGACTCGTCTCTGACCGGCGATGGGGATGAACCTTCCCTGGCAATCTGTGAGTTGGAGCTGTTGGGCATCCAAGTCTGCCTTCTTGAGAGACGGAAAGGCTTGCTTCATCCAGTTCCATGAGACGGTAGAGACAGCGGAACCCGAATCGATCTCCATCTTACAGTCCTGCCCATCGAGTTGGACTGTGGTGAAGATCTTCTTCCCCTTAAGCGTGCCGGCGTGGCTGATGGTGACCGTGTGTGCCTCGGCGTTTTCGAATCTCACGCCGCTGTTCACTTGGCGCCTCTGATTCGCCCGTTGGTCGGCCGCCATCGTGCTGGGCGGGAAATTTTGAATTTGCCGGTCTGTTCGGCTCGCCGTTTGCCTCGCGCGGCAGGCTCTTGCAATGTGCCCCCGTTTGTCGCAATGGCGGCAAATGGCATCCTTGAAACGACAATTTGCCCTCAGATGGGGCCCACCGCAACTGGCACAACGGCGGCTGTTCTTGTCTTGTCCATCGCACACACGTCTTCCCCTTCCTCGTCCTCTGCGTCGGGGACGGTAGTCTCATAGTGTACAGTGGCTGGCCATGGCGCCGACGGGTTTCTATGGAGAGAGGACGCGGCAGATGATGAGACCTCATATGCCCTTGCCTCATCCATTACAATGGCCAGGGATAACTCTTGGTGGGCTAACAAGCGCCTTCTGAGCCGCATGTCCACTACCCCACGAATGATCTGCTCGATGAGGGCCTCCTCTAGCCCAGATCCGAATTCGGCGGGGATGGCGGCCGCTCGCAGAGCGGCTATGAATTCGCTCACGGTCTCCCCGTCCTTCTGGTACCGATTTCGGAAATTGATCCGATGGACGTACTTCAAAGGAGCCGGCGAGAAATGCCCCTTGAGGGCGGCCTGTAGCGTCTGCTGATACCATCATGATGGGTGTCAGGGCCACCAGGGCTTGGGCTACTTCGTACACCTTCGCGCCGCAGTGCGTGAGGAAGAACGCCTTTTTTCTGTTTTCCGAAATATCTCCCAACTCAGCGGCCAGGAGGGAGAATTCAAAACAGTCCATGTAGCTCTCCCATTTCTCTTCCTTTGGCTGGAAAGGTGGTGGAGCAGTGTAGGTAGCCATGGCATTGTGCCGACTGCAGCTGGCTCGTTAGCTCCGTGCAAGTTTGGCTCGATCCTCAGGATCCCATCCTCGTCGCCAGTGCTAGATCCGGAGATCCATGCATGGGAATGAGGACTCGGCAGCCACAGTAGTTGAACCGAACAACATGTTTGTTTATTGTGAACACAACATAACAACAACGACAATGGCCGGGAAGGCTAGGGTTTAAATACCCTGTTAAGCCCGGCCCACCAGCCAATGGGATTCAGCGGTTTTCCCGCCGAATAACTTTTGAATATCTAACAAAGGCCACATGGGTTTCAAGGGACTTAGCATGAGTTGTAAATACCTTTAGGTTGTACTCTGCTCCTTCCAGGAAAGTGCACCTCATCTAGAGCAGAATGAGTACAACTACTAGCCATCCACTAGTCGAATCTCTGTTTTGTCTGGATTGATTCCCAGTTCAATGCCTCATTAAACCCAATACTAACTGCAAGAATTGGTTAAGAATAGACCCAATCTTGCCTGCATTGGATAGAAAAGGGAACAGAACTGAATATCACCTGCATAATCAGCTCTGCCTCCCTCTACCTCAGTTTCATTCCTGTTGGACAGCTTTCCAAAGCAGCAGTTTAATGAATGAAAGCAAGGCAGCATGGACACCAAAATATAATTTCCCCGAGCCAGAAATATAGCCTCTAATGGTTACCCAAACAATAGTAAAACACTTGAGACTGCCTTCCAGTTCAAGTTCTTGTCACAGAAGGAAGACATGATTGGTGCTATTGAAGATAATGAGAGGTCTGAGTGCCAGGATGAGCATATTCCCTTGTTTCTCCCTCCTTCCCTTTCTTCAACAGAGGTTATCTCACAAATCAACCAAGGATTTTTCCCTACTAAACTAGGTCCAATACTTGAAATAGGTCCAACAGTTAATATCATCCAGAAATACCTATGATTGGCCAGCAATTGCCTGCTCAATTACTTTGCCCCCAGACAGAAACTTGGGAACCATCTCTAAGTTTTCCAGTATGACTAAAAACACATTCTCTTTAAAAGAGGTTCACAGATGGCTTTATTTAAGAAGATTGTGAATCACTTTCTGGATTCAAGTCCCAAAGCCTGGTCAGCCAAAGAGGACAATGATTAAGGACACATGTAGATCGATAATGATGAACACTCTGCCCACAATCTCAGCCTCATGAGCTGAAATCTATTAGTAAGCCACAACAAGAGTAGGCCTATTAAACCTGTGGGAATTTGTAAGTCAAATTCCCAAGGGGCTACGGTGGCTCAGTGGTTAAGAAGCTCACCTTGTTAGCTTGAAGGCCGACAAGTCAGCAGTTTGAGCCCTGGGTATTGTATGATGGTTTGAGCACCCGTCTCTGTCCCAGCTTCTGCCAACCTAGCAGTTCAAAAGCAAGAAGTTGCAAGTAGATAAACAGGGACCACTTCAGTGGGAAAAGATCTTGGGGATATGAAAGGAGCCTCACTCAGGCATCTTCTGAGCAAAATTTTTCCATCAAAAATCCTTTCAGCCCAGAATAATTTCATGTTAGAAATTATTATTATTGTAAGTCAAATCCTCCATCAGTTCCATTGATTCAATGTGTCTGCTCTTGTGTGACTTACTACTGAATCTTGGCCAAAATCTTTGTGCTATGTACACTTCTAACATTGCATGTGGAACCTCTAAGTACTGTAAATACTTGTCCTCAAAGTTCATCATCAATTCATTTAGTAATTTGAGAATTTAATTAAAAATATTTTAAAAATCAGCTTATAAAAACTGTGGAGCACTCAAAAATGTTCTACAGGATAACACTGTACAATGCCAGATATTAGAATTAAACTCTTTTTCTGAACAGGAACAGACTATTCCACTTACACATTAGCCTTCATTCTTGTTAAACTTTGAACAAACACTCCAAAATTGTTTTAAAACATATTATCTATCACATTTTGTTAAATCTGCTTATCCAAGTTGATAATTTCTTTAAAACTGAATGAACTACAAACCAGAACATACAGTACTGAAGTCTCATAATAGAATTACATCTTTCTTTAACACAGTAGGTTAAAATAGAAACATATACAGTATTTGTGTTTCATGGGTACATTCCAAGACATAGGGACATGTTAACTATTTTGGCAGTACATCTCAGTATCAGGAGAGGACATTAGCCTTTCTATCTCTGACAGCAATGACCATGTCTACCACCCTGCTAATCACAAATATTCCCTTACCACTTCAGCAGGAAAATTCCCCAAAACTCAGAAATTCATCTTTTTCCTCAGAATAGAAATTCCTGCATATCTTTCATCTTTACAGAGTAGAGACGTCAACAGTCTAAACTGTGACTGAACCTGATCTGACCATGACAGTAAGTTTGAAGTTCCTCCTTTTCAGATCACCACCTTCCTGCCAAATAGTGAAAATGGTCACATGTGCTGAAATCCTGGACAGCTCTGGAATTTCCATTCTCAGCAAGGAAACTGAAACCATCTAGGATTAACATCTTGGACATCCTTAACACCAAATCTGATGTCATCTACTTTTGTTCAGGCAGGGAAACTGGTATATGATAAGCTCTGCTGCTCAACTGTTTCATTTGGTCTCTAATTCAATACCCCACAGGAGTGTAACACTGCACTAATCAATTCAGGTTAGAATCCATGAGGGCAGGAATCCTAGAAATCTATGGACATAATTCTTCATTTTGGTTGTTCTTGTAGGTACAGATAACATATTTCAAATATTTTATGTACAAATATGTACCAGAGTATTTGTGCATTTTTCACATTACAGTGAAACCAAGTACATTTACTTGTTGCAAAATAAAAAGTCACAGAATGGTGAAGGGGCTTGAGATCAGTGAGGGTTTTTTTTTTTTTAAGAAGGCTTGTATTTTGTGCAAAACCCCAAGTTCACAAGATACCAGATTTCTAGAGAGAAAAAATAAGTACAGTAATACCTCGGATAACGTTTACCTCAGATAATGCTAAAATCGCATAACGTTAAGCAATCTGGGGTGGAGAATTGGATCGAATAACATTAAGGTCCTATGGGATGGATCGGATAACAACCGCTAAAGCCTGTGCAGTTACAATGTATCTCTATGGAGCTTTAACGTTATCCGATCCATTCCATAGGATTTTAACATGGATCGGATAACACTAAAAATCGGATAACACCAAGACTTGTGGAACCAAGTCTTAGCGTTATCTGAGGTATTACTGTATTTGCGTACAATCATTAACACAAGTTCCTGTTACTGGCAAAAATGTGTTTAACAAAAAAACCCACCCTCTTATGTAAGATCAAACAAGGTTGCTCAATTTTTCAGCAGGTTGTCTTGATATGTCATGATACCCTTCCACTCAGTGTCACAAAAATCTGAAGATTTGTTGAATTCAAATCCTGGCGAGGATGTTGGAATCTTGAGAGACAATAGCCATTCCCTCTTTCTTTGCAATATGAAGGGGTCAATGTGGCTTCATCTGCTGCTGCTCCATCCCAATCCAAATATTGGTGATCCTCATGGCAATTAGCCATGATGACAGTCCTGAGAATATAATGCAGTGGCCTTTCATCTGCCTTCTGCATCGCAGTATGACACCCATACCACTAATCCAGTTCTGCAAGTCACTTCCTGGTTCTGAGCCCTTTTGGCACACAAAGTCCTCATCAGCCTCAGGCCAGTATTTTATATATCTTCACACTTTCAAATGAATGTGTGGAAGCTGGGAAAACTCATCCCACTATCTTTCCTCCAAGAATCATTAAATGTGTGAAACAGCTATAAGCATGCTTTCCATTGCTTATGTGTGAGATTATTAATTAGAGTGATAGTGGTAAGGAAACATAATTGAGGTTCTTTTAAGCATTCTGCATATGTTCTGTAATTACCCCTTCCTTTCCACTGGGATAACTTTCCCCATGAAATCATTGTCTTCTTCTATGCGTCCATCCTAAGACAGAAGCTGAATGAGGTTTTGAATTTGGGTAATAGTTCTGACTCCAGCACATTGACACCAGTCATTAAGACAAATCCCTTCCAAATGTGCTGAGGAAATGCCAGGCATTAGCACTCAGATATTGTATTCTCTATCCCCAGGCTAGCACACAGCTGCACACCTCATCAGAAAAGACAAACACAGTGACGGTTTGTGCATTAATGGCCTCATTATTCATGGAAAGATCAGCATCATTATGTATCTGTGAACATGTTTTCCAAGGCACAGATCTGAGTAACCTCACAAACAGAGCTATTGAGGCAAACCAGGGCAAGGCTGGTAAACAGAGGGAGAAAATATCTTATGTAGCACAGAGTGCACCCCATGGGACTGTCAGTGTTTGTGTGTTCAGAAATATGCCAAAATAGCAGTGGAAGTTCTGGCATGCAGGGATTTCTCTCCCCCCCACCAACACCAGAGAAGAGTGGAACAAACAAACATCTGGGTTTCTCTCCCTCTGCAAAAAAATTCTTGCTTTGCTAAATTATAGGTGACTTCAGTATGCTTCCATACACACTCCAGTCATGCAGAAAGCATTTCAGTGTCATTGGAGGCATTTTGGTTTTTGTAGCTTCAAAGGCCAGGTGTATGAATGTGCCATTTTCTAGATCTCATCTTCTGGAGTGTTGTGTTATTCCACACATGTGCTTTGTACCTCCCACCCCATATGTTGATTCGATTCCACCACCTGTTCCAAGATCGCTGTCTTCTCCATCTGATTTCTACTAATGTGCAGTAAAGTAATGGCTATGGGCAAAGTCTGCCCTCTGGAAGGGAGGCAGGATTATTAAAGGGAAATTGAAAGGGTATATTTCTCTAGAACAGGGGTCCCAAAACTTTTTGGGCTGCGGGCCCATCATGTTGTTTAGGGGGCTGGTCGCTATGGCCCGGGGGGCCAGATCCAGCCCCAACACCAATTAATCCAGCCCATGAAGGCCTTGTTGCTCTCGGAAGTGGAAGTAATGAGGGCTTCATGGTCCAGATGAATTGGCATTGGGGGCTGGATCTGGCCCTCGGGCCATATTTTTGTTTTTGTTTTTTAATTTTTTTAATTTTTTAACAATAAGAAATATTAAAAAGAGAAAACAGAAAACAAAACAAATTACATCTTACTATACAGAAAGTAAGAAAACAAACAAATATAGCATAATACAAAAAAAAAAGAAAAAACAAGAAGTTGATTCAATTGTTTTCAACTCAATCAATCTCTTAACCATGCTATTTACATGCATATATAAAATATACTTTTACACTTTATACCAGTTATTCTCTTCATCTTGGTATTACAAGTTTTTAAAACACAATACAAGTATCACCCAAGTGGCACTAAGGTCCTTGAGTCTGCCAGCTATCCCTTTTACAACTCAGTTGTTCTGCCAAAAACACATTGTATTTGGTGCAGGTTTATCACCTTTATTTTCCCTCAATGTATATTGCAAAAGAGGTTTCCAAATGTCCCAAAATCTATTTTGTTTTAATATACCCCTTTTTATATTTAGTTCCCATGTAAGTTTTTCATTAAGTGCCATATCCCAAACATCGGTATACCATTTACTGAGTTCTAAGTTCAGAGCACCTTTCCAATTTCTGGCCACTTGTTGTCTTGCCAAAGTTAAAAAAATAGCTACCAGTAGTAACTCTTTTGTATTTTCTTCTAAGTTCAATTCCTCTAAATCTGTCAATAAAACAATTTTTTTCAATCAACTTTAAATTAAGGTTTAAAATTTTTGCTATTTTTTGTTCCATTTTGTGCCAGAAATTGGAAATAATTTTACAATCCCACCACATATGTTTATATGTCCCGATTTCCTGTTGACATCCCCAACATCTCTTTGAGTTGCTGCTATCTATTTGATTTAGTTGAACTGGTGTCATATATCACCGCCACAAAATTTTGTAGTTATGTTCTTTAACTTTTGTGGACAGATTTCGCATAATCCTATTTTTCCACTTTTTCTTCCAGTTTTTTTTCCAGAAATGTTAATGTTTAAATCCGTTCCCCACAATCTTTTGAGAACATTCTGAATTTCTTCAGTACAATTTATCATTTGATATACCTTGCTTACTCAGGCCATATTTTGGACACCCCTGCCCCAGAAAAAATGGTTGAGAAATCTAGTGCAATCTTCTGATAGATACATAGAAAAGATTGGGGGGGGGGGAGAGAATCAGGTGACAGTATTCTCTTATCTTTCTTTGTTGGAATTCCATTCCATCACACTATAAATGCCAGAGCTTCACCATATAGCATTGTATATATCAGCTGGCTCACATTGCAACTTGAAATAATTACACTATCTCTCCTACCCCTGTCTTCCCTCTCTCTGCCACTTCCCTGGTTTTTTCCTCTCCAGGTAAGTGTTTGTCTCTCCATGTTTTTCAGCGGGGCAGGTGAAGTGTAGGTAAAGTAAAAGGCTGCCCATGCTTAAAAACAACTTGTATCTGACTCTAGGGTTTGATGCACATCTCCATTTATAGCCAAAGAGCAAGTGCTGTCTGCATCTGCAGATGTTTCCATGGATATGTGACAGGCATGACTAGACATCGGAGTGAACAGAATGCTGTTACCTTCCCACCAAAGTGGTACCTATTTATTTACTTAACAATTTCTTGTTTTCAAACTGCTAGGTTGTACTTACCCATTTAAGGTGGACTTTCCCAGAACTGGCTGAGGGATGGCACCTTTCTCTTTGGTATGCAATGACAGGTAGAAAGAGATAGATAGCCTTGATTTATAGACTTTGTCTCACAAACAGATTTTTCACAAGTACAGGAGAGACACAGGGCAAGAAAATAATAGATTAATTAACAATGCTTAACCTCTACAATTCTGCTCTAGTGGGAAGCAGGTGATTGAGAATGAGTGGTCTCAAGGCTTATTGTCTCAAAGGATCTGGAATAATCAACTGTTCCATATGGTTTTATACCAAAGGGGCAGGCATCAGGATGCATGACATTCATATACAGTCAATCCTCACATAAAGAGCATTTCGCTTAAAGAGTAACTCGCTTAAAGAGCAGCATTTTCTCTGAATGTTCGCTTCGCTTAACAAATAAAACCAACCAAAAACTCACTTAACAAATAAATCGGGGTTCGCAATCCCCCCCCCAACAATTGGTCATTTACAATGGTGTTTCGCTTAAAGAGCAAACTCGCTTAAAGAGCAATCCTGTGGAACGCATCATGTTCTTTAAGCAAGGCACCACTGTATATGAACAATGAAAAATATACTCAAACTTGTGGACCAAAGCCCTAATGTGCAAGGGCTGTTAAGCACTCACCATCCCCTTGATGGGCTAGCTTTTTTGTTTTTCTAGACATAGTTCTGAGTAACCTCACAAACAGAGCTATTGAGCCAAACCAGGGCAAGGCCAGTAAACAGAGGGAGAAAATTTCTTATGTAGCACAGAGTGCATTCTATAGGACTATCAGTGTTTGTGTGTGGTGGGGAGTGGGGCAAGATTTTATGTTTGTTTTTCCACTGTTACAAAGATGAACAGGATTCTGGCCACATTGTTCATTCAGTACTCAGAATAGTGGTTCAATCAGCAGCCTCAGGAAAACAGCAAGCGCCTAGTATTTGTTTTTTTGCTCTTATCTTGGTTGCAACTCTGTTATTGCCTGTCTCAAGCCAGGATGAGAAAGGAGGAGGATTGGGTGTCAGTTTAGTACCACGGCCCCATAAAACCTTATTGCTGAAGAAACAATGAGGAAACTCATTGCTCAATATACTGTAGTGGTGAGGTTCCACATAGCATGAGAAAGAATTACTACTTCTGCTACCTTGGTTGCAAAGCTATACACTTTTAAAACTATTTTTGGTGGGAAGAAGCTTATCTAAATTTGTGATCTAAAGGTCATAATCAAGTGCTCTATAGGGAAACCCAATGTAGTATCATTTCTGACTATCAGAACTCAAGAGAAAAATGCTTGCAGAGTCAAGCTGTTTGCACAAATGCTAGCTTGGTCAAATAGCACTCCATTGAAATCAGTAGGAGATGTTCACATGTTAAAAAAGGCACGTGGCTTGATAAAGCTACATAGTGGCTGTCATTAATAAGTGGCATGTTTACCTGCTGTGCAGTATCATTCAAGACTTCTTGTCCAATATACCATTTCAAGGACAAATTAAAATATTCAAGAGAAAACAATCAGTCAGGTTATTGACAAACAATTTGTTCATCCTGGTAAATACACGTGGTCTCTTGCAGAAAACATAAAGGCACTGCTTGAGGGCAGATAGATTAGAACTAGACAACATTGTTAAAGTGTTGGGAGTGTTTGGCTGCTTGTTTGAATGTTATATACAAAATATTGCTTAAAGAGCGTAATGCGTTCCAAAGGTTTGCACTTTAAGCGAAACACCATTGTAAGTGACCAATTCTGGTGGGATTGTGAACCCCAATTTATTTGTTAAGCAAGGTTTTGGTTGGTTTTATTTGTTAAGCAAAGCGAACATTCAGAGAAAATTCTGCTCTTTAAGCGAGTTACTCTTTAAGCGAGGCGCTCTTTATGCGAGGTTTGACTGTATGCTGATAAGACAATTAGAGGCGTGACTGAACAAAATTAATATTATGTTTGAGTAATACCAAGAGTGGGGCTATGGTGGATTAATGGTTAAGGTGTTGAGCTTGAAGACAGGAAGGTTGGTAGGTCAGAAATTCAAGACTTGAATGCTGGGTGATGGAGTATGCTCCCTTGTCTGTCCCAGCTCCTACCAACTTGCAGTTCGAAAACAAGAAATTTCAAGTAGAGAAATATGTACCTCTTTGGTGGGAAAGGTAACTGAGTTACCTGCACTTTGACATTTAGTCATACCTACCACATGACCATGGAAATGTCTGCAGATCATTGTTCTACCCCTCAGTCATTCCAAAATTACACAAATAATCATCATTTATTTATTTATTTAAATTTGTTTATCTCCCTCCTCCCCGAAGGGAGCCAGAGCGATTCACAACACGTCAGCATATCGACAACAATTTAATATCTTTTTTTTCTGGTTTCCCCTGTTACCTGAAGACAGTACACAGCCTTGGTTGGCACGTGTATTTGTAGCACCATTATTTTGGGGAGAGAGGAGAAGGCTGGGAGATGCAAAATTCCATTTTCAAATATATCTTCCAATCCCAGTTTCTGAAGCTGGAAATATTAGAACAATTTGTTTCTTATTTCTACATCATATTATTATACTTAATGTCATCTCTACTGTTGTTTTTTTCAGGACTGCAGCTGACATTAATGTCCATGAAGAAAGAAAAAAAACTATAGTGTTATTAAAAGTGAGTCTAGTGTACCATGCAACTTCTAGTGGAAGCACTGTCCATAAGCCCCATGAAATGATAAACTATATTTCGTAGAAGATGCAAGTGATTATAATAAAAGAATTAGAAAACACATGGATGTGTATATATAAGTGCTGCTGTGAAGCCATTAATGGAGTCAGAAATAAATTAAGAAGCATACACGAGGGAGAAAATATATATTACTAAAATGGCATTTAAAAGAAATAAGGAGTCAATGAGGTGTAAGAATACTTTCTAAACTACCATATTTTACTTAATCTATTATATGCTCCTCCAAATAATTTTCCCTTAGCACGTGCAAAGACAGAAAAACATAAGAAATTAAGAAGTACATAAGAGATTTATAAGAAATTAAAATGCATTTAATCCTACATTAGTTTGCTGAAAAATAGATCATGGCAACAGGCCCTGTCACTACCTGGAAAATAGACGGGGAAGAAGTAGAGGCAGTGACAGATTTTACTTTCTTGGGATCAAAGCTCACTGCAGATGGGGATGCAGCCATGAAATAAAAAGGCGACTGATTCTTGGGAGGCAAGCGATGAGAAACCTGGGGAACATAGTGAAAAGTAGAGACATCACATTGCAAACAAAAATTCGTATAGTCAAAGCAATGGTATTCCCTGTGGCAATGTATGGTTGTGAGAGCTGGACCATAAAGAAAGCTGAGCGCAGAAGAATAGATGCCTTTGAGATGTTGTGTTGGAGGAGAGTGTTGAGAGTCCCTTGGACAGCGAGGAGAACAAATAGGTCAATCTTAGAAGAAATCAACCTTGACTGCTCCTTAGAAGGTGAAATAGTAAAGATGAAGCTAATGTACTTTGGACATCAAATGAGAAGAGAGGATTCCCTTGAGAAGGCCTTGATGCTGGGAAAGGTGGAGGGCAAAAGAAGAAGGGGGCGGCCATAAATGAGATGGTTAGATGGTATTGTGGATGCAGTCGGAACGGAGCTGGGTGGGCTGAGGAGGATGGTGGAGGACAGAGGTGCCTGGAGGGTGGTGGTCCATGGGGTCGAGGAGGGTCGGAATCGACTGAGTGACTGAACAACAAAAAAATCCTTTTTTATAATGATGTTTGTGATCTACCCAAAGTAGCACATTGTTGTTGTTGCTGCTGCTGCTACTTTGGAAAAGTGAAAAATAATAAAACTACATTAATAAAATCTCAATAGTGTTACCCCAAATCTGGAAACTGCCCCCTTTATTTTCATTCATATTTTATGTTCAATAAAATTACTTTTTCCATTCCCCCCCTGACTATACCAAAAGGCTTACATGTCCACAAACACCACACTGTACCTCAACTCCTCTCATCATGGCAGCCTCCAGAGGCTGGCCATATGGTAAAACTCCTCCCACTTCTCCATGTGACATCCTGGACCAACCAAGTTTTGGGGGTGGACTTCTCCTCTTCCATATGGACACTCCTGAGCAAATCTAATATGGGGGCAGACCCATTCCACTCTCATGTGATGCCTGGGACCAATAGTGTTTATGCAAGCCCCTTCCTGCTCCATTTGAATGCACATATAAACCAGCTTCCTCCATTGTCTGGTACAGAACCTCCTTCCTTTCTGGTTCTGCCCTGAGTAGCAATTTCCCATAGCATATTGGCCGTGTGTTGTGGGGGTGACTAATTTTCCTCACAGTTCTTGTTTTTCTTTCTCTACCCAATGTTTAATTTTGCTTATTGTTTTCTTATTTTCTTATTTGCTTTCTAAATAAACTTCTCTAATTTGCATCAAGCAATTGTCTGTGGTTCATTTAAAAGTTTGGGGCTCATTTTGTGGGTGAACTCTATTGAATTGGAATGGTACTTTCAATTCAATGATCTCCTTTCTATTTGAACCCACAATTTAATGTGGTCTTTTGGTTCCTGATTCAACCCTGCCTGTGAGATGTTCCCCTAAATTTAAAAGGTAATTTTTTTTCAAGTAACAATAGGTAAAGGTAAAGGTTTCCCTTGCTCAAAAGCCAGTCATATCTGACTTTAGGGTTCAATGCTCATCTCTGTTTCAAAGCCAAAGAGCCAGTGCTGTCTGCCTCTGCAGAAGTTTCAGTGATCATGTGGCAGGCATGACTAGACACCGGAGTAGACAGCATGCTATTTACCTTCCCATCGGAGTAGTCTCTATTTATCTACTTACAATTTCTTTTGAACTGTTAGGTTGGCAGGAGCTGGGACAAAGATGGGAACTCATTCCGTCCTGCAATACTCAGGAATCGAACTGCTGAGCTCCCACCTTCCAGTCAGTGACTTTGCCATTTGAGTTACTGCAGTCCAAAATCTCAATAAACTCAATGGAATTTACTTCTAACCTACTGGTTAGAACAGGGTCATAGCCAGAGGAGGGCCGGGGAGAGGGAGCAAAAACCCTCCTGAGCTAACAGCCCACCCATCCACAACCCACCCTGGGATGCCAATGTTATATGTTTGTGTGTGTGACATTGTTGCCCCTCCTGAAATTTTCTTTGCCCCCTTCCAACCCCCCCCTACAATCCATGATTTTATATGTTTTTATTTTTTGCCTCCGTTTTATGACGATGTAAGCCGCCCAGAGTCGGGTTCTCCCGAGTGGGGCGGGGTAATAAATTCAATAAAATAAAAATAAATAAATAAATAAATAATCCTGGCTTTGGCCCTAGGTTAGAGGGCTGCAGCCTGAAACAACAACACAGACTATCAGATGAGAAAAATGTAAAACATTTGATTGTTTCATATTAAATGAGTGAGAGAGAGAGAAACCATGAGGAAAGGAGGGGAGAAACCAGAGAAAAAGGAGGCAGGGAGAGATAGAAGAACAGGGAAGTCAGAAAGAAGTGTGTGAGAAAAATGAGACTAAAGACAGATGGACAGAAGGAGAAAGAGAGCAGGAGGAGAAGCATGAGCTGAAGGGGAAGAAAGAAAGAGAGGGGTTAAAGGGAAAAACAGAGTAACCAAGGAGGAAAAGGGAGAGAGAAAAATAAGGAGGGACAAAGAAGCAAGTGGGGGGGGGGAGAGAATGAATCCACAGAGAGGAGCTATTTATTGCTTGGGGAATGAAATAATCAGAATGCCTAGGAGAAATACACCTTGAAGTTACAGTACATGCACTCAAAAGTCTACCTTTGAAGTTGAACACATATTGGATTGCAATACGCTTAAAAAGTAACATGAATGTCAGGTCCTTCTACCTCATGCAACCCAAGGCACGACACTCCTAGGCATTATTATCTGGAAGAAAGCTTCCATCTGTAGTCGTATTGTGGTTGTTATGTACCATCACATCACTTAAGGCAACCCTAATAGCATTGCTTTTAGGTATGTTAGATATTCAAGGAATGGTCTATCTTTGTCACACCCTAATGGGTTTCTGTGGCTAAGTGGGGATTTGAAACCAGGTCACCTACATCCTAGCCTGACATTCTGTACAGTACACCACTTTGTCTCTCTGTCATGTTGTATTCAGCAGAAATGTTCTTTTAGACATAACAGTGGAGCACAAATGCATCTAGTTTTACAGGGAAGTTATTCTTGGGTATGTGCAGTGTAGTTGTTTCTTTGTAAAAGGGTACCCAGGAGTCTGTGATGTTTCAGACATTTGCAAGGTTGAATCCATGTTGCATCCTCATCTTCTTGAATTATCATCTGTTACTTCTTGAAAAGACTTACAGAAGAAAGCTTGCAGAAGAAGATCATGTTCAACTATGTTCCAGACTCCTCCCTAATCTAGTAATGTATACAATAACCACCTTGTGTTTACACATTTATGTCAGACCTCACACAGTAACAGAAAACTGGATAGTTTTTTTTTTTTAGCTAGAATGGCTGGGACAAAGGTTGGTCCATGTGACATGGAGCATTGAAATTGTCCCAGAAGAGGCATCTTCTTAGCTGAGAGAATTAAGCAACTTGCATTCCCTTCCAAATGCCTGACCAAGGATGAACAAGGATTGGGTTTGGGCCAGAAATGCAAATGTTCTCTTTCTTGGTGAGACAAGCTGGCTTGACATGTAGAGACAGCCTGCTGAGACATCATGAACCCCAGTGAGAAGTCTTATCATCAGTGCAAGAACAAAATAAATGGTTCTTTGTTCTTCATCTGAACAACCACCCAAGGATTCATAAAGGCTGCTCATAAAGGATCTTCCAGGTCAACACTTTTGTGATCTCATTCTCCCTCAGTTTTTATGAGGAAACTTCTTTGAAACTGAGAAAACACCCACATGCCCTCTGGCAAGTAATTGCTGAAGACCCTCAAAATATGGGGAAATTGTCCCAGGCTCCCCTTGGGTTCAAGATATGCTGGGGGATGTGAAATACAACATTTCATACAAATATGATTTCATTTATGTATCTCCTTTCAGATGAAATATAAGTTGCAGTTAGTGAATGCAGAAAGTCTTTTTAATTGGTCAAGGTATAAACCAGATCATTAAAAGGCTGGGGGGCGTGGTTTGGATGGCGTAGGGAAGAGTATCCATTTTCCTCTGCTCTGCCAATTTCACTGTGGTTACAATGGGATTTTAACTATAAAATGAGATTTTGGCAAAAAAGCGAAAAACAAGATTGATAACAGAAGATCTGCCCGTGAAAGAGAAGTAAAAAGCGGTGAGAAAGCTAACAAAATAAGGAAGAGCAGGGCTCGAAAGGTCTGAGCTCCGGGTGGCGAGGAGATCGGAGCCTCAGAGGAGGTGCCGATTCAAACCGCTGCCTGTCAAGCCGATCTGGGAGCCGGAGCCGGAGCTGAACACCAAACAAGAGCTGAACACCAAAAAAGAACTCACGTAAGTCTACGGAGATCAGGCATTTAGGAGAAGGAGTCTGGAGAAGAGCAAAATGGCTGGACTTGGGAGAACGGGTGTGCTGTCGTGGGACTGCGGGTGCTGGAGTTTGCCCATGCTACAGGGATCGTCGTGTGCGAGCGGAACTCAGTGGATTTATAAAGGGCAAAAGCGGAGTTGTGGAGAGGAAGCGAAGAGCGGAGAGCGGAGACCAGATGGAGTGTCGGGGAGACGCTTAAGGTGGCGAGAAAAAGTGCTTCGTTTTGCTTTGTTACGATACTTTTAGAGGGAGAGGGAGAGAGATCTATAAAAAGAACTGAGACTTTGTTAAAAACTCTTTTGTCTTTTAACTAAGTAGCAACTTGGAGTTGGAGTTAAAATAAAGAACTGTGGTTTATTGTAACCGAAGGACTGAGAGGTCGTAAAAATGGCAGAGAAGATTGAAACTTAAAACTGATAAATGAAACTTAATGGAGTGGAGGGGGAAGGAGAAGAAGGATTTAGCCATTAGACTCAGACCGCTGTTTTGAATTTTGGATACTCTCCTCTCTACAGCCTTCTATTCTTTGCTACGTACTTGATTTTCTCCCCTGGGCTGGAATATGATTATTTAACCCGTTCATTTTTATTTACTTGGGTCGCTAGATTGCCTTTGAACACAAGTTTTCCGACTGTTCTTTTCTCCCCTCTTCCCCCTCCCTCTACCTGACTGTGATTGACTGAACCTTATAGACATAAATACAATAGAACCCCGGATAACATTATGACTTGGTTCCACAAGTCCCATCGTTATCCGGTTTTTAACGTTGTGCGATACATTGATCACACAATGTTAAAAAAAAGCCCTGTTTCCCTGGAGGCTGCAGGAAGCCAGAATGTCGGGATTCGAACCCTGACATTCTGGCTTGCTGCACTGGCTCAGGATGTCGGGGAAGCCCAGAAACAGCTTGGATCGTGTCCCCTGCCTGCTCCAGAGAGATCAGAGGACACGATCTACAGCTGCAGGGTGGCTGGGGAAGCTGACGGGGACTCCCTGTTGGCTTTCCTAGCCACCCGCCCTTGCCTCCGCAGCTGTGGGGTGGCTGGGGAAGCCGACGGGGAAGCCCCCCGTCAGCTTTCCAGCCTCCCCACCCCTGCCTCCGTAGCTGCAGGGTGGCTGGGAAGCTGAACGGAGAACACCGTTCAGCTTTCCAGCCACCCTGCTGCTAAGAACGACCGTATCAGATAACGTTAAAATTGCATTATTCGATACAAGATTTTTCTGAAAATCTTGTAACGTTATGCGGTTTTAGTGCTATCCGATACTCGCGTTATCCAGGGTATTACTGTACCTATATTAATATTTAATTATTCACTTTACCCATCACTTCTGCATGAACAATAATTGAACCAGCTGAGATAATAATATAAATTTGATATAAAAAGAGTGGGACTGATTGATTGACTGATTGACTGATTGAAATTAATTCCTGGGTCTATAATTGATTTGTATTGGAATCTCTTATACAATTATTATTAAGGTATTACTGTTTTAATAGTTTTCTCCCTTTCCTGTGGTGGTTTGTTTTATGAGAATATTAACATCTTTGTATAATTGAAATATCAACTGATTGATCGGGTGAATAAAGGGTGAATAGAGGGTTTTGTTGGATTAATTGATTGGTGGAATTAATTAGAAAATAATTGGATAACTAAAATTGATTAATTTTGTTTAGTGTATTTATCACTCAATCAATCAATTAGCTTGTTTTTTATTATTATCATCTTTAAGCATTGTACAATCTTATTTAAATAATTGATACTAAATTGAATTTGGGGGTTTGAAGGTTGAATCAAATTGTAGTTAAATCAATTGGCTGAAATTATAACTAATAGATTTTTGATTGACAAAGAATGGAGGAAGGGAAGGGTAGGAAGGAAGAGGAAGTGGTTAAACCAAAGACAAGAAGGGAGAAGAAAGAGCAGAAAGAACAGAAGGACAAGGAAAGACACACACCGTCACCGACTATGGAAGTACCACCAACATTACCAGCAACAGTAATAGATTCTCAAGCAGTGAGAGGAGGGCGCGCACCTGAGCTATCTGAAAGAATGGATAATATGTGCGCTTTATTACAACAATTGGCTAAAAGTGTTAATGATAACCGGGAAACAATGCAAAAGTTGAATAAAACGGTTGAGAATAACTGTGAAATGAAAAAAGATAGAGAGCTGGCCAGGTTACAACATGAGAGCCTGGCCAGGACCCTATCAGATATGCAAAAAGAGGTCACAGAGAATACAAAGAAAATTAAAATGATTACAGATACGATGCAAGAAGATGTACAACAAACAAAGATAACAGTGAATGAACTTCTTATTCAAGAACATGTAACTGCTACAAGGGTCTCAGTTCAAGAGAAAAAGATAATGATGGTGGAAGAGGGATGGAGAAAACAGTATACTGTGATCCGAAAGATGGTGGAACGAACGCCAGACAAGCTTAAGGATAGGGTAGTAGATTGGTTGAATTCATTAAAAATAGGAAAAGATTTTGTTCCAGAGGACATTGGAGCTGTATTTAGAGTGGGGGGAAGGCGAGATAGGAGATCACCTAGGAACGTTCTGGTTAAATTTGCAAATTGGGCGGATAAATTGAAAGTGATGGCATACATTAAACAAGCAGGGTCTGCCGTTCTAAAGATTGAAGGAGTTGATGTGGAAATCTATAATGACATAGCACCAGAAGAAAGAAAATGGAAATACAGTAATACCTCATATAACATTAGTATCGAATAACACTAAAATCGCATAACATCAAGGAATCTGGGGGGAAGAATTGCATCAGATAACATTAAGATCCTATGGGATGCTTCAGATAACAACCGTGAAAGCCTGTGTGGTTACAATGTATCTCTATGGATCCCATAGAGGATCAGATAACACTAAAAATCATATAACACGAAGACTTGTGGAACCAGGTTTTAGTGTTATATGAGGTTTTACTGTATATGATGAAGCCTGTTACGAAATTGTTGATTGCTAATGACATCAAGTATAATTGGAGGTTTCCACAACAACTGAGGTTCTTTTATGATAAAAGATGGCATGTTCTGAATGAGAAGACTGATGCATTGGAATATTTGACTCAGATTGGATTGATTAAGGTGGAGTCAAAGGAATGGATTGCTTTGAGAACAGATTTATATGCAGTTGGTGTGATGGGGATGGTTTTGAAAATGGGGGAGGAGGCAGGGGAGCGGTGGGAGGATCAAATCTTTCTGAGTCACTGAGCATTGAAATTGTAGAATGATTACATTACATAATTTTTTGTTATTGGCAGAGGGAGGAGGAAGTTTAGAAGAACTTAATGCCAACTTCTCCCGGTCCCCCCTCCCCTCTTTGGAAGACAGAGGCGACATCTTGATGAAAGGTTTGGAGAGGGTAGTAGAAGATAGAAAGATAAGTAAGTTTTTTCTTATTCTTTTTTAAATACTTTTTTATGTTTTTTTCTTTGTAAGCACACACAGTATTATTTTCTGATGTTTTTGTTTTACTTTTTCCCAATTAATTCTTTTTTTCTCGGTTTAGTATGGGACAGAGGGAACACGTCTGGAGAGGATTGTAATGAACAGAAGATTATAAAAATAACAGATGGTTAAAAATTTAAGATTAGTATCATGGAATGTGAAGGGTACAGGGAATGCTTTGAAGAGAAAGAAATTGCAAATAACGCTTAATAAAGATAGAGCTGATGTTATTTTTCTACAAGAGACCCACCAAAAATCGGCAGAGACAAATAAATTAGTTGTGAGAGGAATGTCAATATATGAAAAGGCTTATGGTTCATCTAAAGTGAGAGGAGTTGCAATTTTAATTTCAGAAAAACTGGGTTATAATGTGACAAAAAGTATAGCTGACCCAGAGGGGAGGTATTTGATCATTAAAGGGAGTATAGAGGAGGAAGAAATAACTTTTGTTAATATTTATGCTCCAAATAATAACCAAGAAGAGTTTCTAGGTAAGATGGGAAGAATTTTAAGAAAGGAAGGAACAAAGAATATGGTTATAGGTGGGGACTTCAATTTATTAAGATCAGATATAGACAGTTCAAGTAGCAAAATGAAAGGTAAAAAGTACATATTGGATGAATGGGGTAAATCAATGGGATTAAAGGACATTTGGAGAGAAATCAAAGGTCAGGAAAGGGAATATACATATTACTCTCAAGTCCATAATATGTAAAGAATCGATTATATATTTGTTACAGAAGGGCTAATTAAAACAATAGAAGATATTAAAATAGGTACATTTAAAGAATCTGATCATGCAAGGATAATTACAGATATAAAATTAGATGAAACAGAAGGGAAAAGATATATTTGGAGATATAATGCAAAGATTTTTAAAGAGGAGATTATTAAAAAAACAGATAATGGAGAAATGGAAGGAAAATTGGAAATGGAATAATAATAATGAGGTCAGCTATAGTATCGTATGGGATACGATGAAAGCAATTTTCAGGGGCAAATCTATAAAATTAAACAGCTTGAAAAATAGACAGAATAACAACAGGTATCAGGAATTAGAAAAACAGCTAAAACAACTCCATTCGGAACATGCTAGGAATAAAGATCAGAGAGTTTTTGAAGAGATACAAAAAAATTAAGAAGGAATTAGATGGTAAAGATATAAAAAGAGTCAAAAAAGATTTGATTTTTTTTAAAGAGAGTATTTTGAATACAGTAATAGAAACTCTAAGTTACTAGCAAAGGCAGCAAGAGAGAAGAAAAGTAAAAGTCAGGTTGGGATCTTGATTGATAAAAACGGAAAGAGATGTAACAAAAGAAAAGAGAAAGCAGAAATAATAGAAAAGTTTTATAAAGATCTATATTCAAAAAAAGAGGTAAAATTGGGAAAACTTGGAGATTATTTTGAAAAACAGCAAATTACATTAATATCAGAAGAGCATAGAAACAAAATGGAGGAAGAAATTTCAGTAAAGGAAATTGATGAGGTGATAAGGAAATTAAAAGCAGACAAAGATGGTTTACCAGCAGAATTTTATAAAGATTTTAAATCCTGGGTAGTTCCGAGATTGCATAAACTGTTTAATAGAATATTAGAAGGAGATGCAACTCCAGACTCATGGAACAGATCAACAATTGTTCTGATCCCAAAGCCAGGAAAAGATCTAGAGAAAGTAGAATCGTATAGACCGATATCATTAATGAATCAAGATGCAAAAATCTTCTGAACAATAATGGCAAACAGATTAAATAGTTTTATAGCTAACTATATAAAAGAGGATCAAGCAGGGTTTGTTAAAATAGATATATGTCAGATCTAATAAGAAGGGTAGTAGATTTAATGGACTCAACTGAAAGGAAAAAAGAAAAGGTGGGTTTTTTGTCATTAGATATTTTTAAAGCTTTTGATTCATTACAGTGGGCAACAATTCACGAGATGATTAGACTATATAGATTTGGAGATAAATTTCAAAGAGTAATTAAAAATTTATACAAGCAAGGAATAGCAAAAGTTAAAGTCAATGATAATTATACAGGGGATATAAAATTAGAGGCAGGCACAAGGCAAGGCTGTCCATTATCGCCAACATTGTTTATATTGGCAATGGAATTTTTGGCAAATTCCATACGTCAGGATGAGGAATTAATTGGAATCGAAGGGAATAAAGTAAGTTTATATGCAGATGACACATTAATAACTGTAAAACAACCGATAAAAGCAATACCAAAGATAAATATGCACCTAAAAAGATTCGAGGAGGCAACAGGATTGAGAGTGAACTGGGATAAAACAGAAATGATATTAGCTAACGGGAACAAAGATGACGAGGAAATAATATAACAAAAGTATAACGTACAGGTTAAAAAGAAGATAAGATATTTAGGGGTAATAATATCTAGTAAAATTGGGGAACTTAAAGGGTTAAATTATAGTAAACAAAAGAAAGAGATTGAAAAGAAAATAATACAATATAATAAATAAAATCTGTAATGGTTTGGCCGGGTAGCAATATGCAAAATGATGTTGCTGCCCAAATTAAACTTCTTATTTGATGCTTTACCGGTAAAGCATACAGATAAATAATTAAATGAGTACCAAAATATTATAAACAAATTCTGTAATGGAAAACGAGGAGCTAGGATAGTTAAAAAGCTGTGGTATTTACCTCAAAAAGAAGGTGGATTGGGCATCCCAAATATTTGTAATTATTACAGAGCTTTTCAAATAAGAATTGTTATTAAATTACTAAATAGGGAAGAGCCAATATGGGGAAAAATTGAAAGAAAGGCATTCTCGAAAATTGGCAAGGCATTGTTTTTATGTGAAGAAAAGGAAAATAAGAAGAAGAAAGTACAGGGTAGGATGATAAAAACAACTATTTTTTTTTTGTTGTTGTTGTTCAGTCGCACAGTCGATTCCGACCCTCTGCGACCCCATGGACCACTGTCCGCCAGGCACTCCTGTCCTCCACCATCCCCCTCAACTCACTCAGCTCTGTGCCCATTGTCTCCACGATACCATCTAGCCATCTCATCTTGGGCCGTCCCCTTCTTCTTTTGCCCTCGACCCTTCCAAGCATCAAAGCTTTCTCAAGTGAATCCTCTCTTCTCATTTGATGTCCAAAGTACTTTAGCCTCATCTTTATTATTTGACCTTCTAAGGAACAATCAGGGATGATTTCTTCTAAGATTGACCTATTTGTTCTCCTCGCTGTCCATGTGACTCTCAAAACTCTCCTCCAACACCACATCTCAAAGGCGTCTATTCTTCTGCGTTCAGCTTTCCTAATGGTCCAACTCTCGCAACCATACATTGCCACAGGGAATACCATTGCCTTGACTATGCGAATTTTTGTTTTCAATGTGATGTCTCTACTTTTCACTATGCTCCCCAGGTTTCTCATCGCTTGCCTCCCAAGAATCAGTCGCCTTTTTATTTCATGGCTGCAATCACCATCTGCAGTGAGCTTAGATCCTAAGAAAGTAAAATCTGTCACTGCTTCTACTTCTTCCCCATCTATTTTCCAGGGACTGATAGGGCCTGTTGCCATTATCTTTGTTTTCTTGATATTGAGTCTCAAGCCAGCTTTTTCACTTTCTTCTTTCAACCTAATTAGGAGCTTCTTTAGGTCCTCCTCACTTTCAGCCATTAGGGTGGTATCATCTGCATATCTCAAATTGTTGATGTTTCTTCCAGCAATTTTGATCCCAAATTGTGATTCCTCCATTCCTGCATTGTGCATTATGTGCTCTGTGTATAAGTTGAATAAGCATGGTGACAAAATGCAGCCTTGTCTTACTCCTTTTCCTATTCCAAACCACTCCGTAATTCCATTTTCTGTCCTAACTGTTGCTTCTTGATTCATGTACAGATTTCTCATGAGGCATATAAGGTGTTCTGGTATTTCCATCTCCTTAATTATTTGCCACATTTTGTTGTGGTCGACACAATCAAAAGCCTTCGTGTAATCAATGAAACAGAAGTAGACTTGTTTATGATATTCCTTTGTTTTTTCCATGATCCATCTTATGTTGGCGATGTGATCTCTAGTCCCCCTGCCTCTTCTGAAACCCGCTTGCACTTCTGGTAATTCTCTCTCCACATACTGTTGCAGTCTATCCTGCATTAGAGTAAGGAAAGACCTTATCCCAGGCATCTCACCGGTTATAGAATTAGAAGATTTTAACAACTTTCCAATAAAGATAGATAGGAGGACTAAGGATATCTTGATTGAAAACGGGGTTTTGTTATTGAAAGACTGGGTCAAAACTTGTAGAGATCGAGAAAAAAGAAGAGAGCTTTTTTCACAATTGGGGATAGGTTGGTTCAAGATTCTCCAGATGAATAATTGGAACAAGAAATATTTATTAGAAGGTGGTTTAGATAGGGAACTTACGAATTTTGAAATACTTCTGGCTAAATTAAGGAAAGGTGACATAGGAATTAAAGGGATAGTAAGTAAAATTAATAAAATTTTGAACAAATGTGGAAAAATACAAGAAGTTCTGAGAAATAGCTGGGAACAAGAATTGAATGGGATAATTACAGAAGAAAAATGGCAGAAAATGTGGAGGAGAAGGATTATGAGAACTATGTCCGTTAGAGTGAAAGAACATAACTATAAGATAATATGGAGGTAGTATAGGACCCCAACGGGGCTGCATCAGATGGATAATAGGCTGAGCGATAACTGTTGGAGATGCAAACAAGTAAAGGGAACATATGTGCACATGTGGTGGAGTTGCGATTGTTTAAGAAAATTTTGGGGAAAAATAGAAAATGAAATTAAGAATATACTGGATATGCAGCTGGAATTGGCGTCGGATACAATCTTGTTAATGGAGGTTGATAAGTATAAAATGAGTAATGATAACAAGGAACTCAATGCCTAGTGTCAGGTGGCAGTTAATTAACTTGACAACCCTGAGGATTAGCAGCCTTGGCAAAGTCCACAAGGAAGGGTGATGGTCCCCAGAGGACAGCAGCTTCATCAATACTGGCCTACGGTTGAGGAGGACTTTTCATGCCGAAAGGGCTCAGGACCAGAAAGTGATTTGTGGAGCTGGATCAGTGGTATAGGTGTCATGCTGTGATGCAGAAGGCAGATGAAGGACCATGGCATTATATTTGCTGATTGCCATGATGATCATCAATAGTCTGAATTGGATATGGCACAAGAAGAAGAAAAATACCATACTGAGAAAATTGGTACACATTGATCTTGATCAATTCAAATGGTTGAGCATTTTCTGCAGTTTTTAAAAATAGAACACACACAATATTATTTTATCAGATGGTAAATGAAACAAAAGACGATGACGACGACAGCGACGGCAACGGCGACTACAACAACAACATGGCACCTTAAAGACTAACTCTTGTATTTTAATGTTAGCTTTTGTGGATCAAGTCCACTTCGTCAGACATAAGAATGGATATCATGGTATACTTTTGTACATATCTGGTATAAAGGCCCAGAGTAGCTGAGCAGAATTGGTTGGTTCAAGAGATGGATATCCAAATCAATGAGTTATTTACAACCAGGAATAACATGGTATACAATAAAATGCAGTAATAACATGCTATACAAAAGTATACCATGATATCCATTCTTATGTCTGACATGGACTTGATCCACAAAAGCTAACATTAAAATACAGGAGTTTATTTATTTATTTATTTATTTATCACATTCCCCCCCCCCCCCCAATAAGACACTCAGGGTGGCTTACAAGACACTAAAAACACAATTAAAACACTGTGATTACACTAAAAGGTTAAAAATTTTAAAATTTAAAAAGATTAACAAGAAGAGAGCTAATCTTTAAGATGTCACAGCCTTTTTTGTCTTTTTCATTTTGTTTTGTTTACTCTCCGATAGGTTTGCACAGACTAACATGGCTACAGCTTCATATATATATATATTACAACTTTGGCTGCAGGAACTTGAAATGTAAAGAAAAATGGAATAATGTGAAACTGAATATTTGTCCACCCCTAATAATGGCTGATCAAAACATCTAAAATACAATTAGCCATATAACAACAACAACAAAAGTGCATTTCAAATGTTAGTTATAATAAAATTACTCCACTCATTCTTTTTTATATTCAGATAGGCAGCTGCCTTTTCAATCCAGCTACACAACAATTACTTTGTCATACTCTTCTGTCTGATGGAAACATCAGATAATTTTTTGTGGAACTTCTGCCAATTTGCATTTATGAGACATGTGGATCTTGGCATGAGTTGTGGACAAGCCATAGGACAGCTGCTGGCAGGATGATGAGACAGAGTATTTAGGAGATTGAGGGTAATATTTGCTCTTTGGAGGCCGCAGGATGAAAATATCAGCAGCAGGAGTAGAAAGAATAATGCTGTTTTAATAGATCAGATTATTGTGTACTGAAAATAAGAGTAAACCATCCTGAACAATCTGGTGACTGAAAGATTGCTCTGTGAAGTGATGTTGGAAAATATAAAGCAGTAGAATACACCCCTCTCAGAGCCAGGACATTTCTGGTGACCCACTTTGGAATGGACCCCATGCAGTCAAACCTTCACATTTTGGCCATCAATGGCATATTTCTATTCTGTGTGCTATTTCTAACAAGTGCTTGTTAAAACAAATGAACAGAACTGGGACTCAATTCTCACTTACAAAACTGTCAATATTAATAGAAAATTAAACCACAATAAAATTAAGTAAAGGTAAGCCAGTCATATCAGACTCTAGGGTTCAGTGCTCATCTCAATTTATAGCCAAACATCCAGTGTTGTCTGCATCTGCAGAGGTTTCCATGGAGATGTGGCAAGCATGACTAGACACCAGAGTGCCATTTTGCTCTTCCTCCACCACATGGCATTTCCTGGTGTGGTGGAGGCGGGGGGGGGGCACATGAAATAGTTCCACAGGCCACAGGTTGAGAATCCCTGGTCTAAAGCCAGCGTAACTCTAGCAGGTTGAAAATTCTAGTTAGCACAATTATGTTAGACTGTACTGCTGAGCAGGTGATAGTGCATCCAGTACTGTAAGCATCCAATCAATATTGTGCCATGTTTGAAAATGGAAACTGCAACAGCAACCATTCTTGCACTTAATTTATATTCTCTAGCACCAACATGTTGTTTACAAATGTGGGATATCGGTTTTTAGAATAACTTCTGAGATCACCTTTTCTCCCTAGAGAACACTGTTTTTTCTAAAGTTTGTTGTGACTCCAAACAGGTCTCTAGATATCAAAGATAAGCAAATGAATACAGTATGTTTGTTTTTGATGTGAATCTCCTGGGATCACAAATAAGAGCTTTGTTGGCTATTTGATTAACAGCAGTTATGGTGACTTCATGTGTAGACAAACTTCCCACATACTGAATAGTAGAGAATGGGAAGGGATTGGGTGGGAGAGTCAGAGTTTATAGGGAAAGGAAATAACAATTGCTATAGCTCAGGGGTCCCCAATCAAGCCAGGGGCCGGGGTCACACTCTCTCTGTCAGCTTTGAGGGCTGGAAGGCCATTTTGTCCTGCCTGCATGATGGGGATGGCCATTTTGTGTCAACAGCTTTAAAGGAGATGGCCATTTTGTTTCTCAAACACCCTTAGAGGGAGGGGCACACGACCTTAAGTTGGGAACCCCTGCTATAGATAAAGGCTGCTGTATCTTGCTATCTTTGGATTTCTAGCAGAGCAAACTGTAATGCTCCGCTCCATCAGCATTTTAGCAGGTCATCTTTACCTCAGCACTGGTTACTTCTCTCCCCTCCCCCCTCAATTTTTCTGTCCAAGTTTTTAAACACCATTCTCCAAGCCACTTATTACAGCAGAATCCCAACACAAAATATTGGGGGCATTTTTACTTATTCCTATCCTAATGTGATCTATGCCATCTTTTGTCAACAATGCACATCTGCACACTACATAGGGCAAATGGGACAACTTCTGCCCCCAAAAATTTAATGGACATAAATCAGACATCTGGAATGGCAATACACAGATATACATTGACCTGGACACTTTTCATGAGATTTTAAAGTTGTGATCATGGAGAAGAAACATTATAGAACAAGAATCCAGAAAGAGACAGCTGAAATAAAATATATCAATATACAGGTACTTGATACCCTTCTCAATGGACTAAATATTAGACAAGGGTTTTAAAGCCATTACTGAATGCAAAATGATAGAGATTATGGTTACCTGCTGTGAATTTTCTTAACCCAGATTACCTCCCAATGTACTGCTGCCTATTTTTCTGAGCAAGCTTCCAAGTGCTACACCTCATTGGAAAAGAACTGGATATCATACTAAGGTCTTGAGATACCACCTGTGTTGTTATATATAACCTGAGGTTTCTGCAGCCACCTACCATTGTTACTGAAATAATCACCATTGAAAAATGACTGAATATAAAACAGGGGGGCTAAGTCATCACAAGGGGGGAATTTCCCATTGACTCACAGAATTTGCAACCCATGTCCAATCAATCACTGTTTCTTTATCTCTAGGCCATGTATAAAATTATATCATGCAGTCCCATTCTTACCACAGAGGAAGTAGACATGATGCACATATGCATTTACATATTTTAAAGTGAATGCAATGCAGACAATATAGAGGGCACAAAGCAGCCTGATCTTTGCCAGGACAGTGTTTATGATCTTCTAGGGAGCTTTTGCTCAATAAAGAAGCAAGGTGTATGTATGTACTTATATCTTTTGTCTTAATGTTGGTAAATTTTTAAATATTGTGATTCACACTGACCAAAATGTTGGAAGATCTATAGCAATTTGAAAGTTTAGTCATATATAATGATTTTACAGATTTTCTCTATCTGAAAAATCTGCATGATTGACAGATCAATTAGTCTTTGTACGACTTAAATTCAGTGGTGGGCAGTAACAGGTTTGCACCCCCTGGTTGGGGAGGGAGCAAAATTTTGTGGCCTTCAGGTAGGAGGGTGGCGAAATTGGGTGGCCTTCTAGCAGGGAGGGTAGTGAAATTGGGTGGACACGTCCACCTCCCTGCCCTGCTCAGACTAACACAGCTACCATTTAAAAAGTTTTATTCTGTGCAAGCATATCAGAGAGTAAACAAAACAAAAAGACAAAAATGTTGTTGCACCTTAAAGACTAACTGGCGGGGCATGTGTGGGGAGTGGGCCAGATGGCCAACTCAGTTGCCTGGCTCTTTTAAATATTCTACCTTTCTCCTTGGTGTTTTTAACTTGAATTTTAATTTTTAATTCTAATTTAAGTTTATGCTAATTTTTAACTTGATTGTATGTATGTGTTTTAATTGTTTTTAGTTGTAAAGCCACCCTGAGTCTTCGGAGGAGGGCGGGGTACAAATGAAATAAAATAAATAAAGAAAAATAAAATATTTGTTTAGCCAGAAAGGACTGCTACTTTTGCTGAGCTACAAGACTTGTGAGTAAAGGACTGTGTTACTTTTGTTTGCTGCACAAACTCACAAGACAATTTGCCACAGTGAACTGAACTGTGTGAGACCAAGGAGAAGTTATCGTATTAGTGTTACAGTTATCTATGTTGATGTAAATATCTGCACCTTCTGTTTTTAACTCAAGTAAAGAACCCTTTTTTGCACAAAACAATCAGCTTTGGTCCCTATGTTGATCTCAGTCCCCTCAATTTATGTTGTGTACCCTCCGGTCACTCTGCTAAACACCAACAAAATGAAGGAACCTTATTGGCACAGTGGTTAAACTGCTGTACTGCAGCCAAAACACTGTGATTAAGATCTTGATGGATCTCAAAGGTTAACTCAGCCAACAAGTGGATGTAACGCCCAAACCAATACGCAGTCTTGATTTAAAAGATTATGCACTTTGAAAAATAAATAATCAGTTGTCATTGTATGTTAAAGGAAGAAACCTTATACAGGAAAATATATTAATAGATTATAGAATGGGATAGATAACTGATTAGAATGGGGAAGTATGATAATATCTATAAAAATTGGGCAACGGAGTTGGTAGGAATCAAATAAGGTGTTGACAAAAATGATAAAAGAGAGTAGTTTAGAATAAATACGAGAGAGAAATATAAAGTATTAAAAAGATGAAGGAGCTGAAGATGGGGAGGAATCAGAGGCGTAGCTACCGCCGTATCAGCCGTATCAGTTATACGGGGCCCCCGGGCTACGGGGGCCCCCAACGGGAAAAAATAAAATTTAAAATAAAAAAGAGCAAAAATTTACTGCGCATGCGCAGAAACTCAATCTGATGCATTGCGCATGCGTCAGATTGAGTTTCTGCGCATGCGCACTTTATTGGAGCCATTTTTGGCTCCAATTTTTTTAAAAAAGCTGGAGACGGAGAGTCGGAGTCGGAGCCGCAGCTTTTAAGCGCGGCTCCGATGGCGGCCATCAGAGGGCCGAGGTGCAGCGCATGGAGCCGTAGCTGAGCTGGCGAAGGCAAGGGGCGGCTCGGCTGTGGAAGGCGAGGCGAGCGGGCGCAGCGAGGCAGCCCCGACTCCGAGCCCGAGGCCCTCCCCCCGGTCGCCGCGGGGGCTCCCTGCCTGGCTGCGCCAGCCCGGGCGGCGCTCTCCACCTCGATGCTGGGGTGGGAGTCCAGCGCTGCAGGACCAGCTCGCGCGCCCCGTCCCCCAGGCGGGAGGTGACAGGTCAGCTCCAGGCGCGCTCCAGGTGGCTGCGCCAGCGTCGAGGTGGAGAGCGCCGCCCGGGCTGGCGCAGCCAGGCAGGGAGCCCCCGCGGCGACCGGGGGGAGGGCCTCGCTCAGTCGCTCGGGGCTGCCTCGCTGTGCCCGCTCGCCTTCCACATCCGCCCCTTGCCTTCGCCGTGCGCGGCGAGGGAGCGATCATTCGCGATGGCGGCAGCAGCGGCGGTGACAGCAGAGGCGGAGGAAGAAGAGGCCCCAGGATTAAGGTAAGTGAGGTTCTTGTGTTTCGGGTGGGTGGGTGGGTGGGTTGAGGTGTGTGTGGTTTTTTTTTTTTTTTGCATTTTAATTCTATTTTATTTATTTTATTTTTATTTATTTTATTTTTATTTTGGCCCCGCCCATGACGTCATGACGTTGGCTCCCCCCACGACGTCATGATGTCATGACGTTAGCTCCGCCCCACATATAAAGGGCCCCCAAACAATTTTTATACGGGGCCCCGCCAAGGTAAGCTACGCTTCTGGGAGGAATTATAATAAAAATACAATAGTAGCATAGGTAAAGGGAAATGAGAAAAAGGGTTTTGCTTAAGGGTATGCTTGGAAATATGAAAATGAAGTTTAGGATATTATAGATGGAAGGAAATTGAATAATTAAATTACTTGGTGGTAAACATTAAGTCAATGTAACACCTGAATTGTTAGGAAGAGTTAGCTGTTCCCATTGTCTTATAAGTTGAAGGACAAAAATATGCTATAGTATACTTATAAAAATATTATGGAAATGTAAATAATTTTTGTTAAAGAAAGCTAAAGGGGGATAAGGGTTGAAAATATAGAATAGAAATAAAAAGAATAGGGGTAAGATAGCCATAAGCAGAAGGAAGGAAGAACAAGGAATAACTGTATAGCTTTGAGCAAGTTGATTTATTTGATACTTTCAAATATTGATATGAATTCGCCTAGTCCCAGTCTCCCCTCCCCCTCTTCGACACTCAGAGGCGGTTCTTCAATGGAAGGATGGGGGAGAGAAGATGACAGAATGGTGAAAGGTTCAGGGTGGGTGATAGGGATTTATGTTGCATTAATACGGGAAGATGGGAGGTGAAGGGTTGGATGTGGGTGAACTTATTTACCTATTGTATGTCTCTTTGAAGTGTGTATGTAGCTGGTTCTTGTTGTTTGGCTTTGTCATATTGGATGTTTTTCTTCTTATTTTTGATGTTGTGTTTTTTTGTAATCTTTTGTTTGTGTTTCCTTGTTTTAAAGAGCAATAAAAAAATTCAAAAAAATAAACTGCTGTACTGCAGCCAAAACACTGTGATTAAGATCTTGATGGATCTCAAGGTTAACTCAGCACAGGTTAATAAAATGAGTACCCAGCATGTTTTGGGGGCAAAATGATAATTACCTTGTGAACTGCCCAGAGAATGCACTAAGCATTATGGGGCAGTATAAAAGTGTAATGACTATTTCTAAATATAATTGTAAACTTATCAAAGGCCCAGCAGCCCATCCTTTTGCTATCTCCCACTAATCTCCCACTCCATGGCAGAAAAAGACACCCTTATGCTAGTGAATGTGTTTTAAGATGCTTTCTCTTGATACCCATATTTCCCATTGGGACGTAACCTGCCAAAATTGTACTGGTTAAGGAAAATCATATCAACATTAAAAATAGAGCCAAATGCCTAACATGGAATATCAACATGGCCAACACTGCAGACAGACTCAAGACCCATCCCGGTGAATTCATTCCAAGTGAGATCACTTCTGGAAGAAAAAGGAAAAGCATTCCCACCTGGCAACTTTGTGTCAGCTGGAGGTATACATTGTGGCCAAATGGGAATCTGAACCCAGGTTTTCAATATCCTAGTCCAACACATTATGCCATGCTGGTTTGCACACTCTCATAGAAATGTACAGCACTAAGAAACCTGTCTGCATACTTGGACTTAAATAATTGAACCAGATCTAATGCAACAGGGGAAATTGTGATTCTCAACCCTTTTATTGTGGGCATGGTTCCAAAACTGGAGTCAAGGACAGAATGTTTATATCAACAAATAACTTATAGGCTTTCATTGTCATAGTCTCAAGGGATCTAAAGTATATGAAAAGAAATAATTGGGCTTCTCCATTCATGAATGTTCAACTGAATGTGACTGAGCTCAAGAGCTCTTTAAAGGGAAAGTAGCACAAGCACTTCTGTGATATATCCCTCCCCCAGATATATATACCACACATTTTGCTTCATTTCCATTAAAACTCCATTCTAGTTGAAAACAATTTGTTCATATTATAACATAAGCTGAAAAAGTCTGGCAGAGATCTGTTTGCTTAAAGTAGGTCAGATTGGGTCTTTCACAGAAGTGCCAATTTATTTTGACCCATCAAGGCATGATGTGTCGTTGTGAGCAGTTTTTTTTCCAAACTAAAATAACAACATTTGCCCCCCCGACCCCAAATGACGAGACAGACAAGCGTGCTGGATTTAAAATTGGGCCACTTTATTGAAAATCAAGTAAAACTGTGGCATAACTGTCTGCGTGGTGGGAGTAGCACAGGTGAGCAATCCAATTGTAATTATTCGAGTTATACTAGAAATTGAGTTAGTCCATCACAGAAGTGGCATCCTGTTTTCCCACTTCTGCCCTTGTTTCAGGTGAACGTGATTTGGGGCTCCCAAGACCACCACTTGGTTACCCCTGTTCCTGGAACGCATTTAACCAACCACCGCTGACCTCACCTTGCCTCACTACTTTTTGATCAGTCAAATGCGCTCCTTGCCTGAAATGGCTGGACTAAGCACTGGCTCACCCATGCTACCCGCCACACGGAAAGCAACTTTTTACCTGCTCTCCGACCCACCCACGGCCGGCAATTCGGCCTGGACACCACCACACAGACTGAACAGGAACATCTGAGTACCAAGCTCAGATAAGTGGACCCCATCAGCACGATACAATCGGTGGTCATCCACCACAATGGATGGATGCTCCACCACCGTACCGAAAGCCATATGGGCAAAAAAGCGGGACACCCTGTGGTTGACCCTACACAGTGTACGATTAATACACATGGCATCCACCGACATCCTGTAAACAGCCCACAGGGGGCCCTTGATGCCTGCCTGCCTGCCAGGACCACAGGGGGCCCTTGATGCCTGCCTGCCTGCCAGCCCAGTACACATAACTATGGCCAACAATCCACACTCGGGGCCATGCAGGAGAAAAAAAGGGAAACCTGAAAGAAAAGAAATATAAGAAGTTAGATAAAAGTTAAACCGGTCTCACATATAACTGGAAGCAGTCAGATGACCACCTGCCCAAGTGTTTGATATCAGCAGCTGAATATCCCAATGACGCAGCAGTCGACGCCGCACCTATGCGAAAAGAGTGTGAACAATAACGTACCCCTGGGACACCAACCGCTGCCAAAACCAAACCCGTCACGTGCCAAAATTGACACCGAGTAAGTGGGGAACCATCCTGATGACAAAATAAGTGACCCGGGTTGTCTCCCCTAAAGGCCAAATATTGGGCCAAGGCACACGCAGGACAGATTGATTGCAAACTGCAACACAGGAGGAGAACCGTTGCACTTCGGGCAGAAGGATCAGTTTTCGAAAAACGTACCTTCAAAGTGGCTGACTTGGAATACATAGCCAAGTCCGAAAATTGCAGTGACCGTAATGAACGATCCCTGGCACTATATGCCACAAGCTCTCCTATACAGAAAGCACCAAAAAATGCCACCGCCGAGGTCGCATGAAAAAGACTGGTCTCATAGTTGTTATGGCAAAAACTCGGTCATGCTGATGCCACGCGTTGCAAAACCCAAATGGAGATAGGTTGCCTGGTGTCAGGGCGTGGGCCACGTTCCCGTGACCAACCCTCCAAAACCCGCCAGACTCTAAAATCCTGAGTAGAATCAGGATAACCCGATGCCTTGGACATGAAGGCCAGGGTGGACAACCTACCCCGAATAGTAGAAGGAGCCAGGCCTCTATGGTGCAAGGAGACCATATAGGCCAGCAAGTGCTGAACTGGGAGAGGCCAAACCTCCTGAAATGAAGCCTTCCTGTGAAAGGCAAGAAAACCTTGCAATGCTGCACTATATGCCGCTTGGGTACCAAGTGCCAGGGAATGGGCGATCGCGCGGCTCACTTCCCCAGTCCAATGGTCCAGGTAATCAGAGGGAGCTGGGCTGGTAAGTCGCTGGTGTTGGGGGCGAGAGCTCGAAACCTGTCCATCTGTGAACGGGACAAAGCATCAGCGATACTGTTATCCAGTCCTGGAATATGTCGAGCCCTAAACATGACATTAAGACAAAGTGCTTGCAAAACAAACGGACGGACCAGACGCATAAAACGGGAAGACCGGGAAGTCAAGGACCTTAAGATGTGAATGACAGACATATTATCTGACCAAAAGGTCACCTCAGAATTAACCCAGAGGTGACCCCACATCAGGAGTGCCCCAAGGACAGGAAAGAACTCCAAAAAGGTAAGGTCCCTGAGGATGCCCATCTCCCGCCATGCATTCGGCCACAAGCCCACACACCACTGACCCTGGCAATAAATGCCAAAACCAAAGGTGCTAGAAGCATCTGATTGCACCTGAAACTGCGAGCGAAGAGACAGAGGCGAGTGCCAAAAAGATACCCCATTAAATACCTGAAAAAATCTTAACCAGGTAAGTAAATCCTCCCTAATACCCTTGGTGACTCTAGTGCGATGAAAAGGCTTGGAAAGTACAACCATAGCATCACAAATTCGTCAAGCAAATGCTCGGCCAGGTGCGAAAACTTTGCATGCAAAATTCAAGTGCCCATGTAAGGACTGTAACTCCTTAAGGGTGATCTTTTTGCGGGAGAGAACAGACCTAATCAAGTCGACCAACCAGTCAACCTTGTCCAAGGACAAGCAAGACATTTACTTAACCGTATCTAATTCTATACCCAGAAACGTGAGGGAAACCGCCAGTCCCTCCGTTTTTTCTAGTGCAAGAGGGACACCCAAGTGGCAGGTCAATTTTTTAAAACAATGTAACAGGTGTTGACTAACACCTGATGAGGGGGAACCACAAAAAAGGAAGTCATCTAAATAATGAGCGATTTGTGTGGACCCAGCCTCAACTTGCAGTGCACAGTGCAAGAATGTGCTAAAACGCTCAAAAGCTGAGCAAGAAATAGAACACCCAAATGGCATGGCCCGGTCCACAAAATAATGGCCATCAAAATAGAAACCTAGAAGTTCAAAATCATCAGGATGCACAGCCAACAAACGAAAAGCCGACTTAATATCGCATTTCGCAAGGAGTGCACCCTGACCGCAGGACCGGACCATGCACACTGCCTCATCGAAAGATGTATAGCGCACAGAACAAAGTTCGTGCGGAATAGCATCGTTCACTGACAGGCCCTCTGGAAATGAAAGATGATGAATTAACCGAAATTCACCACCAGACTTTTTTGGTACCAAACCCAAGGGTGAAACCCACAGGTTAGGGAAGGGAGGGGCCACAAAGGGGCCAGCAACTCTGGCCAGACCCACCTCCTTGTCAATATGATGGCGGACCACCTCCTCCATCCCTACCGTAGAATGTAAATTGGGAGCAAACTGGGGAAAACATGGTCCGTACGCCGGGATACGGAAACCCATGGAAAAACCATCTAGCAAATAACTGGCATCAGCCCGACGAGGGTAAAATTGTAAAAAATGCCTTAAAGCCTCAAGGCAAATTGGGCTGGGTCCCTTTGGAAGTGCCTGGCCCCTCTGAAGCACGTCTGGCCTGATTAGGTTGGCCCCGCTGCCTGGAGGCACCCGCCTTGGGGCACGCCGAGGCCAG
The DNA here is from genome assembly GCA_030440675.1 of Furcifer pardalis. Classification (NCBI taxonomy): domain Eukaryota; kingdom Metazoa; phylum Chordata; class Lepidosauria; order Squamata; family Chamaeleonidae; genus Furcifer; species Furcifer pardalis. Next base: position 115,542,863 of record CP126894.1, read on the forward strand.
GTGGCCGCCCGCACAAATGGTGCACTCATGCCTAAATCTGCATTGTTTGTGTGCACACTTACCGTTTGACGCGAAATCCCAGCAGAGCAAGCGGGGTTGAACCGCCTGCCCCGCCAGTGGGCAGGATACCTGCGACTGCTGAGGATGCTGTACCAGATGACCGCAATCATATTGGTCACCTAGAACAGGTCTGGAGGGTGTCATAAACAGCAACCATAGTTGCTGATGCGTCACATCCCAATGCATATCATGGTGAATACCATGGTACCTGCGACTGCTGAGGATGCTGTACCAGATGACCGCAATCATATCAGTCACCTAGAACAGGTCTGGAGGGTGTCATAAACAGCAACCATAGTTGCTGATGCGTCACATCCTAATGCATATCATGGTGAATAGCGGCCCTCATATGAAAAGCCTCATTGTAAAGGAGCCATGCGCCACCTGGAAAGTCCACATAAGCTCGATAAATTATATCAAGATATTGGAGCAACGGCACATCTAATTCCAGGGCGCCTTTAATTGATACACCGGCATAAATCAAGTACGCCGGGAGCCAATTGGCCCAAGTACGTGGAGGCTTCTTACGCTTTGCTAATTCCTTATCTTTCTCATCCTCCCTGTCCTTATCCCGCTTACCAGAATCTCGATTGAGTAGGGAAAAGATATCAACATATTCCCTTCTCCAAATCTTATCCCTTGTAGCAGGGAGAAGATGATCTCCCAAAGGGAGAGACGGATCACCAAACGGCATAGCCAATATTGGTACAGAATTATATCCCGTATTACCCACAGTGAACGCCGGCTAGCACGGTGGTGGACAGGCAGACGGCTGCGGGTATCCAAAAACACCCCACTGCGGATAAGGAGGGCGCCAAGTTTGTCCAGAAGGAGCAACCGGCAATGGATTCATATGTGTCGGATATAGTGGGCCAACTGGCCACAGCCATCTTGGTGCAGCAGGAGAAGAGGAAGAAGGACCCTGTGATGTATTAAACAATGCCGCAGGCATGCTTTGTACCACATACTCACCAGGACCATGATCCCCATACGCCCAAGGAGGCGGGGGTTGTTGATGTACAAAAAGCATGGGGTGCTGGACCCGGCAATTCCAGGACCTCAGAGGCCGAGGGCAGCTCTTCAGACGACAACGGGTCAGGAAGAGGAACCTCAATGTCAGGTTGGTTCTGATGATGCAGCTGCGCAGCTTCCAACTCCTCAACCCTGTGAATAAGGGAAGCTAAATCATCAACCTGCTCAAGATTACGATGAGGCCTGGGTGCGCGCCTGGCAGAAGGCCCAGCAGCTAACTGCTGAACTGGGCCAGAAGCCACTCCCTCGAGAGCTTCAATACGGGCAATGATATTAGAACTCGCCATGGTAACCCTAGATGGGACAGTAGCCCTGGGTATAGCAGTGGCCCTGGATGAGGCAACAGCCCTAGATGGAGCACGTGACCTAAGTGCAGGTGAAGGGTGAGCCGGGAGCCTGCGGGCCACAGACCTAGCATTGCGGCCCACAACAGTCACTGAGGGCTGTTGCCTGGTCCGTGCTGCTGGTCGGGAAGGCGTGCATTTAGGCGCCATGCTATTCACTCATTTTTTTGTTGTTGTTTTGTTTTAAATTGAAAAGATGGATTACAATCAATGAGCAAGCGAAAGGCTAGCAACAATAAGGACTATTGCGACAAACAAGACAAACAACAGAAACAATCAAAGGCTTTCACTAGGCCGGGAGTCAAGCAGGAGAGAGAAAACAGCTCTCCACTCGATAAAGGTGCAGGCAAAGAAACCGCGCCAACGCCCGCCCCGGCCTTAAATAGGCCGGGCTCCGCCCCTTAACATTATCCTCCACTTGTCCATCGTGCCCTGCGAGGCGGGAGGCAAAGTGCGCGCCCAGAGACAAGCTCCGGGCGCGTGAGCATTTTTCCTTCTCTGTCTCAGTTATGGAATCATTGGTTGTTTGTAGCAAGGTGATGCTCAAGATAATACAGGACAGGCTTCAGCAGCACGTGGACAGAGAATTACCAGAAGTGCAGCCTGGGTTCCGAAGAGGCAGGGGAACTAGAGACCACATGGCCAACATACATTGGAACATGGAGAAAACAAGTCTACTTCTGTTTCCTTGACTACACCAAGGCCTTTGACGGTGTGGACCACAATAAAATGTAGCAAGTAATTAAAGAGATGGGAATACCAGAACACCTTACAGTCAAACCTCGCATAATGAGTGATTAACTTAGCAAAAAACTCGTATAACGAGCGGATTTTTTAAAAAGCAATCTGACTCGCATAATAAAATTTTTTGTTATGCGAGTTGGACTTTCCCTATGGAAAACTCGCATAACGAGCATTTTTATGGGGAAAACTCACATAACAAAAAATTTTCATTTTGTGAGTTTTCCCATAGGAATTTTCACAATGTGAAAAAAAGCTTGCATAGCGAGCAGCATCGCAGACCAAATTATTTTCATTATGTGAGGTATGACTGTATATGTCTCATGAGAAATCTGTACATAAGTCAAGAAGCAACAGTTAGGACAGAATACGGAATGATAGAGTGGTTTGGAATAGGAAAAGGAGTAAGACAAGGCAGCATTTTGTCACCCTGCCTATTTAACTTATACACAGAGCACATAATGCACAATGCAGGGCTGGATGAATCAAAAGTTGGAATTAAAATCACTAGGAGAAACACCAACAATTTGAGATATGCAGATGACACTACCCTAATGGCAGAAAGTGAAGAAGACCTAAAGAAGCTCTTGCTTAGGTTGAAGGAGGAGAGTGCAAAAGCTGGCTTGAGACTTAATATCAGGAAAACCAAGATAATGGCAACAGGCCCTATTAGTCCATGGAAAATAGATGGGGAAGAAGTAGAAACAGTGACAGACTTTATATTCTTAAGATCAAAGATCACTGCAGATGGAGACTGCAGCCATAAAATTAAAAGGCAACTGATTCTTGGGAAGCAAGCTATGAGAAACCTGTGGAACATAGCCAAAAGTAGAGACATCACATTGCAAACAAAAATTTGCATAATCTAGACAATGGCATTCCTGGTGGTAATGTATGGTTGTGAGAGCTGGACCGTAAGGAAAGGTGAGTGAAGAAGAATAGATGCCTCTGAAATGTGGTGTTGGAGGAGAGTTTTGAGAGTATGCTGGACAGAGAGGAGAACAAATAGGTCAAACTTAGAAGAAATCAACCCTGACTGTTCCTTAGAAGGTCAAATAGTAAAGATGAAGCTAATGTACTTTGGACATCAGAGGAGAAGAGAGGATTCACTTGAGAAAGCCTTGATGTTGGAAAAGTGGGAGGGGGCAAAAGAAAAGGGGGCGGCAGAGAATGAGGTGGCTAGATGGTGGTATTGTAGACATAATGGGCACAGAGCTGGGTGGGTTGAGAGGGATGGTGGAGGACAGAGGTGCCTAGCAGGTAATGGTCCATGGGGTCGCAAAGACTCAGAATCAATTGTGCAAATGAACAACAACAACAAAAAGAGCTAGTGCTCTCCCATCCCCCTTTGACTGAAACAGTAATGCTTCAAGCCTAGGGGTGGAAAGAATACTCATTCTCACAACTTTAGGATGTCTCACCAGAATGAGAAAATTTGACAAGGAATTTTTAAGCCCCCAAGATAACCATATAACCTACAGCTAAGAGTGAAATGAAGTGTTCTGTCCTCCAGCTGAACTTTGCTGTGAATGTGTTGTGCCCCTACCTGCATGGTAGGGCTGGGTGGCTAGCAGCCACTGCACAAGGAGTAAAGGCCAAGAGGCAGAGTCTTACTACAGTCCAAAGGTTGAGGCAGAAATATTGGTCAGGGAGAGCCAAGTTTGGAAGCCGGTCATTAGATAACTGAGACAAAGGGATGATCCAGAGGTGTAGTCAAATTTCCAGAGTCAGAAATCAGGCAAGTTGTATGGGTTTGAATGGCACAGACTCAGAACACACACGGATTGTTCCAACAAGGCTACTGCTTGCATGGGCATCTCCTTAGGAGGGTTCAGCCTCAGGACTCACAGCTGGGGGTGGTCTTTACAAACAAACCCTTGCCTCTCTTCTTTGCACCTGTAGCTCATTTTGCAGCTGCAGCCTGCATCTTTCTGATGTGCTTGGTTCTGCCTCCTCTTCACTGACACTTGGAGCTTCAGCAGTTGCTGGCTGTGCTCCTGTCATCTCTTGATCAACTTGATCAAGAGAAGGCAGTTCCATGCTGCCAGTGGGCTGAGATGCTGACAGAAAGTCTTCCTTATCGGACTCAGGTTCCAGGGCCACAACAGAATGTTACTAATATTATTTCTTTTTAGAAGTAAAGCATGCATGCACACATGCACAGAGTAACAGAGGAGTGGTTGATTGTTGGAAAGAATGAAAACAACCCATTTAGTGCTTCAGATTCTCCAATAAAGAAGCACATAGCTTAGAATTTTATAAATTTATAAATTTTATAAATTGTGAAAAGGGGGTTTCTGTGAAAAATGTTTATTTTGTGTTGATAATGAGGTTTGAATTAGGTTGAAAAGACAGAGAACTCTGTGAATTCAGGAAATAAATAGAGACTTAGATGTACCAGTGTCTGAAGCCTGCTTAGCAAGATGTCAAAACAAGTATAATTAAAAATTGGCCCAACATGACATAAGATAGAAGGCGAGAATTAATGAAAAAGTTGATAATGCTAGGAAAAGTGGGTTGTAATAGGACAAGAGAAAGACTGGATGTGGGAGAGATTGATTCTATAATGGAATCCATACCCTTTAGTTTGTGAGACCTAGGTCATTTGGGAGGTAATTAATTCATAGGCTGCAATAAAGAATAAAATTGCTTATATTAAAAGTATCTCCTTTCTTTTATTTAGAATAGACAAAGGGACATTGAGCTTAAGCAAGTTTGTTGTTCTGTACCTTACTGTTACTTAAATTTTATAGCTGATGGTTATCTTCCAGCCAACAATGTAAATATAGCTTGATGAGAAAAGAATCTACAATTTATCCCGATATTGTGCTTTGATTTTCAGAATGTTTCTGAGCTATAAGAGACAGCTCCATCAAACCACCAAATTCTAATCCAGAAAAGTAATTATAGTTCTTTTTTTTAATTGCTCCCTACATCAGCTTATTTTCATAAAAATACATTTGACTTTATACAGGAACAGATGTATTTGTGACTGTTTGCACTGAAATATCCACACATTGTACTAAAGCAGCAATTTACAGCTGGCTGGCTGTGTCTCATCTTTAGCAGACAATTAGTGAACAATGAAGAACTCATTATCTTCTTATTTCATTACAGTGAAACAAACAAACAACTGTAGGCGGCATACACACACACACATTCCACTCCTCCAAACAAATGAAAATATCTTGGCTTTCTGAAGGAGTGGTGTCTCTGCATTTTTCAAAGCTGCAGTACTCTTAAAAAATACATCTGGCCTTCTGGGTAGCAATTTTGCACCCCTTTCTTTTATGCCTTTGAAAAGGACTATGATTGAAAAAAGATCCAGACTTAGTTATACCTAGGTGTCTGTGAGGATTCACACCCACAAAACTCTCCCAACATTTACCTATAATATTGATATGCTTTTTAAAAACAAACAAACAGATGACTGCTTCCGTGTTGAAACATTTGTGGGTATCAACAGGGACTACAACAGTAATTTATTTTATGTATTTTATTTTATTGCATTTATACCCCACCCTTATCTAAGGACTCAGGGCAACTTACAATTAAAAACAATTAAAAACACATTTTCATTTGCTAAAATTCTTTAGAGATACAATATGTATCTTTATAGGACTAATCTTTAGGTCAGCTTAGGGGTCTTTCAAATACCACATGACCATTTTAGAGAGGGAGGAGGTCGACCAAAAGTCACGGAAAGTCACAGGGGGAGGGGGTTGGCATGAAGTCATGTGATTCCAAAATTTTAACCCCCCTGGCCAGGTGGAAGTCAGAGGGTTGGGGGGACAGACGTCCTCAGGCTCTGTGAGGGACCGTCCTTCACCGCTTGAGTCGGTGTGGCTTTTAACCCCTCGGCCAGGTGGGAGTCCGGGAGTGGGGTGGCAGGTGTCCTCAGGTTCCAGGCCAGCCATGCTTCTGCTGTTTGTCTTCAAATCAGGGAAAATGGAAAAATCATGTGATTTGGGCGGGAGGGGGGTGTCGGTCAAAGGTCACAGAAAGTCACAGGTGTGTGTGTCAAAAAGTGGCCTATTTTAGGTCACGTGGTATTTGAAAGGCCCCTTACCCTAGCGGTTCCTTCGCATTGACTAATCTTCACCAGTACATTTCTTTCATTTAGGTACAGTGACTCCTTGTAAAGGAGTAGGTAAGGAATTGACAATGTGCTACATGATTTTTTCAGAGTTTGAAAATGAATTGTCATGATTTAGGAAGTTGTTTCTCCAATATCAATTAGCACATCAGTGGAACTACAATAACCGGGGTTTCATCCTTTTAAAAGATTCTACTCTGCTGAAAGAGAACACACTTCATAGGTTAAAACAACTATAAGCATTTATCTTTGCAGAAATGTACAATATAGTAAGATTCCTTTTGTTTGTTGTTCAGTCGCACAGTCAATTCCAACCCTTTGTGACCCTATGGACCATTGTCCTCCAGGCACCTCTGTCCTTCACCATCCTCCTCAACCCACCCAGCTCTGTGCCCATTGTGTCTACAATACCATCTAGCCATCTCATATTTGGCCACCCCCTTCTTCTTTTGCCCTCCACCTTTCCCAGCATCAAGGCTTTCTCAAGTGAATCCTCTCTTCTCCTTTGACGTCCAAAGTACATTAGCTTCATCTTTACTATTTCACCTTCTAAGGAGCAGTCAGGGTTGATTTCTTCTAAGTTTGACCTATTTGTTCTCCTTGCTGTCCAAGGGACTCTCAAAACTCTCCTCCAAACACCACATCTCAAAGGCATATATTCTTCTGTGCTCAGCTTTCCCAATGGTCCAGCTCTCACAACCATACATTACCACTGGGAATACCATTGCTTTGACTATACAAATTTTTGTTTGCAATGTGATGTCTCTACTTTTCACTATGTTCCCCAGGTTTCTCATCGCTTGTTTCCCAAGAATCAGTTTCCTTTTTATTTTATGACAGCAATTTCCATCTCCAGTGATCTTTGATCCTAAGAAAGTAAAATCTGTCACTGCTTTGACTTCTTCTTCATCTATTTTCCAGGTACTGGTAGGGCCTGTTGCTATTATCTTTGTTTTCTTGATATTGCTCCAGAATTGATTTGTTTTAAATATTTTGTTTTTAGTTTCACTGATTTTACTTGGTTCCTATTTTACAGTCTTTACTACTTGAAATCAATTTGGATTTGTTTGTTATTGCATATTTGGGGAAAATGTGCACCTTTTAAGTCAATTGGGGAAATACTTTAAAATGCTTACATTGAGAAAAGTGCATAAAAATTGGAGGTTAGATAGAGCGTATACAAAACTGCATGTAGATTATGAAAGGGTAAAGGCAAATGTTGTCCTTGCTCAAAAGCCTGTCATATCCAACTCTAGGGTTCAGTGCTCATTTCTGTTTATAACCAAAGAGCCAATGCTGTCTGTGTCTGCAGATGTTTCTGTGGACACGTGGCAGGCATGCCTAGACACTGTTTACCTTCCCACCAAAGTGGTACCTATTTATTTACTTGCAATTTCTTGCTTTTGAACTGGGACAGAGATGGGAGCTCACTCCATCGTGCAGTACTCGGGTATCGAACTCTGACCTTCCAGTCTTCAAGTTCAGCATCTTAACCACTTGAGTCACAGCACTTCCATTTAGCCACAGCAAAGGTAGAAGATTGCAATTCAAGACATAATTTAGTTAGGATAAGAATGCTAGTGAAATTCTGATAAATGCAATCCAAATGCAATTTACAGATGCTTCTATCCCTACCTAAGAGCAAATGCTGCACAATGCTGTGCAGAATCTATACCCAAACTTTGAGACAGAATAAAATATAGGAATAGAAAAAGGATGTCTATGAAACAAATATCTCTCCTAACATCAGAAGCCAACTTAGGAAAGAGAAGGGTAAGGAGGCCTCAGCAGAGAAGTTCAGCATGCAAGTGTCAAAGCAGAAATGTCTCTGGTCCTTGCCACAGAAATATTTGCAAGTCTGATGAGGTAACCAGGAGCAGGACTTCACCTGGTCTTTCATTATCTAGGCAGAAACATCAGGCAGAATGCCTAATCCATTTGAAAATTGAAATATAAGCTCTCTTGAACTGAACACAAAACTGTTTAATCACTCAACATTGCTGTGCCAGTATGATTAGTGCTTCTTCTTCCCTCCTCCTCCTCCTCCTCCTCCTCCATTAGATGAGCTGCCAAATTCTGTGTCTGCTGCAGTTTCTGAGCTGGTTTTACTCCTAAAAATAGAAACAAGCAAGGAGAGGAAAAAGAAAGGCCCTTTTCTGTTAAAATGGGCTTCTTTAATCATCTGTATAGGAGATTGTAATAAAGTAGCTGGGATGGTATTTCAGAGGAAGGGAAAGATTGGCCCAAGAATCAGTTAATTTGATAGAAAGAACGTCAGGAGGAAAAGAAGGCTTTTTTTTCCTTCACTTTGGTGAATAAAATGTCAAATAACTTTCTTTTTGTTGCTTGCACTTATTATTGTTGTCTGCCCTCAATAATACAATACAGTTAGAAAGGGAACAAATTCTGGAAAATATGCCTCAAAAATAGAGGATGCTCTTTCTCAAAGAGAAAGGAAACCACCAGGCGTAAAAACCCAAGCTACAAGGTGCAAACAAAGAAGAAAGGGGACAGTCATAAAAATATTTCTCCACAAATGAAAAACTTGCCAGGGGGGCAATGACTAGTCTTTATTCTATGGGGAAATTTTCCTGTAAAGATAGCTAAACAAAAGCCAAACCTTCAAAGCAACCACTCCAATACTTCCAACACGAAGAGTTACACCAAAAGAGGAAAAATAATGGAGCAGGAAGTTGTAGAAATCAAGAATGAAAAACAGTTGTGAAAGAGAAAGTTTCAAGATACACTGAAACGCCACCAGCAAACTAGTTCCATGCTGAATTGTAAGGAGGATACAACATCCAATGACTCTTTAGGCTTCTTGGTTTTTTTCCTAAACTATGAAAGGTATCATTTAACAACAACAACAACAACAACAACAACAACAACAACAACAACAACAACAACAACAACAACAACAACAACAACAACAACAACAACAACAACAACAACAACAACAACAATAACAATAATAATAATAATAATAATAATAATAATAATAATAATAATAATAATAATAATAATAATAATAATAATAATAATAATAATAATAATAATAATAATAATAATAATAATAATAATAATAATAATAATAATAATAATAATAATAATAATAATAATGTGTGTCAGAAATTATTCTGGGTTGAAAGGATTTTTGCTGGAGAAACTCTGCTCAGGGGACACCTGAATGGAGATGATTAGCCTGGTATGATAAATACTACTTGCCATGCTTCTAAGATTCCTCATGAAACAGGAAACCCTGTTTATAGAGTTCCATCAAATGTTATTATTTTATTATTATATTATGTGCAGTATTTATCTATCCATTGTTTTTACTGTAGTTTATCTTAGGGACCAGTTCGTGAACATAGAGCTATGAAGTACCTAATAAAAATGCAGTGGACAGGTCCCCTCCAACCACTGAATGACAGATTACTTGTGAGTTCAGGCTGAATGCTCCTGCACACCTCAACCTGAATAAACTTCTATCATTGTTTTAGAAAAGATGCTGTAAGCTGTCAGTCTTTCGCAGAAGTAGCCCTCCAAAAATGTAAACGTCCAGTTTTTATGAACTTTTCACTACAGCAACTGAAATAGGATATCAAGTACAAGCCTCCTAACAAATGAGCTCAGGATAACTGTTTGGACTGATAGAAAATACAATCTTCTATAAGTGAGATTGGCAATAACTGGTCGTTTATATTATCCGACATGCCATTACTCTTAAAAGAAACCTTCTAAATGTTTCCATTTCCAAACTCATCTTGGCTGAAAACAGGGTAGGAGGGTAAATGAGAGTCATCTACAGTTCATCGCCAAAGCTGTGCTACTTGTAATGAAATTTCCTCCTTCTCCATTCCGTTTCCTGATGAAATGATAGGATAGGTTCACAACGAGAGAAAGAGAGAGAGATATGTTTACCAGAAGTGAGACATAATACAAATAAGAAGTCATGAATGCTGAATGCAGCTAATATCCACCAGAGAGATAGGGAAGGAATGTTAAGCAAGTGGCATTTCACCATCTTGTATAGTTAATCTACAGAGTCATTTTTGATACAGTCCTCACTGAGAAAAAACAAAGGCATGCACAAAATTAACTTATATCTATCCATTTATTTATATCACCTTTCAACATTCTTTTCTCTTTGGGGCTTAATTATCTAATTCCTGTCCCTTTTTTTCTGGGTACCAAGGTGAGATGTAATGCATTTTTAAATACTCATCTTGTGGGCTTTATCTCCTCAGAACTATACCCAGATGTTTATCTTCTGAAAGAAACCTACCTTTCATTTATTTTTGCCAAAACACCAGAGCTGTTTTTGCAACAACTGTCAATGCAATTATCATTGCAGGCATTCGGAGATAGTGATTTTCCTAGTTACACTTTATGGATGCTCCTTGTGAAGTTTAATGAATGAACCTTGTGGTTATATTGTTTGATAGATTCATCACCAGGTTTCTGATTGTAGCCACCAAAATTATCCAATAAATATATTTCCTGAGGGCTGGAAAGAGGTGATTTGAACAATGGTGTTGTGTGGCTTTTCATTACAAATGAAGCTGGAAACAAGATGCAGGAACTAGTGTCATCATGTCTACACAGGTTACTGTTCAGTGAACTAACATATAACTATGTCTGGCTAGTGGTTAGCTGACCATGATCAGGGCACAATTGTTGTTTCTGTTGAGCTTACAGAAGACAATCCCATAATGCTTTGTATTTGTTTTGCATAGTAACATGGAAATTGGAAATACTGTACTGTACCAGCATTTAACATAGTCACTGCCTGGGTTTAATTTAAACAGCCAATCAGCAGGCTAAATGTGTCTTCACTCTAAAAGTAACTGTCTTTCCACTCTGAGCTCAGTGCCTGAGTGTAGTGTAGTTTAGTTAAGTCGGTCTATTTTTTCTGAGTGTTGTTCAGCCTAGTTCTTTCTGACTTAGTTTCAGAAAGCTATTAACTCACTACCCTCTTGCAACCATGACTTGCTTGATATATTTTTTCTCCTGCTTTTTATAGCTAAAATGAAGTGAACTACTGTATTATAGTTTTTGCCATCTTCCTGACAACTTTATTTAACACAAGTAAAGGCTTTTTCCTTCTGGTAAAGCTGTGCCTGAGCATTTGTACAAAGGAACTAAGAAGAAAGAAAAGGAAATATTAGGAAGCCTTACATTTCAAAGTATTCTGCCTTAATCCTTGGAACATGTTAGCTAAATCACCCTGGAAATATTATTCAACAGTTTGTTTGTTTTTTGCCACACTTCCCCCCAGGCATACCTTTTTAAGGAAACCTTTCTGAGTCACTTCCTATTGGAGCTGCACAATTATAAATTAGTGGATACTACTACCCCTGAAGGTGATCTGCACCCTGCTTGGGAGTCTCACAGACATATGGCAGATGTACTTCATTCATCTTATATAATCAACTAAGTAATGTTTGATGTCAGGGTAAGGCAGAACTCCTTCCCACCCAGTCTTGTGTTTTCCTATATACTGTTGCTAATTAAATGCCTCAGCAACATACAGTATATATGTTCCATGTCTCCCTAAATGTGACCCTAAAGCTTCTGGAGAGCAGTTGTAACTATAGCTGAACTATTTTGTCTCCAAAATGCCATTTGCATTGAATTGATACCATAAGATCTCACATCCTATGAAAACTTAACTTGAAGGCAAGGCTGTTGAAATTTCTCATAGTACAGTCAAACCTTGCATAAAGAGTGCCTCGCTTAAAGAGTAACTTGCTTAAAGAGCAGAATTTTCTCTGAATGTTTGTTTCACTTAACAAATAAAACCAAACAAAAACTCGCTTAACAAATTAATCGGGGCTTGCAATCCCCCCCACACACACAGACACACAATTGGTCACTTACAATGGTGTTTCACTTAAAGAGCAAACTCACTTAAAGAGCAATCCTGTGGAATGCATTATGCTCTTTAAGCGAGGTACAACTGTATCAGAAAGGCCTGCCACAGAGCTCTCTCTTGGCTGGCTACCTTATGTTAATTTATTAGCTGTTGCAGTTCCTTCAAGATTAACTAAACAATTGTGAAGACCTTGGCTGTTTTTTGTCTAACTCTGGAGTGGTCAACCTTTTCTTTTTTTTCTTTTTTTGCTGTGGGATTGAGGATACCCCCAGAATAGCTGAGTGGGCAGAAAGCAGAAACAGGCACATTTATGGCTGATGTAAATGTATCCACTTCTTCATTTACAATAGTTGTGGGTGCATTTGTGCATGTACATGTGCATGCACATGTGTGGGCATGTTATATGGATGATGTAAATGTGCCTGTTTCCAGGTGTGGCAGAGCCAGCAACGGATTAGGTGGGATGGTGTTGGCAGCCAGGGCCGGCCCACGGGCCATACCCTGGGAATTCCTGGTCTAATTAGTCAGATCTGTTCTTCAGGAGTTGGTTACACTGTCCTAAAGAATGTAAGATTTAATACTGAGGAAAATTAAGTAAGAGAGTAGACTATTTGGTCCTCTCCTCATATAAAGCATATTCACATTCCTTAGTGGGGATGTAAACCTTCACATATTTCTTTTTTGCATGTAAGGACAAAAAACATGAAAGGTATTTTTCCTAGCAGGACAGTGGCTTAGTATGGGGGGGCAGGGGGCAGGCCACCCTGGGTGGCACTTTACAGGGGGCAGGAAAATGTTCCAGCCTCCAAGGAATGCAGCCAGCGGAAAGCTCCAGGGAAGGCTTGGTCCTTGGAAGGGTGCCTCCATAATCACAGGACTCCGGTGGTGGCTATGGAGATTCCCCCTCCTCTCCTTCTGCTGGTTAAATGCCACCCTCACTGCCCACCAGGAGCCAACCCGAGCTGCCACCGCAACAGCCAAGCAACTTTATATACAGCCTGACAGCAGGGGCACACGTGTGTGTGCCAGGGAAGGTGGGCAGTGAGGCAGCGAGTGCACGAACACCCACGCACACGCAAAGAAAACACACAAAGATGCACTCACAAGCAGGGCCATCACCATCAGGGGTTCTCCCCACCCTCGGTCTGGACCCTGGGGGTCTTGGAACAGGCAGCGAGGGGTTAACTGGGTCCCACGGGGGGGGGGCAAGCCTAGATGTCCTGTGCCCCAGGTGGCTGAAAACCGTGCTACGCCACTGTAGCAGGACAAGATTGCAATAGATTTTGCGTGCTTTTCATAGATCATTGCTTTTTGGGGGAAAACACATTGAAATGTTTGTGTGTGAAGAATTTACATTTTATATTTAAATGCTTCTGTATTTTGTGCTTTTTAAACAACCACAGGCAGACGTTTTCTATTGTTTTGTCTTGCTAATGCTCCTACTTATGGAAAAAATGCTGGTGTTTTCATACAGCTACAAAAGAAAAAAGTCTCACAGTAGTTGGACCATTTTTCAACAAGGTGTCTCAATGTACTGAGGATTATAAAAAATCTATTTGACACATCCTTTTTTCTCAGCAAATGAATAAATTCTTTCATTCATTTGTATGAACTATTCCTGTGAACAAAAGAAGTTCATCATACAAGGGCTAATCTGCCTGTTTAGAGCTTAGAGTCTACCCTGAAAAGGAGGCAGTGCTCTCAGAAACAAAACAGGTTTATTGATAATCTCTATCCACACAAAATTCAGCAAAAGTAACAATCAACCCTGACAGGTCAAAGCTAGTCAGGTAGCCAAGAAGAAGAACACAGACTTGGTATTGCACTTACTCATTGGAGTTCCTTAAGCATTCACCAAACTATCTGGACACCAGGATCAAAGGCAATATAGTCTATGATGCATATCACATCACTCACAGAATGGCCCATGGAAGAGAAAGGTCACATGTCAATGCTGATTTCACATAGAACACTTCCTCACATTATAGACATCTCTCTTTATTGCCAGACATTATAGCTAAAGCATCAATTATGAAGGTATAATGAAAGGGAATTGAGGATGAAAAGACAGCTAAGACAGATCCTTAAAATTTTAGGGCAGCAAAATTAAGCAATGACAGGTGACAACATTGTGTTCCCTACTATCAAGGCAGAGTCATACTGAGGTTTGGAGGGGGATCAGCAACAGCAGATGCCGCAGAAATTGTGAATAATAATTGTAAAAAAAATCTACAAAATGACTTGTGTGGCAAGATTAAAGTGCAAAATAGAAAAGGGACAGCATAGAATGGCACTTAAAGCAGTAAAATATGGGTTGAAATGAAGCTTTAGTGGCTTAAACCCACTTCTTCAAAGACACAGAATACTTGCACTATAACATCTGTATTTATTCATACCCCCATGGTCGTGAGGTTTATGACCAAATGAGGGTGCAGAAATAAACAAAGTAACAATGTGTTCTTTATACACAAACAGGGTTATCATGATAGTCATCACATGAAATTGCAGGACTATGGTGAAGATGTATGCCTGGTAGACTTTGCTGTTATAGAAATGCTATTTCTGGGACAGATTTCAGTGTATGTCAAGGGAAACAGCAATTTCGTACAGATAACAGTCCCAAATGAGACATTCAGCCATGCAAGGTTATTTGTTTATTTAAGCCCTTAAAGATAGACTAAAATTTTGAGCCTTCAAGGGGTAAGAGAGCTGTATTGTTTTTTTAAAGAGACATCTTGAAAATTTCAGCTCTGCCTAAAACACATCATATAAGATGATACATACTAACAGCTGTTAAGAGTTAATCCATAGTTTCATTAAGACTGAACTGTAGAAAGATAAAACAGGCCTTCTGCAGCATGATTGCATTTTTGTCCCTCCACTACAACTTTGGAGGACATTCCTTCTCTCTCAGTATCCTTCTCCCTCTTTCTTGGTTCATAACATTCTGCAGCCAGGATCATGTTGAAGAAACTCTTGGAAATATGCTCTGACTGCAAAATAACATGGAATCCTTGAATTCAGAAACCAATTCCTATCTGGTTGTATTAAGAAAGCAGACTTTAGTTTCCAGATTATCTAATGGTTAACTCAAACTTCCTTATTTTCTAAGTGAGGCACACTGCAATTCAATTTGTGCTGTTTGAAGCTAGCAAAGCTCTGGTAAATATTTTAATATCATATTTTATTATTTTTTTGTAAACCAAGTGCATAAAGGACCTAAAGAGATTATTGCCATTTTTGTATTTCTGTTTCTATTTTATGTTACCTCCCCTCCCTCAAACATTAAGTGAAAAACTATGTAAGGTTTATCCATAATGTGCAATGATACAGCACATATATTCTAACAGAGTGTGTTATCATCCCTGGCTTTCTTTAAACAAGGTTTATGAAAATGGATTTTGCTTCGTGTAGAGCTGGATGTTTGGACATTGGTAAGAATATTAAAATCCCAGATCAAAGACTGTGACTTTCTCTCTAGTTTTCATGCTTCAAATTCTTGTCATCCAAGATATGGTTCTTCAAACACCAACACAGCTTATTAAGTACTAGAATTTGTTATCAATACTTGATAGTAGATTTAAATTCATAATCATGACTTGGTATGACACAGAAATCTACCCTGCCGAGCTACAGTAAAATGATAACTGATGAACAATTTAAAAATACCTGGTGTATGTCAGGTTTTAAGTATTGTTTGAATCACCACCACTAGATTAAAGATGAGCAAGGATAAGAATTATTGCTTAATTGACAGGAACTGAGCATGCACTTAACTGCAATGAAATGAGTGGTTTTGTCAAATGATTTTGTACCTGGGCATACATATCATTGATGTTGCAATAAATTATAACCTGATATTTGTGTTACATAATCAAAGTGAGTTTTGAAAAACATTTTAAAAACAATTTAGCTAATATGCAAAACTATTTTTAGTAGCAGTACATCATCATTTGTAAGATTTTCAGACATAAAAATGTCTTTCAACTTCATTTCTTTAATACTAATGTAAGTCATCCACAATTAAACAATGTGTAACATATGGATTATGTCTGCCTGGATGCAAATTGGCCATACCACCAGCCTGGCAACTACATTTTGTACCCGCTGAAGTCTCCATATCAGCCTCACCGGTAGCCTCACATGGAGGACATTGCAATAGTCAATGCTGGAGATTACCAATGTGCAGGTTAATGCTATCATGGATCTCCTGTTGAGGAGTGAGTGGAGATGGGCTGTGCACAACAGATTTAAAAAAATGCAGACCAGACTGACACTGACACCTGACTTTCCAGTGTCAAGACTAATCAAGTTGTGTGCCCAGTTTAGGTACATTCTCCTTCAGAGAGAGAGAGAGAGAGAAATGTCCCCAACTTGAAGGGAATCTTCTCAACCAGAGACTGCTTATCTCCTATCAGCGTCACCTCAGTTTTATCCAGATTCAACTTCAGCCATTAATCTCCCATTCACACCATGACTACTTCAAGGAATTATTCCGGCTACTGGATGACATCCACTGCTGAGGAGGAGGAATGCTAGAGCTGAGTACGACCAGCACACTAGTGAAAACAGACTCCAAATCTCCTGCTCACCCAGTGGTGTCATATAGCTGACCCCTAAGGTACCTCATATTGTTGTATTCAAGGGCCAGACAACCCTTCCCTGGGTCATACTCTTGGGACACTTCTCCCCCTCCTCCAAGAAGAACCAGAGCCAGGCCAAAGCCAGGACTCTGATATCTAGCTCAGAAAACCTGTCCAGGAGGATACCATAGTCAATGGTATCAAAGGTCACTGAGAGGTTCAAAAGAAGCAACAGGGAAGATTTACCCCTCTTAGCCTCTCTTAGAAGGTCATCCAGCAGGGCAACCAACATCTTCTCCGTCCCATTGTGAGGCCTGAACCCAGACTTGTATGGGTCAAGGCACTCAGCATCTTTCAAAAACATCCTCAACTGAACTACACAAATACAGCTTGGCTTCCTTCTTACAAGGAGTGATGAATATGTAGGGCAGGATCTGCCCACACATGCACACACACACAGTTTTGTTTTGTTTTTTGCTACTGAAAGAAAGGAAACTCCACATTACTAATACTTTACTTTGAAATGGAATAATTATTCTTAATTGCATTTTTACAAAAAGTGAGGAGGAGCTGCTAAACAAAAAGAAGGTCTAAGACGCAGCTCCAGAGACTTTTTAAAATATATATTTCAGATATGGTCCTTGGGTGTGAACAGGTAGCCTTCTCCTGCCCAGTATTTGCTGACAGGAATTGACCTTGCATAATTTACGCTAACAAATCAATAGAACAGCTAAGTGAAAATCTGAGAAGCCTTGTGTTCAGTTCCTCCCCTTCTAAATGCTAGACCACATCCCTGCTTATCCAGATGGCTCTATCTGCCACACACAGATGGATGCAGAGCCCTTGAAGGTGAGAGATAAGGAAGACGGAAAGGTTCCCAGAGAGCAGAAGGAGAGAGAGGCAAGCAATTTGTTTAACTGCAACCAGGAGTGACATCAAGAGGGAGGGAAGAGGCAGACAGCCATCTTGTGGGTCACTGGGGCTTACTGGTCTATTAAGTATACACATTAAGAGAATATTCTACTTCATAAGATGACACACAGCCTGTTGTGCCAGAACTGCTGGCCAAAGAACTGGGGCTGAGAAACAATTCAGAAACAGAAGAGGGACAAGAAAGAAGGGCCAAGACAAACATTCTTAACATGACAAGGGAGCTTTAATAAAATCTCATGGATATAACAAGAAGCTTTCCTTAAGGCAACCAGATGAAACAAGCAATTTGAAAGAGGCGATCTTTGCTAGGGGAGATCATTGAAAGGGCTAAGATGATAAACACCCCGAGTGATGTTTTGGTTTATTTGATTCTTATTGTTTTTCTGTCATAACTTTTTTTATTTCTTCCTATTGATTTTTATTTTTGCATAAGGCTAGTGGGGGGAGTAGAGTGGTATCATTTGAGACATTCCTGTGTTTTATTATTTCAACAAGTCATGTCTCTTGAGGTTTTGACACTATGCAGATTAAATGATGATTCAAACCATATATGGAACAGATTAAATCATCATTCTCTTAAAGTCAGATGATTAATTAGACAATAAGACTCCTTCCATTATTACTATTACAGTATTGGCAATTTACTTTATGCTAGGTAAATCAATAGCAGCTTTTAAATAGAGGGAGTAAGGGGCTGTGGTGGCTGACTGGTTATGAAGCTTGCCTTGTTAGCTAGAAGGCTGGCAAGTCAGCAGTTCAAGACTCAGGTACTGGATGACAGATTGAGCACCAGTCTCTGTCTCAGCTCTTGGGGACATGAAATTATTATTAATATTAGGCATATCAGAAAACAAAACTGAACAAAATAAAATAAACAAATTTGTCTCTTTTTCTGATGAAGTGGACTTGATCCATGAAAGCTAACAATAAAAATATAGCAGTTAGTCTTTAAAGTGCTATTTTGTTTATTTTATTTTATTTAGTTTTGTTTTCTGATATGCCTGAACCACAGACTAACACGGCTACTATTAAAAAAAAATATTAATATTAGAGGGAGTTTAAAAAATATATTTGAGAGAGACACAGCAACAATAAAGTAACACAAGAGTCTGAGTGTTGAGGTAAATACCGATTTATGTGAAATCTGAGACTGACAAATATCGATTTCCATTCTTCTCATATCAAAAGCAAAATCACATAAGTTAACAGGCAAATTTTTAAGGAAAAGCTTTGAAGTTAGCAGGAAATTCCTACTCATATTTGTTCACAGCTGACCCCATTGAGATCAATTAATGTATGCTTCAGTCAGCCTTAATAAGATTGTTCCTTAACTATATATTTAAATCCATATAGAGCTTGAATTTCTTGGAGAATAGTCAGTGTTTTATTCTCTGAAAGGCAGTTATTTTTTCTTAAAATGCTAAGAGGTGTTTAAAGGGTTTAAAATACAACTGTGAAACTGAGGATACACAATTCTTCCAATTCCATTTTTAAAATCTATGAGATCCTTGACTGCTCCTCAGAAAATCTCACAAAAAGATGAACTGGTAAATATAATTTCCTCTACTTATATGCCCAGGTGTAATTTTTTATTAATAGTTGGTCCAGAAACACAGTTTTAAAACATTTGATTAAATACATAGAACAACAGAAGACTTCATTCAATATCCCCAAATGCCAAATTTTATCTTCTGCTTAGTGTTACTTTATCGTTCATTCTCCTGACAACCGTCTGAATAAAATATATACTGGGATGTCCATGAATAGGCTCTCATCTGTGTGTATGTGTTCATATTCACAGCAACCATTTATCGTATTTGCCGACGTATAAGATGCATCAGAGTATAAGACACACCCCATTATTACCAAAATAGCCCACTAGAGACCGCTATATATAGTACAAGACACACTCATTTTTTTTCATTGTATTTTAAGGGGGGAAGTGGGTCTTATGCACCAGCAAATACGGTAAATGAAAGCATTTGGATCATAATGGGATTATGGGAGGGGTTGCATATGCTTCCTTGAGTCTAGCAGGAGCAGCACATGTATTTCACCACTACTATGGATCAATTGACTTTCAGGACATGAAAAGCAGAGAGTTGTTTGAAGTTTCTAGAGCAAACACAGCAGTAGAAAGTACCAAAACAGGCACAGGGAAATGTTGCAAGCCATATGTTGCTTGCTTGGGGTTATACTAATATTTGCACTTTTGTCCTGGCAGTGATATGAAGCTTGTTCGGTGTCTATAGAGCTGTGTCCTAATATTTTCCCAATGGAGATTCTGTAATTATGTTTTTGTTTTTTTTTACAAACTCAAGTGATTATTCAATGTGGTGTACTAGACAGAATTATGATCTACGACTCAGGAGACCAGAGTTTGAACCCCAGCTCAGCCATGGGAAGCTCACTAGGAGGTGGAAATGGTAAAAATCACTCCTTAAATATCTAATTTACCATGAAAATTTTATTAGGGATATTATAAGTCAGTTCTGACTTGGTGCCACATAACAATAGGAAAGTAGTTAGTATAGTGATATCAGGATTCATCTCCTCTGTTGGTATGCAATGTGAAAGAGGTCTCAGAAATATTCAGCTTTTGTACTGCCACCAACTCTGGCAAAAGTATGGAACTGCAGCATGAAATTCTTTTAGGCTGGCATGAACCCCTTTTTCAAAATTGTAGGTGTAACCCCGATCGAACATTTGGGTCAGCCCACAGAGTAGGGAAATCCTAGGAAGGGGCTGTGATTCATGATCTGAGTTAGAAAGAGCAGGAGAAATGGAGAGGCAGGAACTGCTGTTTCCATAGAAGAGGATCAGGCCCTTACCACCTTGGTTTAGGTAGTAGAATTTTAATATATTTGTGCAGGAGGGGCACTGCTAGGGTGGGTGAATCCATACAGTGATATTATGTGTTTCCATTTCCATTTTATTTTAGGGCTGTACAGACCATATACTTGGAACTGATTCCTTTATGTTGTGGATCACCTGTCTCAGTCAATAAATACAGTTCTGTGAAAAGTCAGTGGCATCGCGTAGGGGCCCCCAGGATCCCACCACCCCAGGATCCCACCACTTTTTGGGCTATGGGTTTTCTTGGACTACAACTCCCAGAAGCCCTAGCAGGAGTGGGGTGGTAAATTTGGGTTAAGCCCCAGGCAGCTGAAATCGATGCAATGTTACTGGCAAAAGTCTTAAACCACTATCAACTTATTTGGGAAAAATTCAGTCAGTTATGGGGGGGGGGATTCATCTCCCAAGTCACATGGACACAACACAATTGAACAGAGTCTTTGTGTGTCTCCCCTCTCAACCCTCTCAAAATTTGGTGAGTTAAGGAGTCCAAATTATGGCCAACTAAATCACTTACTGAATTTTCCCCCAAACCAGTTGGTAGTTGCACACTATAGGCTTAGTGGTTAAGATGCTAAATGATGACTGTAAGGTCAGCAGTTTGAGACCTGAGTGCTGGATGACAGAGTGAGCTTCTATCTCTGTCCCAGCTCCTGCAAAAGTAGCAGTTCAAAAGCAAGGAATTGCAAGTAGATAAATAGATATGACTTTGGTGAGAAAGTAAACAGCATTCCATGCACTCTGGTTTCTAACCATGCCTGCCACATGTCCATGGAATCATCTGCAGATGGAGAAAACATTGGCTCTTTGGCTATATACAGAGATGAGCACTGAACCCTAGAGTCAGATATGACAGTCTTTTAAACAAGGGTGATATTTACCTTTACCTATACATCTGAGACATTTTTTTATTTGGCTTCAAAGAGGCACTGACATTTTCTCTTCTTTATTCAAGCATCCCAGCAAAGGTGCTAGCAAGGGGAAAACTTGGAGTATACCAATTGAAGCAGTTTTGGCCAGTGCTGTATCACTGTTGTCATTGTTTTATTACTATATTTAAATATAAAAGCAGTTTAGTAAACTTTGCGTTTGCAATACTCATTCAAATATACATATATTTTAAACAAGAATTTTGCTTCTTTTAAATGCATTACTTTTAGAGAGTGCCATTTATATCTCATATGTGGGTTGATGTTTAACGTTTCCATGTTTAAATTTTTAATCTGTCTAAACTTTGATCACACAAACCTGCTATATCCTGTGTCCTCATTATTTGAGTTTTCTATGTTTTAAAGAACCAGCACTTGCTCTGGATGTCATTAAGTAAGTAAACAAAGACGTCAACCAATCATTACAAATGAGAATGTGTTTTCCACATTGAAATGAAGTAAATGCAGTTATCTCTATTGACAGCTTTTGTTTCCTTCAACCACTTTTTTCATATCTCTTTTTTATGAGCTTCAGAATAATTGTGATGTGAAATGATAAATAATGGTAAGTAATATTTCTGCAATATGATGCAGAGCCAGATTTAGGGGAAGGGATAGCAGTGTGTTAGTAAAAGACAGAATTAATTCTGCAGAGAGGTTTTAGAGATAAACTTTTATCATGATGCTAATGCAAACCTGCTACCACCCATACATTCTATGAGGAATGAATGTTGTTAAAATCATATTAGGCCCATTAGTTCAGTGGCAGATCTGAAAAACTTGCAATTACCATCTGAACATGGAAATTCAGAAATAACCTTGCATTTACATTTCAGACCTCACCCAGTGATTGTACTAAAATGTTGGTGGATGTACAGCATGGCCTCTGTTAAAAACCAAGTGTGCTATTTTGCAGAGGTTATTAGGGTTAGAATTGGGTAAAATAAAACCCTGTAGCCTCATTCATGGTGAGATTCCTAATATTCCTCTAGGATTCTTATTCTGTCCCATACATATTATGTGGCTTATCTTTTGAAATTTATTCTTATAGTTATCCTCTGTCCCCGCCCCACCCTCATATATGCCTTTCTGCATCATGTGCATGGCCAAAATGTCCTTGTGTAATTTTCAAAAATGCAAGCATTTTAGATGTGTGTTTATAAACTGAGCACTTCTTCATACCAGCATGCTAGACCAACTCTTTCTTACAATGATGGTGAGCTTTTTAACAGCTTAGACACATATTTCCTGGATTTATGCAATTCTTTTGTTTTTCCTTTTTTGTTACATTGTTACTTTGTAATTCTATTGCAATTTTTCAAGTGGTAGCAGTGTTAATCTGTGCAGATATATCAGCCAAGGGAAAAAATGTAAAAAAGAGAGAGAGAGATGGATAAAATGCCTATCTATCTATCTATCTATCTATCTATCTATCTATCTATCTATCTATCTATCTATCTATCTATCTATCTATCTATCTATCTATCTATCTATCTATCTATCTATCTAATTTAGTTCACAGGCTGCCTTTCTTTCCATATGGTATTCAAAGTGGCTGTCACCGTCATTTTAAAACAACATAGTGAATACATTTAGTATTATATTACAGTAAGATGTAGTATCAAAACCAAACAAATAACTATTAACACCATAATTTGGGTTGGCTTCCTGCTAAATCCAGTCCTTACCTCAGTTGTTTGTGTAATCCTCTATTTTGTGGGTGTTCAGCTTTTCTATCTAGCAGGGTTGGCTTGCAAGCTACAGTAATTTTTCCTGGAGGATTTGAAGACTCAATAGGCTCAGGTGAATGGGGAGACAACTGGACAGGAAGAATTCCCTAGCCCACAGCACACTAGCGGAAGTCACACACACCAGAAAATGTTGGATAGCATGACTGAATATCTTGTGTCACCCATTCTGTTATGGCCAAGTTGTTGACAAAAACATCCTTGAAATACATGTATTGAAAGGTGGGTTATAAATAAATCATGTCATTAGATAGCAAATGCTGGATTTGATCTCTCAATGAAAGAACAAGAAGAGCCAAGAATGGACAGCCTTTGAGTGTGAGAAGAATAATGACTCACCTGCTTCCTCCCAGCTTCTAAGCAGCTTTCTTCCTGCACAAATGTACAACCTTTGCCTCCGAGTCCAATCTTCCTTCCTTCACACTGAAATCATACTCTGGGTTTGCATAACCTGAGTACTTCCCCATTTCAATATTATTGGCAGATCGAGCAGACAGAAAATCAGTGTGAAGTACAATGACTTCCTTACAAACAGGAGTAATCTTGGGCCAGAAAACTCATTGAGTATTTGACAAAATAAGTTGTCCACATAAATATCCAAAGCTTGTAGTGACAGAATCATCTTAAATTAAAGGAAGTCTAATGCTATCAGTGGCTCTTACACTGAAACTTTATGGCACTGTAAATGTGGTCCTACAGTGCTGACACTGTTGCTTGCTTTCCCCCTTTTCTGCCTCTCTGACCCATAAATTGCTTATGAGAGTTTGTCCTTGGATAAACTATGGCAGACACCAAGCCACAAACAGCAGCAAAGAAACTCTGATTATTGCTTTCCTTTTTTCCTTGCTCACTCAGAAGGTTGAATGCTTTTGTCTGCGTCTTCCTTTCCCATAAATACTGCATGTATTTAAAGTCAGCCTTAATGGAAAGCATTTTATAAAATGGAACAACAAAGAAATTTGATTACTTCTGTAAGCACTAGTGTATCGTGGACTGGTGCTGCCCAGCCAAAGCATCTAAGCTTACCTCCAGTCTGGATTTCAGTTTCTTTTTAAATAGAGTCACACTTAAAGTAGATCCCAGAGCAAGTAGGGAGAAATACTTCAGTCCTTTCCCTTTTTCTCTCTTCTTCCCTTGCTATGTCCACTTTTTGTTTATATTCCAAATGGAGATACATTTTTGGATTTGCAACCTTCATCAGACCCTTTTATATTTATTCTCTTCTTTGTGCTTTAGCCAATGCAAACCTATGCCCCTCACTCAAGTATTCCCTATTGATCCAGATGTTGTATTCTGTGACATTTGCTTATGCTACTGCTGAATTGTTCAAATGAAGGACAAAAATAAACCTTTGAACATCCCAGCAACTTTGTCTAAGTCAAGATAATCTAGAGTATTAAAGCTTGTGTGATCTTGTCCTGAAGTGACTTGCTGATGATGGTTACAGATAATTTAGCAGAGCAGAAAGAAGGTGAAACTGAGGGTGGCACTGAAGATAGCTGCTTAATCATTTTGAAACAATCCTACAGGGACAGACATGAGACGTTATCACCAAGGACAAGATGAGTACATGTACATGGATTTCAGAGTGTCTGGTTGTAAGCCTGCAATCCGCCTAGGTCATCCCTTAGGAAAGAACATGTTTAACTGCATGTACCTATAAGAGGACTGGAAACTGGGAGAAAGGAGAGAAAGCAGGAAACAAGTATCCTGCACATTTGGCACTGGAGAGAAGTTGGAACAGGAACACTGAAAATTTCCTACAATTTAGGTGCTGGGACTAAACTGCATCTCCATTATGTCTGCCATGCAGTCATTGTCCATAGAGTAGGAAAGAAGTAAGCAGACTTGTGTTCAGTCATGATAGTGTACATTTAGTTCTTTAAAACACCTCCCATTTATGAACGTGGGATTTTGCACTTCTGTGTCCATGATCAAAACACCAGGAAACGGCCTATTATTGCTGCACAATGTTGTACTTGCATTGCTAACATGAGAAAGGATAGCAAACTTTACATGGCAAATGGCAGCCTGAATGTTGACAACACCAATGGCAGAAGTCAGAATGGACTCTACAGGATAGCCTTGTATAGTGTCTACCAATTATATAGAGACACCAAGCAAGAGAAAAATCCCAGAATGTTATCTGCCATTTTCCAAAGGCTCTCCTTGAGGTACGCAACATGAAAAAGAAAAGCTGTGCCAGTTAAAAAGAAAATACCTCTTATTAAGTTGCCTGCACATTTCCCTCATCTTTTGAAATTTAAAAAAGGAGAGAGTTCGGCAATATGGAGAGTTCCAGACGGAGCTGCTGCCCTTTAGGAAGGGGGTCAAGACCTGACTGGCAGAGCATGTGTGGAGTATGGGCCAGACAGTTGCCCCAGTCTGTTGGCTCATTTGATCCCCTTCTCTGTGTGTGTCTTGTTTTAGCTTTTTTAATTTTTAAAAAAGCTTTTAATCTTGATTTTATATTATGTTTTTATTGTGTTTTAGGTGTTGAGAGTTGTGTTAGCCGCCCTGGGTCTTTTTGAGGAGGGTGGCATACAAGTTTGTTTAAATAAATAAATAAATAAATAAATAAAGATTGTCACTGGAGCTCAATTAGACATATTTCATTCAATCCATGATCAACATCAATGAATGCCACCTGCAGGAGATATGTTCTAAGTCCTTCTGAAGATACATGAAACTGCAGCAAACTCTATATTCCTGAGTTGTGGGAATTCAATTAAACCTAGTTTATATCAGTAGTTTTAGCCTTGTTTTATTTAGCAAATGAAGCCTTATTCTAGTTAGTAATTGAGGCCTTGTTTAGTAATTGAGGCCTTGTCTGTTTACTGCAAAGAGCGAGCCTGCCTAAATTGAGGCCTTGTTTACTGCAAAGAGTGAGCCTGCCTAAATTTGGTCAGCAGTGAATCAGCAACATGTGCCCTGACCATGAGTTGAGCGTAACACTAGACCCACAACCTGAGCAACCTCTGACCTCTTACCTGCCCTTATAAGGTTATTTCCTGTTACCTGTGAACTGTTTCCTTTTACCTGTGACCCCGCCTTTTACCTGTAACCCATCCCAAAAAGGGTTGTAACTAGAGATGTTTATCTGTGATTGGATATTGTCGACCTCCACCATTTTTGTACCCCTGATTTTAATAAATACATGTTGAGCTGGGTGTGGCCAGCAGGCCCTCCTTTTCCTTTGCATCAGATATCAGACTGCAGTCTTTTCTTTTCTTTCTCCACTTTTTCCTTCGCACCACGGAGCTGGACTCCAACAACTGGTGCCTTGACTCGGATTCTTTTGGAAACAACAACAGTGCAACGCGTGGGAGGCTGGACTCCAACACTGAGTCATAGAAGGGGGGTGTCCAAATCAGTGGTGTCCAGTATCAGGTTCGCCCCCAGGAGGGGGTAGCACAATTGGGTGGCCTCAGCAGGGGGGTGGCAAAATTGGGTGCCCTTTAGTGGGGTGGGGGTAAAGAAATTGGGTAGCCATGCCCACCTCCCTGCCCTGACATCAGGTTTTGTTCCTGCAAGTGGTTCAAGGCATATTTCCATTTACAGCCAAAGTGCCAGTGCTGCCTGTGTTTGCAGATGTATACATGGCCATATGGCATGACTAGATCGCCCACAACATAGGCTCCACCCATGATGTAGGCTCTGCCCATGGTGTAGGCTCTGCCCATGTCATAGGCTCCACCCACAGTGTGATAGCAAAAAATTTTTTGCTGCCCACCACTGGTCCAAATGCCTCCACCATTCTACATGACAGCTACAAAAAGTCTGCCACCCTTCCTTGTAAACATTGTACTACAGATAGTGGTCTTTTGTGGTGAGCTATGGTAATGCACAATAAAAAATACAGTACTATGCAAAAGTCTTAGGCCACATCCAGTTGATCTGGGAATGTCTTAGGCCACAACCAGCTGATCTTAGGCCACAACCAGTTGATCTGGTGAAAAAATTAATAAGTGGGGTGCTGGTGGGAATAACTCATCCACTGAGACACCTAGACACACCAAGAAAGTCTCCTGCTGACTCTTAACTTGACTATCCCCAAGTTTGATGAAGTTTTGTACTTAGGGTGTCTGAGTTATGGTGACCTCATCTCTGTTTGACCTTTTGTAAAATACCATATTTGCTCCTAATCTTCCACCACCTTCCTACTGAAGCTCTCTTTGTTCCCAGCTCTTTAGCAGTCAATGGTCTAAAGACTGTCTTCTTCGGTGTCTGGGCCAGAAGTGAAACTGCCAAAATGAAGCTACTATTTGGTGGGTTCATCCTGCAGTTCCCTTCGCTTGACCTAATGTGAGAAAGATTAATCGGCAACACAAGGTTGCCATTACCAGGATACGCCCGATTGTAGTTTTAAAATACTACAATATTCAATGAGACTTTTTCTGTATACCCCAGCCTAAAGACTAAGAAAGAAAGACACATCATTATCTTTTTCAAGGAACACGTTCCTAAAGACTCATGGGAATGTTCAGGAAAATCTAGATGGGAAAAACCAGAATGTAAAAATGTAAAATGATGAGTGTACTCTCTAGCCTTGTATCGTAAAAGTAGGAACTGATTAATACCTGGCTTTCAGGCACTGCATTCAAACCTTGGAAGCTGCCACTGAGAAGGCTCTCCTCCTCCTCTTCCTCCTCTGCCTCTCTCCTCCTCAACCAGAGCAATTTTACAGAAGTGCCCTGTAATCTTGCCTACTCTGTCTAGTTGTCTTACACAAACTCATAAAAAAGTTTGTGAAATCTTATCATATAAAGAAAGTTCTCCTGATAGAATGTTCAAAGTGCCATCAAATCTTGGAGAGTTGGGAGATTAGAATGTGGACAAAGAGGAGAGGTTTGTTTTCAGACATCTTGCATTTTTCTTTGCCGTTTGATGAAGCATGAAGATTTTGACACTGAAAGTAATGGGAAATTTAGCCCACCTCTAGAGATGTCTTGGGGATGCTAGCAGGGTGAGCAACTCAGTGGCAGCTCCCCAAACACCACCTCGGCCCGGGATATCTGTGGCCGGACGAGGAGACCGCCGCGGACGCCGCCACAGACATCGTGGTCAGCTGTGCCCAAGCCCCGCCTCGGCGGGAGACTTAAATGCAGGCGAGCGGCAGGGCTGGCGGGCTCCCCAAACTCCACCTCGGCCCGGGATATCTGTGGCCGGACGAGGAGACCGCCGCGGACGCCGCCACAGACATCGCGGTCAGCTGTGCCCAAGCCCCGCCTCGGCGGGAGACTTAAATGCAGGCGAGCGGCAGGGCTGGCGGGCTCCCCAAACACCACCTCGGCCCGGGATATCTGTGGCCGGACGAGGAGACCGCCGCGGACGCCGCCACAGACATCGCGGTCAGCTGTGCCCAAGCCCCGCCTCGGCGGGAGACTTAAATGCAGGCGAGCGGCAGGGCTGGCGGGCTCCCCAAACTCCACCTCGGCCCGGGATATCTGTGGCCGGACGAGGAGACCGCCGCGGACGCCGCCACAGACATCGCGGTCAGCTGTGCCCAAGCCCCGCCTCGGCGGGAGACTTAAATGCAGGCGAGCGGCAGGGCTGGCGGGCTCCCCAAACTCCACCTCGGCCCGGGATATCTGTGGCCGGACGAGGAGACCGCCGCGGACGCCGCCACAGACATCGCGGTCAGCTGTGCCCAAGCCCCGCCTCGGCGGGAGACTTAAATGCAGGCGAGCGGCAGGGCTGGCGGGCTCCCCAAACACCACCTCGGCCCGGGATATCTGTGGCCGGACGAGGAGACCGCCGCGGACGCCGCCACAGACATCGCGGTCAGCTGTGCCCAAGCCCCGCCTCGGCGGGAGACTTAAATGCAGGCGAGCGGCAGGGCTGGCGGGCTCCCCAAACTCCACCTCGGCCCGGGATATCTGTGGCCGGACGAGGAGACCGCTGCGGACGCCGCCACAGACATCGCGGTCAGCTGTGCCCAAGCCCCGCCTCGGCGGGAGACTTAAATGCAGGTGAGCGGCAGGGCTGGCGGGCTCCCCAAACACCACCTCGGCCCGGGATATCTGTGGCCGGACGAGGAGACCGCCGCGGACGCCACCACAGACATCGCGGTCAGCTGTGCCCAAGCCCCGCCTCGGCGGGAGACTTAAATGCAGGCGAGCGGCAGGGCTGGCGGGCTCCCCAAACACCACCTCGGCCCGGGATATCTGTGGCCGGACGAGGAGACCGCTGCGGACGCCGCCACAGATTTCAGCCGAACTGTGGACAGCCGCGCTCAAGCCCCGCCTCGGCAGGAGACTTGAAAAGGGGAGAGGATTTGGACCGCTTGACCCCACCACCACCACCGCGGCTTGGAGCACATGCAGCCGGGCAGGGAAACTGCCATGGCCGCCGTTACATCTGGCGCTAAAGCTGTTGGCACCTCCCCTCCAGCCCTGCTCTGACGGAAGATACGAAAGCGGGAGAGGTCTGTATGGCCCCTCCACCATGGCCGCAGTTTGGACTATCTGTAGCCAGTCAGTGTCACAACAGGAGCTGGGAGAAGGGATATAGGGGGAGAGAAGGAAGAGTTGGCCAGCCAGGAAGTAAGGGCTGGACTCTGTCTGTTGGCCCCGGGGGGTTCCGGGGGGGGCAAAATTGGTGTGGTGACGGGCATGGGGTGTTACAGCGGGAGCCGAGGGGCGGGCCGCACTCGGAGAACGCGGGCCAGATGTTTGGTTGCTGTCCCGTGTTCTAACCCCTCGGCTGCACCTCTGGGACCTGAGCAGCCGGTCAAGAGTGACCCCTCCCTTAGGCTGCTGCTGGTGAATGCCAGATCAGTCTGCAATAAGGCTCCTCTGCTTGCAGATACCATCACGGGGGAGCGGGCTGATCTGGCATGCATCACCGAGACCTGGCTGGTCCCAGAGGATGGGGTTCCTCTGTCGGAATTGTGCCCAGCCAGGTTCGGTATTTGGCACCAGCCTAGGGAGAGGGGAAGGGGCGGTGGAGTCGCCGTAGTAGCCAGTGAGTCGTTAGGAGTCGCCAGGGCCGCGGCTCCGCAAATCCCGGGCTGTGAGGCTCTGTTCCTGCGTGTGGGCCCTAATGGTCAGTCGGGAATCCTACTCGTGTACCTGCCTCCCTGCAGGGTAGTGGATTCCCTGCCTGAGCTCCTTGAGGCGGTCTCCGTGCTGGCGTTGGAGACTCCCAGGTTAATGGTCCTGGGGGACTTCAATTTGCCATCACTGGGGACCGGCTCCGAGTTAGCCCGGGAGTTCATGGTTTCCATGGCAACCATGGGCCTGACCCAGGTAATTCAGGGTCCGACCAGGAGCAGCGGCCACACCCCGGATTTAATCTTTTTGTCGGAGCTGTGGCAAAGTGATCTGAAAATACAGAAATTAGACATCACTCCTGTGCCATGGTCAGATCACTGTCTGGTGACTCTGGACTTTCTGGGGGCGAGACTCCACTGCAGGGAGGCAGGGCCGATTAAATGGGCCCGCCCCCGGCGACTAATGGATCCAGTAGGATTCCAGAGGGAACTGGGGTGTTGTCCTCTTGACCTGCAAAGCAGTTCGTCCAAAGCACTTGTCGACTCTTGGAATAGAAGAGCGACCGCGGCTCTGGATGTAATTGCTCCACTACGGCCTCTCCGAGCCCGTGGGGATCGATCTGCCCCTTGGTTCACAGAGGAACTAAGAGAGCTGAAACGAGCTAAGAGACGCCGAGAGCGCCGCTGGGTGAAGACTCGGAGTGAGTCTGATCGAACACGGGTTAGAGCTACTATTAAAGACTACCTCGTGGCGATGAGGGCGGTGAAACGCAAATATTTCACCGCCCTTATTGCCTCCGCAGATAATCGCCCAGCCACCCTGTTCCGGGTGACCAGGTCCCTCCTCGGTAGAGGGGGGTCTGGCCCGGGTTGGCAGGGATCGGCTGAGGCTTTTGCTGATTTTCTGACGGGGAAAATCGTTCAGATCCGCTCAAAGCTTGATCCCGGCGTGGAAGGTATGGAACTGGAGTTGATTGAAGCCCAGTCTAGCCGTGTTATCTGGGATCGGTTCGATCCAGTTGGCCCTGAGGAAGTGGACAGGCTTCTTGGATCTGTCCGCGCCACGTCCTGTGCACTGGACCCATGTCCTGCCTGGCTGATAAAAGCCTCTAAGACCGTGACAGCTGGGTGGGTCGAGGCAATAATTAATTCATCATTAAAGGAGGGGCTTTTTCCAACATCTCTTAAACACGCCATTGTGCGCCCCCTCCTAAAAAAACCATCCCTCGACCCCATGGAAATTACTAACTATCGTCCAGTGTCCAACCTACCCTTTTTGGGTAAGGTTTTGGAAAAGGCAGTGGCGCGGCAGCTACAGGATGCCCTGGATGAAGCGGATTATCTGGACCCTTTTCAGTCAGGATTCAGGCCCGGACATGGGACTGAAACTGCACTAGTCGCACTGGTGGATGATCTCTGGAGAGAGCGGGATGGAGGGGACCCGTCTGTCCTTGCTCTTCTCGATCTTTCAGCGGCCTTTGATACCATCGATCACCGCATCCTTCTGGGAAGGCTCCAAGGGTTGGGAGTCCAGGGCACTGTGTTGTCCTGGTTTTCCTCATTCCTGAGGGGCAGAACCCAGTCGGTGTGGTTGGAGAAGGAGGAGTCCAGCCCCAGGCCCCTACAATATGGGGTGCCCCAGGGCTCGGTGCTCTCTCCTCTCCTATTTAACATCTATATGAGGCCACTGGGTGAGATCATCCGTTCCCACGGGGTAAGGTATCATCAATATGCTGATGATACCCAGCTGTACATCTCGGCCCGTGGGGACCCAGGCGGTGCGGTGGAAGTCCTCTCCAGGTGTCTGGAGGCTGTTAGGGTCTGGATGGGGGCAAACGGGCTACAACTGAATCCCGGCAAGACTGAGTGGCTGTGGGTGAGGGGCCCTGTGTTATCACGGGAGTTGCCAGCTTTGGTTCTGGATGGGGCAGTTTTGCCCCAAACAGACCCGGTGCGTAATCTGGGGGTCCTCCTGGACTCACGACTACTGTTCGAAGAACAGGTGGCAGTCGTGGCTAGGAGGGCTTTTGCACAACTTCGTGTAATACGCCAGTTGCGCCCGCTCCTAGACCGGGACGCCTTGCTCATGGTCACACATGCTTTGGTCACCTCCAGGCTTGATTACTGTAACGCGCTCTACATGGGGCTGCCCTTGGTGACCATTCGGAGACTCCAGCTGGTCCAAAATGCGGCGGCCCGAGTAGTGACGGGGCGCGGGCGTTATGCTCATGCTACGCCGCTGCTTCGGGAGTTGCATTGGTTGCCAGTATGTCTCCGGGTGCAATTCAAGGTGCTGGTTATTACCTTTAAAGCCCTATATGGTAGTGGGCCAGGATACCTAAGAGACCGCGTCACCCTGAGAACATCTGTCCGTCCCACCAGGGCGGACCGGAGGGGCTCTCTTGTTGTCCCATCAGCTAGAGAGGCACACCTCTCTAGCACTAGGAGAAGGGCCTTCTCCGTGTCCGCCCCAGCCCTTTGGAACCTCCTGCCAATCGAGCTGCGCCTACAGACAGAGCTCCTACCCTTCCGGAAAGGCCTAAAAACCTGGCTGGCTAAGCAAGTGTGGGGAAATAGGGTCGTGGGGTCTCATATAGGGTGGCTGATTTAGTGACAGCCACCCTTCAGTTCATGTGGTGTGATTTTTATGCTTTTATGAATTTTAAAGTTTTAACATCGAGTCTTAGGATGTCGATATTTTAGTCTGTAATTGCCGCTCAGAGTCGGGCTTGCCCGATTGGAGCGGGGTAGCAAGTACGAATAAATAAATAAATAAATAAATAAATAAACTGAGACCCCAAACAAAAGATGCCATGAACCATTTTTTCCAGTCCAACTGATGCTGTTTTCAGAGTTATCAATGGAAATGTAGACTGCATCTGGTAGCAGAAAAGAAAAATATAAAGCAGGTTGTAATTGGCTTGGCAGTGAAGAAAGAAAATTTCAGCAGTTTAATTTGTTATTTGTTGCATGACTCTTCAAGTTGGTGTCAAGCAAAAGAAAACACTTCTCACCCAAAGACAGATAATATCTCCATAATGAAGAGCTGTTTATTCTTCTGTGTAAGCATAACAAGAAACATTTGCTTAATGAGTTACAAAGTCAAGTTCCTGTTCATTAGGAAAAAACCTTGTGTGCCCTAAATTTTGCCACAAATTGTATGTGATGTATAATAAACTGGTTTTCAGAGAGGGACCTTAAGCCCTGTGGAGAAGCCCTCTGAGAGGAACTTCATAACTCACTGAGAATTAGTTTTCCCCAAAGACTTGAGCTGCCTGCCTAACAATATTCTTCTGAGGATTGTGGAATTGGTCTCACGGGTGACGAATGAACTTTGCACATCCTGCAGTCCTCAGGAGACCCTGTTAAAAAACTCTCTGTAGTTCAAAAAGACCAAGAAGGGAAATCTATATAGTTGAGCTTCTGACAGCAGAAACCCTGCCAGTTTCTTACAGCAATTATTATATAATAAACTTGAACTTTAGAAAATATAAGAAGCTTCAAATAATATTTTTGATCATTACAAACATCACACTGCCAGAATTTTTCCTGAAGAACTGAGGCTGCATATGTGAGGCCAACATGTGCTGGGTGCATTATATTTACATTAAGGAAGGATGGCTCCCAAAGGTATGAGATCTGCTCTTCTTCTTCCATGTCTAGGCCAGACATGAAACTTCTAAAAGATTGGCTGATATGCAGCACATTAAAGCATATAAATATTTCTTCAGGATCTACCAGGATCTGTTCCAAACTGTGGACCATCCCATTTCTCATCCAGGTTATTGATGGAATAAGGAAATTCAGTGTGCCATGGATTAAGGAATTCTCAACCTGCAGCCCATGGGCTGGAAGTGGCCCACAGTGCCATTTCATGTGCCTCACGACCACTTCCATCACATCAGGAAGTGCCAAGTGATGGAAGAAGGACAAAATGGCTATCCAGGCCCTGAAGCTGTCTGAAGGAACATGACCTGGTCCCTGCCTTAAAAAGGTTGAGAACGCCTGGGTTAACACATAATCCTTGGGAGGAAGGAGCTTCTGTTACTAACTTGTTGCATGTTTTGCTTGCTAACCAATCAGAAAAAGGCCCCGCCTTCCAATCTAAAATTTGATTTTTTAAAAACTTAATCCCTTGCCTCCTGTTTCTTAGGATAGTGGGCCATCTGCTTGTGAGGGAGATGCAGCCATTTTATTTCTTTCTGTATTTTTTCAGGCAGACACTTTTACCTCAAATATTTGCTCTGAATAAATATTTTTGGCTGGGAAGCATGCTAATTGTGAGGAGAGGCACTTACAAACAATTCGAAATGTAAATAATTGTCCCACTTTTGTTGCGCAGCTCATACCACAACAATTACCTTCCCCCTCTACTTTTTCTCTCCCCCTCCCCAACTTTTCGTTTGATTTTTAGACTGCAGCAGTTGAAATCCTGTAACTTAAAATTATGCTTCATAGGATTGATGATGTCATCAGGCACAGCCATATTTTGTAAATTAAGCATTTCCTTTCTTCCCTAAAATACCCAGTATTGATGCAGTGGATTGAATGATAGACTAGAAGTCAGGAGACCTGAGTTCAAATCCCTACTCTACCATGGAAGCTCACTGTGTGTGTAGAACTGGCAAGTAGCTCACTTAAATTACCCTGCTATAAGTTGATTGTGTTTTGATGGTAGACAATAACATAAATCTCTCCCCTGAGATTCCAAAGGCTCCCTTAGGATCCTTTTAATAGAATCATAGAAAAACTGAGTTGAAAGGAGCCAATGAGGCCATTGAATCCAAATCAAAAGAGATCTGATGGATGGATGTCCAACAGTCTCTTGAATGTCACTAATGCTGGAGTGCTCACCATCTCCAAAGATTACTGGTTATATTGTTATACTGCTTCAATATTCAGCCTATATCTGACTTCCTATAGTTTCAGCTGGGGCTGCAGTGACTCAATGATTAAGAAGCTTGCCTTGCTGACAAGTTGGCAGTTCTAGACCCAGGTACTGCATGACAAATTGAGTGCCCATTCCTGTCCCAGATCCTGCCAACCTAGCAAATCGAAAGCAAGAAATTGCAAGTAGATAAATAGGGGCCACTTCAGTGGAAAAAAGTTCTTGGTGACATGAAAGGAGCCTCATTCGGGCATCCCCTGAGTGGAGTTCCTCCAGCAAAAATCCTTTCAACCCAGAATAATTTCTGACATTAAATTATTGTTATAGTTCAGGTATTCCACTCAATTTTGTGTAATTCATAGATTTGATAAGTATTCCCCTCTACACTCCCTCCTCCAACTCATTAATGAAAATGTTGAAGAGCACAAGGCCTAGGACTGAGCCTTGCTGTACCCAATTTATTACTACTTTCTAGTCTGAGAAGGAGCCATTAATAAACACTCTCTGAGCATGACTCTGTAACCAACTGTATATCCACCTGACACTTGTGCTACCCAGGCCACACCTAGTTAGCTTGCTAATCAGAATATCATAGGAAACTGCATAAAATGTTTAGCTGAAGTCAGGCTACTGTATATTGCATCTACTTTTGGTCTTTGGGAAGGCTTTGGGAGTTGCAAAATGGGGATGGAAAGTCTTAAAGTGCCTGAAATTTGTGACTGCTATTCTAGAGGCCACAGTGGGACCTCCACTATCAATTAGCAGACATTTAAGACTCTCCTATGTCTTGTGACCTTCAGAGACTTCTTAGGGGCAAAGGAATCTTTGAATTGTAGAATAGGAAACATATAATTTTCAGGGGGGCATGGTTTGGATGGCATAGAGGAAACAGCTGCTCTCCTCTGGTCCGCCAAGTGAATGTGGTACCAATGCATTTTTAAATAATAAAAAGAGACTTTTTCGTTAAAATTATACACTAAATGCGTTGCTGAAAGCCTGTCAAAGAAGTAGATATCATGAAAGGGGGGGTCCGAAGGCGTGAGCTCCGGGCGGCGAAGCAATCCGAGCCTCGAAAGGGGTTTTCAGATCAAAATGCTGCCTGTGTGAGCCGGCTGGGAGCCGAAGCAGAAAGAACGATTAAGGGCAAAAAAAATGGGATTTGAACGCAACTGAAGGGCTTAAAGCGGCAGAACACCTGAAAGCGGAGCTGATTGTTTCTGGCGAGATCGTGGCATCAGAGTTGTCCCGGGACGACGCTTTTGGACTGTGGTGAGCTGAGGGGATTTCTAACGGGGGATAAACGGGGTGCCACAGAAGATTGGCGGCAATTTTGAACTTTTAAGCAGAAAGTGAATAGTCTGGCAAGAACGGGAGGAAAAAGAGTGGAGGAAGATAACTTTGCAAGATTGCATTTGGAAGGATCGGAAGGAGATAGGGAGAGGAAGAGAGGAGAGCGGTCAAGGGGGATTGAAGAAAGTGAGAGCTGTTAAACAGAACTTTTATATATAAGTCTGAACTTATTGAAGGAGTATAAATAAAAATGGAGGACAATTTGAATAAGGAAAACTGTGACTTTCTATCTGTGACTTTCTTCCTTGTTTAATTGTTGCTTAAGGTTGAAAGAAGATAAAAGTGCTGGAGTAATGGCGATGAAATTAATGGCGGAGGAAATCGAAAGTTAAAGAGCTTAATCGAAACCTAACTCAAGCAGAAGGAAGCACACGAAAGGAGCGCAGCCATTAAAGTATCAGATATATTTGGTGGTTTCTTTGTTTCTCTTTTTTGTATCCTCTTTCTTTCTCTTTTTTTTACCTCATAGTGCTCTCACTTTCTCTTTTCTCTTACGTTAGATATTCCTTCTCTCACATATTAGCTTTCGGTTTTATTTTTTTAATATTTGTACGGCTTTCGGTGTTAGGTTCCTTTGATCTTTTGTTCCTATCCCCCCCTCACCCCTCACCCCTGGTCACAGCTGAGTACTTAGCTAATTTCTTCTTTGCTCTTCCCCCCCCCCAGTCTCTATATTTCTATTTATTTCAAGTCCCCCACTGAATTGGTACAAAAACTTAAGTTGATTAAAAAAAGAAGTGGTAATAATAACAATATAGAAACTGATCTAAGATGATAGTGAGACATGGAAATTAATTGAAAACAGTTTAAGATCACCTTTGACTGATTGTTTTATTAAGCCATTTGTTACACTCTAAATATTGTTATTGGTTATATTATTGCTATATGATTGGTCTTTGGGATTAATTGGAACATTTGATTGCTGGAATTAATTAATTTGGGACAAATTGAATTTTTGGTGGGGAATAACATATATAAAATAAAATAAATAAAATAAGGAAAATTGATTGATTGACTAAATTAGATTAAATCAATTGGAAGAGAATTAATTGGGGAAAATTAATTATTTTGACATCCAGTTGGTTAAATCAGCTGGAACTGAGAAAAATTGATTGACTGAATATAATAATAAATTGAGATTGCATTAAAATAATTGATTCCACAATCTAATTGGTAACAAATTGGCAATAAAAGGTTATAATATGGAGGGTCGGAAAGGGAAAGAGGATGAAGAAGTTGTCAAACCAAAGAAACCAGATACAAGAAAGGAGAGGAAGGAGCAAAAGGAGCAGAAAGAACAGAAGGAAAGACAGACACCACCACCGATAGTAGAAGTTCCAGCCATGGAAAATGTACATCTATTTGTTGAGATTGGTAAATTCATGAAAAAAGTGGACAATTTGGAACGAACAATGGTGGACACTATACAGGGACTGAGAAAAGACATTCAAAGCAGCAATGAAGAAATTAAGAAGGATAGGGAGATTGCCAAACTTAATCATCAAAGTTTGGCCTTGACCCTTAATGATCTATCACAAGAAGTAAAGAAGTAAGGAAAGAGACATGGCTATAAGAATAGGGTCAGCTGAGAAAAGATTAGACATGGTGGAGGAGGGTTTGAGAAAACAAAATGTTGTGATTCAAAGAATGGTGGAACGAACGCCAGACAAGCTTAAGGAAAGGATTGTGGATTGGCTAAACTCTTTAAAAATGGGGAAAGATTTCGTTTTGGAGGACATCGGAAATGCATTTAGAAATGGGGGAAAAAGAGGGGAAAATGTGGATAGAAATGTTTTGGTTAAATTTGTAAATTGGGGGACAAGTTAAAGGTGATGGCCTTTATTAAACAGACTGGAACTGGTGTTCTAAAAATGGAGGGAGTTGATGTGGAAATTTAAAACAATATTGCCCCTGATGAGCGAAGATGGAGATACAAGATGAAACCAGTTATGAAGCTTTTTATGGCCAGGAGCATCACATATAATTGGAGATTTCCACAGCAACTAAGATTTTCCTTTGACAGAAAGATGCATGTCATTGGAATAAATACAGATGTGATAGATTATCTATGTCAAATTGGATTGATCAAGGTGTCTTCTCGAGAATGGATGGCTCTAAGAAAAGAACTGCAAGAATCTGGGTGTATGGAAAGAGATTCAATGTTGGGGGGAGTTACAAGGGGCAGTGGGGGGATCGGATTCTTTGGTGATGCTAAACCCTGAGACACTAGAATGAAATGGTGGGTTAATATATATATAAAGAGTAATCTTGGCGGAGGTAGAGGAGGATAAGAGTAATAGTTTATTTAGATGTCAACCTTCACAGCTACCCGCCTCCCCTCTTTAGGCTATAAAGGTGGTACTCAGAAAAGAATAGTTGGGAGGCATATCGTTAAAGATAGATCTGGTAAGTTTCCTTTTAAAAACTTTTTTGTTCATCTATATATGTCCTTTGTATTGTTTTTGGAAAGGGTTAGGGGTCACATGTCCGGGGTAGGTGTTGTAGCTTAAGATAAGATAATTTTGTTAGATGGGGAAAGAAATTAAAGTACTATCGTGGAATGTGAAAGGTACGGGCAACGCATTGAAAAGAAAAAGACTACAGTTAGTATTCAGAAAAGAGAGACCTGATTTAATTTTCTTACAGGAAACACATCAAAAATTGGCTGATGTAAATAAGATATTTCTGAAAGGGACACAAACATATGAGATGGCTTATGGTACTTCTAAAGCAAGAGGGGTGGCAATTTTAATATCTGATAAATTAGGATATAATATGTCACAAAGTATTGCTGACCCCGAAGGAAGATATCTTATCATTAAAGGGAAGACAGATGAGTAAGAATTAACATTTGTTAATGTATATGTCCCTAATGATCACCAGGAGGACTTCTTAAATAAATTGAGTAATATTATAAAGAAGGAAGCAACTACGAACATGATAATAGCAGGAGATTTCAACTTGATAAGATCAGAAATAGATAGTACAGGAGGTAATAAAAATTACAAAAGAAATATTTTAGATAATTGGATTAAATTGTTGGAGCTCAAGGATGTGTGGAGAGAAATTAAAGGGACTGAAAGAACTTATACATTCTTTTCACAGGTATATAACATGTATTCTAGAATTGATTGCATTTTCGTCACAAATAGCCTCCTTAATACAGTAGAATATATACAGACATGAATCTTCCGAGAATCGGATCATGCAAAATTGATGATGAATATAAAATTAGCTGGGCATGGGAAAAGAGTCTTTAATTGGAGATATAACCCGAGGCTTTTTAAAGAGCAAGGTATTAAAAATCAAATAATAAAAGAATGGGAGGAAAATTGGAAATGGAATGATAATAATGAGGTAGGTTACAATGTTGTCTGGGATACTATGAAGGCGATTTTCAGAGGGGAGGCTGTAAAACAGGCAAGTATAAAAAATAAGCAATATAGGAGGAGGTATCAAGAAATTGAAGAACAATTGAAACAACTACAAAAGGAACATGCCAAAACTAAGAACCAGGGAATTTTAAAGGAAATACAAAGATTAAGAAAAGAATTAGATGGGAAGGATATAGAAAAAGTTAAGAAAGACATAATCTTTTTAAGGAGGGAATATTTCGAATACAGTAATAAAAATTCAAAATTGTTGGCGAGAGCGGCTAAAGAAAATAAAAATAAAAGTCAAATTGGAATACTAATTGACAAGTCTGGGAATAGATGTAATAAAAGGAAGGAAAATTTGAGGATAGTATAAATTTTTTACCGGGAATTGTATTCTAGAAAAGAAGTAAATTTAATTAAACTCCAAGAGCAATTCGATAAACAACAAATACCAACAGTAATGGAAGAACATAGAGATAAAATGGAGGGAAAATATCAGAAAAAGAAATTAGCGAGGTGATAGCTAAATTAAAATTAGATAAGTCCCCAGGTGAGGATGGACTACCGGCAGAATTTTACGAGGATTTTCAAGAAATAATAATACCTAAATTGCATAAATTATTTAATAAAATATTAGATGGAGGACCAATTCCAAATTCATGGAATAGGTCGATTATTACCCTAATACCAAAACCAGGGAAAGATTTAGAAAAAGTAGAATCGTACAGGCCAATTTCATTAATAAACCAAGGCGGAAATTTTTTTACAACAATATTAGCAAATAGGTTGAACAGCTTTATAGGCAACTACATAAACAAGGATCAAGCAGGCTTCCTGAAAAACAGATATATGGCAGATTTGGTAAGAAGAGTGGTAGATATAATTGATTTAACAGAAAGGAAAAAAGAAAAGATTGGGTTCCTGTCATTGGATATATTTAAGGCCTTTGACTCATTGCAATGGAGAACAATACATGAAATGGTTAAATTATATGGATTTGGAATTAAATTTCAAGGAGTAATAGCTAAATTATACCAGCAAGGAACAGCGAGAGTCAAGGTTAATGATGAACATACAGAAGATATACAACTTGAGGCTGGTACAAGACAGGGCTGTCCTTTATCACCAACATTATTTGTAATGGCAATGGAGTTCCTTGCTAATGCGATACAACAGGACAAAGAAATAATTGGTACAGAAGGTATCAAAATAAAGTTGTATGCGGATGACACGTTGATAATAATGAAACAACCCTTGAAAACATTAGGAAGAATATATTCACATTTAAAAATATTTGAAGAAATTACAGGCCTAAGGGTAAACTGGGATAAATCAGAGATGATATTTAGTAATAGTGAAAAGGGAGAGCATGATATAGTAAAAGAAAGATATCAGATTCAAGTTAAAAACACATTAAAATATTTGGGGGTAGTGATATCAGGTAAATTTGAAGAGCTTAAGAAACTAAATTATACTAAACAGAGGAAGGAAATAGAAAAGAAGATTATGCATTATAAAAATTTGAACTTGTCTTGGTTTGGTAGGATTGCACTATGTAATATGATGTTATTACCTAAAATAATTTTTTTATTTGATGTCTTACCGATAAAACAGAATATCAAGGAATTGAAAGATTTTCAGAATATAATAAATACATACTGTAATGGAGGGCGTAGGGCGAGAATAGCTAAAATTTTATTGTACATCTCTCAAAAAGAAGGTGGACTGGGGATACCAAATATATATAATTATTACAAATCCTTCCAAATTAGAAATGGTATAAAAATATTAATGAAGGAGGAAATGATTTGGGGGAAAAATGAGATGAGAGAGCTAACACAGATAGGGAAGGCAATATTTTTAGATAAACAAAAGAAAAAATGGGTATTCAAAACAAAATGATAAAAACAACCTTGGATGAGTGGAGAAAAGTGAAGAATGATTTGGCACCAGAAATCTCACCAATTATAGAGTTGGAGGATTATAATACTTTTCCAATAAAAATTGATGGAAGGATTAGGAATATACTAATAGAAAATGGAGTATTATTGTTGAGAGATTGGATAAAAGCTTGTAGAGATCACGATAAGAAAAAAGAAATATTTGAACAATTGAATTTAAATTGGTTCCAGACTCTCCACATAAACAATTGGAATAAAAAATTTATATGTGAAGGGAGTTTAGGAAGGGATTTAACACCATTTGAAGATCTCCTGAATAAATTAAGGGAGGGAAGAATAGGTATTAAAGGGATAGTAAGTAAGATTTATAATATTTTAAATAAAGGAGGCAATGTACAGGAGATTCTGAGGAATATCTGGGCACAAGATTTGAATGTGACATTCTCGGAGGAAATGTGGCATAAGAAATGGAAAAGAAGGATTATGAGAACTATGTCTGTAAGAGTAAAATAACATAACTATAAAATGTTATGGTGATCGTATCTGACCCCAGTCAAGCTGCATCAAATAAATAATAAGGTTAGTAAGACATGTTGGAGGTGTAAGCAATCAACGGGTACGTACTTGCATATGTGGTGGAGTTGCAATGTGTTGAAGGATTTTGGGGGGGGAATAGAAAAAGAGATTGGAAACATGTTTGGAACGCGATTTGAATTGGGGCCAGAAATAACATTGCTGACTGATGTGGATAAATTTAAAATATGTAATGATGATAAAGAATTAATGACTTTTATGATATCTGCAGCAAGACAATGTATTGCAAAGAATTTGAAAAATGAAATAATACTAAAAGTGGAAGATTGGTATAAAGAAATGTGGCAACTAGCTCTTAATGATAAGTTAACTTGGGAACTGAATATTAGAAAAGGCATAGTTCGTGAAAATAGATTTTGGAAAATATGGAGAAAATTTGTAGAGTATGTGATGGTTAAAAACAAAGGTATTAAGCCCGTACTGGAACAAATTAATTTTTAGAAAATGTGAAATGCTACATCTCCCCAGACAATGTATATAGCACAGCGGTGAATTCTGGAAAACTGTTGTAAGGATGTAAAAGAAGCTGATAAGTGCACTGTGTAAGAGTAAGATAGAAATTTACAATGAATAAGCTTCAGCACCAAGGGTAATTTTCTTTATTTTTGTTAGCTATCATTTATTGTGTATTTGTTTTTTATCTTTTTTCTTCTGTATTTCATATCATATGTATTTTATGTGGAGCTATAATGTAGTATTGCCTGTGTGATGTTTTTCTTTGTTTCTTTAAAATTTCTAAATAATATAAATATATAAATGTTTTTTTCAAAATACTGCAAGAGTTGATGACATCATCAGAGTTACGCAGTTTAACTTTATGTTATACATAAAGGAGCCACCGGACTCCTTTCACCTGTCTCTGGGACGCCACCCTGGCTGCAGCTTTAAGAGCTGCTGCTGCAGCAGGACTTTTTGCACTGCCACCACTGCCAGGGACATCTGCGGCCAGGCGGAGAGGCCATGGCGGCATCCATCCCCGGGACTCCTTCCACCTATCCCTTGGACCCTGCCCTGGCTGGGGCTTTAAGAGCCACTGCTG
Organism: Furcifer pardalis; assembly: GCA_030440675.1. Taxonomy (NCBI): domain Eukaryota; kingdom Metazoa; phylum Chordata; class Lepidosauria; order Squamata; family Chamaeleonidae; genus Furcifer; species Furcifer pardalis. The sequence goes on from CP126894.1 coordinate 115,586,203, forward strand.
CAGTGGGACTTTTTGCACTGCTGCCGCAGCCAGGAACATCTGTGGCCAGGCAGACAGGCTGCGGCAGCGGCCAGCCCCAGGACTCCTTTCACCTGTCCCCAGGACCCTGCCCTGGCTAGGGTATAAGAACCACTGCTACAGCGGGACTTTTCACACTACTGCTGCAGCCAGGAACATCTGCAGCTGGACAGAGAGCCTGCAGCAGCATCGAGCCCTGGGATTCCTTCCACCTGTCCCCGGGACCCCGCCCTGGCTGGGGATTTAGGAGCCACTGTGGCAGCGGGACTTTTCACACCACCACTGCCGCCAGGAATATCTGTGGCCAAGCGGAGAGATTTGTCCTGGAATTTAGCAATTATTTTGTTTTTGTTTAGTTCTCTGTTTTTTGTAATTTTTTTGTGTAAACTCGACTGAGGTACGGAAACTTTTGATTATTACCTGATATTGATGCTTACTGAATTTTTTTTGATACTGTAATGATATTGTGATATTTTGATATTTTGTGGTACTGATACTGATTATTTATGATATTTACATGCTGTGTTTATGAACTTGTAACTTTATATGTGTTTGTGAACCACTCTGAGTCAGTCCTACTGAGTAGGGTGGTATAATAATAATAATAATAATAATAATAATAATAATAATAATAATAATAATAATAATAATAATAACAATAATAATAATAATAATAATAATAATAATAATAATAATAATAATAATAATAATAATAATAATAAACAATTCTTTCACCTGCTCAGTTGTTTTGAAAATTCTACACTGTACTATAAAGGAGTAACTGACTTTATCTTAAATGAGGCCCCGCTTTACACAATTCTGTTTATGTAATTCAATCAGTGATGGAATGTAAAAGGTTTGCACCAGTTTGCCAGAACCGGTAGTAACTTTTCCGAGTGTCCTGGAGAACCAGTAGCAGCTCTTTTTTTGGGGGGAACCACCTTCAGGGCATACCTTTTCACTGGTTCCCCCACTGCGCATGTACGCCAAACACTTGGTGTGCATGCATGCCTACAGTGCTTGGTGCATATGCACGGCCTCCTTGCTGTCCTCCCAAGCAGGGAGGAGGAAGAGAAGCTGCTAGCCTGAAGCTCCCTATAGCCTGCTCCCCAGGGTAAGTGACTCACCTTTGGATGTGGGGTGTCTGTGTGTATTTTAATGTGTATTTAATACCTTTACCTATATTGACGTACTACAACAGTTCCTAAAAAGGTCTGGCGGCCTGGCTTGGGGTTTTTAAGCAAAGTCTTGGAGTTTCCTCATCAATAAGCTACACCTGTGCTGTTCCAATTGCTGTTCCAATTGGAGAACCCTTAAGGAGGTACAGCTGTTTTACATTTACATTAAGGCATATTATCCTAGAGAACTGGTTAGGCAAAGATTTAGTACCTAACTTCTTTAACTGTTGAAAAGTTGAAAAGTGGCAAAATGAAGCCATCATGTTGTGAGTTCATTCTGTAGTTCCTTCCATCTGACCTAGTGTGAGAAAGATTAGCCAGAATAATCTTTAAGCTCTGGTTTAAAAGCTCTTGTTGATTTGTGTTTGGGGTGGGTGGGTGCGTGTTTGGGTGGGTGGGTGTATTTTAATGTATTTTTATTTTATTTATTTATTTAATTTATTTACGGATTTGTGTTGTGGGTGGGTGGGTGGGTGGGTTGAGGGGTGTGTGTATGTGTCCTTATTTTTATTTTATTATTATTTTTCTTTGGCTCTGCCCACAACATCATGACATCATGATGTTGGCTCTGCCCATGACATCATGATGTTAGCTCCGCCCACACTGTGATGATGTCACGGTGGGGTAGTAAAATTTTTGACATCTCATCGCTGGATTCAATGCTTTTGAAAGCTAATAAAGTTTTCACTCTTTTATTACTGATATTTACTCTGTGTTCTTTGTGGACTCCAGCCAGCAAATAAAGCTTGGCTGAAAGGCAGACCAAATGCCTATATCAGAGCTGTAAGCAGAGCTCCAGCAGATCACCTGCATAAATCTGTAACTAGTGGCTGTGACTGGGACTTTACTGGTGACAATATCCTCTCCTTCCTCAGACTTTGTTGCCTTCTGTCTTGACCTTTGCTCCTGATCGCTTGTTAGGGATGACTTTTGGGCTGCCTGGCCAATGTTTCTTGGACTCTGCTTGTTTGTTATTATTACTGGCTTGACATTTGTATCACACATGGGCTTTGGCTTTGGATCATCTCCCACTTGATTTACCTGACTCGATAGAAATGCTCTGATTGTTAGATCACTGTCTTTTGCTGCAGGTGTCTTGCACAGACTTTGCCCCTGAGACTTTGCCAGCTTGCCTAGGAATAGAACAGTTATCCATTATTTTGGAGTCTGTGTCTTGAAAAATATCCAAATTAGATCTCTTTTCAAGCATCCCACTACACAAGCATCATCTTCACAGCTGTTTCCTCACCAGTATGGTCTTCCTGCCAGCTTGCCATCTGTCATGGAGACTAAGGGCATGAAAATGCTAGACGCCCCCTCACATTTCTCTCTTTTGTAATGAAAAGAAATCTTTACTGTCATTTTCCCAGTAAAGTAAACCTCCATTTATTATAATCATCAGCAAAGAGGCAAGGATAAGGCATTGATAATATCTGGGACATCATAGTGTTGGTTAGTAAACTAGTGGGACCTGAATCCCAGTATATAGTGTTATTTACTGTCATACAGTAATACCTCAGATAACGTTTACCTCAGATAACGCTAAAACCGTATAACATTAAGTAATCTGGGAGGGGGGAGAATTGCATCTAATAAAGTTAAGGTCCTATGAGATGCATCGGATAACAACCACTAAAGCCTGTGCAGTTACAATGTATCTATGTGGAGCCTTAACATTATCCGATGCACCCCATAGGATTTTAACATGCATCGGATAACACTAAAAATCGGATAACACCAAGACTTGTGGAACCAAGTTTTAGCATTATCCAAGGTTTTACTGTATTGTTACTTCCTGTCCTGTCACAAAGAGAGGGAGGAAGAAAGGAAGGAAATGAACGAAATGAAGCAGAATAAATTATGTCTTGAAACCCCCTTTTTCTATTGCCACTAAACAACAGCCCTATTAACAAATGCATTGCAGGATATATTTTGTGCAATATAATCTTTGTCAACAAAATCTTATGCCACAATGCATTTGCTGATCTTTAAAGTGCCACAGTTCTCCAGTGTTTTAGATTTTGCAATAGTTCCAAACTGCTGTTATCTCCTTCCTCTGTTTCATTCTCTAACTTCCTGTGATATTCTAAATGATGGATGGTACATGAATATGCCAAACATAAGGCCACTTGATTATGATCAGGATAAATGTTTATAGCCTTGCAATAGATGAATAGAAGTTCTATTTGTACAACTCACTTAATTTTTTTCAAGTAAGATATATATAAACAGTGATTATTTATACTGGGAAATTATAGGCCAAACTTATATCTATATCCCCACGTGCTAAATATTTCATGATATTTACTTGATAGACACCATTTGGGGGTTGTTTCTTTTAATTGTTTAACAAAATGTGATGGTAGTATATGTATGTATTTTCACAACTCTGCTGGTTCATTTTTTCCCCAGGTGATCTTTTCCTCCCCTCAGTTTAAACTCTTTGTCACTGATAAATCCATGTAAGACTAAAAGAAATGATACTATGGCCTTAGCAAAACTGGAGAAGATAGAAAATTTTAAGCATCCAGCTCAGGAAGTGGGATAATTTTAAATAAATGGCTTTTAAAAACAGGGCTTGGAAAAATTTATACATTTAGACTATTCAGAATGTTGATTAAACTAAATGTCAGATTATGAAGAGATAAAAAAAGGATGAAGCTATGTTGGTGAAATTGTATTTGTATTGTTACATAAACTCAGCTAAAGTACCAAATGAGAAGAGAGGACTCACTTGAGAAGGCCTTGATGCTGGGAAAGATCGAAGGCAAAAGGAAAAGGGGGTGGCAGAGGATGAGATGGCTAGATGGCATTATTGACACAATGACCAGGCTGCAGAGGATGGTGGAAAATAAGGGTGCCTGGCGTGCAGTGGTCCACGGGGTCACAAAAGGATGAACTTGACTATGCAACTGAATGACAACAACATAAACTCAGGGCCTTCTCAAATAATTCAGACAGACAGGTTCCTTTCTAAAAAAGGACAGCAACACAAGGGATTCAAGGCCACACCATATTTAACCCTATCAACACAGACCTTGTCTTCAGCATAATGTCCTTCCTCTCACCTCCTCAAACACCCACATGTTAATTCAGAGTTCAGAACTCTCAATTTCTATCGGCTGTATTCCTCCAAGTTATCACTTCATCTCCCTCCCCTCTTGTTTTCAGAATACCCTTTCACAAATGTAACATCTCTATTATGCAGGAACACATAGATCAAACAATCTGGTGGATGAATCTCTGTAGTGCTCTTTGGGCTTTCCTGTAGTCCCTTTTCAATATGCAGTCAAGATGCTACATATCCATGCCGCATGCCCACCTGTACTTACTGTTATTATGAACATAGCTCAAGATACACAAAGAATAAAACATAGCAACAAACCATATGGTATCTACAATTAAATCAAAGCAAACTGAAATTCAGGTTGCACCTGCATGTTGATTCCTAATCTAATTAATGTGGTAATTAAGTCAGCTGATTCCTTGTTAGTTATGTTACAACACAAAAATGATGCCATCTTGGTTGTAAATTTACTCAAGGAGTTGGGGAGGAGGAGAGATGTATAATATTTTTGTTGATCATGTTTTATAACTGAGGATCAGGCTCACCAGCAAAATCCATACATGGAAAATTGGAAGTCATACCCATAGAATCATAGAATAACTGAATTGGAAGGGGCTTTTTAGGCCATGTAATCCAATCCCCGGCATAATGCAGGGATCCAAATTAAAGCAAGTATGACAGATAATTGTCCAATTCTCTCTTGAATGTTTCCAGTGTTGGTGCATTCACCACCTCTCGAGGCAGTTGTTTCCACTGTTGGATGGACTGATCTAACTGTTAAGATGTTTTTCCAAATACTCAGGCTATATTTGGCTTCCTGTAGTTTCAGCCTGTTATTAAGCAATCCTGCACTCTGGGATGATGGAGAACAGATCCTTCCCTTCTTCTTTATGATTATCTTTCAGGTATTTGAAGAGTGCTATCATAATATCTCCTCTCAGTCTCCTCTTCTCAAGGCTAAACATGCCTAGTTCCTTCAGTCTTTCCTCATATGGCTTGGTTTCCATTCCTCTGATCATCCTTGTTGCTGTTCTCTGTATCTGCTCTAATTTCTTTGCATCTTTCTTAAAGTGTGGTAGCCAGAATTGGACACAATACTCTAGATTTGGTCTAACTAGTACAGAATAGAGGGGGACTAGTAGTACCTCACAGGTATTGGAGACTATAATTCTGTTAATGCAGCCTGAAACAGTGTTGGCCTTTTTGGCAGCCACATCACACTGTTGACTCATATTTAACCTGTGATCTACAACAATTCCAATATCCTTCTCAGTTGTAGTATTACTAAGCCAAGTACTGTATCCCCCATCTTGTAACTGTGCATCTGGGTTTTTTTGTTTCTGGGTGTAAAACTTTGCACTTATCCCTGTTAAATTTCATTCTGTTGAGTTCAGTCCAGTGTTCTAGCGTATCAAGATCTTTTTGAATTCTGCTCCTGTCTTCCAAGGTATTAGCTTTTGAACCCAGTTTTGTGTCACCTACAAATTTGATGAGAATTTCCTCCACTCCATCATCCAAGTCATTTACAAAAATGTTAAAGAGCACAGGGCCCAGGACTTAGCCTTGTGGTACTCTACAGTATCATATGGAGAGAAGAGAAGAAAACCAGTGCTGTGTATCTGCTGTTCAATGAAAACTGTATTCCTTGTGTATGCCAACTTGCAGAGACACAGTGGATGATTGTTGGAGAGGCACATGCTGAGGAAGAGGTTTTTTCCTTCTCATGAACTGTCAACTGTGGTTTTGCAGCACATAAGCAAATCACTTGTCTTCTGTGTGCTAACCAAAATGAGGTACAGTTATTTTGGTTTTCACAGGGATTTTTGTTTCAAAGGCTCTATGACTATTGCATCTGAGATGAATCTTTGGTACAAACAAGCATGTAATGATACTGATAGGGATTTCCTTACATCAAAATAATAACAGACAAACACAACCATGCAAAAGGTGAGATGCAAAATTTAGGCCTCTATCTTTTTCTCAGCACCTCTGACAATCAGTAAGCATAGAACTACTATGCTGCTTGGAGCAAATAACTTTAGATCACAGTTCAGCCCTTCACTTACTGCTACAAAAGTTACTTGCATTTTGAACAGAAATGTTTTCTTCAGTCAACTTTCAGTTCAGTCGTTTTACAAGCTGATGCTGTGTCTAGCTTTGGGTCTGAGGAAGAACTTTAAAAAATCAACATAAGAGACTAACGGTATCCTACTCCTTATTTTTATATACTGCACAGTATTCTCTTTACTATTATGTTGCATTTAGAGTGTCTTGGTCTATTTCTCAATAGGTTCTCACTTTAGAAGAATATCATAAATACATCAAATTCCAAGTCACATGTGTCTGCCATTAATACACATCTTGATTAATATGGTTAATCTTAAAATTCAGTTTCTCATAATCCCTCCTCTCCATCATAAATATCACAGAGCTCATAAGCCATATATTGAGTCTGAAAAACCAACATAGGTATAGATTCAATCCCTATCTATCTAATGATGATGACGATGATGATTAGGATGATGATGATGACAACAAGATACTGGGAGCCAATCTCAGCTGGTTCTGTGACTGCATGCCTTTTTTAAAAATTGTGAAAATTATATACACTTTTATTGAGGACTCTAAAGAAGTACAGTAATACCTCGGATAACAACTGCATCAGATAATGCTAAAATCGGATAGTGATCTGTTAGCGTTATCTGATGCAGTCATTTTGTAGCAGAAGGGTGGCTGGAAAGCTGAACGGGGTTCTCCGTTCAGCTTCCCAGCCACCCTGCAGCTGCGGAAGTAGGGGTGGGGTGGGTGGAAAGCTGATGGGGGGCTCCCCCGTCAGCTTCCCCAGCCACCCCACAGCTGCAAAGGCATGGGTGGGTGGCTAGGGAAACTGACGGGGAGTCCCTGTCAGCTTCCCCAGCCACCCTGCAGCTGTGGATCGGGTCCTCTGATCTCCCTGGAGTCAATTTTTTTACCCATTTCGTGCTCTCTGCCCCCCCCCCCGCCTGCTCCAGGGAGATCAGAGGACCTGATCCAAGCTGTTTCTGGTCTTCCCCGATGTCCCCGGCCAGTGGAGCAAGCCAAAATATCCGGGTTTGAACCCTGATGTTTTGGCTTGCTCCACTGGCCGGGGACGTCGGGGAAGACCAGAAACAGCTTCGATCGGGTCCATCTGATCTCCCTGGAGCAGGCAGAGGGGTCCAGAGAGCCCAAAATGGGTAAAAAAAGGGCCAGGTTTTTTTTACCCATTTTGGGCTCTCTGACCCCCCTGCCAGCTCCAGGGAGGTCGGAAGACCAGATCCAAGCTGTTTCCAAAGTTCCCCCACCTCCCTGGAGGCTGCAGCAAGCCAAAATGTCAGGATTCAAATCCCGACGTTCTGGCTTGCTGCAGCCTCCAGGGAAACAGGGCTTTTTTTAACGTTGTGCCATCAATGCATCGCACAACGTTAAAAACCGGATAACAACGAGATTTGTGGAACCAAGTCTCATCGTTATCCGAGGTACTAGTGTAATTATTTTTGCCTCTTCTCCCTTATTATAACAGGAAGTCTTTTGTTGATATCATGATATTTAAAGAACAAAATAAATTTCTGGCAGTTAGTTGTGAGTCAGCCAAGATGTTGTTGGCACCAGCCACTTGCTTAGATGAGAATGCTATGGATACTGATATTTTCTCAACTCTCATCTCAAAAAGATGGCTGGAATACCTAAACCAGGGATGTCCAAACTTTTTGGGCTGGAGGCCTGACCATGTTCCTGAAACAGCAGAGCCAGACAACACCTCTGGAACAGGGCGTGTTTGTGCATGCACATCCATATTCACTTCCTGGTTTGGCACAGACACTTTTGCACATGCATGAAATTATCCATAATCACTTCCTGGATTGGCATGGATGCTTCTGTCCATGTATAAGCATATCCACGCCAACCAGGAAGTGAATGCAAATGCTTCTGCACATGCACAAGCGTGTCTGCACCAAACCAGGAAGTGAATACGAATGTGTCCGCACATGTGCAGAAATGTCCATATTCACTTCCTGGTTTGACAAGGGCATTGTGAGCTTGATTGAATGGCTTTAGGCCGGGGCCATATCTGGACCAGAGGTTGTAGTTTGGGCATGCCTGACTTAAACAGTTTTTGGTTTGTTTGTGTGTTTATTTGTCTGTCTGTCTGTTTATTTTATACCCCACCCCAAATGGTGCAAGCATCACTCTGGGAGGCTTACAATGCTAAAGGATCCACCCACAAAACAGTAATATAAAAACAGAACAAAGTAAAAATGAAAGATAAATATTAATACGCATTAGTAAAATACCTAGCTAGATGGCATTAATAAATTTAAAGCAGTGTTTCCCAACCTTTGGTTTTTGGACTGAGTCCTTGTGAGGACAGTGGCATAAAAGTTTGATCAAATAAATAAATAAATTCCCAGAAGCCTAAGTCAATTCCCCAAAGCACTGATCAGCCAACGGACTGACTTAGGCTTCTGGGAATTGAAGTCTGCTATGTGGCGTGGATCCAATGTTGGAAAATACAGATTTAGAGTCTTGCAGTAATTAATAACCTATTTTTCCTATTCACTGCAAAAATATAGCTCAAACAACAAAATTAAAGCAACAACAACAAAATAATAGAGTTGATTAATTGAAGAATCCTGCACCTTTACAATCAATTACTTGGGAGGGACATGCAAATTGGAAGAGGAACATTTTTAGCTGTCCACAAAATGCCATAATTGTGGAAGCAGATATAATTTCCACAGGCAATTCATTCCATAATGAAAAAAGTCTTGTTATTTTCAAAGCCTTTTTAACTTCTTTAGGCATAACAACACATAGTTTAAGAGCTTGAGTGCTCCAGGATTGAGTGTTTAGAATTGTTATATACTTACAATGCCATTAAATTTTATGGCACAGAGTATAAATGTACAATATCATGCTGGAAAAACAAAACAGGTGCTTTCTAAACTTTTAGCCATTCCTCTCTTGTAGTATTAAAAGAGGTAGTTGTTCCATAGGGCCATTTTCAAATATGACAATAAGCAATTGTGAATATTTATGATCCAAACTTGGACTCTGCTACTATATTTTAATGGATGCATGAGCCATTTGACAGATATGACAAATGATCACTTGATAATTGGTTTATAATGGATACTGTTATTAATCTCAATTCAAAATTAAGAAAGCACAAATACTTTGTTTTGAGAAACACTCTCAAAGTTAAGATTGAAAAACAACTATTTATAAGTTATGTAGACGATAATTTGTAAATGTTTACATACTCACCTGTGACAGGCTGCATTGTGTGACTTTTTAAAATGGTTAGCCTTTATTAAAACTTTGTTAAAATTAATGAAATCCTAGGTCTTCAAACTAATCAGTTAATTTTTACCTGTGTTGTTTTCAAATGATAATGGAGCAAACATTTCTGCAGGAGAATGCTTGTGGCAATTTTGATTCTTTTAACGTTTACAATGTCCATTAGCACTAATGCTCTGTCAAATTTCAAGAAATAACTCATCTGTGATGCCTGTAATGGCTTCAATTACATTGTACTGGGAATGGAAACAACTGATACTGTGTAAGGATAAATCAAACAGAAGCCAATAGATATTTACCAATCAATGATGTTTCCTTGATCCATTCAGCTGTTCCCATATTGGCCAGAGGTCTTCTGTCATCCTCACTAATTATAATCAGTGAAGCAGGCAAAACTCCTTCTGGGCATGGTCAGGCAGTAGTCTCAGTTTATTTATAATTGTGTTCCTTAAAATGTTCTGATGTTTCAGCCACATCAGCAGGCATTCAGATGTTTTCCTGTATCAGCCAAAGAACCGCTCAGATATCCTCACTGCTGGTTAGCAACAAAGCAGTCAGACATTCCTCTAGGCGTGTTGCTTCCAGTCATTCTTGGCCCAGGTCTCTTCCTCCCTGAGTCATAAACCATCAGCCTTTTATAGATGTCACTCATGTTCAATGAGACATTCACAAAAGATGGAAGAAAGATTGTAAATCTGTGATATTAATGAAAAAGTACATCAGAAGGATTTTCTTCAATTCAATAGAAAAAAATAATGTTCAATATGATGATGATAGTTTATGAAGATGCTAATGTTCTCTCATCAGGTTGCATTCTCAGTTTTGTGAATTGAATATTTTCATAAGTACTTCAGTATATTAGCAAATGTATGACCTTGGTGCAGCACAAATGAAAAAGAAACAAGTCTGGAGAGAATCTAATCTTAGGATACAATTTGTTTTAATTTACATTAGTTAACATATTTAATATGCTAAATAAATAACTATGTGTAGGTAGAAATAAGTTGTAATAAGCAGTGACCTATGCATAAGCATAAATAGCTGGAATAAATTCAAACAGTTAACAAAACAGAATAATAGGTACCATATTTATGGACTCAAATGATACCCCTCCTCTCCAACATGCCTGGGGTACGCCTGATTGTGGTTCAGAAATACCACAATCTTCAAGGAAGCTCTTTCTGTGTTTCCCAGCTGAAGCTATGATTTGTATTGGTTCTTAGTGTTTCTGTGTTTATTAAATAGGGTCCAAAGTATCAACTCCTGCTCCCATTTCTGATCTATTGTTTGGCTTTCCAAGACATCCCAGTTATATGTTTGCTGGCATGTTGTTGGTTTATGCCCAGTGTAATGTTAAAGGTAAAGGTCACCCTTGCTCAAAATCCAGTTATATCCAACTCTAGGGTTCAGTGCTCATCTCTGTTTCATAGCCAAAGAGCCAGTACTGTCTGCTTCTCCAGATGTTTCCATGGTCATGTGGCAGGCATGACTAGACAGCAGAGCACATGGAATGTTTATCTTCCCACCAAAGTGCCCCCTATTTATCTACTTGCAATTTCTTGCTTTCAAACTGCTAGGTTGGCAGGAGCTGTGACAGAGACGGGAACTCACTCCATCATTCAGTACTCAGGTATTGAATTCTTGCAGTTAACAATTAGGCTTACTGACAGTGGTATAGTGGATCCAGGGCTCATAGAGTTGAAGCCCAGGACTTTCTGAGAAGCAGGAACTATGGCATCACTAAAATCCCCACAATATAGGGACTGATCCAGCTGCCTTAATATTTGGATTATCCTTTTGGAGTGCTTGCAATGGGGACTGTCATGGTGATCACTCCTACCTCAAAATTTACAACTACAACAGTGTCATATTCTGCATATAGTACTTCCAACTTTCCTTCTATCACAAGGTGCCCTGTTTTGCTTTCTATTTCTCCACCCAAGACCATAGCATGCCTTCCTTCTTTTTGCATTTACTTGCCTTTCTCCTGGTGAGGGGAGCCAAGGTGGCTCACAATGTTCAAGCAAATAAAATGAAAAACACAATAAATTATAGATTAAATAGCAGTTAAACTACAAATACATAGACAATGCAGGCTAAAAATGTACAAAATCTAGTAGTAAGTCACAAGCAAAGTAAACTTATTGAACCAATGGGGATTTGGTAACTCTATTTCTTTCTGAGTTGAATGATTCAACGGGCCTACTCTAGTTGCAATATAGTGTTGAATTTCATGTGGAAGTACAGATGTGCTTCACAATCAGCAAGAATCCCGCTCCTGCTGAAAAGACAAGATACAACACAGGAGATGACAATACCTCCCTATCTAATTACCACATTATGGTCCAAATCTTCATGTTAGGAGGAATCATTCCGAACCCCAGAACAAAATGATGCAGCTACCCATTTGAAAGCTATAGCCCCAGTTACTGAGAATGAAGGCACTATTAATATAAACAGCTGATATAACAGCTGGAATGCAAAAACAATGTCTCTTGCTATGCCGTATCTTCAAGGGAATCATTCATTTCCCTTGCTGAGTTTGAAATTACATTCTGCTCACTAAAATTACTTGGTATATATATCAAGTTAAGCCACACTGATCTCTACTAGAGCATTTTTGTATTATTTGAATCAAAGCCATTGTTTGTGAAAATGCATGCAAGTTGAAAAATATGTATTCCAAGTTCACAAAAATGTCAGTGGCACTCCATAATTATATTTCTCACCTACCCATTATTGTTTAATCTTTCCGAGTTTCTGATTGTGCCACATTATCACATGTAAAATTTGTAGCCATTGTCTGAATGACTTAAATTCCATATCATTCATGAGAATATTGACAACAATGTTGTAATTTAGATTACATTCTTCCTGCTGTGGTGGATGCTGCTGCTACTTATGCTTGTTATCTTTATCCCTATCAGATAGCAAACAAAACAAAACAAAAGACAAAAACACCATGGAAGCTTTTTCTCTTTTTTTGTCCTGCTATGCTTGCACAGACTAAGATGGCCACCACTTCAAAAATATATATTCCAAGTTCACAAAAATGTCAGTAGCACTCCATAATTATATTTCTCACCTACCCATTATTGTTTGATCTTTCTGAGTTTCTTTTTGTGCCACATTATCTCATGTAAAATTTGTAGCCAGTGTCTGAATGGTTCAAGCTCCATATCATTCTTGAGAATATTGACAACAATGTTGTAATTTATTTATTTATTTATTATTCAACTTGTATGCCACCCCACTCGCAAAGTGACTCTGGGCAGCTAACAAAGAGCAAAACAATTACAATCACAACGATAAAGCATCAAATCACAAAAACATGTCAAAATGTTTCAAAAAGAAAGGGGAAAATGTATACATCCTAACCACGGTGACAAGAAACATCTGTTGGCAGCGGCCGGGCCCACCACACAGCGGCTGCTCCTCGCCTCCAGGCCGGGGCCGGCTGAGAGAGGAGTGGCGAGATTACATTCTTCCTGCTGTGGTGGATGCTGCTGCTACTTATACCTGTTATCTTTATCCCTATCAGATAGCAAATAAAACAAAACAGAAAAAGACAAAAATACTGTGGTACCTTTTTCTCTTTATTTTTGTCCTGATATGCTTGTACAGATTAACACGGCCATCACTTCAAAAATATGTATTTCAAGTTCACACAATTTTTAGTGGTACTCCATAATTATATTTCTCACCTACCTATTATTGCTTAATGTTTCTAAGTTTCTAATTGTCCCACATTATCCCTATGTGAGGTCTAGAGACCTCCCATTACTCATTCTAAACTTATACCTACCTGACAGAGAACAAAAGAATGAATGTGCTTCCTTGTGCTCAAGTGTTTGATCCTAACCCACCCCGTCCTTTATCTGTCTCTTTCTTCTTTCCAAGCCCTTTTCTTTGTTCTTTTCGCTATTTAGCTGCAGCCTTGTTAAATGGCAGGGACTTATTCTTTAAAAAAAAAAACTGGGGAAAATTATTACTTCATTTTAAATGCATTTTGCTTGCTGATGTCAGTTTATTACCAGTTTAATGCATTTCCTCTTCAGAAAGCATCAAACAGAGGCAAAAACAATTAAAAAGGAGGAAATAATGTTTCAAGGAATATGGTATCTAAGATTAGGAGGGTGGCAAAAAAAAATCTGACCTTTTGATAATAGCTATTTGAAGATGCTTTGAAAACGTGTTGTATTGGTTCATATACTGTTTTCCTTCCACAAATCTAATTCTTGAGCAGTTGTTGGTGGTGGCCAGCTTTTGAGCTTGAAATGTTGTGATCCTAAGCCAGAGAACACTCCAGCTGGGTAAGTTGCACACTAGATGTTCATTCCAGAAAGATGAAGGGGCAAGTATTTCCATGTTTTCTCTAGTTTTTGATCTGACTTACAGCAAAAAAAAAAAAAAAAAACTTTCTGTAAAGGATGCCCTGAACTTATGGATGTGAAGAAATCTGTTTAATTAACTCATTACCAGCAAGATATTCTTAACAAGACAGAGTTGAGAAGAGTTAATTAACTGCTATGTAATCTTTCCAACTGACTGGATACCTCTCGCAGTTGGAGGACAGATTAAGGGCCTGAGTCTCCACTATGTCATCCTATGTGGTACTGGGCAAGCTATGTGGTCCCATAGCACTAGTAGAAGACGAAGATGGTAAATTATTTCTGAGTACTCTATAAATAGAAAGATATGACAAAAACACCCCAAGTCAGAATTAACAGCATGCAGTGATGATGGTGGTAGTGGTGGTGGTGGTGGTGGTGGTGGTGGTTGTGGCGGCGGCAGCGATGGTGGCAACAACAATGACAATGATGGCGACGGTGATGGCAATGGCGGTGATGAAGATGACATCCTTAATCTTCAGAAACAATTAGTAGCATTTCTTCCCTCAAAAATCTGTGCAAAATAGTTTGCTTTCCTTTACCAAGCTGAAAACATGATAGTGGAAGATAAAATATAGTCAGAGAGGCTAACTGGTGGATCAAAAAACAAACAAACCCACGAGCAACACACTCTGCAGTTCTAACTTTTGAAATTCCATGCAACAAGGCAGAAGGTATTGCAGTTTAGATGCACAAATATGCATATTAGCACACATTGTGCAAAAATCATTATTTCAACTGAGTAATCACTTCGGCATACATCCTCAAAATGTTACGGAGCATGAAACAGACTAATGAGCATTTACAATATTAATAATGTAAGAATGAGAGTGGCCACTTAGTTAAATTTAGTGTAAGTGAAATGCAATCCTGAAATCCTGGATGTGTTGATGACAGGACAGGACAGACGTTCTCTGCCAAACTTGCAAACCTTTCTGTTTCAATATAGACATGGCACAAACCTGTTATGGCTATATTCCATGAAGGCTTTTGAGGTTTTCTTTATGGTTATAAATGTATAGTGATCTGCATTCATTTTTTTCCAGGAGAAAAAAAAATCAATCAAATAAATAAACTATCTGTCCAGTGTCCTCAATGTATCAACTTTTTTTTAAGAAATGCTAGTGAGCACTGTTCAGTTCTTTACTGGTGATTCATCTTCAAAGTGCCGAAAACTATCAGTGAGCTACACAGGAAGCAATGGGTTCATGGATCTCTCTAATTACCACCTCACACACTCTTTGGACACTAAGTGAGCTGATATTTGAAGGCATCAAAGAAGAGAAGGAAATATGATTCAAAATGTACAGGTCCATTGAAGAAAGAGCTGGAAGGATTCAGAAAAATCAATATTTTTCTGTTAACCCCACAGCATGTTCATTTAGCCAGGCAGTGGTCCAATGTTTTCTAATACTACATCAACATGCATTCTATATTTTCATTATATCTTCATCCTAGTGATATTTTAACACTTTCCTTCCAAGTCTTTTTTGTGTTCTCATCAAGTACAGGGTCCATTACTATGGCAATGATGAAGTCTTCATGCAGTTTAAAGGTAGATACAGGGTGGCCTGTAATTCCCTACCCATACATATGTATTATATATATTTTCTTTTTTTCAGAGAAATATGGCTGATTTAAGCCCATTTACACTTGAAGAGTGTATTGTGTCAAATACGTGGATACATGAGTACAAGAATACTGGTGACACCCTGGATACAATAAGTGGCAAATTTAGAGAAAGATTCAATAGGGACTTAAAGACCACCCTGTAGAACAAAACAGGCACAAACATCTAGGCCTTCATTGGAAAATTGGTAACTATCCCACAGAAATCTGCTATTCAATAGGTGTTATCTCAGCTCCTCATCTTATTATTTTAATTTTTGAAAATTCAATTTATATCCTATCTTTTTTCTACAAATTAGACCCAAAGTAGTGTGATGTTTAGTATAAGCATGATTAAATTATAAATTCAATAAAACCCATGCTTGAAAAAGCTCAGCAATAAAACCTATCACTAGAGGAAAGCCTCCTCTGCAAAAACCCAAAGGTCAACTGCCAAAGGCCTGCCTCTATAATTTGTTTATTTATTACATTTATATACTACCCATCTGGGATAATTTCCCACATTGGGCAGTGCACAACAATTAAAACAGCATACCAACAACTAACATTTATCATCATCAACAACTAATCAACTAGGTCTAAATAGGCCTCATTTTTGCAAATGGACAGTCATCAGGGAAGCAGGGAGCCAAGCTACATTTTGTAAGGGAGAGCCTGAAATATACCATTAAAAAGTTACTTTCCTTGTCTGCATTAGACATGTTTTAGAATCTCTAATTTTCCAAACTTAATTTCATTTTATTCTGATTAACACTTGTTTGGACAAAATGTATCTGCATTTCCTTGTGTATTTCTCCTTTTTTTATTGTTCAGTTGCACAGTTGATTCTGACCCTTTACGACCCCATGGACAACCACATGCCAGGCTCCTCTGTCAATCTACCATCCTCTACAGCCCACCCAGGGCAGGTGTGGGGCTCAAGCAATATGGGGTCCCATGCTGGGTGGCTGATCTGATGGGACAGCCACCCCTCTATCGCTCTTTTAAACTTTTTAAACCTTTTAAACTTTTAAATCTTTTTTTAGTATGTTGTAAATTTAAAGTTTAATTTTTTTTAAATTAATTTTGAACCTTAAGGTTTTAATTTCTGAATTTGTAGGAGTATAGTGGGATTGTTTAGTTTGTTTTGCACTCATGTGTGATCTTTTTCTTTTTTGTAAGCCGCCTAGAGTCAGGTTCGCCTGATTGGGGTGGGATAATAAATCTAAACAAACAAATAAATAAATAAATAAAAATGCCCACCGCATCAATGATTCCAACAATCCACCTCATCCTCTGCCTCCCCGTTCTCCTTTTGCCTTCTCAAGTGAGTCCTCTCTCCTCATTTGGTGGCCAAAGTACTTGAGTTTCAGCATCAACATTTGTCCTTCCAATGAACAGTCAGGAGTGATTTCCTTCAGAATTGACTGATTTTATCTTCTCGCAGTCCAGGGGACTCTCAAGAATGGGGGTGGCCCAAAATACAGCCTGCAGGTCCAATTAATCCCCTGCATATCATTAATGTGGCCCATGGTTAGTACCTGAGCTCACCATGGACCACCCCTACACCCAATCTCACATCCTGACATCAGCAGTGGTGGCGGCAGCAGCGGCAATCACACTTTGTCCTGGCTGCTCTGAGCAGCCTCTTGCTCAGTCCCATCCCCTCTGCAGCCTTTGCCAAAGCCAATCACTTTGTTAGGACAATCTTTGGAGAAAGATATACTTTCTCAAAGTATATCAATTTATGTTGTTTTTTTAATTGGTGAACTCCACCTCAAAACTGAGTAAAGAGAATATGTATGTATGTATTTATTTGTTTGCTTGCTGGCTTGATGTCTATGCTGCCCATCAAACCAATCAGTTCCTCTGGTCAGTTATCAATAATAGAAGAACATAAACCATAAAGATTGCAAGAAAATGAAAACCATAAATGCATATAAGCTAATAAACAACACAGCATAAAACAATTCATAGATGGCTGCTAGAACAAGAATCATTGTAGGGTCAGAATATTATGAAATGCCTCCTTGAACAGCTTGGTTTCTATCATTTTGCAATAAACTTGCAGAATATTGCTGTATAATGTTATTTTGGTTCATTTATTAATTTAGGATGTGGACATTAGATATATGAGTATCAGAATATAAACGGAACACATTTCTTCCTAGCCATACTATTCAAAGCTAGCAAAAGTGGATTTGAAAGGCAGAATTCTTTTGATGGTTTTCATGCAACGTTAGTCTATTATGCAGGGTACACAGAAAGATACTCCTTGAAGATTCTGGTATTTCATTAGAGAGCCCAGGTGGCACAGTGGTTAAATTGCCGTACTGCTGTACTGCAACAAAAAGGTTGTAAGTTTGATCCTAACCAGGGCTCAAGGCTGACTTAGCTTTCTGTCCTTCTGAGGTTGGTAAGATAAGTACCCAGCATGTTGGGGCAAAATGCTAATTAACTTGTGAACTGTCCAGAGAGTGCACTAAATGCTATGGAGCCAGTGGTGGGCTGTAAAAAATTTTATTACCATACTGTGGGCGGGGCCGATGTCGTGGGCAGAGCCAACATCATGATGTCATGATGTTGTGAGCAGAGTCAATGTCATGATGTCATGGGCAGCGCCAATGTCATGATGTTATGATGTTGTGGGCGGAGCCAAAGAAAAAATATAAATATAAAAATAAAATAAAGACACAGTACACATAAAAATAACATAAACACACACTACATAAAATACCCACACACACACACCTGAAGCACAAAGAAAACAAACCCTAGTTCCTTACCTTTGCTGGGGTTGGGCTGTCGGGGACTCGGGGAGCAGCAGGTAGGTGGTGGTGGTGCAGTGGCGTGGCAGTGCGGCCTAGCCTGGCCTGGCCTGGCCAGGCCCGGTAACACAGCCAGACCCGGCAGTGCAGCCAGGCCCGTCCTGGCCTGGCAGTGCCACTGTGGGAGCAGCGTTGGCAGTCGCTGCCACCGCTGCTCCAGGGACACCACTGTGTCCTTTCCGGGCAGCCCAAAATGGCTGCTCAGAAGTGCGCATGCATCAAAACTCAATTTGACACATGCACACTTCTATTTTTCACTATACATGCATCAAATGGAGTTTTGATGCATGCACACTTCCGAGCAGCCATTTTGGGCTGCCTGGAAAAGACGTCCAGAGGGCGGCCGGAGAGGTGACCGAATCGGTCACCTTGGGGTTTATTCCCCCTCCGGATTTCTTCTTCTTCTTCTTCTGTGTCTAGGCCAGATGTGAAACTGCAAAAATGAAGGCACCTTTTGGTGAGTTCATTCTGTTGTTCCGTTCACCTGACCTAGCGTGCCTTCATTTTTGCAGTTTCACATCTGGCCTAGACACAGCAGCAGCAGCAGCAGCAGCAGCAGCAGCAGCAGCAGAAGAAGAAGAAGAAGAAGAAGCAGAAGAAGAAGAAGCAGAAGAAGAAGAAGAAGAAGAAGAAGAAGAAGAAGAAGAAGAAGAAGAAGAAGAAGAAGAAGAAGAAGGCTATTTTGCCAGGTGTTTTGTTGTTGTGGTGGTGATGGTGGTGGTGGGTCAACAGAAGTTTAATTTTCCCTATAATTTTTCTATAGTGAACAATTCCTATCATGGCATCACACTGTTTTAATAAAATGCATGGACTGAAAACTTAGAAAACTCATTAGATTTTGACATCACCTTATGGGGCTATAAGTTGTAAGAATCAAACAATACAGAATAAATGTCATTTAACAATGACATTTCTCTGCAAATCTCACATAAACACAACCTTTATAAAATGTAAAGAGTAAGTGGGTTAGGATTTCACTCCCCCCCCTCTCCTTAAAGAATAACCATTCTAAATGGAAAATGCTCTTTTGCTTAGTAGCACTAAATGTTACATTTACTTGATAAAAGCAGGAAATATCTGAGGGGAAAGGGAGATGAAATTAAGTCAATGTGTTCTGTGACTGAAATACTGCATTTTCATGACTATTGAAAATGAAATTGGCACACTAAAACTTCAAATAAGAGACCAAAAGGCAATCTGAAAGTGTAGAAGTCTACTTGTTTTCCTATCAGGAAAACCTGGTATAAGTAACATCTTTCTGAAAATGGAGGAAATATCAGTTGCTACACATTAGTGCTATTATCTTCCTGCTAGTTCTGAACTGTCATTATTGCTAATTTCTCTCTGTGTCTCTGTCTCTCACCCCAATGGAAACAGTGGTAATAAAGTTCTACTTTGCAATCAGTTCTTTTTTATTTCTGGCCACTTACAGGATGTCACTGGAAGAAAGCAGCATAGGTGGGGAAAAGACCAAAGAGATGGTCTTGATTCTGACCAGCATACAGCTCCCCGGAGGGGGCCTTTGGCTTCTCTCTTGACTGAGAGGGAGTCAAGCCACCCCATGGAGCCAACCAGAGATCCCCCATGTTGTGTGGGGCAGGACAGAGGCAACAAGCCTTTTTAAAGGTTGGGTCTGCCCCAGCATCTCCCTCTTCGGTGAGGGCAATGGCAAGGAGGGTATTGTGTGCTTGGATGAGTGGGTGAGGAGGCTAGACCTAGGCATAGGTGTCAGAAAGGGTAAGCAGCCAAAACAAAAAAGTCTCTTCAGCTGTGATGGTGTTGTTGTGTGTTCCAGATATTTTAAAATGTAACTGTTAGATGAAGAGCTCTGTTTGCTTTATTCAAAATTGCTGATTCCAAGTTCATCACTGTAATATTACTGGAAGCACATATAATTAGACAGGAAATACAGGTCATTTCTCCTTTATCTACAGGGGATATGTTCTGAGACCTACCATGGATACCTGAAACAGCATATAACAGGGAACCCTTTATTTATCATGCAAAGTGTGACCTCTAGTGGCCTTCTCCAGTAATATGGCATAGAAATGTACAGTAAAACACCAGATAACGATTGGATCGGATAACGCTAAAATCGCATAACGTTGGGGAATTTGAGGCAAACATTTGGATTGGATAACATTATGTTAACCATTATGTTAACATTATCCGATTCATCAGATAAGCTAAGTATTTCTGAGGCTAATGTTTGCCTCAAATTCCCTGAGGTGTGGCTGTGACTCACCAGTTTCTCTTGGGAGAAAGGGAGGGGCTGCCTGCTGTCAAGCTTGCCACATTTGAATAACAAAAGCTTGCAAAACCAGTCTGACTCATGCAAGCGTCCGCAAGCCTCATGCATTGTCAACGGAAAACAAGCAGACACTGAAACCTTTCACCTACAAAGCAATTAAGCTTTTCACACCCTGCAAAGCCCTGAGGGAACTTCATTTATTACAGCAATGGTAGTGGGGTTGATTCTAAAGGAAAACATTTTCCTAGCTTCTGTTCAGATCTTTTAAAACAGCACTTTATAAAATTTTCAAAAATTTAAAAATGCTGTATGACTTTGTTCCCCTAAAGTCAGGGTGGTCTGGCATGTTTTTGTAATGTATTTACCCTTTAGACAATTATTTCTTAAAGTTCTTTAAGTTTCCAGCATGTTTCCTTAACTTTCCCTTGAAGCCTCTGTTGCTTATCTCTATGGAGTTAATATTATCTGATCCACCTGAATAGGATTTTAACGTTATCTGGTCCATGCATCGGATAAGGCTAAAAATCGGATAACGTTAAGACTTGTGGAACCAAGTCTTAATGTTATCCGAGGTATTACTGTATACAGTAAAAGACCAACTCGTAGAGACTAACTCACTTAAAGAGCGGAAGTTTCTCTGAATGGTCACCCTCGCTTAACAACTAAAAACAACCAAAAACTCTCTTAACAACTAAATCAGGGTTCACAGTCCCCACCACCAGAAGTCACAATCAGTCACTTACAATGACAGTGGCAGCACTTTTTCCAAATATTTTGCGTGGAATGCATTATGCTCTTTAAGCGTGGTACCACTGTATGTATTTCAGGGATTTTTTTAATCAAATATTTTTAACTCACCGATAACTGAAACCATGGATAGTGAGCCCATGGAAATGAGTGTTTGTGTGATCTATATGCCAAATGTTTTCTTAATATTCATCTACTGTCAGAATTGTTAAATATTTAAAGTTTAGTCTCCTCTTTTTCCTTCAGTTTTCCATTTTTCAATAGATCTTGCTGTATTGTTTGTGTTGCTTGATGATTTCACTACATTTCAGTCAATATTTCTAAATCTTCAGCACTTTTGGCTGAATTTCTAGTAGTCTCTATCTCAGTGCATTTTTCTGAATACCACCTGCACTTTCTTCCACTCCTGTGCATTATTTAACATGAAAATTCATGCATCTTTATTTTATACATGTTCATTAATACCACATTTTAATTGATATACAATATTTCCTCACTGACTTTACTTGGTGTCCATTTCCCCCAACTCAGGATATTTTAGGCACTCTCATTTTAAAATAAAGAGAGTCACATAGTCCTTACACAATGCAAATGCAGGAGCAAGGCAATACCTTTATTGGATCACAACAAAAATCAAATGTTCATGATTCAAGATCACTTTTTCAGTGGATAGTGCCTGAAAATTATCAATGAGAGTTGTAAAAGTTAATGGTAGATGCTGTCCCTAGCTTGCTTTCTTAAAGGTGTGTGTGTGTGGGGGGGGGGGGGGAGCAGCAGGCTTCATCACATAGCTGTTGGTTGGCTATTCATCCTCCACACTCCACAGACATAGGGAACCAGACAAATTCAGATGGTTTTCTTTTGAAACTGCAAGATTCTGTTTTGCCAAATAAATTTAAAACTTTTTTTTTGTTTTGTGTGTTTTCCAGGATGCACCATATACCTTGAACATATAAACATTCTTAAAATGGTCTGTTTTCATTCATGAGTCCTCTGAGGTGTAAAAAAAAAAGCAGGTTTTGCCCAAATTTTCAATCCTGACAAAATTATCTTCTTGTTTCCCACACCTGCCACACTTTTTGTTGATTTCCTGGTTCCAGGCTTCAGTGGGTCAATACATTGGAACCATTTCTTTAACCTGCATCAAAGTCATAGATCTGTCAAACACATATAGGTGCCCAAAACTCTGTGTATTTTTAATATTCAACTATAAATCTATATTTAATGGCTAATGTCTTGTCTGGGTGCATGTAAAGCCCAAACCCCCAGTGGTGCACCTCATATCTAGGCCCACAATCAGGAAATAAAGAAGCTGTCAAAGACATAAGATGGGGCACAGAAAATGCTCTAGAAGTATTTTCAAGAAACTTCAGCGACAATGCCCCTGGCTCCTACTAATAAATAAGGGGCTTGTCAGGAAACGACATCTTTTTCCTAATGTTCTCAAGGCTTGAGGTTGTAGTTTTACCTAGGCCTCAAAAAATCCTTTGTCTTCTCTGTGTCTCAAGGCTGTGTCACAAGACTGCCTGTTTTCCAGTATTCCTTATCTCTCCAGCTAGCTGAGTTTCATGTTTTGTCTACATGCTAGAACACTCACTGTACACGTGTGTAAACAATTCCTTGTTTGGAGAATGTTTTCTTCTGTTCCCTGATTGGCCAAGGTTAACCCACCTGACTGCAGAATCTCCATTTTGCAGAGAAGTTAGTTAGTCCAAGTTTGGATCTCAATGGCTTAAGACCCTAGCTATGGTGTGGGACTATTCTCTTGTTTTCATCATGATCACCTAACCTGTGGACTGTTACCTGGACTGATATCTGTTATTGACCTTTTATAACTACGTTTTTTTCCATGGACTATGCTATATGAACCTGAAGAATAAAGCAGCTGTTTTTCTCTGAAGATTGTTGTTCTTTTCATTGGCACACACACAGCTACGCTACCAGAAACCTCCCTTGTGTTGCTCTATTGCCTGAGCATAGTAAGAGTTCTTTTTAAAGCAGCTCGGCTCTCTCAACGGTGAGGCTAGGGTTAAAAGTTCCAGCAATGAGGCAAGGCCTCAGGAACTTGAAAAGAAGCTCACCTTGTTAGCTGGAAGGCCAGTAAGTCAGCAGTTCAAGACCAGGGTATTGCATTATGGTTTGCCCAGGGCCATACCAGTCCTAGAGTTCACCCATTGAATGGGGGTGAAGAGAAACTCTAGGACAGAGATTCTCAACCTGTGGCCCATGAACCAGATGCAGTCCATGGCACCATTTCATGTGGCCCCCACCACCTCCACCACACCTGGAAGTGCCACGTGGTGGAGGAAGGGCAAAATGGCTGTCCGGCCCCCAAAACTGTCTGAGGGAGTGTGACCTGGCCCCTGGATTTAAAAGGTTGGAAAATCCTGCTCTAGGAAGAAGAAGCCTGGAAGGAGAAACCTCCAGGGGGTGCTAAGCTCAGGTCAGAGAAAATATCTCTAAGAAGCAGGGGGTGGGAAGATATAACAGAGACAATGGTGGCTATTGAGGGGAAGCCAGAAAAATGCCAGGACTGCCTGTGGGGGAAATCCAGTAGAGGCATGTATCTTCCCTCCCAAGGTATTGGCAGAGGAGAAAACCAAGCTAGGGCTTGGAGTGCCTCCAAAAAGCCACCGAGTGGGTACCTAGCTGAGGTAGGATCACCACAGAAGCTTCTCCAACTGGAGGAATGGGACTGTCTCTACCAAAAGTATCCATGAATGGACGTAGAGGTGAAATTCTAGCTCCCCAACTCCAATGTTCCCAAACATTTGACCACCAAGAAGTCGTACATGCTTCCCTATTGGGGAGAGGCAGCACACCATGAGCATCTCTGTTGCCAAGGAGCCAGTGAAGTTACCTGCAGCCCTGAAAATGAGACAGAGAAACAGAGCCATTGGAAGCTCCAGTGATGCCAAAGAGAATGGCAGTGAGCTATATGTATATGCAGAGTCAGCAGAACATCCATGGTGTTGCCCCCACTGCCCTCATTTTCCTGAGACCAAGAAGGACTTTTTGGGACTGACTCTTGCTGTGAGGAAAACTGGGGAAGTAAGGACTTTGTGACTATGGCAGGTAGTGAAGCAACTACCCTGACCAACTTTGTCCATAGTTCTGGCTTGTTAATAAACTGTTGAAAGACCATGCTCAGTACTATGGAACCGGCTTGCCCAGGATGGCAGGGGGAGGACAAGCTCATAGTTATTTCCCCAGCTAGAAATGGAGTTAGTAGGGAATCTGGGACACATCACCACACAATCAAATAGGAATCCCACAAGGCATTAACACAAAATAAAGTAAGCTAAAAGTTTAGATACTATTTTGTACTTGAAGGAAAATTATGGCAATGTTTGTTAGTGTTACAGGTACTCACAGATAATATATCCAGTGTTTCTGTAGCTTGCAAGAATACCTCTTACTTCTGACCTGACTTGGACCCTGTCCAAGCCTCTAGCTGCAATTTTTTCAGTATTAAGTATTAATTGGAGGAAAGTTTCTTCCTTGAAGAGACTCACTATTCATTAAGAGATCACTACTCCAATGTGTGAGGATGGTATCTTTGCTGAGTTTTTTAAAAACATATTTTTGTGTGCACATGTTATAAATGGAATCACTAATAGATATAATAAAAGATGGATTCCCCTACTGACTAAAGCATATTCATATGGATTTCTTTTTTAAAAAAGAATGTTACATTTTGTCCATTTCCCTAATATATGCAACCTGCTGAATCTATTTTTAATGGAATGCATCATGTGCCTGAAAAAAGTATCTGTTGCTACAACTAGTCTTGGAGATATAGCTACTATATACATATGCATATGCACATGCACATGCACATGCACATATATCAGTCTTTTCTTTTTCTGCACTCCGTTTTGTGCTGCCAGACAAAAAAAGCATGATGGACTCTTCCTCCTGTATCTGCTTAACCTGTGCATGCTGCACTGCCTTGTGTCTCGACAATAGGTATATAAACACCCTGTTGAGTAAAGGGTTCTGATGACACCATACAATAACAATAGATAAAAATATGACTGCCCTTTCCAATGGACTAATGTTCTACACAATAAGAGTGGTGCAGTGGTTAAACTGCTGGATTGCAGTTAAATCTTTGTGAGTTTGATCCTGAGAGGGACTAAGGTTGACTCAGCCTGCCATCCTTCCAAGGTTGGTAAAATGAGTACCCAGCATGTTGGGGGCAAAATGCTGATTAATTTGTGAACCGCCCAGAGAGTGCTCTAAGTGGTATGGGATGGTATAGAAATGTGATTGGTATTGCGATTGAGATTAGAATAGCAATAGCAATAATAATTAGACTTATATGCATGCCCACTTAGCATGGTACTGACTACATCTGACTCTGTATCTTTGTCATGAAGAATTTTGGCGGTTCTTTTCCACTCTTTCCCTACATTTCTTAGTATGCATTGAAAATATCCCAGAAAATAAAGCTCATTATGCCAAGTATAGTTCCATTACAGAATCTGAATGTTTCTGATATTTAAAACAAGGGAGGCGCTATTGCAGAGCCATTTTTTTAGTAGCAATGATTGAAGTTTTACTATTGTGGGCCAAATAAATTCCAGTAGCAACAGGTTGATAAGATCCCCTTCCAAACTCTCTGAGGCTGTTTGCTGGTGCTGATGGTGTGTTTATTCAAGCTGTGTGCTGTTTTACAAGGTCAGACCCAGAGACGGTTAATAAAGATTTACTACCTTTATATGGTTCCTTTTTATTATCTTCTGAGCTGTGAATGGAGTCCCAGCAGATGTTGCTGGTGTATATATAGACACCTAAGCAGAAACTGAACTCTGGTAGTAAACAGAGGTGACCTGGCTTCAGCCAATGTCAAAACTAAAGGGTAGAGGCCTGTAAATTACCCAGTTCAAGAGATCCAAGAAATATCAGATCTTAAACAGTACCATAGAAATAGATCTGCAAGGAAGCAGTTACTCTTGCAAAATTTCATATATGTACAGTCATTCTAAACCAATTTAAAGATCATGTTTACACTTGGTGTCAGTTTAAATTGGTGTAATACTGGATGACTACATGGTACACAGGCAAGTGTGCAGGATTGTGGCCACAAATGGGTCTTTCCAAATGGCCAGCTAGAAGTCTGGTTTATTTTACCCTGATATCAAGCCCCCATCCCACCCCAGGTAAGAACTTTTTCAGGGTGCAGGAGCTTGAGTGGTCTAACTAGGCAGTGATGCCCATCTCTCACCAATGATGTTAGGCTGGGGCTAAATCTCACCAAAGTGTTCTTCATCGGATCCCTTGGGTAAGATGAAAGTGGAAGGCACACAGCATGGTCTGTCAAGCCAGCAGGTGAGGTGATAGCTAAATGATTTTTTAAAACTGCATGCAGGTGAGCTTGATTTGTCAGGTTCATTTTCATGTGCAGTACATCATCATGGAGATGTCTACCATTGTATTGACTCCTCACTGAATAATTACTCCAAGTTATCCAAGGTATCTAAATGCACCAACATATAACCATGTGTCCTCCTGTGTTGGGTTTGGGTTTTTTCCTTGTCCCATAGATCAGCTGGGCTGCTATAAAGATCAGCCCTTCTCCACTTATAGCCATGGCAATCAGCAGCAGGAGTGGAGAAGGGGTCGGCAGAGAAGTGTTATGCAAACCAGCTTAATCCATTCTCTTCTGTTGTTGCAGATATTTTTGAAAAAAATTATTCAAAATGCACAATGCCACTTTGAATATATTTTTTTAAACTATGCATGGATGGATGCTCACACTGATTCAAACATCACTTGACTTTATATTGGGTCACAAATTCTTATATTGGGGCCATAAAACCAATATAAATCACAGGGTGTTGTGTTTTTTTCACAGTGTAATTGTGCCCTAAGTTAAATATACACTTTCCCTACATTTTCCTATTCAAAGAGAAATCTAAAGCAGGCTTTCTCCAGGTTTTCAGGTTGTGGGCCTGACCACGTCTCCTGGACTGCTGATTGGGCCGGTCACATGGTTTCTCCCACATCAAATGCATGCCACACATGTGCAGAACATGTTTTAATTCTGCTTCCAGGATCGGTGAGGGTGTTGGGGGCCAGATGAATTGGTATCACAGGCCAAGTTTGGGCCATAGGCCATAGGTTAAGAATGCCTGATTGCTCTTACACAAGGCATTTCACTCTCATTGGAGTCATTAGGAGGGAACTAAATAATGTCAGTTCTAAGCCTGGTGTTGTTCTTTGCCTGATTTTGAGGGTATGCTGGTGAATTTCCATCTTATAGTTCCAAGAATGCCACCTTCCTTCAGTCTGTGCATCGGTGGAGGTCTTACTGAGCTCATATAGGAAAGGAGCATGGAAGTTTGGCCCTGGAAAATACTTCCCACATTCAGTATATCTCTCTGTAAATCTCTCTTCACACTTGCTGGGAAGATTAGGTCTATCTTATGGCACTCAGTCAAGAGGCTAAAAATCCCACAAATGGATTGCACCAACCTTCGTTGGAGCTTTTAACAGCTAAGTGATAAATAATAAAAATAAACTGAATGGAAATACTGTACACCCATTTATCTCTTCATACAAATTAGTGATCTACTGGAGGACTGCAACAGTGGCCACAGCTGGTCTTCATCCCCTAGGCCGATGGTAGGGGCCTGGAGGGGAGGGGTGTATTAACATATCTCAGGTGGGAGTTCAGGGGCGGGGTGGCAGGCATCCTCAGCTGCAGTGACAGGCTGTCCTCTGCAGCTTGAGCCAGTGTGGCTTTTCAACCTCTGGCCAGATAGAGGTCCAGGGGTGGGGTGTTTTTAAAGGTCAGCTATTTGAACAGAGGAAAGCAAAAAGTGAAGGCATACACATCTTGGTAGATAGAGCAGCTGATGCTAAGAGGGAAAGTGACAGCTTAACACTCAGCTAAATTCTAGGATTTTTTTCTGGACACTAGGAGGTCTTTGACTGATTCAATAACATAGTCTGATCTTGCATGAACAGGCCACAACAGTATTCTGCAGGCTATTACTAAGGAGAGTGTCCAAGCAAAAAGCCATAAGTTTTGGGTGGGTTTTTAAAATTAGTGCAAAATTAGGAGAAGTTTGGACAAGTGCTTCCAAAGTTTTAACATTTATTTTGAAAAAGATATCCCACCCCCACCCCAATGAATTCATTGTACAGTAATGCCTCAGATAACAACTGTATCAGATAATGCTAGAATCAGATAATGATGTAAAATTTCTTTTTAAAAATTGTATCAGATAATGATCTGTTAGCGTTATCCGATGCAGTTGTTCATAGCAACAGGGTAGCTGGAAAGCTGAATGAGGGTTCCCCGTTTGGCTTCCCAGCCACCCTGCAGCTGTGGAGTCAGAGGTAGGGTAGCTGGAAAACTGACGGGGGCCTCCCCTGTCAGCTTCCTCAGCCACCCCGCAGCTGTGGGTCAGGTCCTCCAACCTCCCTGAGCCAGCAAGGGTGCTGGAGAGCCCAAAATGCACTCATCCATTCCTTCACACCTCCAAATGCTGATTGATCCCACAACAAGATCAGCACTTGGGATGGGGAAACCCATTTTCAAGCCTCTGGCACCCTTGGAGTCGGCACTTCCAGATGCTGGCCCCAAGGTTGCCAGATGTTCGAACCTCAGGTAGATGCCTCCCCAAAGTCTGTGATAGATCGCTGGGGCCGGAGGGGGGCTTCAGTGAGCCATCCGTGCAGGTGCATGTTTGGTCCCTGAAGTCTCCCTCAGCCCCTGCAATCACTGTGGCTGGGGGGGGGGTGTTCAGGGAGCCATCCGCATGCCCGCAGATGGGAGCAGGGCTTTTTTTTTTTAAATTGTTCGATCAATGCATCGGACAACGCTAAAAATTGATAACGTCATGACTTGTGAAACCAAGTCATAACGTTATCCGATGTACTAGTGCACTATGATTTTTCACAGTATGTAAGGAATTCTGTCATTACAGTGTTTCTTAAATGCCTACTGTTTCCTGATGAAAAAAAATGTTTCCTGCTATGTGTTTTTAAATATCCTGCTATTTTGGAAATACATGACCTTTAAAAATCTTGTTTAACATAGGAAATCCTTTGTAAATTCTGGCTGCACATGCTTATTGCAATATTCCATCGCAATTGCTCAAATGTCTCAATGGTATTTGAAGACATGAAGCCTCAATGAGATGAATGGGGATTACTTATGAACAAGAGGGTTGACTAAGAATGTAACTTTACCACATGAATAAGTGAATGCAGAAACAGGAAGAGAAAGGAGTCACAGGGAGAAAGAATGAGGAGAAACAGAGAAAGCAACTATAGAAGAAGAAAGAGAGCATCATAGAGGAATTGGGGAAGAAGGGCATCCCATACTGAGGTGCACAGCTGCAAGGTGGAGGATCTTTGCCACCCCATCCTGGATGTCTCCTCAATTGGTGGGCTCCAATTGGGACTTGTTAATTGGCTGGGGAGGAGGGGGCAAATGCCTTTAAGGCTGCTTCCTCCTCTTTTCTGTCCTTTTACAAAGGGGAAAACAACCCACCCACCCTACAGTTCAGTGTGAGACTAGCTGGTTGCTTTGTGCTAGATAGGATTTTTTTTCTCCTGCTCCTAATTGGTCTTTGAGGCAAGTGATTTTTGCCTATCCCACACTGTTTTTTTCCATTAGGGTTGTATGATCACAATTGGCAGGTAGTGCAGGAAGACTGTAGCATTGGTATGGTCCCAGGATACTTCACGAGCTTGTCTCAAGGTACACAACATCCAGGATACTAAGATACCAGCATTCAGTCCCAGGATGGGGGTTTACTGGTGGCCAGCTGCCCACCTAAAGTCCTGAGACTTGGATGGTGGTGATCAGTCAAGTTTAACCAGAGTTGGGTTACTGGGACAGGGCTGTCTGTCCTTGGACAACATGTCCTTGGGACTTGAGAGTTGACCAAAGAGAAAGCAGGAGGAGGGGACAGGTAGAATCCCCTGGCTCTGCCCAAGGACCACATACTACATAGGCCCCACTCCAGGAAAGGGGGATTAGAAGTTAACAGTTAATAAAGTTGTGGCCCTTATTCAACTCCAAATCTGCTGTTTGTGTCTTTGTTCTGGGACTGGTGGGGGCCCAAAGATGCCTGGGGGAGAGAAAGATACACCACTTGGAAAAGGATACCCAAAGAGGGAAGGGTTAGAGGCAGGGGAAAGGGAAATTGAGTGAGTTAAATTTGAAAGAGGTGGGTTTTTCCTAGTGTGCACATTCAGCATATACAGTAGAATCCCATACAATGGGGGGGGGGGACTCCATTCCGTGGAGTTCTTCGCTATACGGGTTTTTTTTTTGTTATATGAAGCATTATTGGTGATTCATGTATAATGAAAATAAAATGTTTGTTATACAAATTGCTATTGGCGTATTTCCCCCCATTGTATGGGGTATTGTCAATAGCAATTCGTATAACAAACATTTTTTTGTTATATGGTGCATCACCAATAGTGCAAACATGCTTCATTGTACAATTTTTCATTATATGAAGCGTTCATTATACAAGGTTCCACTCTATATCAATCCCTGACAACTCTGTGCCTTGGAGTATTTTTCCTCCATTTTTATTTCTCTAATGTTGAAATAGGGCAGAAACTGCTCTCAGTAATGCTTATGAATCCTGCAATTATTAATAACTCTTTGGTGTTTGGAGTTCTTAATTCCCAGACATTTTTAGCAGGAGGAGAGCAGCAGTAAAATGTTAGCAATCTAGCATCCCATCCTATTTATTCACTTTTAAAAACACTTGGCTTTCTTCAAAGCATTATAAATTTGTAAGTGTGTCAAGTCTTTCAGTTCATCTTCCCTACATTTCTATATATACCAGTGGAGTGATTAAATCACTTAGTAGAAAGAACTATGTATTATATTCAAAATCATTGTTATACTGTGATATGTAATTTCCTAAACATGTATTTGATAAAGTAAAATCTACTGGATTTGATGCCAGTTAGTTCCAGCAGATTGTTGACTGGATTATAGCCATAAGAAATGTGTTAATGCAAACTTGAACACTAATGAAACAATGAGCTGTAGGGGAAAGGAGGGATACAAGTTATGATACAATCACACGTAGACTCCCCCCAACCCCACTATGGTTTAATCAAGTCAATGACATGCTTCTAGGCACTGATAGTCTGAAGGAAAAAGAAAAGCCATTAACTATACAACTGAAGAGATTATTCACATGTCAGTTTTAACGTTTATTTAAAAAATGGAAAATTCATATTAAACAAAAACGTAGGAAGCATGAGCTCACAGAATCGTTGTGGAATTGGTGAGATCCACTCATCTCTAATACTTTGCCAGCCTTAAATTACTTCTATTTCTAGATGAGAGAAACAAGGCAGTTTCATTCCAGCCTGCCTGTGTGTCCTCCTCCCTGCTGATTGCTAGAAATCAATTTTTTGCACTTCAAATCCCCCCCTTTTTTTTTCCAGAAATGCCACACAACAGGGCAAAGTGAGCAGCTGTTCAGAGAAGGCAGTGAAATTTACTGTATGTGAGATAAAGGAACAAAGGCAACAGGCTGAAGAATCTATAGCAGTGATGGTGAACCTTTTAGAGATCGAATGCCCAAGGAGGAGGAGGTAGCATGCGGGCAGGCACCTCGAGTGTCAACACATCCATGTGATGTTGCCGGTGTGCCTCAAGTGAAGTCATGTGTGGGTGTGGGTGTGCACGTGTGCCACTTAGGCATGTCAGTGACACCACGTATTCTCCTGCCCCCTGTGGGTCCATGGCATCTCTGGGTGCTCTTCACCCCCCCCCCATGGATGCTCCACACCTCCTGTGGATGCTCCATACACCCTGCAGGTCCTCCACACACCCAATGGGGCCTCCTTACCCCACGAGTGATCCCCACCCTGCAGGGCCTTCCCACCCCATGAGTGCTCCCCCATGAGTGCGCCTCATCCCCACAGCCTCCTAGCCATTATTTCAACCTCCCCTCTCCCCTCCCCTTTGACAGAGGGAGAGGGGAGGTGGGGAAGCAGCAACAGAGAGGCTGGATGGGGCAGGGCTTCCCCTCAATCACCAGAAGAAAGGCCTCTGTGTGCCACTTCTGGCATGCATGCTATAGGTTTGCCACCAGGGGTCTATAGGAACTTTAGGGCAACATTGGTTTGAAACTCCCAACCACAAAAAAGTATCTTACTTTGGTCTTTATATATGCTTTCTTGTTTTGGTTGATTCCCAAAAGAGAACCTCTTAAACATGAAAGCTTTGCATTAAGAAAAGAGAAGAATTTGAAAGTTTTCTGTTTGTTTTTGTTTTAAAAAAAAAACCATTTTTAATCTTTCATTTACCCTTTTCTTCATTCATTCTTTGTCAACAGTGTTGGGAAGCCTGTTAGCAGCCAATCAGACCATCCCAGGAGTGGGAATTTTGAAGCTACGAAAAGCCAGAATTGGTTGGAACCAACATGACTGCTGCAGCCTTTGAAGAAGGTTCAATGACCAGACAAGCTGTATTTCAGAGTAAGTCTCATTGAGCTTTCTGAAACATTCCAAACTGAAATAAAGAATTACAATCTTAAAAGTGGTTCTTCATTGTGGGCAGGATATTAATCTTTATAGAATTTATATTTATATTAAGTGGAAAATATTAGGATTGTCGAACTTGGCAAAGAAAGAATAGTTGGTGGAAAAGTGACTACAAAGAAATATTTTAACCATGGCCCAAATGAACAGTGATATCAGTCAACATTGAAGGAATATCATCAGTTAAATAAAGCTTGCTTCAGGAGCTCTACAATAAACATAAATTTGACCTACTATGTGTGCAAGAAACACATAGTAACTCCAACTCCCTCCCTCTCTCCTTCCCTCCATTCCATCATGCCTGTGGTTGCTTACACTTGGTATAATGTATTGGATGGCAGTAGCATCAGTACCATTCAGCACCAGCTCTGAATTCACGTACAAACTATTGTTTTTCATGTTTATGATGTGAACTCATGGCAACTAATTTACATCAAAGAAAGGCAAACAAACACACACACACACACACATGCACGCACATACACACAGAGCATTTCATGTTATGTCTAATTATTCCCCTACAATACAGGTTGTTTGAGATGCCAAAAATAGCTTGTTGCATATATTCTCAAAGTACAGTGGTTTTATTCAGTTAAGCTCAAGTATTCTCAAGAGTGGTTCTTTGTGACCTAAAGGTACTCCCTATAAAGCAGAGGTGGACATATTGAACTAAAATTGTGCAGAACTCAAATTTTCTCAGAAATTATAATATCTGTTTTTAATTATGGCTTTTATCTAAGCCATTCTACCTCCTTGTGCTGTCTGGAGTAAGGACATAACCTCCAGAGATTAATTGCTGCTTAGCTCCTGCCTTTACTTCATTAGTGAGGTTTAGAGTCACCACCCTTCACTGTTTTTGCTGAGTCCCTTTAAGAACTTTCATAGCTGTGCAATATTTCTTTTCTTTTTCTTTTTTTGCTTCAATTGTAGAGATGGGGTTAGAGATTCTGTATTTTGTAATGGGATTCCTAGTGATAATTTTTAACATTTGCATTGGCCATATATCTTTGCAGGTAATACTCAAAACATAACCCTAATGTAAAATGAATGTACTAAAATGCAGAAAGTTATGTCAGCTATACATGCATACTCAGCAAGATTAAATAGCTACATCTGCAGGGAAGTATAATTTTGAAACCATATTCTACCTCATTTTAATTGTTGCTGCTAGAAATTTGAGGACAGTACTATCACTTTTTTGTCTCAGTCTACAATAACAAGAGATATACAGTAATAAACTCTGATGAGTGGCCTGACTTATTAACTAACTTATTCACTAACAAAGGACAAGTTAATTATTTTCATACATCTTTTAAAAGGAGCAAGACAGCAGTACACGAGGAAATGTTTTAACACCATCTACACATGGATATGCACAGTTGTGTAGCTCTGTCCCCACATCTACTCTGGCAACACAACTACATCCCTCAACAATGTCACAAATAACATCAAGAGCCTCTTAATGTAATGTTTGCCATCTTTCGCCAACAATCCATAGGACAAATAGGGAAATATCTGTGCAAAAAGATTAATGGACATAAATCAGACATCAGGAATGTCAATGCACAAAATCCTGTTTTGGAACATTTCAGTCCACCTGGACAACTCTTTCAATGACTTAAACATCACAGTTCTAGGGGAAAACACTAAAAAACAAGACTTGAAAAAGATAGATACAGCTGTTTTAAGGTGTATATGGATGCTGGAGACTCACTTTAAATAATTGAATATCAATCATGAGTTCTAAAGTAATTGCCAAATGTGAAATCCTACACAGTTTTCCACTCAATTATATTATTGTTACCTTATACACTGGTAACTGGCAATATTCACAATCTGACAGTCTTATTTCTTTATTAGAAAACAATTTTCAGTTTGTCTATTTGTATTTCTGCCTGGTTATCACTCCTTTATATCTGGGAAAGTGGACTTGATCCATTAAAGTTCATATTAAAGTCTTATATTTAATCTTTAAGGTGTGATAATATTTTGTATCTTCTTGGAATATTTTGGGTTTTTTAATTATAATTCTGCTGGGAAATTCTTCTAAAATGTTTGGGTAATGCTCAAGGCATGACATAAAATCATGCACATGGAAAGGGTCTTCTACTTTTTTTAGCAGATACTGTACTATTCTATTTGGATCTTTCTCTAAAAATCAATCATGATGGGGACATGATTTGTTTGGTGACAGATAAATTATTTTGATGTTCAACATCATTCAAACTGCTTCAGCAATTTTCTCAGCTTGTCACAATAAACAATCAATAAGATTTGAGGCAAAAGTCCCAAAGTGTATGGTTTGGATTTAATGGCTGAAATCAGCAGCATCAGTTAAGCCGTGTGGTTAAGTGATTTCTTGGAAATTAAATACTGTAATACCTCGGATAACGTTTACCTCGGATAACGCTAAAATCACATAACGTTAAGTAATCTGGGGAGGAAAATTGGATCAAATAACGTTAAGGTCCTATGGGATGGATTGGATAACAACTGCTAAAGCCTGTGCAGTTACAATGTATCCCTATGGAGCTTTAACGTTATCTGATCCATCCCATAGGATTTTAACATGCATTGGATAACACTAAAAATCAGATAACTCCAAGACTTGTGGAACCAAGTCTTAGCGTTATCCGAGGTATTACTGTAATCTTATTCATCCTGCAACTCAAAGGGCCTGACACTCCCTTGGAATCTCTTTAATCTTTGGGAAACTGTTGGCTGTAGGAGGATAGGAAAAATATGACTTTATTTTTTTTTAAATGCTGCTGTTGGGATTATGTTTCTGGCAGTGGTACTTTCTGGTAATTAAAGACTCTTCACCCAACATTTTCTCTGCAGTTAAAGAGATCTTGGATCCTTTGGGTTGAGTGGAATAAGAAATTTTAAATAAATAAATAAATAAAAACCAGCTGTTGATGACATAATCAGCCTTACTCAATGCAAGTTACACTACTGATTGTCAGATGGTCTCCTGCTCTCATGTGAATTACACATGACAAATGGTTCTTATCTTTCTCTATGAAGAATCAACAATCACAGAGGAATGAGACTAGTGACCTGAAGAATTTTTCAAAAGAAATATATCAACAGCGTGACATCACCTTCTATAATGGTGGAAATGACAAACTAGCTGTGGTATGAAGCTTTATCAGACTTATGGATTATGTCCGTTTCTCTTCCAAAATGTCAATACAAGTTTGTTCTAAAGCTTGAGAGCAATTAATGCACCAGGCTTTGTACCTCTGACATCTTGGATTTTACCACTGCAGAATAAGAACATTTACACAAATCAACCAGCAATACTGTTTTAAATTGCATGTTGGTTGCACCAAGTAGGGCAGTATAGAAATACAATAAATAAATAAAATGTTGTCTATTAAACCATGACAATGATGAGTCCAGTGTGTATCATGTGAGTTAACAAGAAACAAGCTCCAAGGTATACTTTTATTTAGTAGCATTTAGTAAAAACGGCCTGAGGGAGAAGATTCCATGGCCTGGCAGGCGGCTGAGGACCTCACCCCCTCCTCTGGGCCCACAACAATGGCTGGAGGGAGAAGATTCCATGGCCTGGCAGGTGGCTGAGAACATCGTCCCCTCTTCTGGGCTCACAACAACGGCCTGAGGGAGAAGATTCCATGGCCGGGCAGGCGGCTAAGGGCCCACAACAATGGGCCCACAACAATGACCAGAGCCCTCTGGGCCCACAACAATGACGAGAGGGGAATTAGTCTGTGTTCTGCTTTGGTTGTTTTGTGATGTTGTATTTTATGATTTTTACTGTACTATTGCTGTTTTGACTGTAAGCTGCCCTGAGTGACCTTGGCGAGTGGGCAGCAATATAAATCAGAATAAATAAATAAATAAATTTCACACTAGTAGTGTTGGAATAGTACAGATCTCCAAAAATCAGGCTACATAACAAAAGTCATCCACAAATCCTTGAGTTGTGATTATTAGACCCCTCTTGCTAAAGTTCTGTCAATGTGTTCTTCCCTCAAGAGCAGAGCTGGCAGCATCCCATGAGCATGGTAAGAATTAATTAGCTTGTTCATCAGTGTCTCTTCTCTGGGCATAATGTCCTTTGTCTCAAACTGAAATTAATAGAGTCTTGTGGGAACGGGAGTGTGAGAAAAGATTTTTGCCAAAGTCAAATTGGACCAGAATGGGAACTAGTGTCCCATATGCACAAATACACAGTAGACACATGTCATCTACCCTTATAAACCAGATTTTGGGTTCTTTGCCAAAATCCCAAATTTTCAGGGGGGAGGGGGAATTGTGTTCCTATAATCTTTGCATAAAATGTTTGCAGGCATTTGCAAATATAATCCTTTCTGCCCATCTCCCTCACAAACTTGGAGAGGAGTCTGCAGGAAACTAGTCTAGATCTTTTTCATATAGTTGGCAGAAAAATATAGCAAGAATTTAGATGTTCAGATAGATAGCCAAACATTTTGGTAACTGTGGTCTTGAATAAATAAATTTTGATGTGTGAGGATCCGGTTCTGTGCACATGCACACTTGCTGCTGATGGAAAGTGTCATTTGCCCAGCCAAAATGAGAACAACCAAGGTTGTTGTATCATAATGTGATGTTAGTGCAGGATGCCATGCATTGGCAAACACCCAGAGGAACCCCAAATTGGAAAAGATGGATAGTTGCAGGTTAGCTGAGTGGTTCATCCAAGGTAAGACAGAGGTGGTGGTCTGGGAGGACCCCGGATACTAGCCCACACATCCCAGAGTGTCCTTTCCTGCAGACCCAAAATTTACAATGTTAATAAAATGGTCTTTAGTTTATGCGATCCTTTCCAGGTCTTTCTAGGTATAGAGGGCTCAGATGTGGTTTACCATTGCCTTCTTCTGTGGGTAACCTGGGGCTGTGCAGATTGCCAAAGGCTACACAGGTGTGATCTTCTCCTGGGATGTCCAGTGGGCAGTTGAACTTGCAGCCCTCCGAGTTAAACTTGTAGCAATTAGCATAAAGAATTGTGAAAACATTGTTGAAATAAGGCTGGGCAAATTGGAGTGAAAGATTCTGCTACATACAGATGAAGGTACAGTAATACCTCGGATAACGCTAAGACTTGGTTCCACAAGTCTTGGTGTTATCCGATTTTTAGTGTTATCCGATGCATGTTAAAATCCTATGGGATGGATCGGATAACGTTAAAGCTCCATAGAGATACATTGTAACCACACAGGCTTTAACAGTTGTTATCCAATCCATCCCATAGGACCTTAACGTTATTCGATGCAATTCTCCTCCCCAGATTACTTAACATTATGTGATTTTAGTGTTATCCGAGGTAAAAGTTATCCGAGGTATTATTGTATATTAACATTGCTGAAAACTGAAATCGCTTCTGTAGTCTTGTTTAAAACTCTTTAACCTGAGACCGAGGGTCACCATTATTCTCTTTTTATAGATAGGCAGAATGAAAATATCTACTTTATCCTTTCTGCCATTCATTCTTTCAATTTCCTCTTCCATACCAAGTCAATATGGTAAAATGAAAGTATGAGGTAGGAACACATGCATACATACACATTTATCAATTTAATTCCCTCTTTTCATGGTTTATTAAATTAATCTTGCCAATTTGTAAAAAAATAACTTGATAAAAAAACTAATGGGATTTCAAGATAGCTGTTAACAATAATTTAGTTAATTAGTACATCATGCATAAAACCATGTTAGTCATAAGTGCTTACATAGAACAAATGCCAGTTCATTAAATGTTAGACAAGGAAGCTGTGCTCTGCTCTGTCAGAAAGG
Organism: Furcifer pardalis; assembly: GCA_030440675.1. Taxonomy (NCBI): domain Eukaryota; kingdom Metazoa; phylum Chordata; class Lepidosauria; order Squamata; family Chamaeleonidae; genus Furcifer; species Furcifer pardalis. Next base: position 115,624,935 of record CP126894.1, read on the forward strand.
TTTAAACACTGATGAACTGAATTTAAGTTCTAGCTGGGTGTACACAAATGTCTCACTGCTGTCTCATACTAGAAAATTATTTTCTTCAGGTCAGCAGTAGCTCAGGTTCTCCTGCTGATTGAAGATGGGTAAATTGCTGACTGAAGTTGGGGAAATCGTTGTTGATACATCTACCACTGCTTTTCTCAAACTCTCCATCACCAAAGGTGGCTTGTGCTGACTCCAGTTCCAGGCACATGAAAAATCCACTCCAAGTTTTAGTCTGCATTTTACAGATTTATTCAAGAACCTGAACCTTGAATAGGATCCAGCAGCACCTTGCATAGCACTTGTAAAGTGCAAACTATGTCCTGAGGTGGATTCACAACATTCCTGAATTTGGGGTTTCCAGATGCCACTGTCCAACTCTTTCTTGATGTGAGAGGAAGACATAGGAAAGGAGACAAATGGGTATGATCTAAGCCAGGGGTGCCCAAACTATGGCCTGTGGGCCAGATCTGGCCCCCGATGCCAATTCATCCAGCCAGCACCACCCTCATCGCTCCCGGAAGCAGAAGTAAAATGTACCATGGGTGTGTTTCAGTTCAGCTTCTGGGAATGACAAGGGCAGTGTGGGCTGGATAAATTGGTGTTGGGGGCTGGATCCAGCCCATGGGCCATAGTTTGGACATCCCTGGTTTAAGCAGAGAAAATGGCAGCCTAAAAATCTATCTCATCCTGTTGCAAAACAGTTTGCAAAGCACATTTTACCTCCACTTCTGGTGGGAGGAACCATGTGACCAGCCCACCGAACCACGTGACCAATCCACAGCCCAAAAACTTTGGTCACCTCTGATCTAAGACATGTCAACTACACAAAGTGACTGCTACTGCTCTCCACATATATGGGACAAATACTTGGCCCTGGAGTGTCCTTCGTCAGAGCCAGGCACCACTATCCTAAGGGCAAGGCACTTAAAAAAGGGCCAGCTCTGGAGGACAAGATTCTCTGGAAAGGTAAGATAAGATTCTTAGTGGGTGGGGATGGGGAGTTGTTCTTCATTTACTACTTGGTTACTTGGTTGATCCATAGTTTGACGTGGCAGATCAAAGCATTGTCTTTATTATTCTTAATTTACTACCCTGGTATTTTGCCAAGTGAAATACAGTAATACCTCGGATAACGTTTACCTCGGGTGACGCTAAAATCGAATAACGTTAAGGAATCTGGAGAGGAGAATTGGATCGAATAACGTTAAGGTCCTATGGGATGTATCGGATAACAACCGCTAAAGCCTGTGCGGTTACAATGTATCTCTATGGAGCTTTAACATTATCCGATACATCCCATAGGATTTTAACATGCATTGGATGACACTAAAAATCAGATAACACCAAGACTTGTGGAACCAAGTCTTAGCGTTATCGGAGGTATTACTGTAGTTGTTTCACTTTGCTTAATAAAAGAGATAATCAAGTGTAAGATTCAAGACAAGAGCCAGTGGTTTCCTCTTACCTTTTTGTAGTCAAAACAGAGAAGGCATGTAGGGTTTCTACCTTCAAGGACAGAGTGGGAGGTTTTCCAACAGTTGATCTGCCAAGTCCTAGTCATATACTACAGCCCATCAGAAGGTGGACAACACTATTGTTGCTGCATGCCTGAAGCTGCATATACTTGTCCTGGAAGACTTGGGAGTACATATGTATTCTTCAGTGAGAACTCCATATGGAATGAAGAGACATGTGCTACTGTCCATCAGCACTTTGTGTTTTGATCAGCAAAATACAATACATTTTTGAAAACTGTAATATCCTGACTTCAAACTTACTTAGCTTCGAAGCCATTAGCTTGGGAGATCATTTGGAATACATTCACCTTTTTAATAATAAACAATTGATCTGATATCTTTGTCACTAAACCTCATGTCAACAGAAGGTAGCTGATGAATTTTATAGTTTAACATGTATCAGGATTCAGCCATAGTATCTGTCTATGCTTTGATCACATGCCCAGCTGAAAGCTGGCTTGAACAGGTGTAAAATTGTTTTCTTTGTCACTGATTAATAATGGTAACTCATTCCATTAATGCTTCTTGATCAGATAGTGCTATTTCCTGATGGACTTAATCTGGATATATTTGCTAATATAATCCCTCCCATCTCCCCAGTTAAATTGGTTCCATTAAACCGTATATCATAATAATTACATAGGACTGGGTCTTTGGAAATTACTTCACAAATCATTTTATGATTCATTTTCATGTGTTTTTTACTTATTTACTTATTTACACTTCCAAACTTTACCTCATCTAGCATACAAAATTCCTACTACTTCAAAAAGAGATTTATTGAAAATCTACTCAACCCCTCCCACCAAGAATAAGGAATATCCACAATAGCATGTCATATCTTCATGATTCATCATCACTGATAAATTGCATTAAATGTAAATAGTGTTCTGGCTTATGGTGTAGATGAAAAGTGGGTAAGCTCAGGGGTTCCCTAGGGGTGGCCAAGCACTCAGGTCTGCACTAGCAAGAAAAACTAAACACAGAGCAGCTGGAAGGCCAATTCTGGATTGAGGGCCATTTTGTCCTGCCTGCATGTTGGGGGTGGACATTTTGTCCCAACAGTTTCAAAGGGCTGGTCATTTTGTTTCTCAAATGCAAAAGGTCAGTTTGCAATTGTTTCACACAAACACCATTTTTGTTGTTTCTTAGTCAGCCACCATTTCTCTCTTATAATAAACAAGAATCCTATATATTCTAATACATCACTTAAGATTGCAACAAGTGAGACATGCTGTTGGTAAATACCATTGCTACTAAGAATAGTGTGAGGCACTAGGAAAAGAAATAAGTTGTAGTATGACCACAGCTAATGGTTAGCAGGATCTCTAAGACATTAAAGCACAATTTCTCTGCTCTTGGAGAAATGTGGTAAAACAATCTCATCTATTTCTCGTTCCACAGATAAGATGAAGAATTAAAAGAGGCCATTTGCACATAGTCCAGGGCTATAGATTCGACCTAATGACCCAAGCTAAGTTGCATACGAATCAGTAATAAAGGCTTTTTAAAAAATTGAGTCAAACTCATTTTTGGCCTTTCCATAATATAACTTTATACAATTGGTAAGATAGTTTAGTCATGGGCCATAGGTCTGAAGAGCAGCAAAACTGAAATGTTTATATCAAAACGATGGTGAGTTAGGTTGCAATACAGCCTTTCATTATAGTTCGTATGTCCAGATTTTATGAAGGCTTAATTTATTTCTATAATGTATAATTTTTAAGGCTCTCACCATCAGAAACATTGATATTACTGTTGATGATATCCATGCATAGCAATAATACTATTGAGGAATCAGAAACTTTTGATCTGTCTTTATTAGACAGATGTTGTTGTTACGGATGGCCAATTTGGAGCCACCATATAGTGATCCTAATAGGGTGTTCAAATATGTAAAATATTTAAGGAGTGCTTTAACCTCTTCCACCAACTGCCAGTGAGCTTCCATATCTTCTTCTTCCCTGTCTAGGCCAGATGTGAAACTGCCGAAATGAAGGCTAAGCCCTGAAAAGAATATCCATCCTATTTGCTGGATGTCAATTTCTACTCTCTCCAGTCATCATAGTTATGCTGGATAGGGATTTATCAGTTAATTTGTATTTGGATACAGAATGGTAGTTGTACTCCGACACATTTGGAGAAGACTAAAAACCTCAGCCAGATGTTATGAAAATTAGGCTTACAAATGGAAATACTTAAGAAAGCAGACAAGACATTTGTAAATTCTGTGGTAAACTGACTTGATCTTCCCATGATTTACGTGTGGGCTATAGAGCCATCTCTAGTAATTTTGGCATTTGAGTAAGTCACAATGTCACTCACTTGGTGTGTCCTGAGGCATGGGCATGCTCCCTCCATTAATAAGAAACAGAAAAGATCATGGTCTTCTTCTTATCTACCCACCCCACCAAAGAAACAGAAAGCCTCTGCTTTTTTTTAAAGACAACTGGACTAGAAGATGTTATCATTTAATTTCCTATTTATCAGCTGATTAACCTCCAAATTTAAGTTCCTCACAATTTTTTGTGCTGTGGGCAAGACCTCACTTTCTCTGTCCCATTGCACCACAATAGAGTAGAGTTATCCACCATCTTTTTGCTCCTATAGCATGACAGAATGCTGTTTTCAGCTGAAAAGATATTTTAACAAGGAAATATAATTTTGAAGAAAATAAATCTAGTCATGAATACTTTAATGCACATTTTTGTAAGCTTCTAAAAAAATTAGATTAATGTAGAAAGCAGATGCAATGGACATATGGACAAGCAGACTGAAAACAGATTGAAATGCTTTCCTTTACTTCAAGACTCATTGTAGTTTATGATATACACTAGTACCTCAGATAACGTTAAGATTTGGTTCCACAAGTCTTAATATTATATGGTTTTTAACATTGTGTGATGCATTGATAGCACAATGTTAAAAGAAAAACCCTGTTCCCTTTCTGAAGAGGAAAGGGAACAGGGGGTCAATCTGGTTTGCTTGGGGGAAAGCGCCCTCCCTCCCCAAGCAAACTGGCAGTCCCAGCAAGGGACTGCCACTTTGCTTGCGGAGGGAACGTGCCCTCCCTCCGCAAGCAAAAGGTGATCGCTCACTGGGTGCAGTGGTGGTATGGTTGGGAAGCCAACCGGGGACTACCAGTTCGGCTTCCCAAACATGCTGCCTCTGTGTGCTTCATAGCAGCAGCATGTTGGGAAGTCGAACGGGACTCCCCTGGTCAGCTTCACAGCCACACCATTCATTCCGCCCACCCTGTTGTTTTGGTATGGGCTCCAGTTCAGCCCCCAACCCAAAGGCAAAAGGCAAAGGTGATATTCACCCTGCCTCCCCTGCTGAAACAACAGGGTGGGCAGGATGAATCCCTCACTGTTAGGTTTGCAAGCCTTTCTCCAGCCAAAGGCAATACTAACAGGGAGGGATTCATCTTGCCTACCCTGTTGTTTCAGCAGGGGATGCAGGGTGAATCTCTCCCGCCTTTGCCTTTTGCCTTTGGGTTGGGGGCTGAACTACGCCCATTCATTATTCCCCCCAACCCAAGCAGCAGTGGCAATCTCTTCCCCAAAGCCCACAGGGTCCAGCCCTGCAAGCTTTGGGGCAGAAATCAATGTTGGGGAATTTGAGGCAAGCATTTGCATCACACAACGTTATCTTAACATTGTGCGATGCAAACGTTTGCCTCAAATTCCCCAACGTTATCCAATTTTAGCCTTATCCGAGGTAAATGTTATCTGAGGTACCACTGTACATTACATATGAGTTCTATTTGGAGAATAGTTGAGCTTCATCTTCCATGATTTTAGTCAGAAAGTTAATGCAAGTTAATAGTTATTGCCCACCTTCACTTGAATTCTCACTTAAATTTCTTGTACAACTGAAAATGTGATGGACTTACACATAGTGGTCTGCAGAAGGCCTAAGATTGGTGAGTGATTTCATTTCAACTTTGTTGTTGTTGTTTAGTCGCATATTCAATTCTGACCCTTTTTGACCCCATGGACCACCGCACGCCAGGCACCCATATCCTCCACCATCCTCCTCAGCCCGTCCAGCTCTGTGCCCACTACATCGATAATGCCATCTAGCTATCTCATTTTCTGCCACCCCCTTCTTTTGCCCTCCACCTTTCCCAGCATCAAGACTTTCTCAAGTGAATCCTCTCTTCTCATTTGATGTCCAAAGTACTTCATCTTCATCTTCAATATTTGACCTTCCAAGGAGCAGTCAGGGTTGATTTCTTCTAAGATTGACCTATTTGTTCTCCTTGCTGTCCATAGTACTCTCAAAATTCTCCTCCAGCACCACATCTCAAAGGCATCTATTCTTCTGTGCTCAGCTTTCCTAATGGTCCAGCTCTTACAACCACACATCACTACCGGAAATACCATTGCTTTGACTATGCAAACTTGTGTTTGCAAGGTGATGTCTCTAGTTTTAACTATGTTGCCCAAATTTCTCATAGCTTCCCAAGAATTAGTCGCCTTTTTATTTCATGGCTGCAATCACCATCTGCAGTGATCTTGGATCCTAAGACTGTAAAGTCTGTCACTGATTCTACTTCTTCCCCATCTATTTTCCCAGGAGTAATAGGACCTGTTGTCATAATCTTGGTTTTCTTGATGTTGAGACTCCTCAAGCCAGTTTTTTTACTCTCCTCCTTCAACCTAAGCAAGAGCTTCTTTAGGTCTTCTTTACTTTCTGCCTTTAGGGTAGTGTCATCTGCATATCTCAAATTGTTGATGTTTCTCCTAGTGATTTTAATTTCAACTTGGTCACTTGCAAAAATATAATAATGATGACATTCTGCTCCACAGCTCTGTTAGAAAAAATGTAAAGGAAACAGCCTCTTGTACATGGTGATACATACAACTTAAATATTTGTATTATAGTTCCATTTTTTCAGACATGAGTGACACCATCTTGCTTATGATGTTTTCCATGTAATTGAAACATACTTGAATAAGTTAATTTTCAGGGTCACCTGCTTAATTGAGCCTCATGCAAATGAATTTAAAAAACCTACCTCTTCAAATATATGAGTATCTCCAACATACAGTATGTGATAGTGAGGTTTTTCTAGATTCACTCATTTTTTCATTCATTCTCAGTGGTCTCTTGATCTCTCACTGTGATTTGTATGCATCTACTATTTGGAAATGACAAGCTTGTCCACACCTATTAATTGTCACACAGCACACAGATTCTATTCCAAAATGCAGCCATATGTTGTTTGTCATGTATTGTTCATGCAGTATTCCTAGTTGTTCATTCATTTGTTCTTTGCAGAAAAGAAAATTGTTATTGTCAAAATAAGGGGCATTCATTTGAATTTTTACACCAAAAAACCCTCTTGTCTTCATGTTTAATCTGAGCAGAAAGCATAACACAGTTCTCCAGCTCTCTATGAGACTCAGTGTCCATTATATTGATGCATCATCAAATACAGGTTTATTTATTTTTTATTTAATGGGCTTCTGTATTTTCCATCTGGGAGATATTCCTACTCTGGTTGGTATATACTATTAACATTAAACATACAAATAATGAAATAAGACTCGACCCACCAGTGACATGCAACTATATTAAATACGCTACAATATATGTGACCTACCTGCCCCAAGAACCAACACATATGAGAATTAAATACAATTTCAGTAATATTATAATTTATATTAAACAAATCTAAACTAAGTGACCCCCCACTAAGTGAGGGCTTTTTTGAGCCCCCCACTAAGTGAGGGCTTTTTTGATGTCTAACTAGGCATCACTTGTTAATGATGTTAGGCCAGGACCAAGACTTACCAAAGTGTCCTTGTCGGATCCCTTGAGCAAGGTGAAAGTGGAGGGCACACTTCATGGTCTGCCCAGCCAGTAGGTGACATGATACCCAGAAGATTAAAAATCACATGCAGATTTCCCAGGTCCATTTACATGTGTGGAATGTCATCGTAGAGATGTCTACCAATGTGCAGATTCCTGTTATGATCCAGTCCTCATCAGACTCTGAAAATAACCTGGATCAGGAGGCACTTCCTATGCCCAGCCCAGTTCTGCCTGCATCTGAACCCTAGAATGTCCTGAACCAAGAATTTCAGCCTGCTTCTGGTCCAACTCTGTTTCCACAGGCAAATTACTTGTCAGAACAGAAGTCTGACAGTGATCAGCCCTCAGCCAGGAAAAGCTACAGAAAGGAGCTGCAGCTGAGATGAAAGCAAGTTAGAACTTGTTACCAGAGAAGGTTCCCAGCTGATACCCATTAGCTGGGATGCTCTTAAGAAAGCTTGTTCCAGCATGCAAGGATCAGTACAATTCTTCTGTGCAAAGACTGACACACTGCTTAGCTTGACTTCGGATACCTCTTGAAATTGCCTGCCTATACCCTGACCTGCCTGCCATGACCCTAACTGCCAACCCTGATGATGCCCCTGGACATCCTTTGAACTAGACGCTTGTTTGAACTACCAGTAACCAGACTTCAGCTTGCTCTTTGGACTTTGCTATTTGGACTCTCCCTTGAATAGACTCTCTGTGTAGTGCCGCTGTGTGGCGACCGTGCTCACTGGGTTAGGCCAGCACAACTCCTCACTGAATAATGACTCCAAGGTATCAAAGATAAACGAATTGGCTGCTAGGAGAAAGTCTTTAAATGCCTCTCCTAGCAGAGTGAGTTTAAAGTGCTTTTTCAAATATATCCAGGGATCGGGCTTGGCACAACTCCACAGGCAAATAATTCAACATAGTAGATGCTACTGCTGAGAAGGCTTGTTTCCTTGTTAGAGTCTTATTTTCCACTCTCAGTTTTGGCACCATGAGCTGCACAGATTGTGAAGATCAGGTGTCATCAGCAGATGTTCTTTGGGAGAGACTTTCCATTAGAGAGCAATGTCCTAAACCATATAGGTGTTAGCAACTTGTTCATGATAAAGAGATAACATGGGGAGCCAGTGTAACTGGGCCAGACCCCAGTTGATGTGATATTTCTTCAACCCCAACTTCATCTCTGGCCACAGCATTCAGGACTGTTTATAATCTCCCTATCATAGTCAAGGGCATCCCCGTGTAGAGAGCATTACAAAGTTCTCCAACTGATGTTACTGAGCTGTTATTGGTAGCCTTCAACTATGCCAGTTTTGTGGACTTCCTGCTCTGCAATAAACCCAGACTCAAGCTTTCTGAGCTGAACCTCTTGGTCCTGTTCACTAAAAGAAAACAATAAATAATAGCTGCTGAAAAAAGAGATGCAGTCAGATTCATCACTGTCTTCAGACTATTAGAAGTTTCTTCTTTCAAACCAGAAGTCCTCCAGTGGTGCTTCTGACATGGAAGGGTGAGCTGACAGGCTCTGTCATTGCCCAGGGAACACTGAGATGTGTTCACATTTCTTATATTCTTCTGGGAAGATCCTTCAGTGTCCCTTTAATTCTAGTTGGAAGATATTTAATCAGCACTATCAAAACAAGAGCAACAAGAATAAAAACCAAAAGAGAGATATCAGCTCCAGAGAACTAGTCCCCCATTAATTTGTTTTGTTATTCATCCTGGAACCAATTTACACATAGATTTATTTACACTTTGAAAGAAAAGATGTTGCTATTATATTATCTTCTGATCTTTAAGAGGCAAATGTTGGCATTTTTCCAAAGCATGACATCTATAATACACCTGCAGTCTACTTCTTTATATATACAGAATAATGCTCACACAGACACTCTTTCCAAATAAGATGGAAAGAACCATGATAAACAATCATTAGAAACAATGTTAAAGCAAAGAAAATCAATCACACTTATATACCACCCCATAGCACCTAGTGCACTCTCTGGGTGGTTGACAAGATAATTAACAAGAAGATATGAGACTGAGATACCTTTATCTTGGCCCCACAAGATAGTCAGGGTATAGATAGACCTACTCCAAGAGAACAACCTTTGTCCAGTTTCATTCCTTCCTATACCCGGGGTTCACACCCTATGACCCACAGGCCGGCCCCAGCCCCCAATGACATTCCATCTAGCACACAGCGATGAACCAAGAAGCAGAAGCAGATAGACCAGATAGATGTGCCTGCGCATGTGCAACTGTGCCTGCCACCATTTTGTCTGCCCCGTGGTGCAGTCTGAGGGGGAGTTGTCCGGCCCGTGGTGGAGTCTGAGGGGGAGTTGTCTGGCCCGTGGTGGAGTCTGAGGGGGAGTTGTCTGGCCCGTGGTGCGGTAAAGTTGAGAACCCCTGTCCTATACAATAGGTGAGCATTTCAGCTCTGAAGTGGGAAGAGGCACAATTTAGTGATAAATTACAAAGAGAAAGAGCCTCATGAAATGACAGTGAAAGGTGTAGTGGTAGAAAGAAAAAGGATTGCCATAATTTCTCAGGTTTTCATTAAACTGCAAGTTTAAGAAAAATAAAAACAATTAAAAGGCTTCTAAAATATCCTCAGGAGTGATGGTCAAGAGAACCAGTCAAAGACCTCCTTAAGCTGGAGTACTGCAGGTAAGTTTGTTTACTTTTATAGTATTTTTTTAAAAAAAATTGCTTCATTTTTAGGTCACCTTTTTCCTAGTGAGGGTCAGGCAGGTGTTTTTGAAAAATTATATGAAAAATCTGTTTTCAATGTCTGCCTCTTCTTGTTGTTGTGCCGTATCAGATTCTGAATATTGGTGATCATCATGGCGAAGTAATGCCTTCCTTCTAGTTGCCTTCCTCATCACAGCATGACACCTGCATTTGCAGCAAAATTAACTAAACACATTATTCACTGCAGAAGAAATTGTTATAAGATATTTAAACAACAATGGCATGCACATACCATAGAAAGGCTTCTTCAAACTTTTAATTAGTAAGATTGGATTTGAACACCAAAGCCAATTGTTTGCCTTTTATTTGCCATAATCAGTGCAGACTATGCAGTATGAATAATGAGAGATCTTTATTATTTTAATATAACAGCAGTGTGCCTCTATGTAGATTATGAGAACACTTTTCATGGTGTAATTAAGGCTGCCTAACACAGACACAAATAAAATATGGTAAAATTTATTGGGGAAAACTCATCTTCATATAGCTTCTAGACACACATAGTGTTTCTGAGTGTCCTAAATGAAATACGAACCATAAACATGTATTTATTTTATTTTATTTATTTTATTTATATACTGCCATTCTCCCAATTATGGGATTCAGAGCAGAACACACACACACGCACGCACGCATGCACGCACGCACTCACGCACGCACACCAAACTAGTTTGAAACATGACAAACTGTTATGGTTTGTTGTTAACAATCAATTAATCATACAGTGGTACCTCGCTTACAGAGCATAATGAGTTCCATGGAATTGCTCTTTAAGCAAGTTTGCTCTTTAAATGAAACACCATTGTAAGTGACGAACTGTGACTTCTGGTGAGGAGGATTGTGAACCCCTATTTAGTTGATAAGTGAGGTTTTTTGGTTGGTTTTAGTTGTTAAGCGAGGCGACCATTCAGAGAAAATTCTACTCTTTAAGTGAGTTACTATCTAAGCAAGGCACTCTTTATGTGAGGTTTTACTGTATAGTGAAAAGTAGAGACATCACATTGCGAACAAAAATTCGTATTGTCAAAGCAATAGTATTCCCATTGGCAATGTATGGTTGTGACAGCTGGACCATTAGGAAAGCTGAGTGCAGAAGAATAGATCCCTTTGAGATGTTGTGTTGGAGGAGAGTTTTGAGAGTCCTCTGGACAGCGAGGAGAATAAATAAGTCAATCTTAGAAGAAATCAACCCTGACTGCTCCTTAGAAGGGCAGATAGTAAAGATGAAGCTAAAGTACTTTGGACATCAAATGAGAAGAGAGGATTCACTTGAGAAAGCCTTGATGCTTGGAAAAGTCAAGGGCAAAAGAAGAAGGGGGTGGCCAAGAATGAGATGGCTATATGGTATTGTAAACACAATGGGCACAGAGCTGGGTGGATTGAGGAGGATGGTGGAGGACAGAATAACTAGGTGTATGCCAGGTATGTGGTGGTCCATGGGGTCAAAGGGTTGGAATCGACTTTGCGACTGAACAACAAAAAATGTATTAGTGAATATAGTGGAGGATAAAGATTCAGGAAACCTGTATTCAAATGCCCACTTAGTTGTGGAAGCTCACTGGGGGAGTTCCTAAAATTCCTCACTTACCGTGAAAATCCCTAATGGCGTCCCTTAAGTCAGTTCCAACTTGATGACACATTCAACAACAGTGTTAAAATAATTAATTTAAACTGTTGAAATATGTTTAAAAACTGAAATCAGCATACTTAAAATAATAGCATGGAACACTTCAAGTGAAAACTTCTTTAATCTTTTAATTTTTGATCTTAGATTTGTAATCTTTTTTAAAAAAATAGCACTTGTTAGTGTTGATAGGATTTTTAGAATTATTATTATAATGTTGAAATTTTCTATATTGCATTACTTGTAATTACGATGATTGTCTAACTGTTATGTGAACTTCCCTGAATCGTGTTTCCTGAGTGGGTGGCATACAAGTGCAGAAATTAAATTAAATTAAATTAAATTTCATTGCCCATGTCTTAAAAGATTGCTAAGAGATGGTCTTCACCTAGGTAAAGCTAAAGGTCGCCTTTGCTTGTGAACCAGTCATATCTGATTCTAGTGTACTGTGCTCATCTCTGTTTATAGCCAAAGAGCCAACACTGTCTGCATCTGCAGATGTTTCCATGGACACATGGCAGGCAAGAATAGGCAGTGGAGTGCACAGAATACTGTTTACCTTCCCACCGAAGTGGTAACTATTTATGTACTTACAATTTTTTGCTTTTTGAACTTCTAGGTTGGAAGGAGATGGGACAGAGACATGAGCTCACTCTGTCATGGAGACTCGGGTCTTGAACTGCTGACCTTTCGACCTTCCAGTCATCATGTTCAGCATCTTAACCACTAAGCCACCACAGTCCCTGGTCTTCACCCACCTTCAGCCAAAAGCGACATGATTGGACTCTGTGAAAGCATGTCAAAACAGACTTTGCTAGTTCACTTTAATCATAAGACTGCTTACTACTTAGGATATATTCCCCCTGAAGCAACAAAAAAATCTCAGAGAGGGAGAGAAGTCACAGTAACACGTTAACAGCCTTTAATTTTCTTGAGGAGTGCATCCGTGGCCTTTTTGTAAAAAGGAGGGCTCAAAAGGACAAGGCTTGTTTAGTGGGAAGAGACTATAATTCTGGTGTTTTGTTTCATGCCCCAAGCATACTAAATACAAGTAATAATCAGAAGCACACAGCAAAAGAAGTAAGCAATCAGGTATGTGTAACCACCAAAGTTCAGAATAGTTATGTCCACTTTAACAACCCCTGCAGAAGTACATGAGTTTGATGCTACAAAATATTCTTCAACTGATGGATGAGCTTCCTTCTCCCTTCTGCTACAGAACAAGAAGTGTGAACTGGAGATTCTAAACAGGTTGTGCAGAGCATTTCCAACTATTTTGTACCTCTGGATGTATCATGGTTGGCTTGATTAGTGCTTAGATAAGAGAATATAGGTAATACCAAGAAGGACCTCAAAGGAGAGCTACCGGTAGGAGGGAAGCCTGTCTGAAATGCTGGAGAGATGGTGGCAATCAGAATTAGGAATACTAAAAAGGTTGCCTTGCTCATAAGCCAGCTGTATCCAACTCTAGGGTGCTCATCTCTATTTATAGCCAAAGAGCCAGTGCTGTCTTCATTTGCAGATGTTTCCATGGACATGTGGCAGGCATGACTAGACACTGGAGTGCACAGAATGCTGTTTACTTTCCCACAAAATGGTACCTTTTTATCTACTTGCAAGTTCTTCAGACTGCTAGGTTGGCAAGAGCTGGGACAGAGAAAGGAGCTCACTGTCATGCTGTACTTGGGTCTCAATCTGCTGACCTTCCAGTTGTCAAGTTCAGAGTCTTAATTACTAAGCCACCACAGTCATCAACCATACTAAAACAGATGTACTAATAGTCCAACTCAATATAAGGTAGAATTCAATATTCTCATGTTATTCATTTCCACTTTAAAGGGTAAGTGTTTAGAATGCACCACAAAATGAGTGAAAAGTGAAGAGAGCAATTGTACCACTTCCAATTTGGAAGCGATGTTAGCCCAAAAAGAGGACTATTTTGGAGGAACCAAAACAATTTCTGTTTAAGCCAGAACAAAGAGTATGAGCAATGACTAGCATAATGAAGTCATAATGAGTGAGGACTAAAGAATTCCTTATTAAAAAATAAATAAATAAAAATAAATTGTTTTCTCATGCAGACTCCAAAGATTGGATTGGACATTTTTGCATGCTGGCTTTCTGCATGCAGCTGAAGTGTCATGCTAGCAATGTTACACCATCCGACATAACTGTTCATATCTTTGGGGGTGGAGGAACTACAATAATAGCAATTTTGCTGGTAATGCAACTGTGAGTGGCATAGAAAACGAGTACAAGTGTGCCACAGTGTCAAAATAGAAAACTCTAGATGTAAAAGGATACAGACAAATGTTCTTTTATGTTGGATAAAGGGGTTCTCTTAAGGAGAATTCTAGCAGGGAAATGTTGTGCTGTGAAAATCACAGCCTGCCAAATCTGAGTCGGTTGTCACTGTCACATAAAAACGTCACATCACAAGGTCCAAAAAGATATAGCCTTTAGACAGCTACCTCCATCCTTGGAACTGGTTGGGGGAGTAATCTCCCTTTCTCCACTGCAGCCTCTCACACTCACTCCTGCAGTATTTATACTATATCCTGCTCTAGGAAGCTGAAAAATTTCCTGAGTTAGGACAATGCCCTTACTAGAGAGAAAACTGTTCCAGTGATGAGAAAGTGTGCCTCTGGATTTAGGGCAATATTAACATTCTAAATGTACAATGTAGTTTTGTCCTACATATTGAAAATGGAAAAGTTTGTTGCCCTAAAATTCATCTTTCATTTTCACGTTGTCATTAGCCACTGTTTCTACAGGTGACACTGGAAGGCTAATACTCCTTGTTTAATTGTTTCTCCATTTGTTCAATCAGATCCGAATGCAAAGTCATCTGAACATAGCCCAGTTTACATTTACCAATTTGATTTCAAGCAAATCAATTTATTCTACCCCACTGCCATGTCTAAAATTCAAGAATTCTTTCCTATGAATATTAAGAGGAGCTAGTATCTATTGTGTTAAAAAAGAGGAGAGGGGAGAGGAGGATGGAGAAAGAGAAGACTGTTCTTGAATGAAAAATCTTTCAGGCTTAAATTGAAAATAAGACACTCATAGCCTTCTTCTGAAGTTGTTTCTGAATAATTACATCTCTTTTTCTTTGAAAATTAATGGAGGAGTAAAATCAAGAGGTCCGCCAAAGAGATTGGTGAAGAGAAGGGATAAATTTTGAAGGAAACCCAACCCTACACATGCAAATAGAAATTTCTAAAGTTTTGACAGCCATTCAGGTTGGCAGCAATGCAAGAGTCTTCAGAGTTAGAGTGTCCACCTGGCAATATTTCTTGCAATGTCCATGTCACCACACACAATTTTTATCTCAGCCCTAGTTAAGACCCAAGTCTGAAATGAAATAGGACCGTGATCATGGTGGGTGATCAAAGCATGGACAGAAATCTCTACTCCCACTTCACTTCACTTCTCCTCTCCTCCCCACCTGGAAATAAGGTAGACCTTCACATGTTCACTCAAAAGGATACAGGAGCAGTTGTAAGCACAGGCACCTTGTTCTCTGCTATTTTTTCTGAGTAATCACCTACTACTATTTAAATCTCCCCCCCCAAAAAAAAAAAACCACAAACACTTCGGTTTATAAATGTGACATATTGTGCTCCTGTATCCATGATTCAAAACACCCAGAGCATATTGATGTGTAATATGGTGCCCACATTGCTAGCCTGAAGAAAGAATGTCAAGTTTTACATAGCAAAGGACAGCCTGAATGTTGATGATACCAAAGTCAACAGTCAAGATTATCTACAGGATACCATTCACAGGAAGATACTAAAAAAGAGAAAAATGCTAGAACATTTCTTATTTCACCAGTTAACTTTTTCCCACCCAGAGACAAATCAATTGTCAGGGCTGTTTTTCAACAAGTTTATGTCTAATGCAAATTGCTACACCCAGGAGTTGTTTGCTCCACCTTCTTTATTAGATTGAGGAGTCTTCTTCTAATGTCTGAAAACACAGACCCCAGCACAGAAGCAAGATGTAGGGGGTCTGTATAATCGGTTTTAAGATTATTTTCTCTTCCAGGTCGTTTCCTGCTACTTTCTTTTCCTAATGAAAGAAAGGCAGACTCATGTGCTTTTTCCATAATGACTGAACAATCATAAGTAGACTTTAGTATGCAACTAGGCTCTTTTGAATATCTATACAAGAGGAAAAGAATACAATCTGTGTGTACTTTACATGTAAAATCTTACATATGTTTACTCAGAAGGAAGTCACATTTGAGTTCAGTTGTACTTCCAACCATCTGCCAGGCTGCACTAACAATACAAAATGTGGAAATTGGTATGTTTGTCATTGTTTTGTACACTTTTAAAAAACTATTTCTCCATTTACAAAAATCTTCCTCCTCTCATTATATAATGACTGGGGGGGATAACTACTTCTGAACCAAGAGAAACATAATTTTCTCCAGTGGTGGGATCCAAAAGTTTTTACTACCTACTCTGTGGGTGTGGTATGGTGTGCATGGCCAGGAGGAAAGCCCTGTGTTGTACCCAAATTAGGACTACTTTATTTCAAAACTTGGATGGGCAGGGCCAGCCAGAATGTCTGCTACTGGTTCTGGTGAACTGGTGCAAACCGTGCTGAATCCCACGACTGGTTTTCTCTCAATTCTGGGGCCACACCAGGGGAGCAAATAGGCTTTGGAACTCACAGATTCATAATCACTCACATCAAACTTTGTGAGACCAGCAAATACAGACATGATATGTTTAATGTGTTGCTATCAGTGGAAGACTCAGCTCTTGTTCACCATTAAGGATGTTTATAAGAGTCAGTCTCACTCTCTGAGGACAGGCCATAGGCTTTGCCATTAATGTAAAAAAGTCCTCATCCATCACTGAGTGTAAAGTACAGTAAAACCTCGGATAATGCTAAAACTTGGTTCCACAAGTCTTAGTGTTATCCGATTGTTAATGTTATCTGATGCATGCATTGGATAATGTTAAAATCCTATGGGATGCATTGGATAATGTTAAAACTCCATAGAGATACATTGTAACCAGCACAGGTTTTAGTGAACGTTATCAGATGCATCCCATAGGATTTTGATGTTATGCGATGCTATCCCCCCCGATTGATTAACATTGTGTGGTTTTAGCTTTATCTGATGCAAATGTTATCTGAGGTATTACTGTATACAAAAATCGTCAGCCAGTAATATCAGTAATTTTTGCATGTATTTTGATGTTTACATACTGACAAGATAGCTACTGACATGATTTGATTCATCTGAAAAGTGATGGTACTTGGTTGAACAGAGAAAGTCCCTTATTGTTAACTCATATTTGACAAGTCTTCCTTACTATTGTCAGTGTCAGTGCCTTCATTTCAGAAGCAATCTATGGACCACTGTTCTATTTAATTTGTAGAAGATGATAACATTGATCAAGAAGAATGTAGTTAAGTATTTCCATTACTCTTTAGGTAAAAGTTTCTCTTGCTCAAAAGCCAGTTGTGTCAGACTCTAAGGGGCATTGCTTATCTCCATTTACAACTAAAGAGCAAGTGCTGTCTACATCTACAGTCATTTCTGTGGTCATGTGGCAGGCATGACTAGATGCCGAAGCACATGAAACACTGTTACCTTTCCCACTGAAGTGGCACATATTTATCTGTTTGTAATTTCTTGCGTTCAAAGTGCTAGGTGGCAGAAACTGGGGTGGACAATGAGGGAGAATATCCCAGATGGGCAGGATATAAAAGTAAATATACAGTAATACCTCGGATAACACTAAGACTTGGTTCCACAAGTCTTGGTGTTATCCGATTTTTATTGTTATCCGATGCATGTTAAAATCCTATGGGATGGATCGGATAACGTTAAAGCTCCGTAGGGATACATTGTAACCGCACAGGCTTTAGCGGTTGTTATCTGATCCATCCCATAGGACCTTAACGTTATTCAATCCAATTCTCCTCCCCAGATTACTTAACGTTATGCGATTTTAGTGCTATCCGAGGTAAACGTTATCCGAGGTATTACTGTACATACATACATACATACATCACACAACACTCAAACTGCTGTCCTGTCAACCTGCCAGTCAACAAGCTCAATATTTTAACCACTACGCCCCCATGGGGCCCCATTCCACACCATTACTCTTTAGTGGTTCTCAACAGCATTATTGGCACAAAGTGGTGTGTGTGTGTGTGTGTGTGTGTGTGTGTGTGTGTGCCAAACTTTCCCATTAGTATTTTCATTGTTGCTTTATTTCTAAAGAAATGCTTGTTAATGAAAATGGAATAATATTCATGGCTGAATATACAAAACCATAATCAAGGGGGCTTTGAATATAATAAAAGAAGTCATTCATAGTGATGGGTAAATGGTGTATAAATGTTTTTTATATTTGGCAGATTGCATCATGGTGTTATATTGAATTGTTTTTGAAAAATTGTGTCTCAAAGTCTGAATGTTTATGTTGTAAAAGTCAAATTTGAGGTAATGGTTGAAATCCTATTATGTGGCTCTGTATGTGTAACTTGAAGGTACACAAGCATTGAGGTAGAAGTGATATCAACAAGGGACTTCACAGGTATGTTGTACAATACTCATACCATTAATCACCAGTCATTGCACAAACTGTGTGATCTAGACTACCTAGGCATAACTCCCTACACAGTTCCATAACTTTATGTTACACCAACTTCAATGGGAATACAACTAGTATCTCTATGAGTTATGGCATAAAAGGTAAGGTAAAGGTCACCTTGCGTGAAACCCAGTCATATGGGTTCATTGCTCATCTCTGTTTCATAGCTGATGAGACAGCGCTATCTAGTTGACCAAATATTTATTGGGGAGATGTTTCAAAAGCTATAGGATATGGTAAATCTCCCTTTCTATAGGTGAAGAAGATCCTGTCTTCAGAACAGCAATTAACAAATGAAAAGAGTAACAAGAAAAAGAAAAAAGTTATGGGGTTACCTCAATTCAAACAGCCTAGAACTGTGATGGCAAACCTTGGCACTCCAGATGTTCTTGGACTTCAATTCCCAGAAGCCCAAGCCTCCTTGAATCCACACAAATATGTTTTCCGCTATTCATCCAGCCTGGACCTCGCTGCCCTCATCACTCCTGGAAACAGAAGTAAAATGCGCCTGAACAGTTAAGACTCTTCCGGGTTAAACCTTCCTCCATACAGGCGTGTTTTACTTCCACTTTCAGGAGAAATGAGGGTGGTGCAGTGCAGGCCTGAAGAATCACAGCTTGATGGTTTGTGACCCTATGGACCATTGCATGCCAGGCACCTATGTCCTCCACCAGAGTCGCAGTGCGAGTGGGGCGGCATATAAGTCGAAAATACAAATACAAAATAAAAAAAAAACCATTCTCCTCAATCCACCCAATTCTGTGTCCATTTTTATTCCTCCCGCCCCACCCTTTAAAATAAAGACAAGAGGTTACATTTACATATGTAATACATATGGTCACTATTTTTTTGTTGCTGTTCAGTCACACAGTCGATTCCGACCCTTTGCGACCCCATGGACCACTGTTTGCCAGGCACTTCTGTCCTCCACCATCCTCCTCAAGTCACTCAGCTCTGTGCCTATTGCGTCTACAATACCATCTAGCCATCTCGTTTTTGGCCGCCCCCTTCTTCTTTTGCCCTCCACCTTTTCAAGCATCAAGGCTTTCTCAAGTGAATAATCTCTTCTCATTTGATGTCCAAAGTACAGTAAAACCTCATATAACACTAAAACCTGGTTCCACAAGTCTTGGTGTTATATGATTTTTAGTGTTATCTGATCCTCTATGGGATCCATAGAGATACATTGTAACCACACAGGCTTTAGCGGTTGTTATCTGAAGCATCCCATAGGATCTTAATGTTATCTGATGCAATTCTTCCCCCCAGATTCCTTAATGTTATGCGATTTTAGTGTTATTCGATACTAATGTTATATGAGGTATTACTGTACTTTAGCTTCATCTTTACTATTTGACCTTCTAAGGAGCAATCAGGGTTGATTTCTTCTAAGATCAACCTATTTGTTCTCCTTGCTGTCCAGGGTACTCTCAAAATTCTCCTCCAGCACCACATCTCAAAGGCATCTATTCTTCTGTGCTCAGCTTTCCTAAAGGTCCAGCTCTCACAACCATACATCAGTACCGGAAATAACATTGCTTTGACTATGCGAACTTGTGTTTCCAAGGTGATGTCTGTAGTTTTAACTATGTTCCCCAAATTTCTCATAGCTAGCTTCTCAAGAATTAGTCGCCTTTTTATTTCATGGCTGCAATCACCATCTGCAGTGATCTTTGATCCTAAGAAAGTAAAATCTGTCACTGCTTCGACTTCTTCCCCATCTATTTTCCAGGGACTGATAGGGCCTGTTGTCATGATCTTGTTTTTCTTGTTGTTGAGTCTCAAGCCAGCTTTTGCACTCACTTCTTTCAACCTAAGCAGCAGCTTCTTTAGGTCTTCCTTGCTTTTTGCCATTAGAGTAGTATCATCTGCATATCTCAAGTTGTTGATGTTTCTCCCAGCAATTTTGATCCCAAATTGTGATTTGTCCAACCCTGCATTGAGCATTATGTGCTTTGTGTATAAGCTGAATAAGCAGGGTGTTAAAATGCAGCCTTGTCTTACTCTTTTTCCTATTCCAAACCACTCCATCATTCTGTATTATGTCCTAACTGTTGCTTCTTGACTCTTGTACAGATTTCTCACAAGGCATATAAGGTGGTCTGGTATTCCCATCTCTTTAATTACTTGCCACATTTTGTTGTGGTCCACACAGTCAAAGACCTTGGTGTAGTCAATGAAACAGAAGTAGACTTGTTTCTGCTATCCCTTTGTTTTCTCCATGAGACAATGTATGTTGGCAATGTGGTCTCTAGTTTCCCTGCCTCTTCAGAACCCACCCTGCACATCTGGTAATTCTCTGTCTATGTTCTGTTGAAGTCTATGCTGTATTATTTTGAGCATAACCTTGCTAGCATGTGGGATGAGCACAATTGTTTGATAATTTGAACATTCTTTGGCATTACCCTTTTTTGAGATTGGAACATATACTGATCTTTTCCAATCCTATGGCCATTTTTGTAATTTCCAAATCTTTGGGCATATAGAATGCAATAATTTGATTCCATCATCCCCACACTTGTCCTAGCTGGCAGGACAAGTGTGGGGATCCAGGAATGGGGGATCCCATGTGGGGTGGCTAGTCTAGTGATAATCCACCCTTTCTGATCATACCCCCGATACTGTTTTAATTTTCACGAATTTTTAAATTTTTAAAAATATTGATATGTTTTTAATCTATGCTGTAAGCCGCCCAGAGTCGGGCTTGCCTGATTGGGGCGGGATAGCAAATATGAATAGTAAAGTAAAGTAAAGTTTTGAAAAATTCAGCTGGGATACCTTCATCTCCACTGGCTTTGTTGTTTGCAGTGCTTTTTAGGGCCTTTCTGACTTTACTCTCTAGGGGTAGAAATAAATATATATAAAGAAACAGTTCCCTTTTTTAAAATAGCAAAGGACAATATTGCTTTCTAGCATTGTAACAAAAATGTTAAAATTATTAATTTTGCACAACAAGTAGCATTTGCTCATCAGAAACTCAGAAGGGGGTACGGGTGTGTTGATTTTTAGTGATTGTTTTTAAAAATGAGACTATTGTTTTAACTTTCAACCATTCTTTTCTTCCATATGTACCCTACCTATATATTTGCCCTGAGCTATCACAAATCTGACAGTGTATGATGATTATGGCAGATCCACTAATATTGTTTCATTTCCTTCTTTCCCTATCAGAATGCCATGTTCATTATGCTAATATTTCATAGGAAAAATATGAGTTGGGGATCTATTATTTTGATTAAAATAACTCAGCATTATAAGTCATTTAGACATGCACTTCAGGAAGCCCAACAATCTTAAGGAATTTGAATGTTGCCACTGTTTTGAAACCTGCAGGGAATCTCCTTTACATTAGCAACTTCCATATTTGTGGGATAAGGTCAATTAGGTAACATCCATCTTGTTATAGGGGCAAAGATCATACCTGCTGTTTCATGACAAATTATGACATAAATGGTGTGTGAAACTCATCAAAAGTTTGGTTAGTATTTGAACCCAGTTCACACACTTTCTTGTCAGTGAAGTTTGGACTTCCAAATTTTTATTTATTTATTCATTTTCACATTTGTATACCGCCCTATTCGTGAGCGACTCAGTTTGTTATAATCCCAGGATTCAGTATGTTGTATTACTTTTTCTTAAGTTTGTAAGAGAAAAGTGGGTTAAAACTGAAAAATATGTTGCTAATTTTTTTAGGATAGTCAGTGTCAACTGCCATGAGTGTCATTCTTTTGTATGTGATGTCCCATGAATAATTCTCGAAGAACTTGTGCCCCGCACTTTTTCCAGTTTCTGCTGGTGTTCTGTTACTATATTTTTCACATGTCATCTTGTCTGATTTCTAAAGCTAGGCTGGAAAAATCAGTGAATACTGTCTCAAACCCTGACAAACTACTGCCAATAGAAGCAGTACAGTAATACCTCGGATAATGTCTACCTCAGATAACGCTAAAATCGCATAGCGTCAAGTAATCTGGGGTGGAGAATTGGATCGAATAACGTTAAGGTCCTATGGGATGGATCGGATAACAACCGCTAAAGCATGCATGGTTACAATGTATCTCTATGGAGCTTTAACGTTATCCAATCCATCCCATTGGATTTTAACATGCATCGGATAACACTAAAAATTGGATAACACCAAGAAATGTGGAACCAAGTCTTAGCATTATCCAAGGTATTACTGTACTTTGAAAATATTGGGCTCAATCCATCCAAGGTCCTATAATGAGCAGAATAATAAGAGATTAGGAGAAACATTGGGATGTCCAAATATTCTGCCAGCTAATTGCCACAAGCCTGTAGATGGATAACATGTCATGTGTAGGTCAGTAGGAAATGATATGGTAGCAGAGGGATGACCTTCGTTCCCAACTAGACCAGTTCATGTATCACTGTTTGAGAAACACTTTACCATCTCCTTGTATAGCTAGATGGAGCCCAGAGCTAATGCTATCTTCCTGTAATAAACTCAGGGAAATGTACATTACTTTTTTCATACTAATTCAATCTTACATCACTCATTGGGGCTCTGCAAAAATTTATTTTGAAATATAACCAACCTAATCAATCTAAGCTAAGGGAAAAAATATCCATGCATATTTCTGGTTCTTATCTCTTCAGTGATCTTTCAGGATAAGCAAACAAATGATCAAAGATGCTTATAATAACATTTATTTTTTTCATTACTCATGTATGACAAATGATCATGACAAGTAATTCTTAGACTATGTCTAATAAGACTTGCAACAGTGCTTTTGTGTAAGAGTTGAAGATCTGTTCTCTTTACTACACTGCAAATTGCCTACAATTGTCCATTTGCATTTTTATGTATGAATGGATATGGTGTTAGATGGGGGCACTGTGAGAGATTCTGTAATACCTGGCTGACTCCTAGCTTCCCACCATATCTTGTGTTATTTTGGCTATCAGGTTCCTTCCCTGGGAGTAACTCCACAGTGAGACACTGATCTCAGGGATATAAAGCAGAATGGTAGATGAGCTTGGAAACTATTTAATAAATTAGGTGGAGATTTAACCCAGTCATAGCAAAATTATACTGGAGTAACAGCAGACTAAATAGCTAGTCAGTCACTAAAGAATGGAAAAATACAAGGCAAAAAGGTGTGGGGAAAAGCCATCTGACCAGTGGAACAGGAGGGTGGTTTACTTAATAGCCCCTTTGTGGCATCTGTATTGGAGGAAGCAATAAACAGCACAAAACATAAAGCACCAGGTATCAATGACATAAGAGCAGAGCAGATAGAGCAGTTTGGTCCTCACACTTTGGAATGGCTCCTGTAATTAATGAACAACTAGATGAACTTAAGGTTCCTAAATTGTGGAGCTAGGCTAGTGTTGTTCTTTATTGAAACTTGGCAAAGACCCAGATGACCGCAAAAGCTACCATCCAGTCTCACTGTTTTGCCACCTGTATAAGGCACTGGAATGGATGATTTACAATTATATTTCTGAATGTATTGATGAAAAGGTCATGAATAAATATCACAAAGGAGCAAGCAGGCTTTAGTCCTGGTATGTCATGTTGTGGTCAAATTCTCCCCCCCCTCCCTTCAACACATTGAAGATGGCTTTGAAAGAAAGATAATTACAGGAGTGGCTTTCATTGAACTAACTGCAGCGTACAGGTGTAGCATTAAATAGCTGTGGTTTTCCTGGCCTAGACTAGTTCTCATGTGATTTATTTTCCACACAATGTGACAAACCCATATCAGAAATATCTCCAATATTATCAGGAACACGACTATATCAAAGTCACTTTATGCACTAAAACCTCATATTATCTGAGTCAGATTAGCCGTACCATAGGACTACACAGAAATATCATCCTCGAAGCTTGTGGTATTTTTGACTCACAATTAGGCATAACCCTGCAACAGCCACTTTGTGCCAGTTAATCTTTCTCATGCTGGGTCAGGTGAAAGGAACTGTGAAAATGAATTCACCCAAAGATGGCTTCATTTTGAAAGTTTTGCATCTGGCGTAGACACAGAAGTAAAAGGGAAAGGAAAAGGGAAAAGTAGATGTTGTGGTAGTTGTAGCACCATCATACAGGTCTAGGTCTGACTAAACTAAGACATTCCACAGCACCTAATCAGTAAGCTGCAATTAT
The DNA here is from genome assembly GCA_030440675.1 of Furcifer pardalis. Classification (NCBI taxonomy): domain Eukaryota; kingdom Metazoa; phylum Chordata; class Lepidosauria; order Squamata; family Chamaeleonidae; genus Furcifer; species Furcifer pardalis. Next base: position 115,649,439 of record CP126894.1, read on the forward strand.
TCATAGCAATTTACACAAACCTTGTATGAACATCAGTAGAATTCTGTCCAGTGCTTCAGGATGAGGCTTTTGTTATATAATTATCTTGCTTTATTCATTAATTTTTGTATGAGGTTTCAAAGACAATTTTAAACCTCCTTAGCTTTCCCACTGTTGTTGTGATCTTTTTCCCCTCTAACATTGGAGATAAAAAGGGTAAGATGGGAAATATGTGGCCCAATAAAGACAATTTCTTTTCTTCCAGCAGAAATATGGAGAAGGAAGCAAATAAATAGTATTTGAGTCCTAGATTATTTTCCCCAAAATCAGCTTTGGTCTCTATCTTCATTGATTTCTGAGAAGGTCATGTAACCTATAGCAGCTGTTCTTAGTTTCTGCTCCATGCATGAAGCCTTTTCCACAGTTCCTTCCAAGGAGCCTTCTGTCCTAGAGATCATTTGTAAATGTCTCTTAATGAAGCTATGTTTCTGAAATAGCAACCTCAAAATTAAGACACATGGCTGTATTGTGGTATTTTGTTGTTTAACTTTTGCACTTGATTGCCTGAACTTAGCCAGCAACATCTCTCCAGCTTCTTTTTATTGATCTGGTAATGGCAGCTTTAAGACAAAAATGGGGAGTGGCACTACATGGCAGATGGAAAGTCCATTTTTTTTCTGCCAAGGTGACCAAAATGGCCATTGCAGTGTTTCTTTATGGACAGCCTACAAATCCCAAAGGCTGTATTTTCTTGGTATATTGGACCCTTGAAAATGGAGGAGGGAGAAAAGAGTTCCCTCTCCCCAAATGATAGAAAGAAATAGAACATATGGGGAAATAGGACCTGAAAGAGACACTGGTTTGTGGGTGAGCTGCGACAGCTGTGATTTGGCAGTTTTTAATCATAGCTGAAGGAGAAGCTGAGGACTTGAAAAAGTCACAAGGGGAATATTTACAAGTGGCTAAAGTTCTTTTCAAAACTGTGCTTGGGGGGAAAAATTCTGCCAGATATAGTCAGAACTAGACCAGGTACAGTTAATCCAGCTCAGATGATATGAGCTTTTAGTGCTTAAAATGGCTTTGATATTTCTGTGTTACTGCTAATATTGAAGATATTTCCAATATGAGTTTGTCATGTTGTGTGTGAAATAAATCACACCAAAAGTACCCTAGGCCAACAAAACCATCAATACTGATGCAGCTACTTAATGCCATACCTGGGAAAGCTGTTTTTGTGTATGTAAGACATCTTAACTAAGCTGTAATCATTTTCAACATATATTTGTTACTTTGAGTAACACTTAGATTATCCTTATGTAGTCATGAATGGATTTGTAAGCTAGAAGTATTCTATAGCTGTCATTCAAGATTGGTACACATCTGCAGTGTCACATTTCACATGTTTGTGATCATTATTTTGTCTCTAGCACAGATGTGGGTGATTTCAGTGAGGTCTGAAGCCCCTTTGCCAATAGCCTGAAAGCTGCATACCCATGGGGACATGGCTAAAGTTGAAGATTCTCTCTGAATTAGCTAAAGTTGAAGATTCTCTCTGAATCGGCTAAATTGCATGTTTAATACTTATTCTTATCTTTGAAAAGTAGTACGGTATTATTATTATTATTTATTGCATTTGCTACCCTGCCCCAATCGGGTGAACCCGACTCTGAGCGGCTTACATCAAGGTTAAAACATAGGATAATCTATACTATATATAATATATTATATGCTATAAAGCCTGGAACAATGAGATTTTGGTAAAAAGGAAGAGATTTTAAACTGAAAAATCTAATGCTCCCTTTAGTGACCAAAACCTATTTTTCAATGATATACAAACCTTAAGACTTATTTGCATGGTAAAAAATAAACTAAGGGAAATCAGAATGAAGAAACACACACACACACTTTTTTTAAGGCTAAAAAAATTATGACTATTTCATTTGTCCTTAAATGAGTGTGGCGTCCACAGACTTTCTTCAGGAGGAGGAGGAAGCTGTACAAAGGTGTGTTAGTATAATTAGTCAAATCCCGAGAGTTGAAAGGCAATTGAAATGAAAAAAAAAATGAAGGAAATACTGTACAGTAAAACACCGGATAACGATTGGATTGGATAACACTAAAATCGCATAACATTAAGTAATCTGGGAAGGAGAATTGGATTGAATAACGTTAAGGTCCTATGGGATGGATCGGATAACAACCGCTAAAGCCTGTGCGGTTACAATGTATCTCTATGGAGCTTTAACGTTATCTGATCCATCCCACAGGATTTTAACATGCATCGGATAACACTAAAAATCGGATAACACCAAGACTTGTGGAACCAAGTCTTAGCGTTATCCGATGTTTTACTGTACCTTCAAATGTTACCAATGACCTATCCAATAGTGCGCATATTAGTAAAGCTCTCCTTTGCTTGAAAGCCAGTTCTGTCCAACTCTAGGGGGCGGTGCTCATCTCCATTTACAGTCAAAGAGCCAGCACTCAGTGCATCTGGAGACATTTCCATGGTCATGCAGCAGGCATGATTAGACACTGGGGTGTTACCTTTCCTGCTGAACCTATTTATCTACTTGCAGTTTCTTGCTTTCTAACTGCTAGGTTGGCAGGAACTGGGATAGATGAAGGGAACTCAGTCTGTCACACAGCACTCGGGTCTTGAATTGCTAGCCTGCCGGCCTTCTGGTCATCAAGCTGCCATTGCCCCTTTTAGTGCACATACTGCCACTACTGAAATAATAAGTTCACAGCACTATAATAATAAGATTGCAATGGGTGAACCTATCCCCAAACATCACCATGGAAGCAGTATTGTTGAAGCGTTCAAGGTCTGCAAAAGTGTTGTCAAGTGTGTCTGTGTGGGGGACATAACTGTGCTTAGTTGCTCAGAAAACAAAACGTGGTGGCAGGAGATCAGTAGAAAAATTGTGGTGAAAAAAGATACTGAAAGGAAAAAAAGAAGAATGGATGAACTGCTGCAAAGGAAATGTTAAAGAATGCACTAAACACTGTGGCTGAGACCTTGTGGTTGTGGAGGGCAATTAGTACAGGATGTACCAGCTTAAAAATGGCTTGCAAGCCTGCAGCTTTTTTTCTGCTTAAGTGCTCGGAGGTAAGATTGAATATAATATATTTCTCTGATATAATTCCAGCAGACGTTACTATTTTTGTTGCTATTACCTTAGGTCACTGAGTAAAGAATCCTAGGGAGAGAAGTCAGGAAAAGAAGGGCCTTCAGTTTTGTGCCATAGAACTGTTCTGAAGCTGTGCTGTATTTTAATTCTGTCAAGCAACCTTTGCCTGAGAACAGGTAAGTAACAAGTCTGCATTCATTTTATATTATAGATGCTTTAAGTCATTGTGTTTGCATTATCCTTCTCAAATACCTCACCACAGTAAGAAGTAACATGACCGTTTCTAAGATACTGTCTGACTATGAGGAATAGTGCAAACAAGTTCTGGATATTTTATTTATTTATTTATTTTATTTTTTGGATTTTTATACCGTCCTACTTGGTGCGACCAACTCAGGGCGGTGTACAACAATTAGCATACAATCAACCAATAAAGTACAATAAGGCAAACAATGCTATGATAGGACACCACACAACAGCAACAATGTGGCAACACAATCTCACAACAATATAACTGTACAAAAGAAATACAATGTAGAAATACAGTCCCCAGAGTACAAAATAGTATACAATAGCATACAATATAAAAACATAACAATATAATGACAAAAAAAATTCAATCTAGCATTATAAACAATATAATCAAATGTCATAAATACAACATACGCTTGCTGCCAGCTGTTCTGAATCAGCCTCCGGGCCAAGGTGGAAGGGGCCTGGAGGAAGGGTGGGGACGAGGGTGAGGGCGGGAGTGTCCTCTTGCCTCCCGCTGCCGAAAGTTCTTTTTATCGGCTCTGGGCCGAGGTGGAAGAGCCCCGGAAGGAGGGCGGGGGCCGATGCCTCACTGCCCGCAGCAGCGGCCATCTTCATCCATCTCTGGGCCGAGGTGGAAGGGGCCCAGAGGGAGGGCTAGAGTGTCCTCTCACCTCCCGCCGCCAAAAGTTCTTTTTATCGGCTCCGGGCCGAGGTGGAATGGGCCCGGAAGGAGGGCGGGGGCAGGGGTAGTTATACTGAGTTGAAATTTGCCCAAAATTAGGATCACTGTATCAAAGTGAATTTGCAAATTGCATTACAGGTTAGGTTAGGGCTAGGTTTGCATGAGGCTTCAGCAGTGTTGCTAATGTTCTCCTTGTGCCAACAGCTCTACAGAACCACCAAGCTTCTGCTTTCATGAGGCATTTGCTGCCATCACCTGATTCCACTTTGACATGCTGCTGGCAGAGCTTTTGGATTTGTTCGACATAAAACATCACTTGCCCTATTGTTAGTCTTTAAAGTGCAGTTAGTCTTTAAAGTGCTACAGTATTTTTTTTATTTTATTTTGGTTTCTGATATGCCTGAACCACATATTAACACGGCTACTATTCCAAAAAATTGTCCTATTGTCATACTCAAGGATGAGGAACCACAAAGTTATTTTCCTTAACCCATGGAAGAGAAAGAGAGAGAGATTTTGCGATGCCCTCACTAGAGATATGGAGGCAGGGGACTTTCCATTATTGTGTTTCAGGGTGTGTCTGTGCCTCACTTAAGTTTGGGTCTTTGGAGTACTCAACAATAGAAGATAATAAGAATTTACTCCCCTTCATATTAAGCAAAATTGCACAAACAATCTTTCCATCCAAATAATGCTTTGGTGGCAGTTAACACACTTTGCATAAAATGCTGAAGGCTGCTACCGTGGTGCATCATTTTTTTAAGGACTAGAAGCAGTAGAGAGGTTGTTTGCATCTTTTAAAAATTAAACACCAGTTATTAGTTGCTGCTTTTGTATGTGTGTGCATGCACATCTACAGGCACAAGGGGATCTTAAGGAGGAAAGACTCTTCCTCAACTCAGGCAGGGCTTGAAAATTCTTCTTGAAGATTTAAGAATGTACCAAGGAGCCCAGTGGAGGAGCCAAAACTCTGCTCACAAACTGAATTCAATTCTAATGGGTTCCAGGTTGACTCAGCCTTCTGTTTTTCCAGTGTAGGTAAAATAAGTATTCAACTTTTTGGGAGGAAAATGCTAATTGTTTTGTTAATTGCCCAGATAGTACTTTAAGCCATATATAAAAATCCATTCTTTTATGGGGACAGATAGAACTTATGGTTTAACAAGTGAGAATGTAGGAAAATGTGAAACAGAAAAGGTTCTGAAGATCAAACATGACCCAAGCAAAGCAACCTACTTACTGCAGGAAACTTGGCATTTCCCTTCACCTTCTCAAATATATATTTTTAAATACTTTCATGACCCCCCCATCAGACAAAAATAGTTGCCTTAGCTTCCCAAAACTTTCTGTCTAAATTTTTCTTCCTCAGTGATTAGCAATTAAGTTATCTTAAAATCCTACTTCCTCCTTTATTTCACATAGGCAAAGTGCTCAGCTGCCAAAATTGCAAGGGATAATAGGCAATGACATGTAAGTGTGGATAAAAAATGGCCCAATTTCATCTGTCATTTTGTACTACTTGAAAATCAAGGAATAGTATATGACATTATAATTGTTCCATTTATCCATGCCACTAAAGTTCAGAGTACTGTACTGCTTGTTGATTATCCCTTGTAATTCACCTTTGGTCAGACTGCAGAGGTTTGAGAGGTTCTCCTGTAATGAAGCTGTCCTCATTTGGGAGATGTCTAGGGACAGGGAATACCCATAGGACTCTCTAGAATAGATATATAGAAATTTTCAATTTATTAGTCTTGAATATGCTAACTTTTAAAAAAATATATTTTACTAGAAACTGCCTATATACTTTGATGTTACCTTAACAATTTGTAGGTCTTTGGTTAGGTCTTGAACTGTTAATTTTATACCAGTCTTTACATGTGAATTTAACACTAGATTTGTAATAATGTGCATCAAGTCATTTCAAACATATGGCAATCCTATGCAGGGTTTTTGGGGAAGATTGTACACATAAATGGCTTGCTCATCTCTTCTTCTGGGGTGCCCTGGGAATGTGCAGCTTGCCCATGACTATATAGCTGGCTCTTCTGTCAGGAGGTACAGTAGAGAATCAAACTTCCAATCTCTGACTCCTTAGTCAAATGCTTAAACCAGATAGTTATTTACTTGTCATCAGACTAAAAAGAAACACAGGTCTCTTATGGGCTACTTGATATTATTTAGAAATCACACAATAGCCATTATATAGAAAATATAACTCATGCTTTAAGATTTACAAGATTGAATTTGTATCTTCATCTTTCCCTTCCTATCATGGTAAAATTGATTTTACGTCTGCTTCCTTTAACCATCATATTTATCATTCTGGCTCCAGAAGGAAAGTGTCTTTGAATAAAAGGAATTACTGCATATTGTGTGACTGAAGATCTGGAATTGCAATAATCTGAATGCTTTCAATTGTATTTTAATTGAAAGAGGGGAACAGCAAATAATTCATTCATACTTAAAGCTTACGATTTTTTAGCATATGCTCATAATTTGTACAGAAAATTCAATGGGATTTACAGAAACACCGAACATCTGGAAATGCTAAGCTCCCCCACTTGCATTTGTTTAAAAATTTCAAAGAGCTATGCAACTGTTTAAAGCTTTATAACAAACATTAACTTCTGATTTTGATATTTGTGATTGTGTAATAATGCTGATAACATGATTCAAAGCTCTTGTAAGGTCATACATGATTGGAAATTTAATTAATAGGATACTCTGTTTGCTGTTATATACCAGCAAGTGTCTCAAACAGTGAATTTTAGTAGTGTTTTAAAAACATCTTAAACAACTGATGAAAGAAATAACTTATTGTTTGAAATCTATTTAAATTGTTATACAGTCAATCCTCGCATAAAGAGCACCTCGCTTAAAGAGTAATTCGCTTAAAGAGCAGAATTTTCTCTGAATGTTTGCTTCACTTAACAAATAAAACCAACCAAAAACTCACTTAAGAAATAAATTGGGGTTCGCAATCCCCACCCCCCACCAGAAGTCACAATTGGTCACTTACAATCGTGTTTCACTTAAAGAGCAACCTCGTTTACAGAACAATCCTGTGGAACGCATTATGCTCTTTAAGCGAGATACAACTGCACTTTAAATGTATCAGGAAACATTCAGGAATAGGAGGGTTCATATCCTTAGATGAAGTCTCCCTCAGAAACTTTGTAGTTTCTAGAAATTTGGAAAGGCCCTAGTATCAAGGCTCAAAATATGGATGATTTTTTTAAAAGGTCATGCTGGAGACAGGAGTAGATCCTGTACAGTGGTTCACAAAATTTAGTTTTGGGACTTCAATTTTCAAAAGCCTAAGTCAATTCCACAAAGCAATGGTCAGCCAATGTACTGACTTAGGCTTCTGGGAATTGAAGTCCCCCTCTGGGGCATGGAACCCATGTTGGGAAACACTGATCTAAACATACAGAAAGGGACTCATACAGTCACACAAAATCAGAACACAGAGTTATCTGGCTTTCCATTTTTTTCTTCACTCCCAGGAGCTGGACTCTTACAATAGACACTTGTTTTGTATTGGGAGAGAAACTGGTGTTGTCATTCCATAAGATTCCCCAGGGGAAGGAAACATTTCCTTACAATTTCTTAGAGATGGGATTTACCACAAGCAGTTGTTCTCCCACTCGCTTATAGATTTAGTTGTTTTATTAGCACTGCTCCTACAATTGGAAGTAAAAGCAACCATCCAGTCACATTTTGCTTGCTAGGCAGTTTCATGTTGCTTCCTCACCAGTACCTTATAACTAGTGTCATCCTGGAATATGGTGGTAGTTGTAGTGGGAATGGCAACATGGAGAAACAACAACGGCCTGAGGGAGAAGACTCCATGGCCTAGCAGTGGCTGAGAACATTGCCCCCTCCTCTGGGCCCACAACAACGGCCTGAGGAAAAGACTCCATGGCCTGGCAGGCAGCTGAGGACCTTGCCCACTCCTCTGGGCCAACAATGACAGCCTGAGGGGAGTTAATCTGTGCTCTGGTTTGGTTGTATTTTGTATTTTGTGAGGTTGTATTTTATAATTTTTAATGGACTGTTGCTGTTTTGACTGTAAGTCACCCTGAGTCGCCTGGGCAAGTGGGCGGCAATATAAATCTGAATAAATAAATTTTTTAAAAAGACAAAAATCTGCAAAGTGACTTTCAGGCAAAGCCAGAAAAAAGTTTCAAAATGTTTCTCCAAAAAGTGAGAAAATGCTAGATCAACACAATATGTCATTCTTAATAGTTCACGCCATTGTACACAGCCTCCTCCAAGAGTTAATTTGGAGTAGGTGTTGTAGAAATGTTTTGTGGCATACTGTGAATGTCTACTACAATATACTCCTCTTCTTCCATACTCTGTACTAAGTATAAGTGATAGCAGCCTTCTGATGAAGGTAATACTCCATCATGGATGGAGTTATATTTCTAAGGTTCCCACAAGACTGCAAGGTAGCTAAGAATGCTGCATTTGGTTTCACTCTTTTTTGCACATCCATTCATCCCTCCACAAGTTCGCTGGCTGCTCGCTATTCTTTTATCTTTAAAAAAAAATCACTATGAGAAGTAATACTTTCTCACATTTCCCCTTCAGCTCTAATACATAAGTGTGGGAAGCTGGGGAGGCTGCCAGCCACCATGAAGAAGTCTACATGAAAAAGGACAGATGCTTTTCACAAACATTTTATGTGCCTATTTACTTAACAGGTGGGGGAACTGTGTCAGATATTGCTGTTAGTCCTGTTGGCTGCTCCTTTTTCTTTCTTCCCTTCCCTTCTTAGTAGTTTTAGGGAATGGAAAGATATGGAGGGAAGGGGAAAAAAATAAACAGGTGAGTTTGATGGTGCAATACAGTGCCAAAATTTGAAGGAAAACTCTTGGAGGATTCTCCAAACATCTCTATAAATTTTGCCCATTAATAAGTAATAGGAAAATAAAACTGTTACTGGGAATATAACTATTGCTTAAGCTTTAGGTTGCTTTGAGTATAGTGAACTTCCATTTCAGAGTATGCACTTCTCAAAACAATTAGACTAACAGTTTGATATTTCCACTTTCATTTCTGAAGTACTGAAGGCAAAAGGCACCTATCAAAATGTAGCTGAAGAAATAATACACGGGCTTGCAAACAATACAAAGCTGACTTTATTGCCTCCTTTCAGTTTTTACTAGGGTTTTCCTAATTCCTTACTTTAAGTAATTCATAATGCAAGATTTAATTTTTTTTTTACTATTACGTCTTAATTTGACAGCTTGGAAAGTACATGGCTCACTTTCAACATTAATCCTAATTGGTCCGTAATGTATAAGGTAGAGGTGCTAAAAATGTGAGAGATCCCCCCCCCCCCAATGCTTTTAGTGCTACCATGAGGCTGCAAAGAAAAAGAAACACAGCTGATGCTGTTTGGTGAAAATATTTAAGTGGCCATTAAAATGTGTCAGACTAAGAATGCAATTACAGGAGCTTCCTGTCGTACCTCACCCACATTGCATTACATTTCTTCCCAGAGCAATGCTTTTTCCTGAGAACGGCTTAATGTATGCTGACTACTGACTGGGCCCTTATTTTACTTCAACTTGCCAGGTATGCTATCAACTTTGAGCCCATTATTCCTGTCTTGGGGATGCAACAGGTTAGCAATTGAGCTTTCACCTAAGCTTCCTCAAGAGTAATTGATTTCATTCAGAGGCTTCCAAAAATGCAACCTATCAAGACAGCATACATTAGTATGTGCTTCAGTGCATTTGAAAAGTCACTCTATGTGGTACATGGAGACTTGGCAGAAGTTGTCTTAGTCATCGTAGGACCAATATGAATGACTTACAGACCTTAAGATGTTAGCCACTTTTAAAGGTGTATGTGGATGATTCCCAACCTAGGAAGAATGGATACAACCAAACTATAGCAGGAGTGTTCCAATAAAAGGTTAAAACTGAACAGTCTTGAGCATTTATTGACAGTTTAGATTAGGAGGGAGGCAAAAGCCATTCCACTGGTTCCTTTTGTGTTTGGTACTCAGAGACTGTTCATCCAAATCAAGAAAATATCGAGATGGGAAAAAGAGGAGGGAGAAGAAAGTGTTGTTTGTTTTATGAGTGACTGCCACCTTTAGCTTCTGTCTTCAAGTGAATGGATTTACCAGGTTTTTCCATCACCAGCAGTGGTGGGATTCAAATATTTTTACTACCTTCTCTGTGGGCATGGCCAGGGGGAAAACCCTGCATTGCACCTGAATTAGGACTATGTTATTTCAAAACTTGGATGGGCGGAGCAAGCACAAATTTCTGCTACCGGTTCTGGTGAACTGGGGCAAACCTGCTGATGCCCACCACTGGTCACCAGTGCTTTGCAAGGGCAGTGGGAGAATGCTGGAGAAATATACTCAGTGATGGGATGTAACAGGTTCTCACCAGTTCGCCAGAACCGGTAGTAAATTTTCCCAGTGTTTGGGAGAACTGGTAGCAGCTTTTGGGGGGGAACCACCTCCGGGGCTTACCTTTTCACTGGTTCCCCCACTGTGCATGCGCGTCAAGCACTTGGTGTACATGCATGCCTACAGTGCTTGGTGCGTATGCACGGCCTCCTTGCTGTCCTCCTTGCTGTCCTTGATTTGTGGGTGGGTGGGTGGGTTGAGGTAGGTGTGTGTATGTGTGTGTGTGTGCTTATTTTTATTTTATTTTATTATTTTTATTATTATTTTTCTTTGGCTCCGCCCATGGTGCCATGACATCATGATGTTAGCTCCGCCCACACTGTGATGACATCACGGTGGGGTAGTAAAATTTTTGACATCCCACCACTGAATATACTGCATGCCTTATTCATCAAGTGTGGATTTTGACTATCCCAGCTCTTCCCTGACTTTCCTGTGATTCTAGTATGGGAGGGAGGGAGAGAGGAAGAGGAGGAGAAGGAAAAGAGAGAGAGAGAGAGAGAGAGAGAAAGAGAGAGAGAAAGAGAGAAAGAAAGAAAGAAAGAAAGAAAATGTGATCTAAGAGTCTCAGGGACTTTTTCCAGAACTGGAATCCTAAAGGCTTAGATCAGGGGTTACCAACCTACGGCCTGTGGAATGGATCCAGCCCATGACACCATTTCCTGTGCCCCCCCTCCAAGGGCATTTGAGAAAAAAAATGGCCACCCCTTTGAAGCTGTTGGCAGTGCAAAATGACCATCTGGCCCTCAGAGATGACTGAGAGAGTGTGACCTAGCCCCCGGCTAGAAAAGGTTGGGAACTCCTGCCTTAGATCCATATTGGAAAGATATAGCCAAAGAAGCCAATATGTAAAAATAAAATAAATTCTGCAGTTAATTACTATAAAATTTGCTACTTTGATTTTTTTGTTAATTGAAAAATGAATTTAACCTTTACAAAAAATAAACTGATAAAAATCATCACACAAACCTGCCTATTTTTTTGAGAAAACGTTTGAAAGGGACCAGAAGCATTGAGTTTTTCTTAACACTTTCTAGTGGTCATGAGGGGGCATTTTAACCAAAAAATATATAAATATTTGGGGGATGCAGGAGGGCCCATGTGCCACACATTTCCAATCCCTGACTTACATTATACTCCATCCATTGCTTCAAATTTTATCCAGTTTTTCCAAGCAATACCAAGTTACCAAGTATTTGCCAAGCAATACCAAGAGTGCTAACACTCTTAACCCCTTTGTCGATAGTCTTGTGAGCACAGTCTCCTTCCTAAGAGACTCCTAAGTCTGCAAAGTGTCCAGGTTCTGGAAAAAATGGGATAAGGGAGCTATAGCAGTTAATTTACAATGGTAAGCAATGGGAAACCTGATGATCTGGATATTAAACTGACATATAGCTTTCAACTCAAATTGAATTAGGCAGCACAAACAGATGAACTGATTCATCTGTCAGTGAACACTTCTCATTTTTAATGACTGGTGTATTTTAATATGGTATACACTGTGTTCTGACCCAGAATTCTCAGTCTTTGTCTTGGTACTGGAGTAATGAACTATATTGTGGGTTATATTTCACTTTATATTTTGATTTTAGGCTAGAAAAACAGCATCCCCATGCCTTCTTGCCTCTCAAAGAAGGTATCAGCCAGTCATTTGAAAAGAATTCAGGAAGTGTTTTGGAGAGCGTTAACATCCATTATCCAACTTGGCACCAGTTGGATATGCTACTAAGTGATTTTATATTGTTTTTGTTACAACAGAAGCAAAATCCAATCTTCTTCTTTTTTGCTGACAAGTGTATGCATGTGGAAATTTTTTACTGTACAAAGACAAGAAGAGTCACTAAAGCTGAAGATAAAATCAGGAATAACGCTCTTCAATAATCAACCATATCTACTAATTAAAAATGCTACTCTTTTCAATAGTCCCTCATCCTCTTTTTCTCGCACTATATTTGCAGAAACAAACTCAATAGAAGACAGGGAAAGTAGCAAACATAGTGTGGCATGTGTCACCAAATGGCACTCAATTTATATCAATCCTTGTACAGTTTTCAAGGTATGTCAGATATTTAAGAATTGACATTTTTTTGCCACCACTGCCCCAGTGAGTTCCCATGGCCGAGAAGGGAATGTACCCAGGATTTTTGAGTCTCAATCTGTTGCTCTGTACACTGAACATACTGGCCATCTCAACACTACATACTTTATTTTATTTTATTTTGGTTTTGCACATTTTCTTTTTATGTCATAAAGTAGACATGTCTGTAGGATATAGGGCTAGTAGCCTAAATATATAAGCTCTTCTATCTTCATGGAATGAAAGAATAAGAATATGAGCCCTATATACAGCGCTCTTCAATTTTTTAAGAAATTATATTTTTGGTCCCTGCTTTCAAGAAAAACCCTATTTCCTTTACATGACTGAAGTTAGTTGGACTTATGCATTCCAACTCTGCACATGGAGCTTGCTTAAGCTTTAAAACGTGGATGTAGCTACTTCAGAAGTAATTGCAGTTACTGTAGTTGCATTCCCTCCCCCCCAACAAACACTGCATTCAAACCAGCTTCTGTGAAAGCAATGCCTACAGCATACTGATATCCCAATCAGCAAGGAGCCTTCAGTGAAAATATGCTGCCTTTACATTTAGCCAAACCATTGCCTATACTAACTAGCAAAATCTTTTCCAATCTGAGCTGAAGATGCCACATATTCATGAATATTATGTGCTTTCTTATTGAGCTACCTCCTCCCTTCTTCAAGGCAAACTCTCTGTGGTTTCTCTTTTTGTTGTTGCTGGCACACTCACTGTGAGCTAATGAAATAGATTATCAACTGTCTACGCCATAAGGCTATAGGTCATTGACCTACTCATTTTAGTTACACACTCTAATGCTAAGATGCTAAACTGTGTGTCATATACTCTTGTTCCCCAAAACTACCTTTGCCTTATTCCACTGCAATTTAAAATTCACAGTAGGGTGGAACTTGGCTGCAGTATGTATCCCAGATTATTGCAATATGTTCTGCGTGGAATTACTCAAGGATAATATGAGAACAGTGGCTAATATAAGCTAGGGTGGCTAGAGACAAGATAAATACAGGATGGGAATATCCACAAGGTCAGGACCATATGCTTACTCTGTCAAGACTTTGAAGGGCAGCATCCCTTTCCCAACCCTTTTGAGCCCATGCTTTCAAAAGTTTTTAACTAGATTTCTAATTGGTATGGGTGGGAGGTAGTTTTTCAGTGTTTTTTTTTTTTTTTTTGACATTTTAAGGGTTTCTATAGTTTAAATGATGGGGATTTTATGTACGTTGTCCAGAGTTGCATGTCGATTGGGGTGGCTATACAAATTGAATAAATAAATAAACAAACAAACAAATAAATAAATAAACAAATCACAAAAATCGTATTTTTTTTAATTGTCAATTGTTCCCCTTGAAGGGACAGTTGTGCTGGATTTTAATCTTTGCCCAACTTATTTTAGGTAAGGAAAACATCTTTGCAAGTGGTTGTAAATGGTTCAGGAAGGGTGTCAGAAAGGTCAGTGGGTGCGTGTCCTTGTGATAGGCATAGGATTGAATCCCAGGAGCTGTGTTTTGTCTAAACTTGTGTTAAAAAAACTGCACTAGCTCTCAATGAGTCAGTTTTCAAGCTGTTGTCGATTGCCTATACAGTTTTAAATCCCCATATAGTCTCTCTATGTATATGCCTGCCTATGTACAAAGGTGTACTGTGAGGGCTTCTCTCCTTCTCGCTATAGGTTACACCACATTATGTAGTCCTGAAGGGGATGAAGTTCTCAGCTGAAACACCCTGGTTTGGGAAAGTCTTCCACTTGGAGGTCTGGCTGCCACCAACATTTTGGCATCAAGTGAAGCCTTGACTATTTTTTTTCAAGCAATTGGATTTTGCTGACGTTAAAGTCCATTCTAATTTACTGCTGCTGATTTGATAATTATTTTACAATGGAATTGTTATCATTTTACAGTGGAATTACTTTGATTGCCTATATTCTACTCTGAGATGTGTTTCTGTAGTCTGAGAGGTTTTGAAATTTTAATAAATGAAACTCACTAAGTATTCTAGGACTGCATGCCAAACTTATACTCAGCAGGCCCTTGCACAGTAAACACAATGTTAGCTACTAAAATGAAATACAGTAAAACCTCAGATAACACTAAAACCTGGTTCCACAAGTCTTGGTGTTATACGATTTTTAGTATTATCCGATGCATGTTAAAATCCTATGGGATCCATAGAGATACATTGTAACCACACAGGCTTTAACGGTTGTTATCTGATGCATCCCATAGGATCTTAATGTTATCCGATGCAATTCTTCCCCCCAGATTGCTGAAGTTATGCGATTTTAGTGTTATTCGATACTAATGTTATCTGAGGTATTACTGTATGTAATGCACATTTCTTTACCTTCAGATATTTTAGAATACTTCCATTTGTTCCTTGGCAGCATCATGGTCTGCATGCGGGGGGAACTAATTTAATGGACAGCAAATGAACCAGAGAAACCTATGTCATTACTGTATACTACTGCCTAGCTGAGTTGGAATTCAGCTAATCTTTTCTTTTAAACTTGCAAACAGTGCAGCAGGATAATTTTTTTGTATCAAAATTTAATACAGCCACATTTGAGAGAAGCATCCTTTATCTCTATCTATCATTTTCACCCTAGGCTAAATCTTTCTCACACAAGGTCGGGTGGAAGGAACTGCAGAATGAACTCACTAAGAAGTGCCTTCATTTTGGAAGTTTCATGCCTGACCTAGACATGGAAGAAGAATCCTAGTGCAGATAAATATTCAGTACTATATTTTACTCTCAGGCTTTTCTTTTAGTGTAGAAAAGTCATTTATTTACATCTTGGTATGAACTGTACATTTACAAAGCAAACTTGGGCCACCCTTTGTGTTAGCTCATACAGTAATACATCGGATAACGTTAAGACTTGGTTCCACAAGTCTTAACGTTATGCGATTTTCAGCCTTATCCAATGCATGCGTCTCTTGCTGTCTTGGCAACCATTCCTCTCCATTTTCTGATCTCTTGCATCGGCGCTCGGCTGCCTCTGCCTGCCATGAGGCATAGCTCTGTGCTCTGCAATTGGCTGGTCAAGCCTGGCTCAGTCGGAGCAAAGAGCAGCTAGCCTGACTCCACATGGGCGAGGCTCGTACACGCTACCCTTGCCTGGGCCAGCCATGAGTTCCAGTGCAAAGGGCTGCCTGGGGAACCTGGTGGGAGCAGCAGCTGTGGTGGCTTGAAGGTAAGCAAGGCCAGGGCAGGGCTGGGCTGGATTCTCTCGGCAGTACGGTACCCCATTGCTGGGGGTCGGGGGGTGGAAGGAGGGAAGTGGCAGGGAGAGGAGCTTTGGCCTCCTTTACTTCTTTATTACGATGTATCAGATAACGCTAGAAAGGACATTCTCTGGTGAAAATCTCCCCCCCCCCCAATTTGTCGTTGTTATGCGGTTTTAGCGTTATCTGGTGCAATCATTATCCGGGGTATTACTGTACTTTTAATGAAGCAGAGATCAGGCGTGTGAAAGTGGAGCTCAATCTTTTTTACTCACACTAATTTCACCCAAAACTGCCTCATTCAGGTCTTTGAGACTAGACATAGCAGTGGTAGAAGAATTAGCTTCTCATAAATGCTGATTCTTCTCTTAAAATGACCTCCCACTCACCTGCATTCATTTAAACCAACAGTTACAATAATGGGAAAGACATGTTTCTGAAGAAGAGTGAGCAGCCATCTTTTTTGGGTTTTTCTTTCAGTCCAGTATTCCACACATTTTGTCTCACTCCATCTGACTACAACTACTGACCCCTGGCAAGCATATTCTGTTACTCCCTTCCCAATAGCCATGGTGAAGATATGAGGACTTTCCTCAAGCCAATAAATCCAGTTAAATGTGCTGTACAGTAAAACCTCGGATTATGCTAAAACTTGGTTCCACAAGTCTTAGTGTTATCCAATTTTTAATGTTATCCGACGCATGCATCAGATAACATTTTGCCATTAATGTAAAAAAAGTCCTCCTCCAGCACTGAGTGTAAAATAAAACCTCGGATAATGCTAAAACTTGGTTCCACAAGTCTTAGTGTTATCCGATTTTTAATGTTATCTGATGCATGCATCGGATAATGTTAAAATCCTATGGGATGCATTGGAAAATGTTAAAATTCCATAGAGATACATTGTAACCAGCACAGGCTTTAGCGAACATTATCTGATGCATCCCATAGGATTTTAACATTATGCGATGCAATTCCCCCCCCCCCGATTTGCTTAACGTTATGCCATTTTAGCATTATCTGATGAAAATATTATCCAAGGTACTACTGTACTTGATTCACAACTTGTATCAATAACAAATACAGTAATACCTCGGATAACGCTAAGACTTGGTTCCACAAGTCTTGGTGTTATCCGATTTTTAGTGTTATCTGATGCATGTTAAAATCCTATCAGATGGATCGGATAACGTTAAAGCTCCATAGAGATACATTGTAACCGCACAGGCTTTAGCAGTTGCTATCCGATACATCCCATAGGACCTTAACGTTATTCGATCCAATTCTCCTCCCCAGATTACTTGACGTTATGCGATTTTAGCGTTATCCGAGGTAAACGTTATCCGAGGTATTACTGTATTGCTACAGTTGTTGATTCCCCATTCTGCAGATATAAAATAAGGATGGTTAACTTAACTCTGAGCAGAAGAACAGGATTTGGCCATAAGCTGTGCTACTGATTGCTTCTCTGAATTTTGTAGAACAGCAACATTGGAACTTAGTTCCAGTATTAATTGATTCAGGATGGTTCTTTCTCAGTAATTATAGCTGAGAGGGCTCTGTCAATATAATTTGCTCTCAGTTGTCACTACATTGTCAAATGGAAAGGGTTCAGCTGCACATAGGATAATGAAAAGATTGCATTAATTAAGTAACCATTCATCCCAAAAAGAAGAAGTGCGCCCTCTGGATTTTATGCCTGAAGGAAACAATTAATTTTATTTACTTATTGCATTTCCATCGCACTGCAAAACAGCAGTACCTGTGAATAATTCATAACAAATATATCTTGATAAACATTGAGTGATTCATGCATTGCTTGTGCAATAATTTGCAATAGACTTTTTTTTTTTTAAAAAAAATCTAGTTTTGCTTAAACATAAAGCTTGAGATATGCAGCAATATGTTTATAGTGGAAGCTGATATTTTGCAATATTTATATTGAATTTTCAGTAGAAAAAAAGTGCAGCTTTAAGCACCACTGTAAAACAATAAGGGCTATTAACTAAAACACTATAAAATACAGCTTTTTATGACTTATCATTTTATACTACAAATTAATTTACAATTAATTTGTGTTATACATATCTGCTTATCTGGTTGTATAAGCAATTAAGCTGATTTCCAAGCTCATTTGGTGAGAGAAGACCTTGTGTCTTTCTGCTATCAGACAAAGACTTTTCTTTTCAGGCTGGCTTTTGAGCAATATAGGGGATATTTTTTTTTCCTGAAACAGGAAAAATGCAATTGGCATGAATTTGTTTAAGGTGGATCCCAGCTTGCCATGAATTGACGCACACACTATGATCTCGGAACCATCTCCTGTGGCACGTATGAAATGAAACATGCAGGATTTAACACCAGGACTACAATGGACTGCCACAGCCTTGAGGATATTATCAAGGTGCACCTTCACAGGCAGTCCATCTGGCATGGCCTCTTCTGCCTCCATGACCATTGGGAATCTGAATTCCTCCTCTGCACATTTTGCTGTTGGGTCCAATATGATGGTTTCCAGTGACATTTCCTGGATCTAGGGAATATTCTGTTTATAAATTTAGATATTTTGAAATGCTTTCAAATGTTTCTGAAATTGTTTGTTAATCTTCACCAATTATCAAATATTTTTCATATATAGTTTTGAAGAGTATTTTAACTTATTGTATGATTTTAGTTATCATGAGCTGTCTTGGGATCTCTATGGGGAGAAAGGCAACTGAAAAACAAATGGCTTGTATATGCCATTCCTATATACAATTCTTCAATTCAGCGCAACCAGCAATTATTAATGATTTTTTTAGAGTGAACATTGGAGCAGAAAACTGTGGGTTAAATATACACAAGATAGTAATGTGTGTGCAAAGGAAGAAATTTTGGAAAATTCAGTTTTTCATTTAAAACCAAGAAATAATGTCCTAAAATCTATGATAAATGTATGGGTAAAATTAAAAGAAAAATTGGCACCAAATACTTCTCCAATATTGGAGTTGCAAGATCTTAAAACATTTCCGGTTAAAAATTCAGAATTATTTAAAAAAAAAAAACATTATGTATAAATATGATATAATTTTATTAAAAGATTGGTTGAATCAGATTGAGATTGAAGATACTAAAAAAGAAATTTATAAGGAATTAAGGTTGAACTGGCTTCAGATACTAACGCTGGATAGGTGGAGTAAACAAAATAAAGGAAATTACAACCTACGAGACAGTTGACAGGCTTCGAGAAAATGCTATATAAGATAAGATAAGGTTCAATGGGGATAAAAGGAGTAGTAAGTAACTTATACAAAATGATAAACAGTACCGAAGAAACTCAGGATGTTCTTAAAAGACTGTGGGAAACAGATTTAAGTATTAACATTTCAGACAAGAACTGGAAGAAAAAGTGGAAAAATAGGAATATGCGAAATCTGTCCACAAAAGTTAAAGAACACAACTACAAAATTTTGTGGTGGTGGTATATGACGCTAGTTCTACTAAACCAAATAAATAGTAGCAAGTCAAAAAAGTGTTGGAGATGTCATCAGGAAATTGGGACATACAAACATATGTGGTGGGACTATAAAATTATTTCCAATTTCTGGCATAAAATAGAACAAGAAATAGCAAAAATTTTAAACTTCAACTTAAAGTTGAATGAAAAAAATGTTTTACTAACAGATTTAGAGGAATTGAACTTAGAAGAAAATATAAAAGAGTTATTATCTATTTTTTTAATGTTGGCAAGACAACAAGTGGCCAGAAATTGGAAAGGTGATATGAATTTAGAAATTAGTAAATGGTATACAAATGTTTGGGACATGGTGCTAAACAAAAAACTTACATGGGAACTGAATATAAAAAAGGGGTTAATAAACCAAAATAGATTTTGGGACATTTGGAAACCTTTCTTGCAATATACATTGAGGGAAAATAAAGGTGAAAAACCTGCACCGAATTCAATGTATTTTTGGCAGAATGACTGAGTTGTAAAAAGGATGACTGGCAGACTCAAGGACCTTAGTGCACTGGGTGATTTATGTATTATGTTTAAAAAGAAGAAGAAGAAAAACATAACAAAGTTGTAATACCATACTGAAGAGGATAATTGATACAAATGTGAAAGTATACAGTGTATATGAATATAAATAGTATGGTTGACATTGAATGCATTGAAAATGACTGAATTAATGTGTTGTTATACTGTGTTATTGTAGGATGTAGTTTGTAATTGTTTGTTGTTTGTAACTGTTTTTTTGTTTCGTTATTTTTAACATTTTTCTTTTTGTTGTTAAAATCTAATTTAAAAAAAACACAAGTGGGACACAAATGCTACTTTCTACATATTTTTCTGACCAGGTAGATTTTCTTTTAACCTCACCAGTTTTCTTTCTTGCAAACATCGATTATCTTGTGTGGCTGTGCACTTAATGGCAGCTGTTTTATGGGTGGGGAACTTCCCCTCCTCTTCATTTTCTCACAACTCTTACAGCACTTACTTAAAATATCATTGCCCTAGGAAGGAAGGAAGGAAAGAAGGAAGGAAGGACTGAGCAGCATGTCCACTACTCCTGCCTCAAAGCCCAATATACCTTGCTACCACCACAAACTGGTTCTGCACAGTATTGAAAATTTTTTATATATATGTTCAGGTGAGCAGCAGCAGGTTCGCACCAGTTCGTCAGAACCAGTAGCAGAAATTCTGGCTGGCCCTGCCCATCCAAGTTTTGAAATAAAGTAGTCCTAATTCGGGTGCAACGCAGGGCTTTCCCCCTGGCCACCCCCACCATACCACACCCACAGTGTGGTAGTAATTTTTTTTGGAGCCCACCACTGCATATATTATTAACAAAATTAATATATTATTAACAAAACTGGGTTGCAGTATTCATCTCTGTGTATATGTGTGTATAAAATAAGGTCCATACACAATGAGAGTCACACACCACTGGAATAACTGCAGCAGAACAGTAAAATACTGTATACATAATATTAGTAGATGGCAGTAGTAAAACAGAGAATACAGGACTTAGAAAATAATACCTAAATAGCAAAGAGCAGTTATTTAGAATAACAGACAATATCCCTGACCAAACCACTATGATTAGGTAACCCTGCTTAAATTTTCCCTGTGATGAGAAAATGCCAGTCATTCAATTCCATCTATGATGGATGGGTTGTAAACAGTGAGATCTGAGGGAAATGAAATGCAGGACGAACAGAGAGCAGCATGTATCATAAAGGTTAACACTTGGGAGCAGTTTATACTACCCCTGGAATGACCCACTCCATCATCACATGGGAATTATTCATAGAGAATTATGGTTAGAAAAATTGTGGCCAACTTTTCTTACCTACAATTCTCTTTTGAATTATGTGCTCTTTAATGATAGTATATTATTCCATGGGGATTGTGAATTAAATGGCAGCTGCTCTACACCACTGTCAAACTGGCAATTGTGAAAACAGAGGGGGGGAGCAGACCTATCTCAACACCTCGCTCTGCCACAAACACTCTTTTAGCCAAATTTCTTTTTTTCTTTTTTTTCTTTTTTGTTTCAGGTCTAACAGAAACCTTGAAATTCTCATATGTAATCTGATGTGTGTTGTAGCGGGTATAGTGGCAGCATAGAATTTAGGACTGGGTTGAGATTCCTTCATGGCCTGAGATACACACATGAGAATAGTGATGATAAGCCACTCAATGATCACTTTACATATGTGGAAAATCCTGTTAAGAGTCACCATAACTTGGAAGGCCCATAAGAAAGCTAAATGGTAAGAGTGGGGAAATCTTCAGTGAAATCAAGTCTGGAGATAGTATAGCAGAGCCTTTCCCCCACCCCACCCGGGGGGGGGGCAGGGTCAGAACAAACTTTCTCTGTCCTTGCTTCTCATCTCCTTTCAATGGTAAATACATGAATGGAATCCCCATTAAGCAACAGTGGCAAAGGGAAAATGTCAATTAGGTTTCAACACATCAGATAACAATACATGTTAGAACATGTCATTTCAGGCTGAAAATACCAGCAATTGTTGACAGTGTAAGAACAAAATGAGCTCCATAGCAGATTGCACATTTTCAACTTGAGCAGAGGGCCTGCTTGTCTTTATCCTTCTCAGATAAATTTCTGAAGTAATTGGATTTCAGCAAGGCTGGGAGTGCAGAATCGAGCTTTTCTCATTCCCTTCCATAGAAGGGCAAAACTATCAAAGACCATCTTCTCCGCTCAGGCTTTTAGCATGTGAATTGAATAAGTGGATTTTCTAAATGAAAAGTTTCTATCACTAGATCCTTTAAAGAAAGTTTTCTTTCCTGAATTTTGAGCTGCAGGTAAAAAGTCAGGCTTTCAAAATGCAACATGCAGTGAACTTCCTGTTCACATAACTCTTTATCTTGACATAAAATTAATAATTGTGATGGTAGGCTGCCATTGTTTTTATTTTTTTAAATCATGAAGTGAAAAAACAACCAGTGACATATAAAAGGTTTCAAAATAAATTGGGGGGGGGGAGAAAAGTGGAAAGTCAACATAGGCATTGAAAAGATCCTTTCAGCAAATTAGGTGTGCATATTTTAGACTGAAAAATTGAACTAGTTATCAGGGTTGAATTGATTCATTACATATTTTCCCTCTCCTTCCTGCCCTACCTTGATGGCCACATAGTACATTAGGAAAAATGGTTTTAGACAAAAGTTTTCCTCAGGTTGCATTTGCTCGAAAGCCAGTCATATCAGACTCTAGGGTTCAGTGCTCATCTCTATTTACAGCCAAAGAGCCTACACTGTCTACATCTGCAGACATTTCCATGGACATGTGGGAGGCATGCCTAGATACCGTAGTGCATGGAATGCTGTTTACCTTTCCAACAGTGGTGGGCTCAAAAACATGTTACTACCACACTGTGGGCATGGTACGGTGGGCGTGGCCATGAGGAAAACCCTGAGTTGCACGTGAATTAGGACTACTTTATTTCAAAACTTGGATGGGCGGGGCCAGCCAGAATTTCTGCTGCTGTTTCTGGTGAACTGGTGTGGACCTGCTGATGCCCACCACTGCTTTCCACCAAAGTGGCGTCTATTTATCTACTTGCAATTTCTTGCTTTCAAACTGCTAAGTTGGCAGGAGCTGGGACAGAGATGGGAGCTCATTCCATTGTGCAGTACTTGGGTCTCGAACTTCTGACCTGCTGGCCTTCCTGTCAGTGTCTTAACCACTTGATATTTCCCCATTTTTTGCAGCAGGAGTGGGTTCAGACAGAGCCAAAGCTAAAAGCATTCAGGCATGTTGTTTTCCTGCCTCAGGCACTGAAGATGTCACTGCACTGACAAAACCGGAAGGAAATGTTCTGAGAGTGGGAAGATCCCATTTTCATTATTTTTCATTGACTACATCAGTGTTTCCCAAATGCTGGTTTTTGGACTTCAATTCCCAGAAGCCTAAGTCATTTCCCCAAAGCAGTGATCAGCCAATGTACTGACTTAGGCTTCTGGGAATTGAAGTCCACCGGTGGGCTGTGTACCCCTTGTTGGGAACCACTGCACTACATGATTTACAAGTCAAAGTGAAGCAGTCTGGAGTCTTCTGGGACTCAATAGTTTTTCCCTCCTCAACTGGGGCTACTACATTTAAAAAAATAAATTAAATTAATTCATAGTAGTTCAGATGGTGTGAATGCTTGAAGCAAAGTGGAGGGGCTTGCGTTTAGTGTGTTTGAAGCCATTCCAGCCAATTGCATCAGCATTGAGAGAGGCAAGAAAGCAGGTAAACTAACTGCCATTTGAGTGCTCTCCTTCCCATATTTGAATAGCATGGAAATTCCTGGGGATGCTTGTTTCCCTCATCCCAGATATATGCATGTTAAGAGTCTGAGGCTTCAACAACCAACTAACATCACAGAAACCAAGACGCAGACCACCTAAGCTAAAGTCGAAATGACAGTCCTATCCAAGCCCAAATCCAACTCAAGGCTGGGGCTAGACACAGTGTAGCTAATCCAGTAAACAAGACACAATGCAGGAAGGCCAGAAGTCAGACAACAAAGAATCAGTATGAACAGGAACAGCATACCTTGGGCCTCGAATAGATGCAATAATGGAAACAGGCATCTGGAACTGTAGCAGAGTCCAAGAACAAGATCAATTGTAGGCCCAGAAGGCAGGATCCAAAGAAAGCTGACCATAACAAAGGAAGTCAAAAGACCTTCATTGCTGAGGCAGTTTTAGGATGGAAGAGCCATTTCTTTTCCCAGGTCTTCCAGGTGGTACTCCTGCCCTCTCACCTTCAGGCCCCATCATCACTGGAAGAGGACCACAATCAGCTGTAGCCTGTCTACCTCCGGGCTCCACCCACCTGGAGAAGGATAAAAGACTGCCACAGCCTGTGGCTTGGAGGATGCTCCCGCCTGCTCATCCTCAGGCCCCGTCATCGCTGGAGGGAAGAGGACTGGGATCAGCTGTGGCCGTTCCGGCAGTAGAGAAGTCTCCCACCCGCCTAACTCCGGGCTCTATCCGCCTGGAGAAGGATAAAAGACTGCCTCAGCCTAGGATTAGGAGGATGCTTTGTATTGTTTTAATTGTGTACTGCTTTTGAGTTTGTAATACTATGTAAATTGTATCATTTTGTAGATGTATATTATGTGAAGACATGTTGGGTTTTTTTTATAATTTTATTTATAATTTTCTGACAACGAAGTAACAATACAAAAAAAATGACAAAAGAATAGCAATACAACAATACAACAAATACAAAAAACCCCACAGCTTGAGTTACAAATCAATTTTGATTACATTCTTGTTAGAAAATACATTAACTAAAAAATACATAAATCTTCAAAGAGGGAAAAGGTAATCTGCTTAAATCTCTTCTCCAACAATTTATTCATCTTATATTTACTACTTAACCCTTTCCGTTCTTCCATTTTTATCCACCTCTACGTATAAACCACCCATGTGCTGTATACATTGTCCAGGGATTACAGCAATCATTTTTTTCCAAAAGTTAGCTTGTTCTGGTACAGGTTTAATTCCTTTATTTTTAACCATTACATATTCCACATATCTTTTCCTGATTCTCCAGAATCTGTTTTCATGAGCTATACCTTTTCTAACATTCAGCTCTCATGTTAGTTTATCATTAAGTGCTAATTGCCACATTTCTTTGTACCAATCTTCTATTGTTATCCTTAGCTCATTTTCCCATTTTTTTGCAATACATTGTCTAGCTGCTGACATCATTATGATCAATAATTCCTTATCATCATTACACATCGTAAATTTATCCAAGTTTGTTAATAGTACTGGTTCCAGCCCCAATTCAAGTCTCTGTCCAAACATATTTTTAATTTCTTTTTCTATGTCTCCCCAAAATTCTTTCAGTTTATTACAATTCCACCACATGTGTATATATGTCCCCGTTGATTGCTTACATCTCCAACAAACATTGCTTATCTTATTATCTATTTGATGTTACTTGACTGGGGTCAGATACCAGCACCATAACAGTTTATAATTATGTTCTTTAACGCGTACTGACATGGTTCTCATAATTCTTCTCCAAATTTCTTGCCATTTTTTTCTGAAATTGATATGAATTGTTTCTTAAATTGTTTTTCTGAAATTCTTGTTCCCAGTTATTTTTTAATATCTCTTGTATATTTCCTGTTTTATTTAAAATTTTGTATAACTTGCTAATAGTCCCTTTAATACCCATCTTACCTTTTCTAATCTGAACTAACATTTCTTCAAAAGCTGTCAGGTCTCTTTCTAAGCTCCTTTCATATATAATATTTTTATTCCATTTATTTATCTGAAGGATCTGGAACCAATTTAGTTTCATCTGTAAATAGAGTTCTTTTCTTTCATCACTTTCTTTACATATTTTGGCCCAATCTTTGAGTAGTGAAACTTTTTTATCTATTAATATGGTCTTAATTCTTCCATCCATTCTTATTGGGAAATTGTTAAAGTCTTCCATTTCTAAGACTGGTAAAATATCCGGTGCCATATTTTTTTACCCTATTCCATTCCTCCATAGTTGTCTTTAAAAGTTTGTTTTGTATACCTTTTTTACCTGTTTTATTCCCTTCTTTACTTAGAAATGTTGCCTTACCCATCTGGGACATTTCTTTCATCTCAATTCTTTCCCAGATCACTTCTTCTTTCATTAATATTTTAATAACATTCCTAATTTGAAAAGCTTTATAATAGTTTTGTATATTTGGTAAACCTAATCCCCCCTCTTTTTGAGATAAGTACCACAGTGCCTTGACAATCCTCGGCCTATAAGTACCATTACAAAATTTGGTTATCATGTTCTGATATTCCTGAAGTTCTTTTAACACTATGTTTAATTGGTAAAGCATCAAATAGGAAGTTCAATTTAGGTAACAGCATCATTTTTGATAGGGCTATTCTACCAAACCAAGACAAGTTCAAAGTTTTATAGTATGTTATTTTCCTTTCCATTTCTTTCTTCATCTTCCCATAATTTATTTTTTTGAGATCTCCAAATTTCCCTGTTATTATTATTCCTAACTATCTTAATGAACTTTTAACTTGAATTTTAAATCTTGTCCTAATTCTGTCTTGTTCAATAGTTTCTCCATTACAAATTATCATCTCTGATTTTTCCCAATTTACTTTCAGGCCTGTGATTTCTTCAAAATCTTTAAATGCTGACAAATTTTACCTAATGTCTGGGTTGGTTGTTTAACTATTAATAGCATGTCATCTGCATATAGGTTTATTTTATTGCCTTCTAAGCCAATTATTTCCTTATCTTGACGAATGGCATTGGCCAAAAATTCCATTGGCAATATAAATATCACTGGGGATAATGGGCATCCTTGCCTTGTTCCTGCTTCTAATTTTATTTCCTCTGTATGTTCCTCATTAACCTTGACTCTTGCAATTCCTTGCTGATATAATTTGGCTATTACTCCTTGAAATTTATTTCCAAATCCATATAAACTTATCATTTCCTGTATTGTCCCCCATTGTAACGAATCAAACGCCTTAAATATATCCAATGCTAAAAACCCAACTTTTTCTTTTTTACATTCTGCTGAGTCCATTAAATCGAAAACCTTCCTAATTAAATCTGCCATATATCTATTTTTCAAAAAGCCTGCCTGGTCTTTTTTATATAATCCCCTATAAATCTATTCATTCTATCTGCGAATATCATTGTAAAAAATTTTGCATCTTGGTTTATTAAAGAAATCGGCCTATATGATTCAATTTTTTCTACATCTTTCCCTGGTTTTGGTATTAAGGTTATTATTGTTCTATTCCATGACTTTGGTATCATTTCACCCTCCAGTATTTTATTAAATAATTTGTAGAGCTTCCCTGCGACTATTTCTTTAAAATCTTTATAAAATTCTGCTGGTAGTCCATCCTCACCCAGGGCTTTATCCAATTTTAATCTTCCAATCGCTTCCCTAATTTCTTTTCCTGATATTTCCTTTTCCATTATATTATTGTGTTCTTCCACTATTCTTTTAATATGTTGTTTTTCAAACTGTGTTTTAAGCTTATTTAGTTCTACAGTTTTTTTGAATATAACTCACTATAAAATTTCTCTACAATTTTTAATCTCTCCACACTCTTATTACATCTTTTCCCTGACTTATCAAAGTTCCAATTTGGCTTTTAAGTTTTTTCTCTTTGGCTGCTCTTGCCAATAATTTAGAATTTTTGTTACTGTATTCAAAGTATTCCCTCTTTAAAAAAATATATCTTTCTTTACTTTCTCTATATCTTTACCATCTAGTTCCTTTTTAATTTTTATTATTTCCCTAAGTAGTTTCGGGTCCCTATTTCTAGCATGTTCTAGCTGAAAAATTTTCAATTGTTTTTCTAACTCCTGGTATTTGCCTGTGTCCTGCTTCTTCTTTATGCTTGCTAGTTTTATCGCCTCACCCCTGAATATTGCTTTCATAATGTCCCAGACTGTGCTATAATTGACTTCATCGTTATCATTCCATTTCCAATAGTTTTCCCATTCCTTTATCATCTGTTCTTTAATAATCTGATCTCTAAAAAGTCTGGGGTTATACCTCCAATTGTAAGATTTTCTTCCGATTCCACCCAATTTTATTTCCATAATTATTTTTGTGTGATCTGATTCCCTAAAAACACCTGTCTCAATTTTCTCTACATTCTTAATAAGACTCTTTGTAACAAAAAAATAATCAATTCAAGAGTACGTATTGTATACTTGTGAAAAAAAAGTATATGTCCTTTCATCCCCTTTAATTTCTCTCCAGACATCTTTCAACCCTATTATTTTAATCCAATTATCCAGTATCCCCTTTTTATTGTTTCTCCTGGGCCCGGTACTATCAATTTCTGACCGGATTAAATTAAAATCTCCCGCTACTATCATATTCTGTGAACCTTCCTTTTTTATAATCTTAGCCAATTTATTTAAAAATTCCTCTTGATGGTCATTTGGTGCGTAGATATTAACCAGCGTTAACTCTTCATCATCTATATTCCCTTTTATAATTAAGTATCTTCCTTCAGGATCTACAATACTTTGTGTAAGGTTAAACCCCAACTTATTTGATATCAGAGTCACTACTCCTCTGGCTTTAGATGTTCCCAATGCCATTTCATATATCTGCATTCCTCTAACATATAATTTGTTTACATCAGGTGATTTTTGATGAGTTTCTTGTAAAAAAATTACATCTAAATTATCTTTTTAAAGTGCTAGTTGAATTGTCTTTCTTTTCAACATACAACCTGTACCTTTCACATTCCATGATAACATTTTAATATCCCTCAGCATCTCTAAATTTTACGTGTATTGTGCTGTTCTTCCTGGACGTGCTACCCCTTACTCTACATAAAGTTACATAAACATAAAACATACTAAAAAAAAACACAAACAAAGACTTACCTAAACAGAATTTACAATCTCTCCTCCCCACTCTTCTCTCTTGAGTCTCACCTTTGGGTCCGAAAGAGGGGAGGGTGAGGCTAATGGTACATGGCATGGGTAATTAGATCTTTATTCTTCAGCAGTTCCCTCCTCCCCCACCAGAACAGTGCTTTATTCCAATGCTACTAAACTTCCCAGTTCCATTGGATCCGATCCCCCAACTGCACCCTCCAATTCCTCCCCCAAGGTTGAATCCTTCTCCATACCTCCAGAATCTTGTAGCGCCTTTCTTAAATCCATCCAATCTTAATCAATCCAATTTGGCACAGATAATCCAATACATCAGTTTTGTCATCAATCACATGCATTTTTCTATCAAAGAAGAACCTTAGCTGTTGTGGAAATCTCCAACTATATGTTATGCCCTTGGCCATCAACAACTTTGTTACAGGTTTCATCTTGTATCTCCAACTCCTCTCCGATGGTGCAATATCATTGTAGACTTCCACATCAGCTCCATCCATCTTTAGAACGCCAGCACCTGCTTGTTTAATAAATGCCATAACTTTCAACTTGTCCCCCCAATTTGCAAATTTGACCACATTTAACCAAAACACTTCTATTCACTTTCTTCCCTCTTTTACTTCCTACTCTAAACGCACTCACAATATCCTCCAACACAAAATCTTTTCCCATTTTTAAAGAGTTCAACCAATCAACAACTCGTTCCTTAAGCTTGTCTGGCGTTCTATCCTCCATTTTTCTGGTCACAATGTTCTGCTTTCTCATCCCCTCCTCCAACATATCCAATCTTTTTTCTTGCGCTATCAACTTAACATCTGTAGCTTTATCTGTGATGTACAGTTCATTTACTTCGGTTCTCAGAGTGCCCATCTGCTTATATACATCTGACATCATAG
The DNA here is from genome assembly GCA_030440675.1 of Furcifer pardalis. NCBI lineage: Eukaryota > Metazoa > Chordata > Lepidosauria > Squamata > Chamaeleonidae > Furcifer > Furcifer pardalis. Next base: position 115,679,040 of record CP126894.1, read on the forward strand.
CATTGATCTTCACAGTATTGTCCTTTACTTCCTTTGAAACATTAGTTAGCGCTGCTGCCAAATTCTCTACTCTTCCTCATCTCCTCACTACTGGCTTGGATATCCTTTCTCATGTGTTCATTACTAATCTGTATCTCCTTTCTCATTTCTTGCATAGTGTCTACCATTGTTCTTTCCAAAATGTCTACTTTCTTGATAAACTTTCCAAACTCAACAAATATTTGTACATTTCCCATCGCTGAAATTTCTACAACTGGAGGTAGTGGTGGTGTTTCTTGTTTTTCCTTCTGTTCCTTTTGCTCTCTCTTTTCTTTTTCTTGTCTTTGGTTTCGTCACTTCCTCCTCTTCCTTGCCCCTCCCTCCCTCCATTTCTGTTTGCTCCTCTGTGGCCAGGTATATTCTGGAATCAGTCCCTTATTATAATATAATAAAGATTAATCCACTAAGCTCAATTTGGTATCCAATGGACAATCAGGCTTCCAATCTATCTGATGTAATTATGGTTATAATTATAATTAATTAATTTCTATTTTATAATAATCTTACTTTGTTGTTACAATCCTCTATTTCTTAATATCTAATATTTCTCAATTGATTCATGTATATAGCTGACTCAAGAACATCAATATTATCTTAAAAACAGACCCACTCCTGAGTAGCAAGCCGAGATAGAATTCCGTTATAGTCTCAAGGGTTGACACCAAACCATGAAACTTCTATGAGTTAATCACCCCTTTTTGTGTTAATGCTCAGTTGTTATCTCAGCTTGCTGCAAGGGTGTGTAATAAGAGAAATAATTAAATGTTAGAGTGAGTATCTAAATTTGTATAATCCAGTCAAACATTATCTGTGAACGGGGGCGGGGAGAGGAAATCGGGGGGGGAGGCATCAGGGGAAGAAGAGAAGAAAAACTTCTATTCAATGGCAGCCTAACAAATTAGCACAGATGAGTAACAATAACCAACACAGATAGTCGTATCCCAAACCTGGAGAGAAAGTCAAACAAATAGAAGAAAGTTCCGTAATTACGAAAAATGGGGAAGCAGCCAAGTCTTGAATCAGCAGTTTGAGTCTACAATTAAGTCCTTCTTCTCCTTCCCCCTCCTTCACGTTAAGTTTCGTTTCTGAGTCTTAAGTTTCAATCTTCTTTGCCATTTTTTTTGAACTCATAAAGTCTTAAACTTTTCTGTCCCTTTCCCTTTTAGTCCTTCAGTTACAATAAAATACAGTTCCTTCTTTTAACTCAAGTCCACGTTGTTGCTTAACCCAGAGAAAAACAAAGGAAAAGTTTTTACCAAGTCCCGGTTCTTTCAGCGGATTGCTCTCCCTCTCCCTCTCAACGTCTCGTGATCAAACAAAGTAAAATTCGAGTCTATTATCTCTCCGTCTTAAACCTCTTCCCGGTCTCCGTCTAACCTCCGCTCTCCGCTTCCTCTTCACAGCGTTGTTTTGCCCCTTATACATCCAGGACTTTTATTTAATTCATTCTTTAATGGCGTCAACAATTGCAGACTATTGTGCTTCACTTCGTCGCTTTATTCTCTTTCCCCTTTCTCGTTCTTACTCCCTTCTGCTTAATCTCGTCTTTTCCCCTCTTGCGCTTTAACAGGATCGAACCCAGTACTTTTCAAAACTTTCCACTCTTCTCTCCTCTCGCTCTCAGCTCCAACCCCAGTCGCTGCTTTATACCCTCTGGAAAATCCACAAAACCACTTTTCTGCAGCGCCCCGTCGGACCCCCGATGGTCCCGTTTTCTCACCAAATCCGATTCCGTCTCGGGTTAGACTCTGGCGCCGTGCTCCTTCTTCAGCGATTAAAATTTTCTAAGCTCCAGCTTCGGCTCCCGACCGGCTCAACGGGCGGCAGTTTGAATCGGGGCCCCTTTCAAGGCTCCGATTCACCTTGCCACTCAGAGCTCAAGCCTTCGAGCCCCGCTCACCAGTGATTTTCTTTCCGCGGCTTTTCAGGTTTATATTTGTATGTTTATTGTCCAAAATCTCTTGCTTTCATATAAATAATCTCATTGATATCGCACTGTTCCGGCGGAGCGAGAAAGAAAAACTGTTCCCTCTATGCCATGTTAAACCATGCCCCCGTGAAGACATGTTGTAAGCCACCCAGAGTTTCACTTTGCAAGTGGGGGAGCATATAAGTCGAACATAATAATAATAATAATAATAATAATAATAATAATAATAATAATAATAATAATAATAATAATAATAATAATAATAATAATAATAATAATAATAATAATAATAATAATAATGGTTGTTGCAGTTGGCTGTGCTTTAATCCTGCAACTACCAAGGTTGTTTTTCTGGCATTTGACCAACAAATGGAGTTGCCTCAAAAACTGACAATGAATTAACCAACACTAGAAAGAATTATGGTCATTTCTCCCAGGCCTGTTGTTTGTTGCCCAGAGCTTGGACTGGAATGGAACTGTAGGCCTCCCCTCATCATTCTCTGACCTCAGAAGTACAGTACTGTCAAAGTAATATGGTATGAGGTTATTTGGCCACTATTCTCTCCTCCCTGCAAGGGCATTTCCTTTCCCAGATCCTGGTCCCCATAGGTTCCCAAGCCCATTCTTCTCTCAAATTTGGAAGGATCATCACCTGAGGATCTGGAAAAAATGAGGGCAATTTTAATTTCACAAATGGAAAAAACCAAGTCCCCCAATTTTTCCAAGGTGAGTCCTACAACAAGGTAGAGAAGCCTCATATAACAGACACTGAATGTCATGGAAAGACCAAATTGGACTTATTTTAGTTAATTTAGAGTGTATTTTTGTGGTTATTATTATTTTATTTTCAACTTTGGTACTGGAAATCGAACCTTAGATATAACCACTGTATTCTAGCAGTGCTGTAGGAACAATGCTGGCCTAGTAGCTTGTCTCTTGTGGTGCTATAGGGGAAGAAACAAGGTCAATATGGGGTCAGGATCTATAGTCAAACTAATGTTGCAGGCCCAGGCACATGGATGCATCAACAACACACAGGTCAAAAAATTATTGAAAAATCAATTCCAGTATATGTGGATCATAAAAGGCCACAGCTTCAATGAGTGCATAAGAACAGTATTGGCATAATATAAGGAGCAAATCCCAACATTGGGGGATCCTCCTGCACGGTCATGTCAACCTCCCAGCCCTACACTGGGCAGCCAAGTTTTGGGAATCATATGAGGGTACGTATTACTCAAATGCAAGACCACTAGGGGACAGCATCTATTGTCACCTATTGTGGGGGACTGTGGTTGCCTTTTCACCCTTGTCATTCTCCCACCCCTTGATCCCCACTGGAGGGGATTTCTTGCCTAGGATCTTCCTTATTAGGATCTGCTATTATACACATCAATGCCCTTTTCCTGCAACCAATGAAGCTATGACAGAATAAGCACTATAATGCAGAATAAATAAACTTCTTCCTTGACATCCTGTACAAACAAGGCTGATACACAACTACAAATAGCTGAAGACAATGGGAACTGTCCTCCAGAAATAGAAACAGCAATTACACTTATGTACCACCCCAGAACTCTTAGTGCACACTCTAGGTCGTTCACAAGGTAATTAGCATTTTGGCCTCAACATGTTGGGCACTCATTTTACCAACCTTAGCAGGATGGAAATGACCCAACACTCCTCCAAGCCAAAGTCTCTCCCATAGGCTGGCTCTTCGCAAGCTCCTAAGACAGTCCTCTCAGTTCAAAGGATCCTGGGAACAGACTCTCAGAAGGCTGATAGACAACACCTGACTGTTTATACCCAGGAACTCCTGAGGTTGCAAGACAGGTCACCAGTGAGCTGAGATGAGTCATGACTTGAGTTTCCAAAATATAGACTGCAAACTTGGAGAAATATGGAGAGCTGCAAGATTATCATCCTAGGCGATGCAGAATTATTTCCCTCCCTCTCACAATTTGAAAAAAAGACTGCCAAGGGAGTGCTTCTATGCTGGCTAGAAGCAGGAGCACCAACAATACAGCAATACCCATCTCAGAAGAACCGGAGATTAAATTTATTGTAAATACAGTGTATCAAATCACGATACATTCAACATCTAGCCAAGAGAATGTCTCTATTCTGCAACATATTTTCTTCCATATCCCAAACTCTGCAATGTTCAGCTTATATCTTTGATGCAATTTTACTGCTCCAATAAGTGTTACCTAGCTCTGTTATCAGGTTTTCCTCACAGTCACACAGATATGTGTTTACGTGTGTTTGTGCACATGTATGGTTCCAGCAAGATTTTCTTGTTAATGTTCATTGCTTCATGAAATCACATATCAAAATCAGTGCTTAAAACATATATATAGTGTGCCTTTATTATAATAGCTGCTTGCTGTCAAGTCAAATCTGAATTATGGTGACACTTTATTTATTTCCTTTATATCTCACAACATTTAGTGCCAAAGCTCTACTCACAGCAGTGAACAATTATATACAGTACTGTATATTGAAATAAAACAAATAGAACATTATAGCTGGCATTTTAATGGGAGTATTATTTTTGTTCCTGCTAATATTTATAATGTATTCAATTTGTTTAGATTGTTTATTGTAAATGTTTTTTTAAAAAAATATTGTATGCTGCCAGAGTGGGAAAATATCCCAAATGGGTGGGATATAAATACAATACCGTAAATAAAAAATAAGAATAGTAGCATTAAAACATATAATTTTTATTTTTTCAGGTGTTTATTCTGTTGTTTATTTTGTTTGGCTGTTTGTTCTATTATGTTGCTTTTGTTTATTTGTCTGTGCACTGCCCAGAGGGGAAATATCCCAGATGGACAAAATAAATAAATAAATAAATAAATCTATGGCGACAATAACAGTAAGTGGACTCAAACAGCAAATACCAACTTAGGACCCACAATGGAATTGAAGTCTTCTGAGATTTCAAAGAGAACCAACAAAGTATCATTATCCCTTGTCGGTTTCCCTCAAGAGGTCATCCAGCAGTGTGTCCAGTACTGTCTCATTACTATGACATGGCTTGAAGCCTGACTGGAATGGAACCGGAGGATCTCTTTAATCCAGGAATGGCTGCAACCATTCCACAATCTCTCTCAAGAATTGAATGTTGACGACCGGTCTGTATTTGTTTAATACACACAGCAATTCCCTTCTCTACTTTAGTCTCCCAACAACAATGGAAAAACTCTATGAGTTAGAGTCAGCCAGGTAGTTTCTTGGATTTGTGCAGTCTTGAATGCCCCAGTCCATAACTTTAATCATATTGTCACCTTAGGCCAAAAAATTCTATTGGAAATTTGATTTAATAATGTACTCCAGTTTTTTAAAGCTCATAACTATCTGTCTTAAGGTTTAGTACATTAAGTTTGTGCCAGTTGATCTTTTTATTATTTATAGAAATGGGAAGATAATGGAGAAGGATCAGTTACAAAACCCAATTATTTGGCTTGGCAGTACTCCAGAAGAGATACATTTTCCAGGTAAGGTAAAGGTAAAGGTTGCCCTTGCTTGAAAGCTAATTGTATCCAACTTTAGGGTTCAGTGTTTATCTCTGTTTATAGCCAAAGAGCCAGCACTGTCTGTGTTTGCAGACGATTCCATGGACATGTGGCATGCATGCCTCAACATCTGAGTGCATAGAACATTGTTTACCTTCCTTCTAAAGTGGTTCCTATTTATCTACTTGCAATTTCTTGCTTTCGAACTGCTAGGTTGGCAGGAGCTAGGACAGAGATGGGAGCTCACTCTGTCATGCAGTACTCAGGAATTGAACTCTAACCTTCTAATCGTCAACTTCAGCATCTTAACCACTTGAGCCATTGCAGTCCCTTTTCCAGGCAGTCCCTTTTCCAGGTACCCAGAGCTTTTCTCATTCAAATATTCTTTGGCTATTTCAAATTTCTAGTTGTTAATTTCTGTCACCCATCAATTGTTTGTTTTCTCTGCAACCCTTTTTCTCTTTACTATCACCAACCTGAACATGGAGAAATGTTACAAGATAAGTCAATCACGTTTATTTTAGTAACACATTGAATTAAATACCCACTTACTTCAGAAAATGCCCACCTTAAAATCAATAATTCATTGTAGTACATTAGGCCCTGCCTCTGGGCAGCAGGAAGGATTGAATGGCTGATAACAACCTTCTCAATACTTCCCAAGTTAAAAGTAATTTTGGCATGCCAAGAACAAAAGGCCTTGAAATAGTGCTTTATAATGTGTAAGGCTTCTTACAAATGAGCTTTCTACAAAGCCTGCTGCTATCAGACAAATAATCCACAAATGACAGCATTTAAAAAAGTAAAGATACCATCTCTTTCTGAAATGTATCTAGCATAACTTCCATGGAAGTTATCATCATCATATTTTATTTTATTTTTAAAAAATACTTTCAAAAAGCTGATTAGAATCTACAACAAGCTATTACCCAAAAACTCACAATACCTTTTTTATCTTTGGTAGTCTTTATTTTACTATGGCTTAAAATGTTGTCAGATTCTATTTATAAAAGTAAGTAAAAACTGAAGCCTCTTGCTGATTTCCAGCTTTAGTCAAAGCTCTCAATTCTGCATTTTGAATGGATTCGAACCCCACCACCACCAATTAGGACAGCCTCTGAATCATTATGAGGCAAATCAGGTTTTGAAAAAAAATAATAATTCCAAATTGAGTGTTCAGTCAGATGATGAGAAAAGTGCACATCTGATCACATTAGAACAGGTTGGTTTCCAAAATAATCTCCCTTAAAGTGACCTGTGGGTAATTATTCCAGGCCAGCCCCCCCCCCCCCAACTCTAGTGTTTGTATGGATCAGGGTTGAGAAGAATGTTATTTTCTTGTATTCTGTGTGATTGCCAGGAAATAGGTGACACCACCACAAACAGCCCGTAATGTGAGCTAGATGCCCATATGATCTCTGAAATATGCAGACTAAATCTTCTTCCTTATTAAACAATTTTTTAAAAATGCCTTTGGACCTTCTTGTAAAAGTTATGATGGTGTGGATTGTAGAAGAGCGTTTTTTTTTAAATATTCACAGTAGTCTAGAATAGAGATGGCAACCCTTTAAGAGACAGAGTGCCCAAGGAGGAGGAGGCAGCATGTGGGCAGGCATAATGTGTGCCCATGCACCCATGTGACATCACCAGTGTGTGGGCAGGTACCATGCATGCCCCCATCCTAGGAGGGGGGGTCCCCTCTCACCTCCCCATTGGCAGGGAGAGAAAGGTAGGTGGGGAAGCAATGCTGCCAACAGTGCTGCCTCCACCACAGCTGACTCCAGGCCTGTCCCTTGGCTGGGGAGGAGAGAAAAGCAACAGGGCTTCTTGGGTGGCTGGAGACTGCCACCACAGATCCGGGCTCCTCCCATGGCCGGGGAGGAGAGAAAAGCAGCTGGGCTTCTTGGGCAGGTGGAGACTGATGTCACAGCTGACTCCAGGCCCCTCCCATGGCCAGGGAGGAGAGAAAAGCAGCCAAATACCAAAAACTGCTGGACACATATCAGCCAGAGGAACACCATCTTCCTGTGTCAGCCAGGTTTTGGTGATGCATGCCAGGTCAGCCCACTCCCCCAAGATTTTATCAGAAAACAGGGGGGGGGGGGCTTATCGCAGAGCAACCTGGCATTTACCAGCAACAGCGTAAGGGAGGGATCACTCTGGATCGGTTATCCAGGACCCAGAGATGTAGCCGTGGGGCTGGACTGAGGGGCAGATATTAAACATTGGTCCCGTGTTCCCTGAATGCTGTCCACCCCGCCAACCCCGCAATATCGCCCCATGCCCATCACCTCTGTAATTTGGGTCCCAGGAACCTCACCACTGACCCCAGGCAGAGAGACCTCCCCTTCCCCCTGGCCAGGCCATCTCATACTCTTCCCACCGAGCTGCCTCCCAGCCCCAACCCTCAGCTGCCCCATCTCTTCTTGCAGCTCACAATATGTCCCGAGCTGGAGCCCCTGCCACTGGCTCCCAATGCTGCTAGCTTGCCTATACCACCTACTTGTAACCATAATTTTGAAATTAGCATGTTTAGTATTATATTTACTTTAATTTCCAATAAAATATGCTTCTCTCATTATTTTGATTTGCCATCCACTTCAAGTTTAGTCTTTCACACTCACAAGCACCACACTGTATTAGCAGGTGATTGATAGCTGGGGGATGACTGCAAGGGTTAATGTTTAATAAATTTACAAAAGACCTCAAACTGATTTCCTCTCAGATCAAATGGCCAAACCTTAGAAATTATTATATTGATAATATTCATTGATACTGTCCTGGAATTCTGAAGAAAAGGTGTTAATTGCTTCAGGAGTCAGCTATTGACATGTCCTGAATGGGGGTTCTTAAATTGCCCTTTGTATAAATGTTAATAATAGGGTTTCTTTTTGGTATTTCCTTTCTTTTGTAATATTTTGATTCTTAACATGTTTTTTTCTATTTCTAAGTGAAACAGCACCCAGAGATATTTCCCTTTGGGGAATGCTTGGAGACCCAGGGACACTGCAACCTCTCACCTAGAACCAATTAAGCATAATGTCACACCCTACTCAAAGAAGATAATAGCCAGAGTACCATTATCTGAATTTCCTCCATCACCATCCTGGAATCTCTATTTACCATATGTAAACTGTGATGCTTGCCATACAACAAACAAACAAATTGACAATGAGCATCTGGAAAGGCTCACCTGGAAGAGATCAAGTACAGCATAAAGCCAGACTTTGTAAAATCTCTTCCTACATTATTATTTGCATACAAGTTTGTCATTGTAACTTGAATTTAAAGTGCTAACTAACTCACTGTGACTAAAGATTGCTTATTTGCATTTAATAAGAAACCCCTCTGCTGGACTTTTGTCTCATTGTATAAACTTAAATAGCATAGGTGATGAGATTCGTTGAAGGGAATGTATAAAAAACCTCTCAGCAGCTTCGATGGCTAGCTCTCCCACCAACAGGGAAGCTCATTAGAATTTTCTAGCAGACAAAAATGGGTTAAACATGTTTCTTTGTCCAGCAGTAGGGCCCCTCTGTTTTAAATGTTGTGTTTGTCAATAAAATGGTCTTGTTTTTGTCTGAAATTAAAATCTCTGTGGTTCTTGGGGAGCTCTGCCAGCAGATGAACTTTTAATTTTAAAACGCATCTCCACATTAAAAAGGGATAGCGATTTTTAGATAACATACTCCAACCCCAGGCCACAGGGGCCAACATTCCAGTCCCCACACTTGTTGTTGGCATTATCCCAATGGGAAGGATCTGTAGGTAGCGACAGGGGCCATACCCAACTCCACTTGGGCAAACAGGTTGGCAGGTCCACAGCATATAGGGAGAGCTGTCCTCCCACGACAGCCCTCCCCCCTCCACACACTTCTGTTTTCAAGGAAACATACACAGAACTCAGAGCTTAAACATAATACATTAGAATTAACAAATGTTACCTTTAATGCACTTCTTTTGATAGTAGCAAGAGTTTAACAACATTACTTTTGTGTGATGACTCCTACATTTTCTTTTGAGCATCATTTCCTGGAGCTTTTGATTAGTTTTGTATATTTAACTGAGTTTTTAAAACTTAAGTACAGGTACAAAAGAACACTGCAGTGGCTTTAGTGGTTAAGATGCTGAACTTGACAAGGTCAGCAGTTCGAGACCCAAGTGCTGCACAACAGCGTGAGCTCCCATCATCTGTCCCAGCTCCTGCCAACCCAGTAGTTAGAAAGCAAGAAATTGCAAGTAGATAAATAGTTGCCACTTCAGTGGGAAGGTAACAGCATTCCATGCACTCCAGTGTCTAGTCATGCCTACCACACGACCACAGAAACATCTGTAGATGCAGACAATGGGGCTCTTTGGCTGTAAATGGAAATGATCACTGTACCGTAGAGTGGGATATGACTGGCTTTTTTTAAAGGGTGACCTTTACCTTTACAAAGCAACAATAAAGTACAAGTAATACCTCGAATAACGCTAAGACTTGGTTCCACAAGTCTTGGTGTTATCCAATTTTTAGTGTTATCCGATCCATGTTAAAATCCTATGGGATGGATCGGATAATGTTAAAATTCCATAGAGATACATTGTAACCACACAGGCTTTAGCAGTTGTTATCTGATCCATCCAATAGGACCTTCACGTTATTCGATCCAATTCTCCTCCCCAGATTACTTAACGTTATGTGATTTTAGCGTTATCCGAGGTAAACGTTATCCGAGGTATTACTGTAATGTGCATGGGGTAATTATCACTTTGGAGCATTAGAGGAAACCTGACTAATATCTTACTTTTTAGAAACAACTTTCCATATTCTGGTAAGGCTGGATCACCTGGTCATTATGCCCTCCTCAGAATCAAACAGATGACTATTAACTCTTACCTAATTATCACTAAACAGGAGTGCATTTGGTGATATTTGCTTGGCAGAACAAAACCTTCCACAAGGTGAATTCCTAAAAGAAATCGAACCTGCCACAGATGTAGCACGCAAACTGCTTGCACCAAGTGCCTGATTTGCTGAAGTTAAGTGAGTTAAGACTATTTAAAAACAAACCTGCTATACTCTCTGTGCATATTTCCATGACCTTTTCTGTCTTTAGATTGTTATCACATAAAAGGTTGACTCAGCCTTACTTGATAAAATGAGTACCCAGTATTTTGGGAGCAAAATACTAATTACCCTTGTGAAATGCCCAGAGAGTACATTAAGTGCTGTTGAGTGGTATAGAAATGTAATTGCTATTGTTATAAAATGAGCAAAAAAATATAAAACTTACATACTTTTAGAGAAAATTATAAAGACCAAGCACTTGTTTTTATTTTCTAAAAATTCATTTTACGGTGTCTATAATTTTCTGCTATTTTGGCACTAGAAAAATGCCTCTAAACAGGCAAAAACTCAGATGTATAAAGTTATAACCTCAAAACATTTGCAAACATAATTTCAGAGTGGAGCAGAAAAAAACAATCAAACAAAAAAATTGTACCTTTGAAACTAGATTTCAAATCAGCACTATATTTTGAACAGTAGAAATAAACAATCTAATGTTTCTTTGTTCCCAATGTGGTGATGCTGAGTCACATCATTTTAAAGCTATGGTTTTCTAAATTTACATATTTGACTTACCAGCATGCTTGCAATGGTGACCTTATCAGCAGAAAAGAAACTGCCGAAATACATTTGAAACACCTAATGTTTTCATCTTAAAGGATACATTCATTATCTTAAGTGCTTTCCTGATTTGCAGCAAATACATTCAAGATAAATATTCAAGAGTTAAACACTGTTTTATAACACAGAATTAGCCATTTTTATATGTTCCCAAGAATCTTTCTGCTCTTTAAGGACCAGGTAATATTTAAAAATGTCCGCTCTCTCTGCATTGTAAATAGGCATAAATTCAGCAAGCACAACTATTGCTTTACCCATCAGGCAGGAAAGCTTTTCATATCTCCTCTGGCTAGTTTTTAACTTAAAAAAGCCGTCTTCTTTTGAAAATTTCCCCCTTCCCCTTCTTTTCTTTTCACCAGATACCTAGATGATTATGCATAGAATCATATAATTTTCAATTGTTTGATTTCAATTAGTGATTCTATATTTTTGGATGAGTTTATGCAAATGTAAATGGAAGGCAAAGACTACACCATGTGGAGAAATTATGAAGAAAGCTTTTAGCCCAAGCTATGAAACTTTGGCAATGGAGATCCTTGCATGTCCTCAGAATAAATAAATTAAAACAACAACAGCAACAACACAATTGTTTAAAACTGTATTTGCATTCCCATAACTACTCTCTGGGGACTGCAGTGGCTTAGTGGTTAAGATGCTGAACTTGATATGTGGAAGGTCAGCAGTTCAAGGCCTGAATGCTGCATGATGAAGTGAGCTCCCGTCTCTGTCCCAACTCCTGCCAACCTAGCAGTTTGAAACAAGAAATTGCAAGTAGATAAATAAGTACAATTTCAGTGGGAAGGTAAACAGTGTTCTGTGCACTCTGGTGTTTAATCATGCCTGCCACATGTCCACGGATACATCTACAGACACAGATAGCATTGGCTCTTTGGCTACAAACAGAGATGAGTACTGAACCCTGGAGTTGGATAAAACTGGCTTTCAAGTAAGGGCAATATTTACCTTTACTTTACTATTCTCTAATTTGCATGTGTGTGTTTTTTTAAACAAATCCTTCATTTGGTCACTGGGATGGCAAAGACATAGAGCAAAGTGGGGAGACGATGGACTTACTAGCTGATAATGGCCAAGACTCCACTGACCAAACTGGCCTGTCACCTAGTGGTTTGGACAGTGTCTAATGGAGTTGTTTGAGTGGACTGGAAGGGTACCAAGGGTGAAAGAGTGAGTGTGCATCTGTAGTGTGAGGCATGCACCATAGCAGAAGGGAAAAAGGAATACTCTTTTCAATAGACATTTCTTAAGTTGATTTGACCATCTTGTTAAACCAGTACTTCTATTTGAAGTTTAGTTGTAGTTTGATTTGGTCACAACTGGTTTCTAATGACTGGTTTGTGTGGGAATTCCAGCTGTAAGCCTGATAAATAATTGCCACCTTTTAATCTATTGATCTTGGTTAGGTGATAGATTTCTGCACATTTAAATAAATGTGGCCATAGTTAACTTCTTGTATCTTGCCTTTTCACTGATTCTTTAATACACACTTTTTTTATTCCTCCCACTCCACCCCACCCTTTAAAATAAAGACAAGAGGTTACAGTTGCATATGTAATACATATGGTTACTATTTTTTTGTTGCTGTTCAGTCACACAATCAATTCCGACCCTTTGTGACCTCATGGACCACTGTTCACCAAGCACTTCTGTCCTCCACCGTCCTCCTCAACTCACTCAGCTCTGTGTTCATTGTGTCTACAATACCATCTAGCCATCTCATTTTTGGCCGCCCCCTTCTTCTTTTGCCCTCCACCTTTCCAAGCATTAAGGCTTTCTCAAGCAAATCCTCTCTTCTCATTTGATGTCCAAAGTACTTTAGCTTCATCTTCACTATTTGATCTTCTAAGGAGCTGTCGGGGTTGATTTCTTCTAAGATTGACCTATTTGTTCTCCTCACTGTCCAGGGGACTCTCAAAACTCTCCTCCAACACCACATCTCAAAGGCATCTATTCTTCTGTGCTCAGCTTTCCTAATGGTCCAGCTCTTACAACTGTACATTGCCACCAGGAATACCATTGCTTTGACTATACGAATTTTTGTTCACAATGTGATGTCTCTACTTTTCACTATGTTCCCCAGGTTTCTCATCACTTGCCTCCCAAGAATCAGTCGCCTTTTTATTTCATGGCTGCAATTGCCATCTGCAGTGATCTTTTATCCTAAGGAAGTGAAATCTGTCACTGCTTCTACTTCTTTCCCTATCTCTTTTCCAGGAACTGATAGGGCCTGTTGCCATTATCTTTGTTTTCTTTATATTGAGTCTCAAGCCAGCTTTTGCACTTTCTTCTTTCAAACTATTCAGGAGCTTCTTTAGGTCCTCCTCACTTTCTGCCATTAGGGTGGTATCATCTGCATATCCCAAATTGTTGATGTCTCTCCCAGCAATTTTGATCCCAAATTGTGATTCCTCCATCTCTGCATTGTGCATTATGTGCTCTCTGTAGAAGTTGAATAAGCAGGGTAATAAAATGCTGCCTTGTCTTACTCCTTTTCCTATTCCAAACCACTCCATCATTCCATATTCTGTCCTAATATCCTAGCAGTGTATTCAGGTTTACTGTTTCCTGGGGAAAAAATCTTAAAAGATCCTTGTATTCAGTCATAGTAACATAAACTGTACATATCACTCGTGTACTAGTTTCATCACCTGTAAGATGAGATGGAATATTTTTTCTTGATTTAAACAGCTCAGTTCTTTGGGAATACTTTTTTATTTCCAAAGATGTCACTGAAGTCCATTATTTTACATAGTTGTTGTCATCATATCAAGCAAATGGTGAAGAACCATTAGAATGGCAAGATACCATGTTTCTTCCCTGAATTTCATTGGTATGGTGTGATAAATGTGAGATCACAATGATGGAAGTTACACCCAGGTACAAGTGGAGGACATGACATTATGGAAAGTTGCTTTATATGTATGCCAAAATGATATACTAAGAAGCAGAGATATTTGGGAACACATGGCTCATTTAATTCTCTTGATGTTTCTGACAATACTGTATTACTTATCCATCAAAAACTGGAGGGGGGGACTTTAATGAGAAGCAAAGTACAAAACTGTCTACAGAAACAACAGCAGTGGAATAATTACACAGCTAACACCTGAACAACAATTGAATACAACAAGATTTAAAAATTAGATATAAAAAAAATTCTAGGTTCATTTACTTCCATCAGTGAGAGTACATCTGTATAGTATAGTCTCATATGATTTTAATTCTCATTAAAATGGCTCTAATTTATTTGGCAGTAATATGTTGGTGAATTCCTTTAATTCTCTGTCAGATAGTCTAGTGACCTCTTGAGAATTGCAGCAGAGAATTCTGAGTAAACAACAAACTCACTTTCCATAGAACAATTAATGTAGTATTAGCGGCTATAAATTTGTGGTATAAATAGACTTTTACAGTAAGGTACTTTACATTTTGAGCTCATGCATGTTCACTCAGAAGTCTATTGTTTTCCTGCCTGATAAATTTCCATTGGAATAGATCCTGAAGAGAGATGAAACACACAAGGTATTCATATCATTCCCCATGTGGTGTTTTACTTTCTCATCCCTTGAGCACCAATCCTGTATGGAAGTACAAAAAATACACAGAAAATAAAAACAATTTATATTACAGAATTGATGTGGAAGCATGAAAGTGTCCAGAATTTAGAATCTGGATTTATAAAATAATCAAGGGGAAGGGTTTAAAAAGACCCGCTGGAGTAACTTGACTATACTGCCTTATTTTGTCCAGATGAATGCAAACCCAGACTGCCCAAGTGTTGGTGTTCCAGAGGAAAATCTAATCGTCCACTTTCCCACATGCCTAATCCTCAGATCCATGTTACAGGATACTGAAACCAACACTCAAGAAAGAAATGTGCTTGAGAGTTGCACACCTGCCTTGTAGTGTAGCACTCACAAAAAAATAACTTTCTGATAAGTAGACCAAGGAATGGTCTGGATGATAGTACCATTTAGTACCCTTAAAGTCAATGAACCAGATGCTGGTAAAAATTGTATTCATTTTTATGACTAATAAAAGGATAAAAAAAGAGTTCAAAACAAAAATAACTTCAAGAAGGATATTTACAACATCAAGTTCAAAAATCTAACAGTGAAGCCAAGAGATGAAGCCAATGCTGGTACCTGTATCTAGGTTAGAGGCAAGAAAACACATTTGCAGATAGTTGTTACCAAGAATTAATAAAGCTAAGCTATACAAACCTACGGGACTGCAGTGGCTCAAGTGGCTAAGATGCTAACTGGGGCGTGGAAGGTCAGCAGTTCGATTCCCGAGTACTGCAGGACGGAATGAGCTCCCGTCTTTATCCCAGCTCCTGCCAACCTAGCAGTATGAAAGCAAGGCATTGCAAGTAGATAAATAGGGACCACTTTGGTGGGAAGGTAACAGCATTCCATGTGCTCTGGTGTCTAGTTATGCCTGCCACATGTCCATGGAAACATCTGCAGAAGCAGACAGTGCTGGCTCTTCAGCTTTGAACACTGATCCCTAGAGTTGGATTCGACTGGCTTTCGAGCAAGGGAAACCTTTACCTTATACAAACCTACTTATATCATCATAGCCATAGACCAGAAGCAAAGTTCCAGAAGTCTAAAAGACTAGGCATCAATCATTAAGTAAAAGTGGTAAAAGTAAGGGTCAACCTTGCTTGAAAGCCAGCCATATCCAACTCTAGGGTGCAGTGCTCATCTCCTTTAAAGCCAAAGAGCCAGTGCTATCTGCATCTGCAGATGTTTCCATGGACATGTGGCAGGTATGACTAGACACTGGACTGCACAAAACACTGTTTACCTTCCCATCAAAGTGGTCCCTATTTATTTACTTGCAATTTCTTGCTTTCGAACTGTTAGGTTGGCAGGAGCTGGGACAAAGATGAGAGCTCACTCCATATCATGCAGTACTCGGGTCTCAAACTGCTGACCTGTTGACCTTCCAGTTGTCAAGTTCAATGTCTTAACCACTAAGCAATCACAGTCCTAAGTAAAAGAAGGACTGCCTAAGTTTCCCTTGAGCTGCTCTTATACCAATCAGTTCCTTTTCCAGATGTTTCAACCAATCAGATCTCTAGACTGCAATAAGCTTTCAAATATCAGTAATTTTCAGGGAATAACTTCTCATCCTACCCACTCCAATGCAGCTGGTACCAGTTTCTCTAATTAGCCAGAAGTGTCAGACCCCCCTGGACATCCTTGGGATTGCAGTTCTCACTCAATGTTGTGATTCAGCCCTCGTCAGACTCTGAAGACAACCTGGATCAGCAGGCACTTCCTATGCCCAGCCCAGTTCTTCCTCCCCAGCCTGCAGCTAAACCTGGGAGGCTCCCAGCTAACACCCATTAGCTGGGAGGCTTCTAAAGCAAGCATGTTTTATCAGTCAAGCATCAGTACAATATATCTGTGCAAAGGCTGATACCCTGCTTGACTTTGGATACCTCTTGTGATTGCCTGCCATGACCCTGACTTCTCTGTCAACACTGATGATGCCCTTGGACATCCTTTGGACGCTACGCTTTCTTAGAACTACCATCAGACCTCACCTTTCTCTTTGGATTTTGCTATTCGGATTCTCCTTCGATAGACTGTTGCCAGGACTCTCTGTGTAGTGGTGCTGTGCAGTGACCAGTGATGGGCAGCCGCCGGTTTGCACCAGTTCACTAGAACTGGTAGTAGCTTTCCCCAGTGTCCTGGTGAACCGGTAGTGGCTTTTGGGGGGAACCACCTTGGGGGCTTACTTTTTCACCAGTTCCCCCACTGCACATGTGTGCCTACAACGCTTGGTGCACATTCGCACCTACAGCACTCTGCTTGCTGAGCCAAGCAGCAATTTTCTGCTTGGAGTGTGGCAGCACAGAGCATTGGATGGCCACGTGCATCCATGGAGGAACCGGTGGCTGCTGCTGAGGCCCTCGGCAGCCTCCTTGCTGTCCTCCCAAGTGGGGAGGTGGAAGAGCAGCTGATAGCCTAAAGCTCCCTACAGCCCTCTCCCCAGGGTAAGTGACTGGCCTTTGGGTGCGGGGTGGGTAGGTGTATTTTAATGTGTATTTAATGTGTATTTATTTTTCATGTGTATTTGTATGTGTTTTATGTGTATTTAATTTGTATTTTTATGTGTTTTTATGTGTTTTTATGTCTATTTAATTTGGTTTTTTTTACTTTGGCTCTGCCCATGACATCATGACATTGGCTCCGCCCATGACATTGGCTCTGCCCACAGTGTGGTAGTAAAATTTTTGGCTGCCCACCACTGGCGACGACCCTGCCCACTGAGGTAGGTCAGCACACTCTGGAAAGCAACTACCTGCACTGAAACCATCACTTTTCTATGTCTCACCTCTCTCTTTCCTTAATGGCTCCACAGCTGTGAAAACCAGGGCTTTAGCTGGTTTGCAGGGCTACTTCACCAATGCTGGTTAAAACACCCAATTACCTTCTTCACAGGTTAGGCAGAAATAAAGGCAAGAACATCACAGTAAAAATGTAAATGAGAAGGGAGAAAATGAAAGGACATGAGAAAAAAAGAAGAGAAAGAAGCTATTTATCTTTGTTCTGCTTTCCTTTGTTTCTAAATAAATAATATGATTACCTAAAGTGAAGAAAGTTCTTGTACACATTTGATAGCTAGTTGTAACAGGAGATAGGAAAAACAATGCATCTTCATCCAATCTCAAGATTGAGAAATCATTTTTAATGACTTCCTATTATGTTTTATAGGGTCTGCAGTGGTTTAGTGGTTAAGATCCTGATCTTGACAACCAGAAAATCAGCAGATCAACAGTTTGAGTCCTGAGTATTGCCTGATGGAGTGTGCTCCCATCACCGGTCCCAGGTCTTGCAACCTAGTGGTTCAAAAGCAAGAAGTTGCAAGTAGATAAATAGGTACTGGTTTGATGGGATAGGTAACAGTGTTTCATGTGCTTTTGCATCTAGTCATGCCTGCCACATGACCACAGAAATGTCTGCAGATGCAAACAGGCTTAGTATGTAAACAGAGATGAGTAGCTCACCCTACAGGTGAACATGACTAGCTTTAGAGCAAGAGAGACCTTTATTATGTTTTATGTATTTAAAAATTACAGCATGAATTTTTTTAAAGTGTATTTTTTTAAAAAAGCATATCCATAGCAGAAATAATAAAATCAGTAGTAGAAGAGCTATGTAGACATTGCCAAGATCAAGATATCCAGAAAAAAAATTTCATTTCAAAAGAGTCCACAGTATTGTCAATGCACAATATTATCACTGCGGTATTATTCCCGCTTTCCTTACTTCTGTCATCACCCAGCTACTGGAGTATACATCTTGTGCTCATCTTTTGGGATCTTCTAGCCCTGGCTAAGTCTACATAAGGGAAGTTTCTGTTGAAATTTTTAGTAACATATGTATATTTATATATTATATTTTGGGCAATCTAAATCTTAAAAACAAAAAACCTCTGGTTTCTGCATGTGAAATATTGTTTTTCTGTATCTAGAATTCAAAATGCCATAAATTTCCTGATATTCTTGCATAATATCGTGCCTGCTCTGCTATCAGGAAAAAGGATACCAAGCTTTAAATCCATATCACATCTTCATAGAAAAGAGACTCAGAAGACAAATGCTAAGTCCAAGCCTACAAGCTAGATGGCAGCCTGAGTGTTGACAGCACCAATGGTGGAAGTCAAGATAGGATACCCTCTTAAGCTCACTGTCATTCACACTTGTTGAAAAACTATTTTGAATATTGTTTTGTGTTTAGGTGATGAGTGTTTAACTGATGAAAACAGGAGTTGGCTTCTGAGATTTCCCCTGGCTTGGTGTCTCTATGTGAATAGAAGTGAGCACACTTAGAAAGTTCTTCTTCTGCCATATCTGCATCCAAATATTGGGGATCTTCATGGCAATCAGCCATGAAGGCTGTCCTGAGAATATAATGCTGTGGCCGTTCATCTGCCTTCTGCATCACAGCATGACATCCATACCACTGATCCAGTTCCATGAGTCACTTTCTGGTCCTGAGCACTTTTGGCACACAAAGTCCTCCTCAGCCTCAGGCCAGTGTTGATGAAGCTGCTGGCCTCCATCAAAATGTATTTAAGTGGGATTTACTCCACTTTAGGACCATCACCCTTCCCTGTGGACTTCAGCACCCAAGGGCATTAGTCTTCAGGTTGGTCAGGGTAGTTAACTACCACCTAACACTGGGCATTGAGTCACTGGCAGTATGGTCTACTCTATTACCATAGCAGGATAACCTGGCCAGGCTGGTTGTTAACAAAGATTATTTGTGTAACCCCATTTGACATCCGTTGCTCTATTCATGTATAGTACCAGATAGAACTAACTGAGATACAACATAATACAACATGGTACAATAAATTTCAATTATAAATTAAATGTAAGAATGAGCTGTCTTTTCAAATGAGGTGGAATCAACTCTGGGCCAATGTATCATTTGTAAACTTAGGCTAAGTATGTGTCTTCTGGGTCTTGTTTCTATGAAGATGCGGGGTGCATTTAAAGACTAAGAAGAAAAAGATGCATATCATAGAAGACATGGAATGCTCTCCTTGCTTTCCCTTAAAGCCCATGAGAACACAGATGAATGCTCATCAGTCCCGTGGGCAGGAGAAGAAGTGCAACCCAGAAATGGCCATGTGAGCCAGTGAGTGAAGCACTAAACTGTGACCTGGGTTTGGTTGCACATGAGTGCCTGGTGTTATGGATGGTGTCCACAGCTGTATTTTGAGGCATGCAACATGGGGCAGGAATAATGAAAGAGGGGGCAAGTGCAGGCTAAAAACATCCATGTGAACTAGACGTGTTTCTCCCTAGGTACCTAGGGTTATGACTGGTGTCTGTAGTTCTTTTTTCAGTCATGCAATAGGGGAGAAAGGTACAATGTTTCAGCAGAGGTGGTGTGATGCCTCTGTCACATATTCATTGAATAGCCTTGTCATATCATTTCGTTTTGTCTTTGTATTGTATGAAGATTTGAATCTGTCTGCAGTCTCCCCTGTCACAGTATAATGGGACCTGACGTTTCTTGCGGTCTTCTTATTCCTTGCTGAAACACCATCACCTTCAGATAAAAATACACACATATCAATTGGGAGAGGGAAAAACCTTTATAGACTCAGTAGTGTCTACATAATGGCCTCATGTGTTCTCTCTCACTCTCACTTTAGGTTACAAAGAGGCTGCTTTTTTCATCTCTCAAACTCTGCTAACTGTTCAATTCTGCCTAACATTTACATGCATTTTCATGTGCAGCACAAAGGAACACCATGGTAGTTTTCAATAATTTGCTTTAAAAAAATAATAGCAAGTAAGCCATTGTAATCACACTTCTTTGAAATTATTTCTTTAAAAGGCGCAAGAGATCTAATAATTGCATTTCTGAAATCCTGGAGGA
This sequence comes from Furcifer pardalis, assembly GCA_030440675.1. NCBI lineage: Eukaryota > Metazoa > Chordata > Lepidosauria > Squamata > Chamaeleonidae > Furcifer > Furcifer pardalis. The sequence goes on from CP126894.1 coordinate 115,699,632, forward strand.
GGCTTCCTCATTGGCATCAGACAATAAAGGAGATCAGGGAAAATTAACCTCTTTAGCAGCTGGACATGGATCAGGTTTTTTTAAAATGCTGATATTAATCTGTCTTCCTGTTTCTTCATCTTCCAGAAGTACTTCAAGACATTTTATTCTATTATTATTTTTTGTTAAGAATCTATGGGGGTGCATAGTGTATATGTCAGGCAATAATTATGATTTACTTTGTTTGTCTTGATATTCTTGTGCTCTTTCAGGCAGGGATCTAATATATCTAATATATATCAAGATTCTTTCTGTAAAGCTAACTTTAAAATATAACAGTTAGTCTTCAAAGCGCTATAACATTTTTGTTTTGTTTCTCTGGTATACTTGAAACATAGACTAACACAGCTACTGTTCCAAAAAGTTCATCTATAAAGTTTGTCAGTGATAATGGAGGAATTACAGCAATACCTTGGATAACGCTAAGACTTGGTTCCACAAGTCTTGGTGTTTTCCGATTTTTATTGTTATCCGATGCATGTTAAAATCCTATGGGATGGATCGGATAATGTTAAAGCTCCATAGAAATACATTGTAACTGCACAGGCTTTAGCGGTTGTTATCTGAGCAATCCCATAGGACCTTAACGTTATTCGACCCAATTCTCCTCCCCAGATTACTTAACGTTATGCAATTTTAGCATTATCCGAGGTAAACGTTATCTGAGGTATTACTGTACCTTGCTTTTTGGCAAATCTGGTTAATTAATTAATTAATTTTGCTTGCTTGCTTGGTGTATTTCTATATCACCCATCTGGAAATGTCTCATCTAAACATCTGCCCTCCTGTCCAAGCATTGACCTTGACAAGTGAACATCTCTCTCATATGCCAAAATAAAATGATTGTCAGTTTTCTTATAATTTTAGCTGTTAATGATGGGCATTTGTCATGCTTTGGAAGGGTCCCTATAAGTCAGAAGTAACATGTCACCAAAAGACAACACAAAATTGTTCCCAAGAAGTTTCCCCACTTAGAGAGAAATCCCTACTTTTTTTTACTTTTTTAAAGCTGCTCAGTCTCATTTTCAAACAGGGAACAATAACCTTTCTGTGGAAGCATTTGTGTCTGTACAAGTTCATTCAAATTAACATTAGACTAGCTAATTATACTGATGGAATAAATTCAATCTAGTATAGCCCAGGTGCTAATTGCACTTGCTTCGTTCTTAGCTATAATGCTGTTTTTAATATGCGAAGCAGTTTCCTCCTGTAGAAGAGGAGGAAAATGGTTTTGAAACGTCAGAGGCTTATCGAGTCATTCTGAATGATCCCATGGTACTTGAATGTAGAATTACTATTGAATATAGGTAACACATTAATGATGCCAGGTGTTCCTGTTGTGAAGAATCTCAACTTTTATCTTTAATTAGGGGGAGAGATGAACATTTCTAAAGGTGAAGTAACATTTTTATCTGTTCGCTGAAAATTTTGTGGCTGTTTTGAGACTGTTGGGTCTAGCTGAAGATCCTGCACATCACATTATGGTATCCACACATAAAAGGTGTATAATGCTGTACTAGTTTTTTCTGGGTTTTGTAATTGGTCATTACACAGACACTTTTAATAGGCCTAAGAGTGACAGAAGAACCAGACTGGACTAGTCTATTGGAATTCACCTGACAAATGCCCATCTTAATCTGAATATGATAACTATTGTGCTATTCAAAATTAATTTCTCTTTTGCTCTTTTAGCAGCCCTAATTATACTGGCTGGATAACTCAGAGGTATAGGTTGGGACTTCAAATCCACATGGTGCCCCCTGGGAGAAGAGCCAGTCTGTGTGGCCTTTGGCAAAATGCACAGTCCTATGTTATCTCCTGTAAGAAGGAAATGGTAAATCACTTATTTGTATTCTCTTCCTAGAAAACCCTGTAAAAGTAAGTAAGTAAGTAAGTAAGTAAGTAAGTAAGTAAGTAAGTAAGTAAGTAAGTAAGTAAGTAAGTAAGTAAGTAAGTAAGTATGTATGTATGTATGTATGTACGTATGTACGTATGTACGTATGAACGTATGAATGTATGTACATATTTATTTATTTGTTTGTTTATTCTTGAAACAGAAAGGAATGTGGCATGCTATTAAGACCCCTGCAATTGTCCACAGATATAGTAGTAAATGACTGATTATATTGCTTTAGGGTAGTGATGGCCAACCTTGGCACTCCAGGTGTTCTTAGATTTCAATTACGAGAAGCCCAAGTCTGCACTCCTGCTGATCAGGGCTTCTGGGAATTGAAGTCCAAGAAAACCTGGAGTGCCAAGTTTAGCAATCACTGATTTAGCATATTTTATTGAAGTATTATGTGAAATAATTAATCCAGATTACGTACTACCCTCTGGTGGTAAAAGAAAAGATATATTTGAATGTTCTGATTACACTGGGGAACAGTGATTTTGGTGCCTCACAATGTTCACCTATTTCTGGCTATATTTGGGTCACTGATTCCAAAAATGACATCATTGATATCTCATGAACTAGAGCTGCTAGAACAAAATGGATGGCATTTTCAGAATTAGCCGCCCCAAAATGCCCAAAATCAGTTGAAAAATTTTAGGCACCAAGAAAAAAATTTTTTTTTGTTCCCCAGTGTTATTTATGTTCAGAGATATATTTAATAATATTTATCACATAAGTAATTCACACAAGTTAATCTTCGTTGTTCTAATGTTTTTTCTAAAGATTAAAGAATAAAATTGAGTCACTAAAGAGCTGTAATATCACAATTTATGATATATGGTGTGGTCCCTTTGTGCATGGCTTTGTTGTCATCTTCACTTTACCCTTAGACATATGCAATCAGGCATTTGTTTAGGATTCCTATTGTGAGGAAAAGCTTCCACAAGTTCAAGACTCATTCAACAAGGTGTATGCAATGTACCCCGATCATGACTAGCAGCCATTCTCCACAAGTTTTCTCTCTCTAATTCAGATTTGGTGGCCTAAATTTTTATTATTCCTGTCTGTATATCTACAGATGTTAAATATCTGCAGAAAGATTTCTCTGAGTGAGGCTAAGATTTGGCAATAAATCTCTTATCTAAGTATCTTAGTATGTTTTATCAAACAATAAGGGAGCAAAGCCTTCTCAAATGTGTGCAATAATTATAGTAAACCAACAATGGTTCCCAAGCTTGGGTCTCCAGAAGTTCTTGGACTACAGTGCCCAGAAGTCTTGGACAACACAGCCAATGGTGAAGAATAATGGGAGATTTAGTCCAATGCTGGGAACCACTGATTCTAGGGCACCCAGATGAAAAAGCCTACAGAGGTTTCTGCACCTTTAATACATACTGAGAAGAAGAAATTTTAGCAGGTGCAGCTTTCCAAGCATGTTTCACCTGCTGAAATGTCCACCTTCGGTAAGCCTGTTAAAAGTATAGGATCACTGTTTACATTTTCATCTGAGCATCCCATTACTCTCCTCATAACCTTTTTCTTTGATGGAGCATTTAATTGGTTGATTGGTCTGTTTCACAGGGAAGCAGTGCTGTTCTTATTTGTCATGGTTGTAGTATCTGCACTTCTATTGTTTAAGTTAGATTGCCTTTTTAAAATATGTCTGTATGCCGTTCTCATTTGTAAAAATGAAAAGCAATTTCTTATTCTTACCGAATAGTAGGAATGGAGTGATTTTTTAATTGGGCCTGAAGCCTATGGAAAAGTACTTTTGACCCTTCAGTCCCCAGCCAAAATTTTTCCCAAGATCTTCCTCTTCCATGCCCCTGTTGGCACTGGTAGGAAACTAGCTGTCACCATTACTATCATACATTCATACTAATTTGGGCCATAAAATGAATCCCAAAGAACATGATGCATGTCCAAGCATCACTGGGACTCTTGTGACTATTGGATTTACTTAGCTGTTTGGAGAAAATATGGAGTTTTACACCACATCTATCTGCTTGGAAGGAAATGACTCAATAAACGTATTATCTGATTTCACTCTCTTCACTCCTTTCATTCCTCAAACTTCAGACAGTGTGTGTAATATTGATCTCTGTTCTTATGGCATCTAAAAATAGTAATGACTAGGCTATTTCCTTTGGCACCGCAGCTGCCCACAACTCATATAAGAGTGTCCTATTGCTGAAATGGCCATTTGCTTTTGTTTTTCATTTTTGTTTCAATTTTCAGAGTTGCTGGAGGCCAATTTTCTCTTCAGTGTAATTTCCCATCTCCCTTGCACCTCCTTCTTGTCTTCTGACAGCCAGCAGTTACCGAATTCCTGTTGTTATTTTTTTCAAAACTTAATTTCTCTGACTTATTTTATCTCCTCACTTTCTTTTATCAGATGTGAGCATTATCAATTTCATTTGGGCTTCTGCTGATGACACTAAGTTTTTCTCCTTTATTGTTGGCACTGTTCAGAAATCTCAATACTTGTACGTGAATCCTATGAAGCACTAAATTTCCATGGATTCAACGGGCCTACTCTAGTTGCAACCTATTACTGGATTTCAACCATAATTTACATTGCATTATGAACACTGTAAATTAAATAGATCATAAAAATGAATGTTGACAAAGGCTATTTATCTCAGTATCATTGAAATCCAGGACTAAGCTGCAGCTAGAATAGACCCATTGAATCTGTAGAAGTTATGGCAGAGCTGATTAATCAAATTCATATATTTTTTTCAATGGGCCTACACTGGTTTGATTTACTGTGCTAAGCAGCAGGATTTCAGCCAATGTATCAATTCTTGAAGACATAAACTTGACCAACGTTCAATCCAGTGCATTTTTATTTGGAAGCAAGATCCCCTCTAAGGATTTTATACTTCAGTCTTAATTATTTTCACAGAAAATTTAGTCCTCAATCATATTCAAAGAGGATTAGGCACTGCATAGTCTCTGGAGAACCCAGGGATAGCAGTGGATAGATTCATTATATTTCTATATACCAACAAAATATTGAATTAAGAAGTTGGTACAGTAAAACCTCACATAAAGAGCGCCTCACATAGAGACTAAGTCACTTAAAGAGCAGAATTTTCTCTGAATGGTTGCCTCATAGAACAACAAAAAACTCACTTAACAACTAAATTGGGGTTTGCAATTCCCCTGCCAGAAGTCACAATTGGTCACTTACCATGGTGGTGGTGGCCTTTTTTTCCAAGTTTTTCGCTTAAAGAACAACTCACTTAAAGAACAATCCTGTAGAACACATTATGGTCTTTAAGTGAGGTACCACTGTATTTGAACCTGTGCTGTATTTGAACCCCGTGGGAACGGATGATCTCACCCAGCGGTTTCATGTAGATGTTAAATAGGAGAGGCGAGAGTACCGAGCCCTGAGGCACCCTTATTGGAGCAGCCTAGGGCTGGATTTCTCACCGTCCAGCTACACTGACTGGGTATGGCCCCTCAGAAATGAGGAGAACCAGGACCACACAGTGCCCTGGATCCCCAGTCCTTGGAGCCTTTCCAGAAGGATACCATGATCGACGGTATTGAAAGCCGCTGAGAGGTCAAGAAGAGCCAGGACAGACGGGTGCCCTCTGTCCCGCTCTCGCCAGAGATCATCCATCAGCGCGACCAATGCAGTTTCGGTGCCATATCCGGGCCTGAATCCTGACTGGAAAGGGTCCAGATAATCCACTTCATCCAAGACTCCCTGTAGCTGCCGTGACACTACCTTCTCCAAAACCTTGCCCAAAAGGGGCAGGTTGGACACCGGTCGATAGTTTGCAAGCACCGTGGGGTTGAGCGATGTTTTTTTCAGGAGGGGGCATACCAAAGCATGCTTTAAGGTAGCTGGAAATACCCCCTCCCACAATGAAGAATTTATGATTGCTTCGACCCAACCGCCTGTTACCGCCTTCGATGTTTTGACTAGCCAGGCGAGACATGGGTCCAGTCCACAAGCAGTAGCACAAGTATCCAGCAAACCTGCCATGGCTGGGCCAGTAGGCTTTTAGACCAGTCTGATATTGAGCCTCCCGTGGAGAGGCCCAGGCCTATATCAAAAGGGCATAGCCTGGTTCCGGCTGCATTGTCCACAATTCCAACCTAGCTGTGGCACTGAAAAGGAGAGCACCAGTTCAAAATGATGTGGCAGCTCAAAAGAGTCATCTGCGCTAAGGAAGAATATGACAGGCAACAAGGACACTAAAGGATTGGGGGTGAAGGAAACCTCTCCCACCTGGGAAACCTGAACTGGGCAGCAAGGGATATAACAGAAATGAAAGCTTTCATCGTGAATATCCTTTATCATAGTGTTCTTTGTAGGTTCTCACAGAAGGGCTTCCACCACCCAGCACAATCCTGCTAGGCAGTGGATCATTGCCCTCCTGGCTCTGCAGCCAGGAATTAGAATCTCACCACTGGGCCAAGCCAATAAACTCTCTCCATTTGGCATAGGAAGGAACAGGAGCTATGCCATATAGATAGCCCCTGGATTCAGCCTATTTTAAGGCAAATTGCGACCCTCTCATCCTCCCATTGACTCAGTGCGAGACTAGCTGGTTGCTTTGGGGCTGAATACATATTTTCCTCTATTATTGTTTCTTGTAATGATTGATATGAGGGGTCTGAGGGAAAAGATTCCATGGCCTGGCAGGTGGCTGAGAACATCGCCTCTTCCTCTGGGCCCACAACAACGGCCTGAGAGAAAAGATTCCATGGTCTGGCAGGCAGCTGAGGACCTTGCCCCCTCCTCTGGGCCCACAACAACGGCCAGAGGGGAGTTAGTCTATGTTCTGCTTTGGTTGTTTTGTGAGGTTGTATTTTATGATTTTTACTGTACTGTTGCTGTTTTGACTGTAAGCCACCCTGAGTCACCTCGGCGAGTGAGCAGCTATATAAATCTGAATAAATAAATAATAAATAAAATAAATAGTGGTTAAGATACTCAACTTGACAAGTGGAAGATCAGCAGATCAGTAGTTCAAGACACAAATGTTGCATGGCGGAGTGAACTCCCATCATCTGTCCCAGCTCCTGTCAACCTAGCCATTTAAAGCAAGAATTTCCAAGTAAATAAATAGGTACTACTTCAGAGGGAAAGGTATCAGTTTTACATGCACTCAGGTGTCTAGTCATCCTGCCACTTGAGCACAGAAATGTCTGCAGGCATTTTCTGCAGACAGCAATAGCTCTTTGACTGAAAACAGAGATGAGCACACCCCACATCCCAAACACAAATGACTTTTGAGCAAGGGAGATGTTTACCTTTACTTAATGGTGGATACAAAGGTTGGAGGTCTCAGCATCCTACTGGTAATGGCACTGCCTGCTGTTGCCAGCTACAGATGCTTCTTAAAAGTTCTTGGGCTCTTTCTGCTCAGCTTGCATCACTTGACCAATTGCCATCATTTGGTATGTATTTCCTTTGATCTACCCAGGTGTGTTTTCACCCTCTGTTAGAGCTATAAAGCCAACCTTCAGAGTCTCTAGCCAATATCCTGTTTATTTATGCACATGTACAATTTGAACCTTGGAAGCTGCAGCAATGATCTGATGAAGAGCAGGTCACACATTATCAGGTACATGACATGCATCTTGTTAGATCATGAGTTGGAGTCCTGCAGGCATACATTTTGAACAGGGCACTGGCCCCTGCCATATAGCAATTGACATCTCTGAGCAAAATTTGAGATACTTAGGTGCAAATCTTCACTTAGCCATATGAAGTTCATTTAGTGATGTTGTCAGGCTAATGTGGAGGGGAGGGGAAGAATCACATATTTTGCCTTGAACTCACTGGAATAAAGAGAGGATATGACTCTAGGGAGGCAAATAAATACAGTTTTACTCATTATTGTGAGACTCTCCCACTGTTTTATGTGCTATGAGTAATGATGAACAAATCTCTCTTTGTTTCAATTTCTGTCAGATATTAAATGTAGTCTTTCCTGTTTCCATATGAATACTATTTTTAAAAAGACTGCTTGAAAATTCCTATACATTTCCATGCACATTTCTCCCAGTTTATTCTTCTTGTTCACAATTTTGCCGGATATTGTTTTTGCAAGCAGCTGCCCAAGTAAATCAGGGAAAAGCCATATGTTCCCTGAACACAATTCAAAGGCATTGGTGGCTGATACTTGTGCAGTATTAGACTACTAAAAACTCAAATACAGAAGCTAGCTTTCAACCCCAGGTTTGTCTTCTGTAGGCTGGGCAGGGCACTACAGTGTTGAGGATGGTGCAGATTAAAATAAAACATAACATTTCTAAAAATCATGGCCTGATGATCAAGCCAGATCCTTTTTGTTAAAAGTTACATTTCAAAATGTGGACTGCAGACTCAAGCCAGAAGTAGTTTCACATTTCACCTCTTGAAATATCTCTCCCAATCTCATTGGATACGGATCTACCAGACGTTCAGCATGAACCCCCACAGCCACATCTTCCTATATAGAAACTCAAGGAACCTACAGGTCTTCACCAGCCCAGCCCAGCTAGGTAAACACATGACTGCATTGAAGCCTAGTAGCACCAGTGTAATTCATTGCTATATGTTATTTCCTCTGATAATTTCTGTGTGCATCATTTCTTAATATACATATTTCTGGACACAGCTTTTGAGAGTTCTCTGACATTCAGCAACAGGCGAGAAGCTAAGAAACACCCTTCTTTTCAAAGTGAGCCAATTCACGTTCATATTTGCATTAAAATGCAAACCAAAAGAACTAAATGTCTTTCAGAAATAACTGGAAGAATTTCTGCCTTCCTGACACCACAAACTGGTCCTTTAAATTCCATGATGATCTCTTCCAACCATTTAAAATGATAACATGAAACCAAAGTTCTTTGTTCTCATAGTGATGGTGATTTTTTAAACATCTTTGACCTAAAATTAAGATGAGAGCATCAGACTCTGAAATGGTGAGACTTGTCCATTTTCCATCAGTTTTGTGTATTAACAGTAGAGGGGGGTCGGTTTTCTTGGCACTTTCTTTTATCATTGCTCAGCAGCTCTTCTTAAGAAGGGGAGCCATTTTGTCTGTTGTGGTTAGCAATGTTATCTTGTCCTTCTTACTAAGTGGACTGGAAGCTTTTTACTGGCACTTGGAAAGATATCAAATGCCAATGAAGCTGCATTACTAAACAAATACACCCTGGTCATCTTGGAGTAGCATATTTTTTAAAAAGTGGGAAATGAAGAGAAGAAGTAAAACTTGGTGGATACTTTAATTTTAATAGGTTGTTAGTTTTGTACTGTATTGTGTGTGAATTTTTGTTACATCAATTATGTCATTCTCTATGTCTTGCATAGATGAGGAAATGAGAAATTATGTGGATCGCTTTGTAAGACATATTGTATTTTTGTTTTGTCTGAAAAATTCCATAAAAATTTAATAAAGTAAAAAAAAAAAGAAATTCAAAACTTAATGGATACACAGAGTTTTGTTTAAATAATCTGCCATTCAAAAAATTCTGCTATGTTGAAAATGAAGAACTTAGAGTTCCCAGATATTATTTTAAAGAAGGACAATGTATGTGTCTGCATGCAGGCAATCTGTTGTACAGGTCTTTGGTCTAATTGCAGAAGTTATTTAAAAATCACATTTCTGGAGCACAACTGCAGAACGCTCTCAGTCAGCATGACTAGCATGGACTACAGACAATATTGTCCTCAAAAGTAATACACTAAAAGCATATTGCTACACTGATTAGACTCTACCTGTCCATAGAAAACAGACTGAAGAACTTGAAGCACGGATACTGGGAAAGGCCAGGATTCAAAACTCAAAGATCAAGGTAATATTATAATCTTCAGTGCCTCTATTTCGCCCAAGTTCTGAAAACATTTTTTGAGGGTGAGAATCAATGGGGTCCTCAAAGAGATTTCCACCCACCCATCTTAAGACCTCCACTGGGAGACAGTCTGCCTATCTGATAAACCAATAGTTATATTGTCAAACTTCTTTTACTGCTAAGAAGTTATCCATAGGTTTTGCCCAACAGCTAAATCCAATCTGGTTTTTCAGACCTTTGTTCTTGCTACGTGACAGCCAACTGTTTTGACATCGTGGTCTTCAAACCTGGCCCTCCTCCTGCCTTCCTCCTCCAGATCTCCCTGTCCCCAGAATAAACATATCCAGTCGTCATCTTTATTAATCAGTGGACCGATCACTTCTTTCCCCATAATCTCTGTGGGCCCAGAAGAGCAGTAGTTTTGTTGCTATTTCTGTATGCCTTTCCATCTGTTGTTCTTCTGAGTTGTAGTTCTCTTAAGAGTTTCCATGTATGTGTTTCACTGATCTGTTTATTAATACAGTACTCTGAAGGCCTTTTAGAAAATCAGATAAGAAATGATTCGCAATTTGAATCTGTTCTATGGCTTTAATTCCTTATCTAGAAAACATAATGAGAAATATAGCTAAAGAGAGAGAAGCTCATTTATCATTTGCAAGAGTGCAACAATCACTGCCACAATCATCCTCCACCAAGAGAAGAAATATCGGTTTCACAGTAGTAGCCATGTTAGTCTATCAAAGCCCATCAAGCAAAAAACAAAACAAAAGCAAAAAACAATAACAAAAAATAAAGAAGACAAAAAGGTTCTGGCAGCTTAAAGACTAACGGCTATATTTTATTATGTGACAGAGATAGTAGCTCTGAGTGTCTTATCTCTTGGAAACTGAGCTGCATGAGCATGTGCCTTTAGCCAGGTTTTCCAGTTCTGTAAGCCTTTATTTCATTTCTCTGGAACATTTTTATCCCACTGCTCAGCTAAAAACAAAAAAGGCTCCCCAGGTGGGTTACTTCCCCTTAATAAAAACAAGAAAGACCCTCACAAAAATTTGAAAAGATATCATAAACGGGGGGAAAGGGACATGCAGTTTGATCAACATTCACCTAACCTCCTTATGATGTAACTTCAATTTCCTCACTGAGCTTTACAAGTAGCCCTTATCAGAAATAGGTTTTTCTACTGTGATATATCCCCTGCTTTTCCTGCCGTCGCCTGGTATATCTTCCTAACTCCTTGGGTGGATCTTCAGCTTAGCACCCATTCATTTCAGCAGAATATGAACAAGATACATTTCCAAGAGGTTTTCAGTTCCATCTTGGTGTTGCTTTATTTCCACATTCTGGCTCCAATTGTGATTTAGCTCCAGCCAGCTATAGTACTAGAACACTCTACAGCCCTGATCATGAGTACTTCTACAGTTGGAGTTCTGCAGGCATACATTTTGAACAAGGTTCTGGCCCCTGCCATGTATCAATTGACATATCTGAGCACAATTTGAGATACTTATGTGCAAATCTTCACATAGCCCTATGAAGTTCATTTAGTGATGTTGTCAGGCTAATGTGGAGGGGAAGAATCACATATTTTGCCTTGAACTCACTGGAAGAAAAAAAGGCTATGACTTTAGGGAGGCAAATGAATACAGCTTTACTTACTATTGCGAGACTCTCCCACTGTTTTATGTGCTATGAGGAAGGTTGAGGAAGGGCTAGTATATGTAAAGATATCCATTGTTCTCCTCCTGATCTCATAAAAGGTCACTGCTTTGGACAGTGGTGGCGAACCTATGGCATGTGTACCAGAGGTGGCACTTGGAGCCCTCTCTGTGGGCACCCATGCGGTCACCCCAGTACAGAGTTTGCCCCATCCCTGTGCCCAGCAGGCCAATGGGAGTACTTCCTCCCTCCCCCAGCAGAGTTCACTCTGCCCAGCAGCCCAACAGGAGTGTTTCCTCCCTACCCTGTTGCCATGTTGGCACTTACCAGTTAATAAGTGGGTTTTGGGTTGCAGTTTGGGCACTTAGTCTCTAAAAGGTTCACCATCACTGGGTTAGGACAATTAGGCTGTCTCACTTGTCTACTACAAAGAAAAGTAGAGGAGGGGAAGAGTGAGTTCCCTTGTTCATCCTCAGGTTGGTAACATTAAGCATTTTGTTTTTGTTGAGCAACTCATCTTACTATGAAAAGAAAGTGCCCACAGATTGGTGGTGGTCATAAATAAGGTTCTTTAAGGATGGCAACAACATATGCCACTGACTGCAGTAAAACTAACAATCCTAGCTAATAGCTGTATTGCCAATAGCTATATTAATTCAAAAGGACCTTTGATATAGCAATAGCAATTACATTTATATACTGCCCAATAGTACTTAGTGCATACTCTGGGCAGTTGACAAGTTAATTAGCATTTTGCCCCCAACATGCTGGGTACTCATTTTACCAACTTCAAGAAGACAGCAAGTTGAATCAACATTGAGCCCTGGTCAGGATCAAACTTATGATGTATCAGTTTTGGGTGCAGTACAGGAGTTTAACTACTGCACCACCATAGTTGATATCATCAGCCACAGCAATCACTGCAATGTTGCAGAAAGGTTTCTCTATGACTGCAGTTGAATATATAATGGTGTAACTGCTATAATCATGTTTCCAATCAACTTCATTCTAGACATTTAATCCTGTTTCAGTGTTATACTGTGTATGCTGAAGAACATTTACCCATGAAGGTTTTATCTCCAACCTCCATCACCATCACCATATTCCCTAACAACAACACATGTTTCTTATTGACAACGTTTGAATGCATATCCTGGAGAAGAAATGTATCAGGAAAATGTTTGAAGTGGCAGTTGTGTTAGTCTGAGAGTAAATAAAACAGAACAACAACAACAACAAAGACTGATGAAGTGGACTTGGTCCATGAAAGCTCATAGTTAAATACAGAGTTAGTCATTAAGGTCACACACCATTGTCATTGTCATCGTTCTCGTTCTCATTCTTGTTCCTCTTAGATATCAGGAAAGTTGCTCTAAACAGATTTTGCAGTAGGTGCTGAGTCTGAAACTTGAAATTGTTTTGTTGTTATGAATAAGGTTATGTAACTACTACTGAGCAATCAATTTACCCAGTAATAATAATTAAAGCATTTTATATTTTTGTCTTGCTGGCCATATGCAACCACATCTGCAAGAAAGAAATAGCAGGTGTTTTATTTTAATGATTTCCTTCTGTTGCTGTCTGACAACTACATTTGTTATTGTGTAAGAAAATGAATATGCCTGGTACAAATTTGATTGGAATGGTGTCCCTTATCCATTTAATACCACTAGTATCCCTGTATTTGTGGACATTGCATTGCTGAAAACATTTACTGCTAAGATAAAACACTTCATATTGTATTTGGCTTGATTCACAGAAAATCCAGCATATTAGCTACATTACCTTCTATATTAAAATCCTCCATGAATTTCTTTTAAATCAAATTTTGCAGTTTGTTCTTGTATTTATTTATTTGCAATTCCTTTATACCAGGAGTTCTCAACCTTTTTAAGCCATGATCCCTCTGACAGCTTGGGGGCCGGATGGCCATTTTGCCCTTCCTCCACCTCATGGCACTTCCTGGTATAGTTGAGGCATGGGGGGCACATGAAATAGTGTTGTGGGCCATTGGTTGAGAATCCCTGCTTTATACCATATTGCAACAGTGATTTCAAAATAGTATTTGATCTAAATGTACCAAATTCACTGCATATTTTTATGGTATTTGTCTTGCCTTCAGGAGAACACCCACTCCAGCTTTTCAGATATCCTATTTTATGTAAGTCTGCTTTATTTGCAACATTTCATCCATTAGAATTCAGGCCAATAACCAGCAAGTTTACACGATAAATTGATTATATAATTAAACATATAAAATACACCCTATTGATAGATTTCGCAGTTTGGAATAAGGTAGTCATTTACATGCTAGTAAAAAAAAGACACATATCACCAAACACAAAAGAAGGGCACAACATCTGTATAAAATAGCATATATAAGTTTATATGTACAGATGCAAAGTTGATTTAACTAGAATTATATAGACCCTTGCCTCAGTAGAAGGCAAATCAGCACCTGATTCTTTGCAGAGTCTGTTACTCAGGTGATAATCATGTGCAGGTAACTTGAACATCTCTTTCCCCTCTATTTTGGTGGTTCCCAATGTGGGGCACAGGCCTCACAGGGGGCAGTTTGGTTTTTAAAAGGGGGCAATTTGAGAATGATGTATTCACAGTGAATGGCCTTTTATGAGTTCACTTTTTGAATAATAAGAATTATATGTCACTGGGGGAGGAGTCAGGATTTTAGAGATGCTTAGGTGGGGCATGGTAAAAAAAAGGTTGGAAACCACTGCTCTATTTACTACTTTATCTTTAAATTAGAATCTGACTGAACATTCCTTCAGACAAAGCTCATTTGGTAGTAGCTTAATGGATCATTATCCTCTATAAAAGATTATTATCCTCTATAAAAGAAATATGTTCAGTCCATCTTTAAATGGTACCTGTTCTGTGAGAAGTTTTGCTAGCCCGCTCTGTTTGGAATGTGGTATATACAGTACCCCTAATGTTATACATCACTTACAGGCACTGAGGGAGGGAAGGGGCAGAAGATCTATTTCTTGAGTTCCTGCAGGTGTCTGGCACTTCTCCAAGCACCAACCAGCAAGAAAAACAATGAAAAACAGCAGCTTCTCATTATAATGTCAAGAGGAGATGCACACAATTCAGCAGCACCTTTATATGCACGAAGTACCTTGAAATATATGAGGGGAGACAAAAAAGAATGCAAGTTGTTTCCATAGGTGGAGTATCCTCTCGGTAGATATTTATACAAGGATCTTCACTGTCACAGTTCTAATCCTTGTTGCAAATTATGATCAAGGCTTGTATGTTGTGTTCAGCAGCTTCTCTGACAGGTGTCTTGATCATCGCAAAGAAAGCAAGCTATTTTACAAAATCTGTTGGAGATATACATCGATCTCTATTTTTTACATCTAGCTTCCCTTTCTCCCCCCAAAAAACTAAAGCTTCTGATGGTTCACAAGTTCTTTTATAAGGAACATTAAAAACACATCAAGATATAATGTTGAAACACATCTAAACAAATGATATTGTTAAAATGAGTGATGTGTCGAAAAATTCTCCCATGAGGATTTTTGACCATTCTCTTTCAAATTGTCAGAAATGTCATTTGAAAAGAATTCCAGAGGGGGAAAAAAATTCAGAAAACCCCTGAGAGGTGAATGACCACAGTTGTTATGGCCAAGGAGGGTGTGTGAATATCCTGTCTTTCATTGTTCTTTCACCTCTTCTGCAGCCAAAGTCTCCCCAGCTCCTTAGACTTCAATTAAGGCTGTATTGTCATGGTGATATTATTTTTTTCAGATAAGGAAGTATAAAGAGCCAGGAAAGCAACAGGATAATGCTACAAAAATATCGATGTTATGGAAATATCAGAGGAAAAACCTAAAGGGTCATGAGAGTAAGGTAGAAAAATAAATGCATGTTTCATCGGAAACTTGAGTCATTTTTTAAAACAATAAAAGTTTTTTAGATACTGGGAAGTGATGGGACAGCACTAGCGCCCCCTACTCCCTAGAGCTGGACTCAACCTTACTCTTCCTTATACTTCCTGAAGAGTTGATGGAGAGCAATTGTGTTACAGACATCTGTAGAACAGGCAAAATGTATCAGCAATGACTCCTGCAATATCCAACAACAGATATTGGTTTTATACAGCACTAAAATGAAGGTTAGGCCACAGTAGCTTGTTGGTTAAGACGTTGAGTTTGACAGCATTTCAGGGAAACCAGTTAAAAATATGCTCACATTGTCATGCATCCCCCCCCCCCAAGGTAACAGTAATATATGGACTTTTGCCCATGCATTTTACAAACAATTTCCCAATTATATTGCACTTTTCATGTTATTTTCACCAATGTGTATATTTCACATGCCATTTCACCTTCCCATTTTGAAAATGTTTTTGTTTTAAAATCCTGGTTTTTTAAAATTCAAAACAAGCTAAATATCTCTATATCACTGTATTTTAATTAATGTACTAATTTAAGGACAACTAGTGTGATTCAGTGAATAGATTGGTGAACTAGGATTCAGAATACACCTGTTCAAATCTCAATTTACCCATAGAATGCCATTGAGTATCAGCAATTATTATTCTCCATTATTCTCTATAATTCTCACAGTAAATCTGAGGTAGCTTGACACTATGTTAGGGCAGTCAACCGTCCCGCATTCTGCGGGACAGTCCCGTAAAGGGAGGGGAAATCCCACGTTCCCATATTTAACAAAATACTCCCGGAAATCCTCTAAGGCGTCCCGCATGTCCTGCATACAAGGATGCCTCACCAGCAGGAATTTTTTTTAAAAAAAATGGAGCCGAAATGGCTCCAATAAAGTGTGCATGCGCAGAAACTCAATCTGATGCATTGCGCATGCGCACAATTTTTTTTTTAAAAAAAAATTCGGAGTTGGAGCCGCAGCTTTTCAGAGTGGCTCCGATGATGGCCCTCAGAGGAGGGCACCTCCCCTGGGGCCGCCGAGGTCCCACGGGCAGGTTGAGGCCTGCCCAGGCCGTCTGCCGCTGCCTAGCCCCCATGGCCTGGGCTGGGGACGCCCAGCGGAGCGTGCCGCCTCCGGCTCTGGCGGCAACGGCGGCAACGGCGGCGGCAGCAGCGGCGGCTACAGCAGTGGCGGCAAGCAAGCGGCTCCAGAGGAGGAGGAAGAGGCCGCAGTTGGGGGCAGCGAGCCTTGCCGTGTGGCCCTGGGCCATCCCATGGGGGCTCATTGATCGGTCCCAGGAAGGTAAGTGAGGGTTTTGTGTTTCGGGTGGGTGGGTGGGTGGGTGGATTATTTGTGTGTTGGTTGGTGGGTATATTTTTAGCACCCACATTGATCTGAAATGTAAATTAGGTTTGACAGCAGAATATGTGGAATTAGCCTACCTACCTCTTCCTCTGGCAAAGCTATGGTGACTTGAATAGGGACTGTACATACCCAAGTATTTTTGGACACAAAATAGAATAGTGACATACAAACTCATCATCATTATTTGGCAAGGCTGCTTGATGGAGTGAGCATCCATCATTTGCCCCAGTTCCTGCCAACCTAGCAGTTTGAAAACAAGAAATTGCAGGTAGATAAATAGGTACTGCTTTGGCGTGAAAGGTAAAAACATTCTATGGTGTCTAGTCATCCTTGCCACATGACCACAGAAAAGTCTGCAGACCCAGATAGTGCTAACTCTTTGGCTCTAAATTGAGATGAGCACTGCCACCTAGAGTTGGACATGACTGGTTTTCAAGCAAGGGAAACTTTAAAATGCAGGTTAGGCCACAGTGGCTTAGTAATTAAGATGCTGAACTTGATGACTGGAAGGTCAGCAGGTCAGATGTTTGAGACGAGTTCTGCATGACGAAGTGAATGCCCATCTTCTGTCCTAGCTCTTGCCAATCTAGCTGTTAGAAAGCAAGAAACTACAATTAGGTAAATAGGTATGGCTTTGAAGGGAAAGGTGACAGTATTTCGTACACTTCAGTTTTTACTTATGCCTGCCACATGACCCCAGAAACATCTGCAGATGCAAACAGCCTGGACTTTTTGGCTGTAAATGGAGATGAGCATCACCCCCTATGGCCATGCTGACCAGGGCTTCTGGGAATTGAAGTTCAAGAACACCTGGAGTGCCAAAGTTTGCCATCAGTGCCCTAGAGTCTGACATGACTAGCTTTCCACCAAGAGAGACTTTTACCTTTACTTAAGTGAAGGCTGGATCTGTTCTTCAGGAATAATTTCTTTTCCTGTGCTACTATTTGTACTCTCATCCACAATCTTACTGTACCTTACTCTGTGCACAACTGTTTGTGGGCTATTAGACACCTCTCACTTGACAACATTGTCAAATATTGTGGGATTTACTCGTCATATAACACAGGTGAGCGTGAAATATGTTTGTTGCCCTGACGGCACAAAGACAGATTTGAATCAATCCTGCTCTTCTTCCTCCCCAAGCTGCTTTTTTTTTAAAAAATGTTGTTGCTGTCTTCTGTTCCACACACACACACAAAGCTGGAATGATTCAAGTGATCTCTTCCTTCCATAAAGCAGCTAGTTTGATATGCAAAGAGACAGAAGGGGAGTGTCTATGAGTATGTCTGTGTCTGTGTGGCATGGCAATTTTGATAATTGGAGCATGATGGGGGCTGCAAGAACCCCCTTTTCTGTGACCTGGCCCTAATGTCCTTGATTTAATTTTAAAAATATTATTATTATTAAATAAACAGGTTCAGTGCTGATTCATCACGTTAGCTCCCTGAGTAGGAGATCTCTGATGGTCCAGTTGAACAATGCTGTAAAAAAGAAGCAAGGGAAAGGAAAAAGGAAGGGATGGAAGGGCAGGCATGTCTTGTTTCTAAAGAAGTGTTGAATTGCCTGGACAGTTTTTTATCCTGCTGTGCCTACACTACTTTTATTTGTGTTTTTAATATGTTTTATACCAGAAGAAAAGATGAAAAAAGAGCGACTTGTGAAGGCAGTCATACCATTCTCATCAGGAAAGGAGGGAGGGAGGGGGCTTCCTTTGCCAAGTGTGCCACACTGAACCTCTGATTCAGTCCACAAGCCCAATGAAAACACTTATTATGGTTTCAAACATAATTAATGCTCTGATTTAGCTTTCAAATGCCAGATATGTTCCTGTATGAGTATTTGTTCCTGTATGAGTACATTAAGAGTTACAGTCATGTTTCCACGGAACCTATTTTCAGCCATCAAAGTGCTGTCTGAGAAATCTTGGAGCATAGGTCATCGTCTCTCCTCTAATGAACATCTGCCTTGAGGCACCTTAACCTGCCTAGGGAGAAAAACATTTCAATGCAAAAATCTCAGGATTCTATCCCCCCCCCCTCTGATTTTCCAATTCATCGTGGTCACAAGATAGAATTGGATGATGTCAGATGCAGTACTTTGTTACTCGGACCATTCTAGCAGTCTCATTAGAAGTACAGGGTACTAGGAATCAGCAGTGAATATCAAACATATGAACAATCTTTTACTCTGTACTACTTGTCTTTTTTACTTTTACTCCAATCATAACCACAGGTGTTGTTTAAAATAGTTTTAAGAATTAATCGAGAGGTACCAAAATGATTTTTATTCCTAGTGGAATGGCTGCCATTTGTTCACTAGAAAAAACAATAGGAGTTTGCTTCATTTTACAAGTAATCAGCTGCCCACACAAAGCAAACCAGCCAGCCATGTATCTTTCAGAGCAGGTGGGAGGCAGGAATCCCATGGCTTGTTTTTGATCCCTACTTCAGGGAATATTTTCTGTCAGAGGATGTTTGTCCCCCACACTGTTAACAGGAATTGTTAAGGGCAATGGAGGGATTGTGCAGAATATGGACTACAAGCTTGAAATGACTGGTCAGTGTAATGTTTGGCTAGGAGAACAGGGAGCCTTGATCTATTTTATTGTCCTTCCACTTCTGCAGACAAATGCTTTCCTAGAAGCAGGAGTGCTGACTTGGACTTCTGGTAAATGAAGTCCAAGAATACCTGGAGTGCCAAGGTTAGCCATCACTGCCCTAGGGCAACATGTTAGGACTTAGAAATTGCCCACGCAGCTAGACAACATAATGCTGAGAATAGAATCAACCTGAAGTAGCGGCCTACCAGAATTCTTTTTCTAGGACACTTTCACAGAAAGAAGGTCTACCAGTTAGGGATTTCCCCTTGTCAGATCCATCACAAGAGCTCCCATGAAGACATTACTCTGTGTAAGTATAGATCTCCAATCCATTAAATGCAGAATCATCTGTCTTTATCAACTGTTCTTACATGTGTGCTGGAGGCTATTATTATTATTCACAAAATAATAAATATGTTTCTGCCTGTTTATGTCTACTGAGAACAAACAATGCTGTATTTCCGTCCAGACCCGTATCTCTGTAATATTGCATGAGATACTGCTTTCCTTCTTCTAATTATTCCTTTATTTCATCTGATTATGGAGTTCAGCTCAACTGTGAACTCTGTGAACTGAAGGGTATCAGTGTAAGGTTTGGCATTAAGGATAATCTAGTGCAAATCTTGAAGGCATTATGAATATATGTGCAGTAACTGAATGGACCAGCTTCAGGTAGGAGAGACTTCTGAAATTCAGCAATTTCTGCACAAACTTAGGTGACCACCTGGAATAGAGCTGCAGATGTTTCTGTAGTTTTAAAATCATCCCCCATGTGCCTATTTCCAAAGGTGGCATATAGATTCTGATATGATTGCCAGATATATTATGCCAGGTAAAAGTTGAGGCAGAAGAATAAAGAATAAAAGTGGAGCACAGAAGAATAGATGCCTTTGAGTTGTGGTGCTGGAGGAGAATTTTGAGAGTACCCTGGACAGCAAAGAGAACAATCAGGTTGATCTTTAAAAAAATCAACCCTGACTGCTCCATGGAAGGTCAAATATTGAAGATGAAGTTAAAGTACTTTGAACATCAAATGAGAAGAGAGGATTCACTTGAGAAAACCATGATGCTGGGAAAGGTCTAGGGCAAAAGAAGAAGGGGTGGCAGAGTATGAGATGGCTAGATGGCATTGTTGATGCAATGGGCACAAAGGTGGGTGGGCTGAGGAGGATGGTGGAGGATAGGGGTACCTGGCATACAGTGGTCCATGGGGTTACAAAGGATTGAAATCAACCGTGCAACTGAAGAACAACAAATAAAGTTGAGGCAGCTTTTGTTTCAGTTTTTGGCCATCTGCTTCAAAGAATTGGTCTTATAGTTTTCCTAACAATCCTTTGGCTAGAATATATACAATTACCCTTGTTTATGAGCTCTGTACTATCTCCAGATCTTTTTATCTTGGCTTGATTGGCTTTTGCATTTTTCCGTATATGATATATTGTGGAGGAAAATAAAAATGAAACAGTAGCTCTAGAATTACAGAGTTGACTTACAATGTATAACCCCTCAGTGTTTCCACTTCCATGTTTTTCCACTGTGTTTAACACCAGCAGAATGAATTTCTTTTTGGCTAACAAAGAACAACAGTGAGGCAAATTGACTAGTTCGCTTTCCGAATAGCAGAAAGAGATGGCATCAACACTTGACTTGCTGCAATTCAACTGTCAGCAAATGGGCCATGGTTCTTGATGAGAACCTTTGCCTCCTTCTCATCAATAACACTTTAAGAAATGTTCTTTGTACATTAAACTGGGGCATGCACACATAAACACAATATAAAACCTGTCCCAGTTCAACTATTAGAAAACATCTTTAAAACCTCTCAAAAGCCTAGGAGCATAAAGCAGCAACTGGATTTTCCAAAACAGAAATAAATATTCTCTTTTTAGACATAATAGGGACATCATTCAGGGATTAAATTGTTCATTTCATTTAATCCATTAATTAATATAAATAGTAATAATAATTGTGTGTCATGAAGTCAATTCTGGCTTATGGCAACTCTTCCAGTGCTTTCTCGGTAGAGAATACACAGACATGGTTTACTATTCCTTTCTCTTGTGTGTATGTGTGTGTGTGTGTGTGTGTGTGTGTGTGTGTATCCCCTAATTCCACTTTAATTTCTGACTCTGCAGCCAGATACCTAAACCACTGAACTATCTAGCCAGTTTAATACATTTAAACAATTAGATATTTGGTTTTCATGAGAAAGTGGAGAAATCAATTTATAGCTGTTAATAATTTGGGAAGGTAAACAGCATTCCGTGCACTCCAGTGTCTAGTCACGCCTGCCATATGACCATGAAAACGTCTGCAGAAGCAGACAGCGCTGGCTCTTTGGCTATGAATCAGAGATGAGCACTGAACCCTAGCATCAGATATGACTGGCTTTCAGGCAAGGTTAACCTTTACCTTTACCTTAATTACACATAATTGGAATTCCGAAGGCAGAACAAATATGTTTCCATAAACATCCAGTTCTTGACAATTGGATGTAGAATCTTGATATGATCTAGAATGGCTTTTCTTACACTCCATTATTATAATTATATTATATATTAATATAACATATTATATTATTATATATTTGGTGGAAAGTTATGCCGGCATAGAAAATAATGTTGCTGTGAGGTGATGTTGTAGACCTCTCCACACCACTATTTTCTATCACTTATATTTTTGTCCTTCAGCCATATCATTAAAGAAAGCAATCACAATTCAGCACAGAACTAGGCATGAACCCAGTGAAAGTAATGAATTTTGCTGTATTTAACTATCTGTCTGGTTGTAGGGTTAGAATTTTATGGCTGAATTTCAGCAAAAAGGCCGTATTTTGGTTTGAGTGGAACAATATCAGTGTTTGTGTGTTCAGTGTATTATTCCAGAATCCTAATCTCTGTGGGTCAAAAAAAGGTTATTGAGTTTATGCATATATTAATTTATTTATGGTTTGTAAACAGCATGATTGCTTGTTTTTAAAGCATGCTAGAAAAGAAAAGCTAGATGTGTAGGGGTAAGATTAAAAAAAATTGCCAAACTAGTTTAAAACTGACCAAGATGGCAAATCTATCTGCATCAATATTAGCCTCAAATGAGAACAACTGACAGGCCAGCTCTGGAAAGTCCAATTAGATTCCAGATTCTCTGTGGGAAGGAAGTGGGTGTGCACTCTTCAGTAGCCTAGCAAGTTATTAGTTTAGTCCCAGAGGAATCTAGCTCAGCCAGCCTGAAGGGAAAATGCAATTTCTTTCCATTTATAACGCAACCAGGGAAATTGCCAAATGTTTCAAGAGCAGGATGGGCACATGCACACTCACACACATCTATTTCTTTTCTTTTCCACCAGACCTGGCACCAGACATTTTATGTGCTATATTCTCTGCATTGCTTCTTCATTTCACATGAGCTTTGAAATCATCCTTCTAAGACATATTGACAGGAGATTTACTGCCATTATAACTCCCTAGTCCACTTTGATATTTTGACACAGTCAGTTTCAGGCCTGTGCTGGGGAGTGAATTTACTGTAATGGGCAGCCACAGGCCTCTGCTCAAAACCCATATCTTAAAGTGAAATGCCAACTCAGCAATTTCCACTTCGGTTCCTCTCCTCAGGCTCCGCTCCATTCTGTGGGGGTCTGGTTAATGTGTCTTGAGAATGGTGAAGGCTCAAGTCATGTTGGGAAGACACAACTCAGCATTCACTATATGAATTTGTTGGTGGCTCACGTATTTTGATTTTAATGTTTTAACTTTCTGTGGTATTGCTGGCATTTTAATTTTTGTATTTGACACAGCCAAAAGTGGCATTGATCATTTATACTTACCAAGAGCTGAGGGTAGCAGAGGACTCCTACAGGTGAAACAGACAGTAAAGGAAGAAAAGCATAGCTTGAATAACTACATTAAGAATAGTGAAGAGCCTATGCTTCGGGAACTTAATAAAGTATGATTTTTGAAAAATACAGTAGAACCCTGCATAACAAAAAATAACTCTTTTTCACAGAGCTCTTCACTATGTGGTTTTTTTTTTCGTTATGTGGTTTCCTATGGGAGATATGCAGATGATACTACCCTAATGGCAGAAAATGAGGAAGACCTAAAGAAAATCCTGCTTAGGTTGAAAGAAGAAAGGGCAAAAGCTGGTTTAAGACTCAACATCAAGAAAACCACGATAATGGCAATAGGCCCTATCAGTGCCTGCCAAATAGATAGGGAAGAAGTAGAAGCAGTGACAGATTTTACTTTCCTAGGATCCAAGCTCACTGCAGATGGTGATTGCAGCCAGGAAATAAAAAGGTGACTGATTCTGGAGAGACAACCTATGAGAAACCTGGGGAACATAGTCAAAAGTAGAGACATCACCTTGCAAACAAAAATTTGCATAGTCAAGGCAATCGTATTCTTGGTGGTTATGTATGGTTGTGAAAGCTGGACCATAAGGAAAGTTGAGTGCAGAAGAATAGATGCCTTTGAAATGTGGTGTTGGAGGAGAGTTTTGAGAGTACCCTGGACAGCGAGGAGAACAAATAGGTCAATCTTAGAAGAAATCAACCCTGACTGTTCCTTAGAAGGTCAAATAGTAAAGATGAAGCTAAAATACTTTGGACATCAAATAAGAAGAGAGGATTCACTTGAGAAACCCTTGATGCTGGGAAAGGTAGAGGGCAAAAGAAGAATGGGGTGGCCAAAAATGAGGTGGCTAGATGGTATTGTAGATGCGGTGGGCACAGAGCTGGGCAGGTTGAGGAGGATGGTGGAGGACAGGGATGCCTGGTGGGCAGTGGTACATGGGGTCGCAAAGGGTCAGAATCGTCTGTGCGACTGAACAACAAATGGGAGATACCCCGCATAACAAAAAAAAATGTTCGTTAACCAGGGTTCCCATTAAGTGGGTATACCTCAGTTAACAAAAAAACCCTGCATAACAAAAAAAATTGTTATGCAGGGTATCGCCATTGCATAACAAACCCTTCATTGTGTGAATTTTTCGCTATACAATGCATTCATTATCTGAGGCACCACTGTAGTGAAGAAGATAGCTGGATACAGAAAGGAAAGGATTGAAAGTCAAGCTACAAACTGAAAAAACAAGTTTATGCATGGTCAATATTAAAAAACAAAGAAAAGCAATCACACTTATGTACTACGCCATAGCGCTTAGTGCACTTTCTGGGCAGTTCACAAGTTAATTAGCATTTTGTCCCCAACATGCTTGATACCTGGTAAGAATCGAACTCACAACTTTTTGGTTGCAGTACAACATTTTAACCATTGTGCCACCAGAGCTCTTAACATAGAAGGAAAGGCTGACCCAAAGCTTACATGGGGATGGTTAAAGACAGAAGTTCTGAAGAAGGAAACTGAAGGATTTATCTTGGCTGCTCAGGAACAAATTTTGCCAACAATTTGTAAGAAGACAAAAATGCAGGATGCATCCAACAATAGCAAATGCCGGCTTTGTAATGAAAAGGATGAAACAGTAGCAAAATTTCACAGACTGATTATCTGCAACACCATAACAGGATTGCAAAAATTATTCATTGGAAACTTTCCCAAACCATGTGGGATACTGATTGAAGAGGTTATTTTTGGAGGAATAAATATGTTCTTGTACCCATAGTGATCGGAGCCCTTGGAGTAATACCTAAAGGACTCGCTAGATATTTGGAAATTTTGGATTTATCATACTTGAACATCCTAACGCCTAAAAAAATTCTGGATGGTTAAGATTAAAAGTCAGTTTGTGAGGTTCAGAAGCTCACAGTTGGCATGGAAAATCCAGCACAGTTGTGTGAATTGGTTCAAAGTCTCATATTGGTGAAACTTATTTCTAGTGCTGTGTGCCTTACTGATGCTTTCTTTAAAATGAAGCAGTTCATTGCATATTGGAATCAAAAAGTAAAGATCTGAGTTTCTGGACAGCTACGGAAACTGCAATTTGATTTGAGCAATAAATAATGCAAAGATTATTGTTTGAGCTCAGTTTTCTGAGGGTAGTTAATCCCTACATGCTTTTAACTTTCAGATGCAAGTATCAAATCATGACTTCCATGTACAAATGAGCCATTGCTATGGACATAACATAAGGTCACATGAGACATAACATTTCCCAGTGGAAATGTAAATCATAAAATGAATTAAATCCAAACAATGAATATGTATTTGTGAACTCAAAGTAGTTAGCCATACAGTCAAAATAAATTTGAGATGAGATTTTTAAAAATTAGCATACAGCCTTAGCACAAATGTTACCCAGGGCCACTGTGTTTCTAAATGTGCCACCAAATAGTAGGAGAAAAGAGCAGTCCATCCGCTCCTCTTGTCAGTAATTTCAGAAGCTTTTAAAAGAAAATTCTAAGTAAAATGTCTGCCACTGTGTCAACGGCACAGTTAGGAATAATTGCTAGGCTTTTTAAAAAAGGAGAGAAGAAAACCATTTTTGACTTACCTGAGCACAAATAAAGCATGTGAAATGTTTCTTCACCAACAGAGAACACTTGTTTTTATTTCCCAGCTTTCATTCTCTCATAAAACGGCCAAATGGGATTTTATGAAGCTTTCCAAAAAATTTCTCACCCTTGGGTTGAGAACAAGCGTGAGAAATTTCAGTCCAGAGGGTAATTATTTTACAAAGCGTTCAAACCAGGGAAATGTAATGTGGGTGCTTCATCAGCCATAACTATAGCTGTATTGCTGTAATGCACTGCGCACAGTAGCAAGAGGGGAGAATCGCTGCCGTTCATCATGGAGATAGCTTTTACAGAGGAGTTGAGGAGAAGGTAGCTTGGTGCTGGGAAAGGGGGGTGGGTGGGTGAGGCAACACATGCCACTGGGTGCCATCTCACGACTCATGTGACTTACTTCTGAACTGACTTTTAGAGAAAAGCCAGGTACTGTATCTTGCCATCATATAAAGGATGCATTTCTACTTCTTAATTAGAAGCACTTCTACCTAGATACCCATCTTGACAGCAAGATTAAAAAAACTAAGGGTGTATCTTGACTGGCCCAAAACACTGAGCTATAATCAGGTTTTTAAAACCCTGATTTCAAGTCACATGGTGTTTGAACCACGATGCCCACCCATACCAGTCTCCCTTTAACAGCTGGAGCCCATCCCCACTGTTCAGAGACTGCAGCCTGCCCTGGTAGTGAAGACAGACACCATCTTCTCTGCCTCCATGGATCCCTGCAGAGATTCCCAACTGATCAGCTGACTGGTGGCGGGGAGATGTGGTAGATCAGCTGATTGGCAGAAGGGATCCATGGAGGCACCAGAGATGCCATGGATCAGCTGGCTATGGTCTCCCCAAGTTAGCTGGATATTGTCTCTCTTGCCAAGGCAGATCACAGTGACTGATCAATGAATACAGGCTCTAAGTGATTGGGGGACACCATCTCAGCTGACCCACAACATCTCTATTGCCTCCATAGCTACCTGTGGAGATTGACTGGCAGTGGGGAGATGCCATGGATCAGCTGGTTGGAAGAAGGAATCAGCTGTAGGAGCAGATATACCATGGATAAACTGGATATAGTCATCAGCTGGAGCTTGTCTCTGCTGCCAGGGGAGATTACAACCACTGATCAGCAGAACTGGGCTCCAGATGATCATGGAAGATCATCCCCAGTTGATCAGCTAGAGCCCTTCTCTGCTGCCACTATTGATAATTTTTAAAATATCTATTTTATTTTATTTTATTTTACTTTATTTAATTTCCATACTGCCCATTTGGGTTGTATCCCACTATGGGCAATGAACAAACAGATAACAAATAACAACAACACACAGCAAATCAAACAAGCAACTGACAAATACATCACAAACTGAACTAAAATAAAATAAAATAATTGGTGTCTGAGGGCATAGGAATTCAACATGACTGACAATTTATCGGTAATGGGACAACACCCTGAAAAGCCTCCTTGAGGGAGAATTTTTAATTGCTTTTTAAAGATAGGCAGTGATGGGGCCTGGAGCATTCCACAGTGTTGGTACTGCCACCAAGAAGGCTCTATTTCTAGTTAAAGACTTTTGAGCCATCCTTGGGGTCAGCACCTGAAGCTGCGCCAACTGTGATGACCAGGTGATGCGGGGGGTTGTTCTGAGAGAGAGACACTGTGACAGATAGCAAGGTCCTAAACCATATAGGACCTTGTATGATAACATTAACACCTTGCATCTGACATGGTAGGCAACAGGTAACCAGGGCAGACCTGCCAAGGCTGAGGAAATATGATTGAAATACATAGTGCACTGACACTTTGATTAAATATTTTTTTTATGACGTTAGCTGCCCTGAGTAGGGATGATGTTTTCCATAGAGAGGTGGGATATAAGTGTAAATAAATAAATACATAAATAATATGATCTGCCAGAAATCAGTTGAGAGGGGTTCCAGTTTATTGGTGGAGACTGGTACCAGGTGATCCACAGCTGCATGGAAATGCTACAGATCAACTAGGACTGTCTCTGCAAATCAGCTGGATACCTCAGAGAAATATTGTCAGAAACAGGTGCAAAGCCAAAATTAATTCATTTTACACCATTTTGTGTTGGTGTAAAATAAATGAACCCCAGCCAGAAGATTAATATGGACTGCATACATAGAAACAGAGAAACATAGAATAACTGAGTTGGAAGGTGCCTTTTAGGGAACCACCATCGGACTCTCCCCAGCCAGTCAGGCTGGCGGAATGAAGAACAGCTGCGGTGACCGGCTGGCCAGCCATAAAAGACCTGCTGCCACCGCTGCCACCATCAGACTCTCCCCAGCCAGTCGGGCTGGCGGAACGAGGAGCAGCTGTGGGGATCGGCCGGCCAGCCATAAAAGACCTACCACTGCTGCAACCACTACCAGACTCTCCCCAGCCAGTTGGGCTGGCGGAACAAGGAGCAGCTGTGAGGACCGCTGGCCAGCCATAAAAGACCTGCTGCTGCCATAGCTGTTACACAACCAGCCACTCCCTGCTGGGAAGGGATAAGGACCAGTGATGGGATGTAACAGGTTCTCACCAGTTCTCCAGAACCAGTAGTAACGTTTCCCAGTGCCCTGGAGAACTGGTTGCAGCTTTTGGGGGGAGCCACTTTCGGGCTTCACTGGTTCCCCCAGTGTGCATGCATGCCAAGCACTTGGTGTGCATGCATGCCTACAGTGCTTGGCACATATGCATGGCCTCCTTGCTGTCCTCCAAGCGGGGAGGAGGAAGAGAAGCTGCTAGCCTGAAGCTCCCTAGAGCCTGCTCCCCTAGATATCCTAGAGAGCTGGTTAGGCAGACTTAGTACCTAACTTCTTTAACTGTTGAAAAGTTGAAAAGTGCCAAAATGAAGCCATCTTGTGGTGAGTTCATTCTGTAGTTCCTTCCATCTGACCTAGTGTGAGAAAGATTAGCCAGAATAAGCTTTAAGCTCTGGTTTAAAAGCTCTGGTTGATTTGTTTTGGGGGTGGTTGGGTGGGTGGGTGTATTTTAATGTATTTTTATTTATTTATTTAATTTACGGGTTTGTGTTGTGGGTGGGTTGAGGTGTGTATGTGTGCTTATTTTTATTTTATTTTTTATTATTTTTTAATTTTGTTTTCTTTGGCCCCGCCCACAACATCATGATGTCATGACATTGGCTCCGCCCATGATGTCATGATGTTAGCTCTGCCCACACTGTGATGATGTCATGGTGGGGTAGTAAAAATTTTGACATCCCACCACTGATAAGGACTCTCCTGACTGTACTATATTTTCTAAACTGAATGGTATTTTTATGTAATGAAGTGTTTCTGAAATGTATTTATATGTCTTGATTTTGTAATTGTGATGGGGATTTCTTGGAATGTGATGCTTTGATATGTTTTGATATATGATTTATGCTGTTAGCCGCTCTGAGTCGCTTCGGCGAATAGAACGTCATACAAATCCTAATCCTAATCCTAATCCTAATCCTAATCCTAATCCTAATCCTAATAATAATAATAATAATAATAATAATAATAATAATAATAATAATAATAATAATAATAAGAAGAAGAAGAAGAAGAAGAAGAAGAAGAAGAAGAAGAAGAAGAAGAAGAAGAAGAAGAAGAAGAAGAAGAAGAAGAAGAAGAAGAAGTCCTGCTCAATGTAGGAATCTGAATATATGACAGATGGTTGTCCAATTCTCTCTTGAACACTGTCACTATCATAGCACTCATAGCCTTTCAGGGCAGTTGGTTCCACTGTTCTACTGTTCTACCTATGTTTGGCTTCTTGTAGTTTCAGCCCATTATTACATGTCCTGCATTCCAGGATTATGTAGAACAGATCCTTTCTTTCCTCTTTTTGATTATCTTTTAGGTATTTGAAGAGTGCTATCATATCTCCTATCAGTCTCCTTTTCTCAAGGCTAAACATGCCCAATTCCTTCAGTCTTTCCTCATATAGCTTGATTTCCAGTCTTCTGATATCCTTGTTGCCCTTCTCTGTACTTGTTCTAATTTATTTGCATCTTTCTTAAAGTATGATGACCAGAATTGGACACAATACTCCAGATGTGGTCTAACTAATGCTGAATAGAGGGGGACTAGTAGTACCTCACAGGTTTTAGAGACTATACTTCTGTTAATGCAGCCTAAAACAGTGTTGGCCTTTTTTTTGCAGCCACACCACACTGTTGACTCATATTTGCCATCTAGTTTGGTTGTGCATTGTGTAATTTCTAATCTTTAAACTGATTGATATTGGGCACACATATGCCCCCCCCCCCGGGTATGTAAACACACTCTAAGAAAAGATCAGATCCTTACATGTATGGTTGACTCTGACATTTTTGGAAACCGCATACATCATCCCTCCCCTATCTCTAACAAGCAGCAAAGCAGCAACTGACGACTGTCCCAGATGTAGGATTTGTTCTGCTATTTTCCTGGGCTTTATTTTGTTCCAAGATAGATTTTAGTTTTATGGCAATTCTCAGGCAATTTAGCATATAAAGTTTATGTTTTGAAGTCCTTGTGTGTTTTCTCTCTTCCTGTAGGCTGCTGCTTCTCTGCAGAGAAGAAGGAAGCATCCCCTTGTTTTGGGCCAACACTTACCACAATTTCATCTCTTAAGCTTCAGGTTCACCAGTTCACAAAATGTACACACAAATATACACCTTCCTTCCAGCTGCTTCTTTTCCTCATTGCCAACTTTCCTGTTGTTATGGAGAAGTGACTCTATGGAAATGGCAGTCTTCTTACTGTCTGGTATAATGAAGAGCCACCCAAAGAACTGTTGCTTTACCATGGGGAAGGGGCTGTGTGGTTCAAAGAAGTCATGTAGGCCACCCAAGATGGAGAGGTCATAGAGGAGAACTCAGACTAAACATGATCCACTGGAGAAGGAAATGGCAACCCATTCCAATATCCTTGCCAAGAATAGGCTAAAAGATATGATGCTGTAAAATGAGCCCCATAGATCAGAAGGTATCCAACATGCTACTGGGGAAGAGTAGAGGGCAATAGTACAAGTAGCCGGAGAAAGAGTGAAGCAGTGTGGCCAAAGCTGAAAGGACAGTCGATTGTGGATGTGTGTCATGGGAAAAGGAAATACTGATGCTGTAAAGACCAATATTGCATAGGAACCTGGATTGTAAGATCTATGAATCAAGGCAAGCTGGGAATGTTCAAACATGAGATGGCAAGACTGAGCATCGACATTCTGGGAATCAGTGAACTAAAATGGACAGGAATTGGTGAATGTAACTCAGGTGCCCATTATATCTACTACTGTAGGCAAGCATCTCTTAGAAGAAAGGGATGGTAACTTCTGCATTAGTGAACTTTTCTTGCCTGCACAGGCTCCATACATTATTTGTAGTTGGATTTGGAGCAGGCAAGGAGAACCAATTGTCACACATAATTGCCATTGCTAATCATGTCTTTGAAAACTATTATTTATTATATATACATTGAAAAGAGAACTCATGTTAATCCCAAATTTGTGCTTAACTTTATTTTCTGGCACTACCCTATAAGCCATATCACAATGGTCAAAAATATAGCTCCCCTTTGCCTTTGCTTGGGGCTTTCTTTCTTTTTTTTTTTTTTTTTTGGGGGGGGGGCACAAAAGCTGATTTTTTTAAAAAAACACTTCCTTCTAATTCCACCAAAAAACTATTCTTTTGCTTTCCTTTTCTCTCATCCTCTTTATCTTTGTATCCTCCTCCTTTCTTTTCACTTGCATTACGACTTTTCATCAAGGTAGGCAAGACAAAAAAAAGAGAAGTAAAAAACTAAAACTAAAAAAAGCCGGGGGGGGGGGACTGATGGAAGATACAATAACACTTTTCAAATACTTGAAAGATTGTCATATAGAGGAGGGACAAAATTTGTTTTCAATCATCCTGTAGTATAGGATCTATAATGATGAGCTCAAGTGACAGGAAACCAGATTTTGGTTGAGTCCATGGGGTCCCAGAGGGTCAGAGTCGACTGTGCGACTGAACAACAAAAAACAAATGGGGGGAAAACACCTTTCTAACTGTTAGAGCAGTATGACAAATGGAGCCAATTTCCTTGGAAAGTGGTGAGTTCTTTTCAAAAGAAAATTATCCAATCATCTATCAGATATACTTGTATTTAATTCCTGTAATGAGTAAGGGGTTGGACTCAGTGGTCTAATAGGCCTTTTCCAATTCTATTATTCTATGAACACAGGAGGTTAGGAATAATGAAAGGTCTAACTTAATTATATCAATCAGATCCATTATTCTATGATTATATAATTTATTTTATTTCTTTCCTGCATTTTTATCTAACTGGAACACAAGGTAGCTTAAGCTCCTGACCCCTCCTTCCTTGGGATTGACACAATTGAGGAAGGAGACCAAATTTCTCTCCTTTAGCTTGCCACAATATTCAGATGTCTAACGGTAATGAGACAAATTAAAATGTTTTGGATCTTTTTAATATGTTTTTCCTTTTGTTTTCAGCTCTTCATACAGAAATGATTCAGTGAAAGTATATGCTTTAGCTGCGGTTCAAAATAGATGATAGTAAAGGAGATCAAACACAATTTTTTCAGCAAGTCTGTATTTCTGCTTCAATTTTCCACCACACGTTAAAATGCTTCCACTGATACATGTGTTTGTCTGCCTCTAATGAGATATTAGAGGTATGGCACAAACTTTGTTCTCTGCATTTATTTAAGATGTCATTTGAAATACTACACAGGTCTTCTGGCATAAAAACAGCTCAAATGCTTATTAGGACAGGATATCAGTATCTCTCAACAGAATACAAGTCAATGACTAATGCAAAGGCAAGAATAGAATATGCAAATTATGAAGATTTTAGCATCACATCATGAAAGTGAAAAAGCAAAGTAGCTTTTTGCAATGTGACTGGATTATTTTAAAAAATATTTTAATTCGTTCTTTGAGTACTGTATTAGTGTTTTTGAAAGGCAACCAGTTTGCCTCGCTTGAAGTCTAGAATTCATTTATCTCCTGATATCAGCAGGTTGAGGGTTAATTAAATTTCAAATTTATACAAAAATTTACCTGTGCTGCCTCTTTTTTTCAGGCTAGGGGTGGGAATTACAGTATATTTATGCTTCAGACTATAAATCAATAATTTATCTTTATACTGTGCCTTCACTACTTTCTGTAAAGAAACTAGGGTCAGCTGAAACTTCCCATCATGTACAGAACATGTGGGTGTGTTCACATAGCCAGCTGCTGCATAATTGGGTAATGTGTTCAAGTAAGAATTTACTACACGTATAAATAAGACTTGCTAAATCACTTGTTCTCATCAGTTTACACAGCCTCAAGTTGACAATTCATCTCTATGAATAATCAAGTCCTATGGACTCCTCTCTCCAGGTGACAGTAATTTTTTTTCTTGCCCAAGTATCCATAAATACCACAAACTGTCTTTTCTCTTCAAGAAGAAAAAGATAAGCACCCTCCCAGTGTTTTTAATCATGAGATGTGCAATGGAGGTCTAGTTTCCAGTGTTTTGTGCAAGCTGCATTAATTGAATTGAATTTAAACATTATCTTGTGCTAATTTACTGGAAGAGCCCTTGTGGTGTAGTGGTTAAAACTGCTGTAGTGCAGCCAAAAACTGCTGACGTTGTGAGTTCAATTCTGATACGGATCAAGGTTGACTCAGCCTTCCATCTTTCCAAGTTTGGTAAAACGAATACCCAGCATGTTTGGAGCAAAAATGCTAATTTCCTTGTCAACTGCCCAGAGAATGCACTGAGCACTCGGGGGGCAGTATAGAAGTGTAATTGCCATTGCTATTAATTTGAGCAAAAACAAAACACATTCCTACCATCTTATCTTGATGAGAGTGAAACAAAATACCTTGCTCCTCCACATAGTGGCTAAACAATTTTATGGTTCCTTGTTCCCTCCTATGACTGATTAGGCTAGGGAGGATTTAAATCCTTAAACTGTAACCAATACAACATCCATCCCAAAATCTCCTGCTCTGGAAATATATCTGATCACTCTGGTAGTTGTAGAGACCAGCTTGGCTTTTCATGCAAATTTCATGTTGGTTCAGCTTCACAAAAGTTGTCTGGTTGGCCAAACCATCCCAGGATGTTGATTGGTGAAATTTGAATCTCCTCTGTGAGGGCTTCTCAAGTCTTCTGAAACATACTTTTGATTTCAAAAGAAAGATTCCTTTAATTTGCTTAGAATATCCATGAGGCAATGTCATCCCAAGAATAATATAAATAAAAAATAATAAGGAATAATAAAGAATTACTCCAATAATGACCCAGGAGCCCTGGTGGCACAGTGGTTAAACTGCTGTACTGCAACCAAAAGACCCTCACTAGGGCTGAAGGTCGACTCATCCTTCCATCCTTCTGAAGTTGCTAAAATGTGTACCCAGCATGCTGGGGGCAAAATGCAGATTAACTTGTGAACTTCCCAGAGAGTGCACTAAGCATTATGCGGTAGTATATAAGTGTGATTGAGAGAAAGAGAGAGATTGTGAACTCCTCTGTGATTTAACCTAATGATGGCGTTGACTTACATGCTTACTTAGTCTAAAGGCCAGCTTTACTCGTGTGCTGGCTGTTGAGCTAATTCCCATTGGTGAGAAGATAAAGAATTCTATGTTGCTCATAAAAATGTCACTGAAATATATTCAAGAAATTAGAGTTATTAAAAATGTACACAGTAGCAGTCCATCTCTGAGGGATATTGTTCTGGGTGCCTAGCACTCTTTCGGACTGTAAATAAAAGCACAAGATTTTATCAAAAATAGGTCTCCAAACACTAGAAGAATGGCTGACATGTGGAAAAGGAAGTTGAACTCAACTGCTGTGATTTAATGCACATTTGCTTAATCTGTTTCATGTTCCTTGTTATCTATTGATTAACTGAAGGTAATAATAATTTTGTGTCATAAATTATTCCAGGTTGAAAGGATTTTTGCTGGAGAAACTCTGCTCAGGGGACACCCAAATGAGGCTCCTTTCATGTTCAGTTACCCTATAAAAACATGTGGATTTTGCATCTCTAATTTGTATCAGGGTTTGCTCCTGGTTGTTGCTGGGTTGGGTTTTTTTTGTTTTTTTTTTGGGGGGGGTCTTGATTGCAAATATCTCTGCTCAAAACTACTGTCCTTTCCCTTCACAGAGCAAAACACACTGCTGAAATAAGTACAGAATGAAATACAAATCAGCTAAAAAGATGTAACAGCCTATTCAGAGCTTCCAGTTTTTAGAAGTTCATAGACCAAAGTCTTCTTCAGAGCAGGACACAAAGCTTCCCCACTCTATGAAGACCTCCATTCCATAGCAGGAAATGTAACTTATCATGCAATCAGCATTGGACCAAGAGCACAATGGCTAATGTATTAGAACTGTGAGACTCTTTAAGCAAAATTTCTTCTGCAGTTGCAAAACTAAACAGGAGACTGGACCATGTAATAAAAGCAGTAATTATTATAGTTTAGACACATAGTTTAATGGATTTGCACAAAAGCCTTCACAAAAATACACAAACCTTTGTGGAGATGAACAGAAATACCTTCACCTGCCTCAAAAATGGGAGAGGGGAACTTGTGCAGTTTCTCATTTAGCACATAAAAATAAGAGAAGCAAGGGGATATTTACTATGTCTCTGTACATGCCTGTTGATGTTATTGTTTCTTAGTTCAGATATTTTCACTGGGATGAATCAGCTAATAGCACCCTTCTACATCTCCCCAAATCAAGTGGCATAATCTTCGAAACTGCCCGATGTATTGTGTGCATGAAATAGTGGAAGAACAAGAACAGCAACAGCAACAAACTATTAACCTCCTTTCATGGTACTCAAAATTTGTTGCCTGAGTTGGCTGCATCATTCTCTTCAATGATATGACCAGCCATGGTCCAATTTCATCTTTCCTGTAGTGATAGAACAACAGATATCCCTTCTAGCATACATTAAACCAGATGTTTTTGATTGTTCTCAGGTCTTGAGATGACAACAACAATAAAAACAGTGTGTGTTGCATGTGGAACACCTTCCCTCTGGAAATGCAGAAATGGTTTTATTGTATATGTGTGTTTTAAAAAGAACTCCTTAGTTTATGGGAAAGGAATTTCTTTATCAGAGACTAGCATTTGGCCTATGGAAAGAGGCTGCACAGATTATTTCTCTGCTGCCTTGCAGGGGGATAAAAACAAAAGTTAATATTTTAATTTAGAATCAGTTTTATAGCTACCACTGATGTAGATAAAAATTTATGGTTTCACAGCTGTGGAGTTCTTAGATTTAATTAGAGGAACTGTTTCCCCCTCATGCACAACTTTCACATTAACAAAAGGCTATGCTGATTGGAAGCCATGTGCTTTAGGTAATTTGTATTCAGTTTCCTGGAGTGAAAAGTTACTGCTAAGTAGCTTTGGAAGGTAAGGTTCACAGATGAACTCTTTCCCCTTGACTCGACTTTCTGTTTTTCTAACCTTGGGATGTCTACCTAGCCATCTATCTAGAGCGGGGTGCCCAAACCTTTTAGGCCCCAGGCTGGTCACATGGTTCAGGGGACCAGTCACTACGGCCTAGGGGCTGGATCCAGCCCCCAGTGCCAATTCAACCAGCCTATGAAGCCTTCATCACTCCTGGGAGTGGAAGTAAAACGTGCCCTCAAGAATACAGGAACACAAACCTAGGTAAAGGTAAAGGTTACCCTTGCTCGAAAGCCAGTTGTATCTGACACTAGGGTTCAGTTCTCATAAATGATAAATTATAAATCATGTGTCATCAAGTAATTATAAATCATGTGTCATCAAGTAAGCCGCCCAGAGTCGGGTTCTCCCGAGTGGGGCGGGGTAATAAATTCAATAAATAATAATAAATAATAATAATAATAACTTACAATGTATGGTGACTCTTATAGGGTTTCTTGGTGAGTAAGATGTTCAAGAAGCACTTTACCATTGTCACCCTCTTTTATCACACAGTGGGTTTCCATGGTTGGGCAGGGATTTTAATCTAGAATCCTAATCCACTCTATCCACTACACCACACTAGGTCTCTTCCTTGCTGTTTGTATAGCTAAACTATAGGTATGAAAAATTCTTGGTGTGCCTTTGATTTTTTTTCTTCAAACCCAGCGATCTTGACATGAGACTTGCCAGCTCTGTCACAAGGCTGAGATGTTCAATTCCTCCTCCTATGTTGTCTGTGAACCAAGAAAATTATAAATATAATTTATTCAAAACTCTTACATTTTGAAAGTAAGAATGGGCTGCTTTTAAAGGAATTAGTATTGCTCCCCCCCCTTGTGGAATGGTCTCAAGACTTCACTATACACAAAATTCTCCATGCAACAAAGAAGATAAGAGTTATCTTTTTTTTTATAAAGGCAAATCACACTGTCTTGTACAAAGACCCCATCTCAACAAGCCACACAAGGATTAATCTGGACAGGCATTACATTCCAGTCTAAGCATCAGTAACTGAAATAAGTATCTTCTCCTATCTCCATTAGATTCTGATAACTATATTCTTGTCTGTATATTGGACGAAGAAATGGTCTTGGTTTGTTTTACTTCCTGTAACTTATGTGGAACAACACAATTCTCCCCTGTCCCATACTTTTGACTGAATAGTAAAGGTAAAGGTCACCCTTGCTTGAAAGCCAGTTGTATCTGACTCTAGGGTTCAGTGCTCATCTGTTTCATAGCCGAAGAGCCAGCGCTGTCTGCTTCTGCAGATGTTTCCATGGTCATGTGGCTGGCATGACTAGATACCAGAGCGCATGGAATGCTGTTTACCTTCCCACCTGCTTTCGAACTGCTAGATTGGCAGGAGCTGGGACAAAGACTGGACCTCATTCCGTCCTGCAGTATTCAGGTATTGAACTGCTGACCTGCCACCTTCCAGTCAGCATCTTAGTCACTTGAGCCACTGCTGTCCCTTTGGCTAAATA
This sequence comes from Furcifer pardalis, assembly GCA_030440675.1. Taxonomy (NCBI): domain Eukaryota; kingdom Metazoa; phylum Chordata; class Lepidosauria; order Squamata; family Chamaeleonidae; genus Furcifer; species Furcifer pardalis. The sequence continues at coordinate 115,737,305 of CP126894.1, forward strand.
ATGCCCTGACTGAATAATGTCCTGTTAATTGTCACCTCCATGAAAAAAATATTCATGGAATTACTCAGATAATTCTTGATGAATTTAAATTTGGATTCTGTTCTTGAAAATATATTTTCCATTTAAATCTTTTTTTTTTTAAATGGTTTTCTTCTTCCATGTCTAGGTCAGATGTGAAACTGCCAAAATGAAGGCACCTTTTGGAGAGTTCATTGCATTGTTCCTTGCAGCTGACCTTGTGTGAGAAAGCTTGTCATTACCAGGGCCGTAGCCAGGATTCTAGATGTGGGTGGGCGAATATTTTTTCAGGATGGGCAACAAAGCCTCTTTTCAATGCATTCCTACGGGAAACCGTGTTTTGCCAGGGTGGGCAAAGTGCTAACTCCGGGGGGGGGGGAGCCCACTCTGGCCATCCCCTGGCTACGGCCCTGGTAATTGCCAAAGTATGTCCTATTGTAGCCCTTAAAATTGGTTAAAATAAATGACAAATTTTATGTTGATCAGCAACATGTGCTTAGCAAATATGACTGTCTCAGTCACCAAATTGATTTGCTAGTGGAGGGAACTCAGTGCTTCGGTTATTACTGCTTTGCCAGTAATTAACACCCTGCCTGATTTACACAGCAAACATTCATCCTGATCCTTAATCTAGTTCTGACTAGTCCAGAATAACAAGATACTTTATTAGCTCAGGCATGGCAACAAATTGCCCTAAGAAGGATTACCCCAATACTTATTAATGACGAAGGATTTGCATCCAAAGCTCTTCACAGGTCTCAGTGGGCAATCCTGAACTGCCTGAGCTTGACAAAAAGTCATCTAGTTCTATACAAACTGAAAATAGACAAAGTTTTTGCCTCAGAAGATTCAGGAGTCCTGCTACACCAACAAATCAAGGCAGACATAAATAAAGGCAGCAGCTCAGGACTCGGAATTTGTTTCAAAACCAATGGCAGATTTCCCCAGTGATGCATTCATTATTTTGTAAGTATGTTTGACTTTTGTGAAGGGATAAGAGGAATACTCACTGAATTCCTTGTTATGGTCAAGTTAGGCTATCTGAACGCAACAAGGTATCTTGACAAAGTATTTTTGAGCTCCAGCATGAGAGTCCAACATGGTGACAAGGAGTTTTGAAGGTCTGAGAGATTTCCTACTTCTGGCATGAGACTATGGAAATCCTGCAATTTGTGCAAAATGTCTCCTTAAGAAGCAGAACATCCACAGAGAAAAAGCATAGGACTGGTTTGTTGTTAAAAAAAAAAGACACATCCCCTGCAACTAATTCTTCAAATCCCCTGAAAACAGGTACCAGCTACCACAATTGTGCACTATTTACAGTGTGATGTACCTGTTTCATTTGCAAAATATCTTCCTTGAAAATGCAAATGTTCTTGTTGAGATATACAGAAAATACAGTACCTCAATGTCTGCTCAGCAAGGCAGGAATGAAACAGGCAGAAGATTTCCATCCTTAGTTTATGCTGGTATTTGCCATGGAATTAGACATAAGGAGACTGAAGACATGCACTAGAATCAAGGTTATTGGTTTGTGAACCAAAGTCCTGGAGAAGAAGCAGAAAGGGAGAATATTTATTTATTTGTTTATTTCCTGCCCATCTAGGATATTTTCCCACTCTGTGTGGCATACTACTGCAGCAGCAACAGCAACAACAATACTAATACTCATCATCATCATTATAATTTAAAAAATGTAAACAGATGGAATAAAATTATAAATATCAAGCAAGCAAAAATAAGAAAAAGCAAGAGAGTTGGTGCCAAATAAGACAGACCTATTTGGCTTTTAAAAGGAGAATGGTGTGACAACTCTCAGAATCATGAAGATGAATCAGAGTGTGTGACTTGAATATATTGCTAAGCAGAAAAATATCATAAAAGACCAAAAGGACATTTTTTTAAAATGCTGAAAATTGCCAAACCCGCTTTCCAAAAAATAAAAAGCTAACAGAGCTTGTTCTGACTCTGAAATGCTGTGCTTTATCAATTGAAGAAAAATCAGTGCTTCCAATATACTGGAAAGCAAATGATAAAGAGAAAAGACAGTCGTTTAAATTTGCACCTGTATCTCTTAACAGCTGGATGAATTCAACTTTTAAAATGTTTCATACTGCCGGAATGAATACTTCTAAGCTTTGTTAATCACAGTGATACATTGATAATAAAATACTTTGCAATAAGCAAGTAAATCAACAAGAACAAACAGATGAAGGGTGGTATTAGCTAGCTTGCAGCTAGAAGGGCACAGGAATAATATTTCATGATAGTCAACAGATATTGAAAATGAGTCTTTTTCCTTGTGTCAAGTTTTATTGGCTGGAGAAATAGATAATAGTTTGACTGCTTGCAACAAAAAAAAGATAAGAAATAATATAAGAATATTAGTCAAGGGAGAGATAGAGAAAGAAGAAATCAGTAATAGATGCTGTAGGCTGACCATTTTATATATCTGGTACGATAAAGAATAAAAGTCAGCAGCATAAGCCAGTCCAATACAGTCCACAGGTAATCTAGGTGACCATTTTTAAGGAGCAAAAATGCATAGCTCCTAGGCTAAAGAATGTTAGCCCATAGAGATCCAGAAACAAAAGCTCTCTAATCAAAAACAGGTCTTAACTCATGAAGAAGCAGAGATGAACTCCTTTTACTTCTCTCCAAAATGGAGAATTTTCAGTCAGGTGGTTTAGCTTTAGTCAATCAAGTAACAGAGAAAACTTTCTCAAAACAATACATTGTTTACACACGTGCACAGAGAGTGTTTTGGCACTAGACAAAACATGGCTCTCAGCTAGCTTAGAAAGACAACAAATACTGAAAAACATGGTGTCTGTAACACAGCCTTGAGGCTCAGAGAAGACAAAGGATTTTTTTCTGAGGCCTATTTGAAACTACTATTTCACTAAGCTTTGGGAACATTAGGAAAAAGATGTCGTTTCCTGATATGCCCTTTTCACTTAAGCGACCCAAGGCAGCTCACAACACCAGTTAAAACCTATACCCAATGCTAAGTAAGACTGACTATTATAGAACTATCTAAAAACATTTATAAAACCTCCCCAATCCCCTTAAAAAGTAGGACACCCAGGCAGGAGTAAATAAGGACCCTGGCCAGGGCTAAATAAGCCAGCAGAGCTGGGCTGTGGTACCAGTTGTATCCCACACCTGCTGGCATACAGGGGCGTAGCTACCGCCGTATCTGCCGTATCAATTATACGGGGCCCCCGGGCCACGGGGGCCCCCTACAGCAAAAATTAATTAAAACTTCCCAATTTTTTTTATTTCACAAGGGCCCCCCAAACAAATTTTTATACGGGGCCCCGTTAAGGCATGCTACGCTTCTGCTGGCATAGCCACGTTTTTAAGGCCTTCCTGAAGGGAAGCAACTCTGCTTGGAAGTGCAATTCAAGTGGCATGAGGTACCATAGGACTGGAGCAGATACCGAGAAAGCTCTTCTCCTGGTCCCAGTGAGATTTGCTTCCCTGGCTGATGGGACCACTAGGGAGCCCCTATGGTCTGCTCTTGTAGGATGGGTCGAAAACCTTTGGGTGACCATGTTGTTCTGCAGCGACTCTAGCCAGAGTCAGTGGAGTCCACCTGCCTTGCTCTGCAGGCCAGGCAGCCAGCATGCAGTGTCTAGTTTTGCTATCACTAGTGCTCCTATAGTTTATCCTTCTTCTAGCCGCCGCCACCAGAGTGGCACCACAGGAACTGGCCACCCCAGAAACAGCAGCTCCAGTGGTCAGCCAGGGGTCTCAGTGCCACCACTGGCAAACACAGTGAAGGTCAGTGGAACGAAGATCCTAGATGATCAGTGCAGGACCTTCATGAAGTTCAAACCCATGTTGTTCAAGGGTCAACTGTGTAGAACTGCTCATGTAATGATGTGTACATTAGTTCATACCAGTTTTTCTGAGTAATAATCCAGCATCACTAGATTTGCTCACTGAAGAACATTTCTTTATCTAACATAGTATTCAATCTTCTTGATTATCAAACAAATAAGGAATGGTTGAAGTTTTGAGTAAATCGATTGCTTTGAAAAAAAGTGATTGTTTATAAAGCTTCTGATGTGCTACTACTTTTCTGAAAAATAAATCTTAATGTGTTTTATGCTTAGGATTATGCCCTCCCCCCAAAATAAATTACAGGTTCTACTTAAGCTGTTACAAATGTATGCAGTGGTGGGTTGTTCCTGGTTCGCACTGGTTTGCCCCAAACCGGTAGCAACAATCCTGGGTAGTAATGACCCGGGATTGTTATTTTTTTTTTTAGGCTTCTGGTTCAGATGCCTCACCACCACAAAAAAATAAAAATAAAAAAATTAAAAAATTAAATTGGAGCCAAAATGACTCCCAGGAACTGCACATGTGTCAAACCCCCATTTGATGCATGCACACTTCTATTTTTTAGTGCACATGTGTCAAATGGAGGTTTGCTGTATGCGCAGTTCCTGGGAGCCATTTTGGCTGCTGGGAGGGAAAGGAAGGGCGCAGGCAGCGCCTGAAGAAGCGGTGGCAGAGGCAATAGTGGCCTTTCCTCACCGTGACATGCCACACCACCAGGCCGCTGTGCCATTGCGGCAGTTTGCTGCAGCAGGGTTTGCTACCGCACTGCCGTGCCACCACCTCTGCTGCTCCCCGACGAGTCGACCCATGGTAAGTGATGGGTTTGGGTTTGGGTGTGGGTAGCTGGGTTGATTTGTGGTTGGGGTGGGTGGGTGCATGTATTTTTATGTAATTTTATTTATTTATTTATTTATTTATTTATTTATTTATTTACGGGTTTGTATTGTGTGTGTGTGTGTGGGGTGTGTGTGTGTGTGTGTGTGTTTATTGTTTTTATTTATTTATTTTTCTTTGGCCCTGCCCACAATGTCATGATATCATGACATTATGATGTTGGCTCCACCCACACTGTGGGAAATTTGACAACTCACCACTGAATGTAGGTGGTCCACTTGTGGGAGGCTTTTGGCTACATTTATATCCTCCACTTTTTGTTGTTCAGTCGCACAGTCGATTCCGACCCTCTGCAACCCCATGGACCACTGTCCACCAGGCACTCCTGTCCTCCACCATCCCCCTCAACTCGCTCAGCTCTATGCCCATTGTCTCTACAATACCATCTAGCCATCTCATCTTGGGACGTCCCCTTCTTCTTTTGCCCTCGACCCTTCCAAGCATCAAGGCTTTCTCAAGTGAATCCTCTCATCTCATTTGATGTCCAAAGTACTTTAGCTTCATCTTTATTATTTGATCTTCTAAGGAGCAGTCAGGGGTGACTTCGTCTAAATATTTTTAATTTACACAGCCTCTTTTTGGTCTTTCCAATCTATTTTAAACAGCAGATCTTCCATTTCCCTCCCCAGATTTCTAATCCCCCTCACCAGAAAAATCTTCAGAACCTTCTGTAGCTGCTCCTTAGGCAACAGCAGCAACAAAAGTCATACTCAAAATGTCCTGCAGTAGGATACAGAAAGCAAACATCTATCCATCTTTGTACAAATACATGCAGTTCTTCCTGCAGTCCAGGAGAAATGGTACATTTGTTCTGTATACTAGATTTTAATACCCCTAGCATCAAAGATTTTAGCAGCTGGACCCAGTCAGGGATGGAACCTTGGGGCTCCAAGTGTTCTTGAACTTTAATTCAACTGGTGTGCTGACTTGGGCTTCTAGTAATTAAAGCCCAAGAATGCCTGGAGCACCAAGGTTAGCCACCCCTGCCTTAGATGTAAACCCTGTTCAGGCATTCATACTGGACATATGGGAGGAGTGAGTGTATTATTGTCATCACTCTCATATGGAAAATGATAGTCTGAAAAGGAGAGCCTCATTATATGTGCTCTAGTTTAATATTAGTTTCTTAAATAGGATCTTGAACAGCTTGTTTTTGATCCTGCATAACAAACATACACTAAATGAGTTGGATGTTTCAAGGGCGATAGGGAATTCTGTTTTTTTAAAAAATGGTAAGTCAAAACTGCTCCACACAGAGAAGAATGCAGAAGCCAGGAATTACATCAATGTTCATGACTTTTTGAATCATTAAGAAACCAGGATGGTTAATTTTGCACTTTCCCTTTCATTGCACACAGGGCTTTAAATTTTCAAAGAAGCCACCATGTTAGTCTGTACATGCATATCCAGACAAACCAAAGCAAAAAAATAAAATAAAGGTGGTGGGTCCTTAAAAACTCCTTGTTATATTTCGATGTGAGCTTTTAATGGACAAAGTCACTTTGTCAGATGACAAGTTGAGGCCTGAGAAATCTTTGGCAGATATACTGCAAGGTAACAGATATCAACCTAGCTAAAAGTGTGTGGGCTGCTACTGGAGAGCCATGGATCTAAAATATGAGCTTGCCTTTTATCACAAAGAGCTGATTCAAAACTTCAGCAGGGCATTTCCTACTATGTCTTATCTCATCAGATATCTGCAAGACTTCACTTGTTCAAAACCATCTTGCCCTTGGAAAGTCCCTGTTATGTGCAAAAGGTGAGTATTTCAAGGAAACAATGGCCCTTTACAGTTTTATCCTTGATGTTCTAGTTTTGCTCTGTCGCTGAGATTGTCAAGAGTGATGATTCCCTGTATGTATTCTAGTTGGTGTTGTCCCACAGGAGCCATCCTTCTGTGGTTTTCATGAATCTGGAAGCTATTTCCTCCAAAACAATTAACCCAGCTTTATTCTTCAGTTACTTTGGTTTGGAAATGAGGAACTCAACCTCCCCTACATCACATGGAGGACCCTGAGGGGGTTGGAGTCTCTAAATGCAAGATCAACATGCTCAAGTGGGGGCTGCTGGTGGACAACAACATGCTGTGTGAATGTCGAAAGATACAGTAGCCACCTCATTTACTGGACTGCCTATTACTGCCAGAGACATGCACCAATGAGGACAAGTTTGGCCATGACAAAGCTGAGAAAGTGGCTTGATTTTGGCAGTGCAAGGTTTGACTAGGACACAAAAGAAGCAAAAGAAAACCAGCTTTATTAAGACTTGACACACCTAGTTGTGTCATACAAAATATAATTCGAATGCCTATAGGGCCAATGCATCTAGTCCCTTCTGTTTGGAATCTCCTTTCATCTGAACAGTAGAGCCTTACCTTTCAGATATATTTGTATACAGAAAACTTTGCCAAAGTCTAAACCAGGGACTAAAGACCTCTTAGCTGTTTCCAGACCATTAATTTTTATAGAAAAAGTGGTTAAAATTGTATCAGCACACTTTGGAATTTACAAACACAATGCAGATTAACAATTAAGTTTATTAAACCTTAGTGTACAATTTCACTAAAGCAGCAAGACCAGAATGTTTATGAAATCTCTCTCCCATACTTAGTTTGCAGGTGGTGTTTGGCTAAGTGGCCCCCATTGAACCTATCCTGAAACTCAGTATGCAGTGTGCTAGCATGGCTACCACATGTTGACCCACTAGCTGTGGTTACTTTGCAATTCTTGTCCCTGTAGTGGGACTGTTAGTGTCTTAGCAGAAGGGATAAATGGTATTTTAAACAGCTGGGCAATTTTATTGATGAGTCAGTTCCTAGCCTTTTTTCACAAATAAATACATATATATTTTCTTCTCAGAATATTAGTTTTTATGTTAAAATGTCTCAGGACTGAATGGGCTGTCAGCATGGGGAAAATATTGCATAGTGGTGCTGTCAAACAGTGTTTTCCAAAACCTTACAAGATGCACAGGTGCTAATTATCTTTTACTTAATTCATATAAAAGGTCCTCAAAATGCCATTAAGAGATTGACGATTTCATTTTCAAACACCATCTTCTCTGAAAAGAGATGGACATTAAAAGGTCCCCTGGGATGAAGCCTATGATCGTTTATTGATTTCATTTGATGCTTTTAGAGTCATTAATAGTCACCTTTCTTTTGTCATTCAGTCCAAGGGATTAATTTAACATTATATAATTGGAGGTCATTTGGCACTTTGTGGTAGCTTATTCAAGCAAATGGTGCATAGTGCTCCTGCTAGCTGAGTGGTAGTATTAAGAAATAGGAGGGGGAGGTAAAGATTACAAAGGAAGAACATTGCTACATAATGTGTTGCTCTAAAAAAACCCAGCAGTCATTTTTTTTCAAAAAAATGATTTGAGTAAAGGTGTGCTGTATTGGAAAATAATCCTGCTTACTAATGCAAGTTCATCTTCCAAATTTGAAATAAAATAATACTTTTTTAAAAAAACTAGCCATTTTCCTTTAGATTTTTTTGGATTTCCTAATATGTGGGTCTCAAAACAAGTTTTTCATTGGTTGAACTGGAAAAGCCAATAGTAAGATTTTTTAAGCCACTGAAAGTGTGATGGTTACATGTTCTCTAAAAAAGAAAGGACTGTCAGTAATTAATCTGTGTTCTGGTTCATGTGGACATATGTTTTGTGGCTTTTGGTGCTTAAGTGTTGTGGAATTCTCTTCCTTCTTTATCTACAAACATCCCTGTGGACATGAGGCATTTCATGCCTAGTCAAAAGAAGGGGAGGGACAGGAAAGGGAGAGGAGAAATAAGGAACAATACTGTATAGGAACAGTATTGTATAGAACAGTGTTGTAAGGAACAATACTGTATAGGGACATGGGATGTGAGATCTATGAACCAAGGAAAACTGGAAGTGGTAAAAAAGGAAATGGAAAGAATAAGCATTGACATCTTGGGAATCAGCGAATTAAAATGGACAGGGATGGGTGAATTCTGCTCTGGAAACCATCATATCTACTACTATGGACAAGAAAACCTCAGAAAAAACAGAGTAGCCATAATTGTCAATAAAAGGGTGAGAAAAGCAGTAATGGGATATAATCTCAAAAATGATAGAATGATGTCAGTCAGAATACAGGGCAAGCCATTCAATATCACTGTAATCCAAATATACGCACCAACCACCAGTGCAGATGAAGCCACAATTGACCAGTTCTATGATGACCTAGAACATCTCATAGAACAGACACCAAGAAATGATGTACACATTATCATAGGAGACTGGAATGCCAAAGTAGGAAATCAAAAAGTAAATGGAATAACAGGCAAGTTTGTTCTTGGAACACAGAATGAAGCAAGCCAAAAACTGATAGAATTCTGCCAAGATAATGCACTGGTCATAGCAAACACTCTCTTCCAGCAACACAAAAGGAGACTTTACACATGGACATCACCAGATGGCCAACATCGAAACCAGATTGACTACATACTCTGCAGCCAAAGATGGAGAACCTCCATACAGTCAGCAAAAACAAGACCAGGAGCAGATTGTGGTTCAGATTACAACCTACTGATCGCAAAATTCAGGCTTAGACTCAAGAAAATAGGGAAAACAACTAGGCCAGACAGGTATGACCTAGACAACATCCCTAAGGAATAGATGGTGGAGGTGTGGAACAGATTCAATAGCTTGGACCAGATAGACAGAGTTCCAGAAGAATTATGGACAGAGATGCGGGACATCATGCAGGAGGCAGCAAAGAAAACCATAACAAAAGAAAAGAAGCGTAAGAAAGCTAAGTGGTTCTCTGATGAAGCTCTTAAAATAGCAGAGGAAAGGGGGGGTGGTTTGGATGGTGTAGAAGAAACAGCTGTTTTCCTCCGCTCCCCCAAGTGAATGAGGTATCAATGGGTTTTTAAAATAAAAAAGAGACTTTTTATTATTGAAATCAACCTTAAAAGTGTTGCTGAGAAGCTGGTTGAGAAAGCGGGGCTCGGAAGGCGCGAGCTCCGGGCGGCAAAGCGATCCGTGCCTCGGAAGGGGTTCTCAGATCAAAACGCCGCTCGTGTGAGCCGGCCGGGAGCCGAAGCAGAAAGAAGGATCAAAGGCAAAGACACGGGATTAAAAGGCTTTAAGCGGCGGGACATTTGAAAACAGAGTGGGTTGTTTCTGGTGATATCGTGGCACCTGAGCTGTCCTGGGACGATATTCTTGCAGTGAGCAGAGGGGAATTTTAATGGGAGATAAGCGGGGTGCCACAGAAGATTCAGTGGGAGGAAAAGAAGTGGAGCGGAGTGGAATTTATCGAAGGAGTAAAAACGGAGGACAATTTTGAATAAGGGAAACCGAGGCTTTCCTCCCATGCACGTATGAAGACAAAGGTGGCGGAGTAATGGCGGATGAAAGTGAAAGTTAAGAGGCGAGAGACTGAGTTTAAAGATGCCAAAGGGAGAGGCTTGAAAAGAGGATTGTAGCAGGAGGAACGGAGACGGGGTGAGGAAGAAAAGATAACCTGCAAGTGTGTAACAGAGGGGACAAACATTGTTAAAACTGAGTTTAAAAATAGAATATCTCCAGAGCTGTGATTGTTTCCAGAGTTGTGGCTGTTTTTCTTTTTACAATGGCGGAAGAAATCGAAACCTAAATTCCTGAAGACGGAGCTTCCCCTTTGTTCTAAATGGGAACTGTAAAGAGAGACTGAGAAATGAAACTTATTGCAACTGGAGAAAGAAGCATTTTTAAAAGCAAAGGAGCGCAGCTATTAAAGTATCGGATTTTTAAAGCGGCCAATACACTTTTTATATTAGTATCGCACTCCAGGTTTTCTTTTTTCTTGAAAAGTTGCAAGATTGTGAGAAGGTTGAACTCGATTTGCCCCCCTCCTTCCCCTTCTTGGTTGTCTGAGGTTTGGTTCCCTTTGTTCACTCTTTCTCTTCCCCCTTCTTCCTCAGTAGTGCGCATTATCGATTAATCAAAAATCTCTTTTGAATTATTTAAAAACTGAGTGACTGGGGAATACTTGAATAGAGTTAGTTGGGATATTGGAGCACATAATTGTAAGCATATATTTCATAAATTTTACAAATTGATAGTTATTAAATTTCATTGGATACTTTTGTACAATTGATATATTGACTGATTGATTGGGTGAATAGAGGGTTTGGAGGGATTAATTTGATTGTTGGAATTAATTAGGAATTAATTAAATTTTTAAAGCTGATCATCTTTGTTTGGTGTAATTACCAACCAATCAGTCAAATATCTTGACTTTTATTTTAAATTAAATATTACACAATTTTATTTCGATAATTGATTCTGTATGGAATTTTGAATTTGAAGGTTGAATTTATTTGTAGTTATATTAATCAATTGAATTTGCAATTAATAGGTTTTAGATTGATAAAGAATGGAGGGAGGGGGAGGGAGGAGGAGGAGGTGGTTAAGCCAAAAACAAGAAGGGAGAAGAAAGAAAAAGAACAAAAGGACAAGGAAAGATATACACCATAACCGACTATGGAAAGAACAGTAACAGCATTAGAGTCTCAAGTAGCTGAAGGAGGGCATGTACCAGATTTATCGGAAAGAATGGACAATATATGTGTTGTTTTACAGCAATTGGCTAAAAATGTTAATGATAGTCAGGTGGCAATGCAAAAGCTGAATAAAACTGTTGAGAATAATTGTGAAGAAATGAAAAAAGATAGGGAGCTGGCCAAGTTACAGCACGAGAGCTTGGCCAGGACCCTATCTGATATGGAAAAAGAGGTGGTAGAGAACACAAAAAAATAAATAAAATGATTACAGACACAATGCAAAACGATTTGGAGCAAACTAAGATATTAGTGAATCAACTTTTGATTCAAGAACATGTAATTGCTGCAAGGGTTTCAGTTCAAGAGAAAAAAATAATGATGGTGGAGGAGGGATGGAGAAAACAGAACATTGTGATATGTAAGATGGTGGAACGAACGCCAGACAAGCTTAGGGACAGGGTACTAGATTAGCTGAATTCATTAAAAATGGGGAAAGATTTTGTTCCAGAAGACATTGGCGCCATATTTAGAGTGGGGGGAAGACAAGATAGGAGATCACCCAGGAATGTTTTGGTTAAATTTGTAAATTGGGCGGATAAATTGAAGGTGATGGCTTACATCAAACAAGCAGGGTCTGGCGTTCTAAAGCTAGAAGGGGTTGATGTGGAAATCTACAATGACATAGCGCCTGAGGAGAGAAAGTGGAAATATATGATGAAACCTGTTACTAAATTGTTGATTGCTAACGGCATCAAATAAAACTGGAGGTTTCCACAGCAACTAAGATTCTTTTACGATAAAAGATGGCATGTTCTGGATGAGAAGACTGATGTATTGCAATACCTGACACAGATTGGATCGATTAAGGTGGTGGCAAAGGAATGGATCGTTCTGAGAACAGATTTATATGCAGTGGGGGTGATGGGGCCAGTTTTGGATATGGGATAGGGGGAGGAGGGAGTGGTAGGAGGAGCAGATCTTTCAGGGTCACCGAGTGTTGAGATACTAGAATAGTTACATTATATAATTTCTAGTCTTTGGCGGGGGGAGGGAATAATCAGTAGAATCTAATGCCATTTTTCCCCAGTCCCCCCTCCCCTCTTTGGATGCCAGAGGCGACATCTTGAAGAAAGGTGTGGGGAGGGTAGTAGAAGATGGTAAGATAGGTAAGTTTTCTTTTTTTATTTTCTGTTTTAATACTGTTCTTCTTAAGTTCTGTTTTGGTAAGTATTTACAATATCATTTTTGTTTCTATTTTATTCTTTCTTGATTAATTTTTTTTTTCTTGGGGCTTCAGTATGGGGTAGAGAGAACAAGTCCGGGGAGGAATGTAGAGAAGGGGAAGATATATTAATAACAGATGTTTAAGAATTTAAGACTAGTATCATGGAATGTGAAGGGCACAGGGAATGCTTTGAAGAGAAAGAAATTGCAAATCACGCTCAATAAAACCAGAGCTGATATTATTTTTCTACAAGAGACTCATCAAAAATCAGCAGAGACAAATAAACTAGTTGTGAGAGGAATGGTAATATATGAAAAGGCTTATGGATCTTCCAAAGTGAGAGGAATTGCAACTTTGATCTCGGAAAAATTGGGTTTCAGCGTGAAAAAAACTATAGCTGACCCAGAGGGGAGGTACTTGATTATCAAAAGGAATATAGAAGAGGAGGAGATTACCTTGGTTAATATCTATGCTCCAAATAATAAACAAGAAGAATTTATAGATAAGATGGGAAGAATTTTAAGTAAGGAAGGAACAAAGAATATGATTATAGGGGGAGATTTCAATTTACTAAGATCAGATATTGATAGTACAAGCAGCAAAAAGAAAGGTAATAAGTATATATTAGATGTATGGAATAAATTGATGGGTTTAAAGGATGTGTGGAGGGAGCTTAAGGGCTTTTAGAACGAAAATATACATATTACTCCCAAGTCCATAACATGTACTCAAGAATCGATTATATATTTGTTACAGAAGGATTAGTTAAAACAATAGAAGATATTAAAATAGGGACATTTAAGGATTCTGATCATGCGAAGATAATCACAGATATAAAATTGGATGAAACAGAAGGAAAAAGATATATTTGGAGATATAATGCGAAGATGTACAAGGAGGAGGTTATGAAAAAACAAATAATGGAGAAATGGGAGGAAAATTGGACATGGAATGACAACAACAAGGTCAGCTGTGGTGTTGTATGGGATACGATGAAGGCAATCTTCAGGGGTGAATCTATAAAATTAAACAGTTTGAGAAAGCGGCAGAATAATAACAGGTATCAGGAACTGGAAAAACAGTTAAAACATCTTCACTCGGAACATGCGAGGAACAAAGATCAAAGGGTCTTACAAGAGATACAAAAAATTACGAAGGAATTGGAGGGTAAGGATATTGAAAAAGTCAAAAAAGATTTGATATTTTTAAAAAGAGAGTATTTTGAATACAGTAATAAAATTCTAAGTTACTAGCTAAAGCAGCAAGAGACAAGAAAAACAAAAGCCAGGTTGGGATTTTGATTGATAAAAATGGAAAAAGATGTAACAAAAGGAAGGAAAAAATAAAAATAATAGAAATTTTTTATAAAGATCTGTACTCAAAGAGGGAGGTAAATTTGGGGATAATGGGGGATTACTTTTGAAAAACGGCAAATTAAATTAATTTCAGAAGAGCATAAAAATAAAATGGAGGAAGAAATATCAATAAAGGAAATTGAGGAGGTGATTAGGAACTTAAAAAAAGATAAAGCACCGGGTGAGGATGGATTACCAGCGGAGTTTTATAAGGACTTTAAACCTTGGATAGTTCAGAGACTATACAAACTGTTTAATGGGATATTAGAAGGAGAAGCAATTCCAGACTCTTGGAATAGATCAACAATTGTTTTGATCCCTAACCCTGGAAAGGATTTAGAGAAAGTAGAGTCATATAGGCCGATATCCTTAATAAACCAAGATGCAAAAAAATTTTCAACAATATTAGTAAACAGACTAAACAGTTTCATAGCCAATTATATAAAAGTGGATCAAGCAGGGTTTGTTAAGAACAGATATATGTCAGATTTAATAAGAAGGGTACTGGACCTATTGGATCTATCTGAAAAGAAAAAAGAAAGGGTGGGTTTTCTAGCATTAGACATTTTTAAAGCCTTTGATTCATTACAATGGGCAACAATCCATGAGATGATTAGATTATATGGATTTGGAGATACATTTCAAAGAATAATTAAAAATTTATACAAGCAAGGAATAGCAAGGGTTAAATTTAATGACAATTATACAGGAGATATAAAGTTAGAGGCTGGTACAAGGCAGGGTTGCCCACTGTCACCAACGTTATTTATATTGGCTATGGAATTTTTGGCAAATTCAATTCGTGAAGATGAGGAAATAATTGGAATTGAAGGGAATAAAGTAAGTTTATATGTAGAGGATACACTAATAACGGTAAAACAACCAATAAAAGCAATCCCAAAGATAAATATGCATTTGAAAAGATTTGAGGAAGTAACTGGGTTAAGAGTGAACTGGGATAAAACACAAATGATACTAGCCAACGGGAATAAAGACGATGAGGAATTAATAAAACAGAAATACAATATACAGATCACACAGAAGATAAGATACCTAGGGGTAATATTAACTAGAAAAATTGGGGAGCTTAAAGGACTAAACTATGGTAAACAAAAGAAAGAGATTGAAAAGAAAATAATACAATATAACAAATTAAACTTGTCATGGTTTGGTAGGGTAGCAATGTGTAAAATGATGTTATTACCTAAACTGAACTTTTTATTTGATGCCCTGCCTTTAAAACACACAGATAAAGAATTAAAAGAGTATCAAAGTATTATAAACAGATTTGGTAATGGAACACTAGGAGCCAGAATAGTTAAGATGATGTGGTATCTACCACAAAAAGAAGGTGGATTGGGTATTCCAAATATTAGTAATTATTATAGAGCTTTTCAAAAAAGAAATGTTATTAAACTATTAATTAGAGAGGAGCCAATATGGGGGAAAATGGAAAGAAGGGAATTTCTGAAGACTGGAAAGGCAATGTTTTTATGTGAAGAAAAGGATAAAAAGAGGAGGAAAATATAGGGAAATATGATAAAATCAACTATAGAGGAATGGAATAGAGTAAGAAAGGATCTTACCCCAGGAATCTCTCTGGTTTTAGAATTAGAAGATTTTAACAATTTCCCAATTATAATAGATAGGAGGATTAAGGATATTTTGTCAGAAAACGGGGTCCAATTATTGAAGGATTGGGTTAAAACTTGCAGAGACCAGGAAAAAAGAAATGAGCTTTATTTGCAATTGGAGTGAGGATGGTTTGAGATTCTCCAGATGAACAACTGGAATAAGAGATTTTTAGTAGAAGGTGGTTTAGAGAGAGAATGTACAGAATTTGAGATACTTCTGGCCAAATTAAGAAACGGAGACATAGGAATCAAGGGGATAGTAAGCAAAATTTACAAAATTTTGAATAAATGTGGAAAAATACAAGAGATGTTGAGAAAAAGCTGGGAACAAGAACTGAATATGATAATTACAGAAAAAATGGCAGAAAATGTGGAGGAGAAGGATTATGAGAACTATGTCAGTTACAGTAAAAGAGCATAACTACAAGATAATTTGGAGATGGTATAGGACGCCAACGAGATTGCATCAAATATATAATAGGTTGACTGATATTTTCTGGAGATGCAAAAAAGCAAGAGGAACATATGAACATATGTGGTGGAGTTGTGGGGGCTTAAAAAGCTATTGGGGTAAAATAGAAAATGAAATCAAGAAAATACTGGGCATGCAACTCGAATTGGGGTCGGAGACAATTCTTCTAACGGAGGTAGATAATTATAAAATGAGTAATGATAATAAGGAATTGATGGCTGTGATGCTATCAGTGGCCAGTCAGTGTATAACAAAAAATTGGAAGAATAATGAAAAGTTAAGAATGTAGGACTGGTATAAGGAAATGTGGGATTTAGCTCTTAATGAAAAACTTACTTGGGAATTAAACCTTAGAAGGGTAAAACGCAGGGTAATATATTCTGGAGGATCTGGAAACCATTTATTGATTATACACTGGTTAAGAAGAAAGGCATGGTCCCTGTACCGGAACAAAATGATTTTTGGAAACTATGAGGATACATAATTCCCCGGACAATGTATATAGCACATGGGTGATATTAATCATGTGAATTGTAGCAGTGTAGGAGTACAATAGGTATTAGAAAAAAGGAGGATAAATAATACTTTGTATGAATTTTGTATTTTTACTTTTTTTTAGTTTGTAACTTAGACTGACTGATGTTCATTTACACTTGTCTTATGGGTAAAGATTTTAAGGTTGTATTGCTACTTATGTCATTTCTTCTTATGATTTCATATATATTTGTATTTGTTTTTGTTTATATACCTAATTTAAAAAAATAGCAGAGGAAAGAAGGGATGCAAAAGGCAAAGGAGAAAGGGGAAAATACAATCACTTGAATACATAATTTCAAAGAAAAGCAAGGAGAGATCAGGAAACCTACCTGAATGAACAGTGCAAAGAAATAGAGGAAAACAATATCAGGGGTAGGATTAGAGATCCTTTCAAAAAAATTGAGGAAAACAAGGGAACGTTTAAAGCAAAAATGACCATGATAAAGGACAAAGACGGCAAGGAGTTAGCAGATGCAGAAGAGATTAAGAAAAGATGGAAAGAGTACACAGAGGAACTCTACAAAAAGGACCTCAACACCCGTGATAATCACAATGATGAGAACATTGAACATGAGCCAGACATCCTAGAGAGTGAAGTCAAAAAGGCCCTAAAAAAGCACTGCAAACAACAAAGCTAGCGGAGATGATGGTATCCAAGTTGAACTTTTCAAAGCCCAAAAAAAAAAAGATGATGGAATCAAATTATTACATTCTATATGCCAGCAGATTTGGAAAACACAACAATGGCCACAGGATTGGAAAAGATCAGTATATGTTCCACTCCCCAAAAAGGGTAATGCCAAAGAATGTTCAAATTATCGAACAATTGCGCTCATCCCACACGCTAGCAAGGTGATGCTCAAGATAATACAGGATAGACTGCAACAGCATGTGGAGAGAGAATTACCAGAAGTGCAGACGGGTTTCAGAAGAGGCAGGGGGACTAGAGATCACATCGCCAACATAAGATGGATCATGGAAAAAACAAAGGAATATCAGAAGCAAGTCTACTTCTGTTTCATTGATTACACTAAGGCCTTTGACTGCGTGGACCACAACAAAATGTGGCAAGTAATTAAAGATATGGGAATACCAGAACACCTTATATGCCTCATGAGAAATCTGTACATGAATCAAGAGGCAACAGTTAGGACAGAAAATGGAATGACGGTGTGGTTTGGAATAGGAAAAGGAGTAAGACAAGGCTGCATTTTGTCACCCTGTTTATTCAACTTATACACAGAGCACATAATGCGCAATGCAGGGATGGAGGAATCACAAATTGGGATCAAAATTGCTGGGAGAAACTTTAACAATTTGAGATATGCAGATGATACCACCCTAATGGCAGAAAGTGAGGAGGACCTAAATAATCTTCTGATTAGGTTGAAAGAAGAGAGTGAAAATGCTGTCTTGAGACTCAATATAAAGAAAACCAAGATAATGGCAACAGGCCCTGACAGTCCCTGGAAAATAGATGGGGAAGAAGTAGAAGCAGTGACAGATTTTACTTTCTTAGGATCAAAGCTCAGTGCAGATGGGGATTGCAGCCATGAAATAAAAAGGCGACTGATTCTTGGGAGGCAAGCAATGAGAAACCTGGGGAGCATAGTGAAAAGTAGAGACATCACATTGCAAACAAAAATTCGCATAGTCAAAGCAATGGTATTCCCTGTGGCAATGTATGGTTGTGAGAGCTGGACCATTAGGAAAGCTGAGCGCAGAAGAATAGATGCCTTTGAGATGTGGTATTGAAGGAGAGTTTTGAGAGTCCCCTGGACAGCGAGGTGAACAAATAGGTCAATCTTAGAAGAAATCAACCCTGACTGCTCCCTAGAAGGTCAAATAGTAAAGATGAAGATGAAGTACTTTGGACATCAAATGAGAAGAGAAGATTCACTTGAGAAAGCCGTGATGCTGAGAAGGGTGGAGGGCAAAAGAAGAAGGGGTGGTCCAAAATGAGATGGTTAGATGGTATTGTAGCCACAATGGGCACAAAGCTGAGCGAGTTGAGGTGGATGGTGGAGGACAGAAGTGCCTGGCGGACAGTGGTCCATGGGGTCGTAGAGGGTCGGAATCAACTGTGCAACAAAAAGTAGAATACTGAAATCCCCATGGGGTCAGAAAATACCTTTAGAATTCACTCAGTGTAAACATTTTTTTAACCAACGTGTCAATTAAACTGCGTCTGCGTTTGTGGTTCAAAATTCTTCCTTCTTCCAAATGTTTAGGACATTATTGAGCCACCAAAGAAAAGTTTTGCAACAAGCATGTTTTACAACTATGCCAATTAAAGGTATCCAGTGTGGTGTAGTGAGTAGAAAAATGGACTAAGACTTAGGAGGACTGGTTTTGAATCTCTGCTCACCCATGGAAATTCACTGGAGTTGTGGAGCTAGTAAAACCTTAAACACCTCACTTACCTTGAAAGCCTTATTAGGGTTGTTAGAAGCGTAATAAGTTCTGTCTTGATGGCACATAACAACAATGAAATGTTTAGTTTTGGTATTGTATCATATGAAACTATTAGCTAATATATTAAAGGATATTTTGTTTATTTGTCTCCTTGTCACAATCCTACTTGTGTAAGTCACCAAGCAATTTAAAAAGAGCTCTTTGATTTCTGTATCTAGATGCCTGGTAAATAATAGGGTAAAGATTACTTCTCCATGGTACAGTTCTGTGAACCACAAAGAAATTCCTTTCATGTTGCCTGTTTAAAAATACCATCCATTTTTATTGTCAAAAGAGGTCACTAAAGAAATAATGAATAAATAATAAAAGGTTCTTGAGAACAATATTTCACTCCATTTTCATTGCAGGCTGATAGAAGAACAAAGAGAGAGAGAGAGAGAGAGAGTTTTAAACAGTGCCATATTAATTTTATTCTGTATCTTCCAAATATATTGTGTATGCAGTCCAACAACTGGCAAGACTCAAGTGGTGAGTTACCACAATGAAGGAACATAAAATGTTGTTGCTATTGAAGGTATTGCAGTGAAGAACCTACCCAAAATATAGTTTGCCAATGATGCTTGAATGGAGACACATGAGTCTTTAGGGAGTTACAGGCATCTAACATAGTGTTTCTTGACTTTCATCTATGGAAAGTAAATTTGGATTTTATGAATGATGCTTGTTGGTTCAGGCTATTTTTTTTTTAAAAAAAGATATAATGATCTTGGAGACTATTCTTTTTTTCTTTTTAGCAGTTTGACAATTAAAGAATGACAATTTCAAGAAATATGTTGAAGAACTATGGAACCTCCTGCCAACTGAGCTACGTCTCAAGACGGAGTTGCTGCCCTCTAGAAAGAATATAAAAAGATGGCTGGTGGGGCAGGTATGAGGTACTGGCTGCACAACCACCCCAACTCACTAGTTGGTATAAGCCCCCTCTCTTCCTTAACATTTTAATCTTCTAGACCAGTGGTGGGATGTCAAATTTTTTACTACCCCACCATGAGGTCATCACAGTGTGGGCGGAGCTAATGTCATGATGTCATGACATCATGGGCGGAGCCAATGTCATGAGGTTATGGGCGGGGCCAAAGAAAAAATAATAAAAAATAAAAATAAAAAAGCACACACACACACCCCTCAACCCACCCACCCACAACACAACCCCGTAAATAAAATAAATAAATAAATAAAATAAAAATTCATTAAAATACACCTACCCACCCACCCCAAACACAAATCAACCAGAGCTTTTAAACCAGAGCTTAAAGCTTATTCTGGCTAATCTTTCTCACACTAGGTCAGATGGAAGGAACTACAGAATGAACTCACCACAAGATGGCTTCATTTTGGCACTTTTCAACTTTTCAACAGTTAAAGAAGTTAGGTACTAAGTCTTTACCTAACCAGTTCTCTAGGATAATATGTATACGTGCCAAGCGCTGTAGGCGTGCATGCACACCAAGTGCTTGGCGTGCATGTGCAGTGGGGGAACCAGTGAAAAGGTAAGCCCTGAAGATGGTGGTTTTTTTCCCAACGCTGCTACCGGTTCTCCGGGACACTGGGAAAAGTTACTACCGGTTCTGGCAACCTGGTGAGAACCTGTTACATCCCATCACTGTTCTAGACGTAGTTTTAATCTGATCTGTCATTGTAATTTGTTGATTGTTTTTTAAAAAACTTTTAAATTTTAAATCTTTTATAATTTTTAGATCTGAAGTTTTTAGGGAATGTTTTCATTTCTTTGTTGTTATGTATACTGATATGTAAACAGCCCTGAGTCACCCCAGTGAGGAGGGCGGTATATACATACATGTAACTAAATAAATAAGAAATAAACACAGAGAAAAAATGAAGATGAAAAGTAAGACACAAAGTCATAAATATAGTAGGAAAAATTGCAGCAATACACAAATGGGATCAGTGGCACTTAGCATTGGTTCCAAACCGACATCAATGAAGGAAATTCATGTATGAAAATATTGAAATACAGTATAGCTACCAAATATAGTGAAGAAAAAGAATCAGAACTTTGAGCCATCCACATTTAAAAAAACCATTTTAACCCTCCTGGTTGGGATATATCATGCAATTTCTACTCTCATTCTGTCTCTAAAGCTTTGATGTAATTTTAGTAGAGAGAAAGTTCCTAAATGTACTCTATAGCATTAGAGCCGAAGTGAAGAGAATTTTTCCTATTATATCATTCAAAAAGTTATGTATTTGTACACAAAAGCAAGAAGTGGCAGCATCTTTGGCATCACATAGGTTGAGTAATAGGATCAGAGGTGTGCTGGCCACCTTTGGAGGGCGCTGGACAGGAAATCCCACTCCCTGAGCAGGGCATCAGGGTGTTTGCCGGTCCAGTGTGGGTTTTTCTCCGCTATGGTGGTGGTGGCGGCGAGATCCCTGCATGGCTCGGCGCTCCTCCAGCCCCTGGACGCAGAAGCAGGGTGGATGGGGAAAGGTGTGCTCAGTGCAGGGCACTGTGTGCACCACCTCTGCCACAAACCAAGACTCCTCCTCCCACTTGTTGGCTGGGGCTGGCTGGCTGTCCCGCAATTCCTACTTGTGGAGCGGCTCTTTCCCTGCCCGTGGGGTGGCTCAGCACAGCCCAGCCTCCCACCCTGCAGCCTCTGCCTCACATGTCTTCTCCTTACTTGGTCCACCCAACACACGGATGCACATGCTCTCCGGCTGGGAGCAGTTGCCATGAAAGAGAAGAAGCAACAGGCTGTTTTTCCCCCAAAACCAAGGGATACCTTTTGGTTAAAAAACAACAACAACAGTCTGGTGCTTATCCTCTTTCACGGCAACAGCAAGGCAGCTTCTCCTGCTGCTCCCGCTGGTGAACGTGCATATCCATGGTCATCCCAGGGGGTGCCACTGGTGCTAGGGTACCCTGGGATGAGTCCTGGTAGCCTTGTGGGCTTGCCCACCAATGAATAGGATAAAGTATTCTTTGCCATGAAACCATTGTGGATTGCATGTAGATATCCCTGGATAAGGTTTGCAGAATAGCAGGTAACAGAGTGGTAGTATTAAGAAATTGTGTAGAAACAGCAAGACCAGGACCTAGAGGCTGGGATTATATGGGAGGAGCTACTCCCTTAATGGATGGCGAGTATGGAAGTTTAGGACCACCAACCTCAGTGACAGAGATTGGTTCACCCATGTGGACTTACTAATGCTCAACACTGCCACTGGAGCTGCTACCACCAGAGCCTGAGTGCTAAGGAAGCCTTCATCTGAAGAGAATGACCTCTGTCAGGGACAACCTGCCTTTACCAAAAGCAGTGGTGGGCAGTAAAAGGTTCACACACCCCTGGGAGGGGGTGGCAAACCTGGTTGGCCTCTGGGCAGGGGGATAGCGAAATTTGGTGACCATGCCCAACTCCCTGCCCTTGCACCATCGGGTTTTGTCCCTGCAAGTGGTTCAAGGTCTCCCTTCCTCAAAAGCCAGTCATATCTGACTCTAGAGTGCAGTGCTCATCTCCATTTACAGTCAAAGAGCCAGTGCTGCCTGTGTTTGCAGATGTATACATGGCTATATAGCAGGCATGACTAGATCACCCAGTATGTAGGCTCTGCCCATGACGTAGACTCCTCCCACTGTGTGGTAGCAAATTTTTTTGCTGCCCACCACTGACCAAAAGGTTCCAATAAAAACTGGATGAGAGTTAGTGAACTGCAAAAATAACTTATTGCCATTGGACTGGTACTAGTGAAAGTAACTGAGCCCAAGAGGAAAAAAAGGTGATGGACAGACAAGAGAAGGAGTGCAAGGAATTACTGCATGGGGCATGGAGTGGCACTGGTGGTGAGACCACATGGAGTTCTTAATCTGCAGCGTTTGGATGGCTGCCAAAATCAACAAGACCCATTTAAGACTATCCATGCTGCAGGTTGTCCAAGGTCCTCTTCCTCTTTGAAAGGAAGGATATAAAACTATAGGTAAAAATAAAACAAAAATTCCTATCTTGAATCTTTTCTGTTTTCCAGTAGAATGGTTGTTCAAATGTCTGTTACATTGAAGCTTTATTTTTTAAAAAATATAGCACACTAATTTCACACACCCCTTGCCTGCTGAAACTTTTAATACCAGATGGCAATGAAGCCCATTTTCAAATTACAGTACTGCAAAATAATAAGTACAGTAATACCTCGGATAACGCTAAGAATTGGTTCCACAAGCCTTGGTGTTATCCGATTTTTAGTGTTATCCGGTGCATGTCAAAATCCTATGTGATGTATCGGATAACGTTAAAGCTCCATAGAGATACATTGTAACCTCACAGGCTTTAGCAGTTGTTATCCAATACATCCCATAGGACCTTAACGTTATTCGATCCAATTCTCCTCCCCAGATTACTTAATGTTATGCGATTTTAGTGTTATCCGATTCAATCTGGTGTTTTACTGTACTTGCAAGATTATCCGAGGTATTACTGTAGTCCCAGTTTTAGTTTGTTTGTTAAAATTTTGTCTTGCAAATGCAGTCAAACCTCGCATAAAGAGTGCCTTGCTTAAAGAGTAACTCACTTAAGAGCAGAATTTTCTCTGAATGTTTGCACTGCTTAATGTTTGCTTTGCTTAACAAATAAAACCAACCAAAACTTGCTTAACAAATAAATTGGGGTTCACAATCCCCCTCACAATTGGTCACTTACAATGGTGTTTCACTTAAAGAGTAAACTCGCTTAAAGAGCAACCTGTGGAATGCATTATGCTCTTTGTACTAGCTTTAAAAAAAAACCCCAGACCTTGGAATACATGCATTCTTTTGAGAAAGAATTGATCTCTTCTTTCAAATAGAAGAAACAGAAGAAATAACATCTGACACAGAGAGAGAGAGAGAGAGATTTATATTTTTTAAAACAGATCTATGTGTAAGGAATGGGAAACTAACAGAAACAGACAGAAGTCATGAAAAAGTAAATCCAAAGAAGAAGCCAGAATTTCATAATAGTAGCTGGTATCTGAACATCAGTTTGGAATGAGTATTGACTGGCAGTGAACGAAAGTGTAAAGCTGCTTTGTCTCCTGCTGTTTCAGAACTTTGAAAACCTTATTTTCTGAGGATGAGACAACAACAGGAAGTGAAACAAGACAGAAGGAAATATACTCAGTTAAAAGGCTTAGTTCTTTGAGAATGCCTTTTTTTTAATGATATGAGGCCAGGGCAAATTTGTCTATCTCAGAGATCTACATTGGAGCCTACAGGATGTCAATTCAGATGTCCTCTATACTGGAGTCATGGGGAACAACATTTTCACAGATCCTCTCTCTGCATTTCCACTGAAATAAAAGATTCCAGAACTGGTGCAGATAGCAGCTTGTTTTGAAGACAATGCAGATCTGAGGGCCAGAAAAATAATGGAACCTTTTCACCCATAGCCTCTCCTTCTGGTACTCCTACTGCTGCAGCTTTGACCTGCTTTCATGACCCTTTCCCCAACACCAAAGAAAGGTTAGTTGTAGAGTTTTCTGTCTGCTGTGTGAGAGAGGATATGAAATTAAATCATATCCTTCAGTGTAATCTTTTTTCTGCCTTTGGGAGGGGAGATTGAGAGCTTTGGAATAACCAGGCACAAGCAATACAGTAACTGGTAACTTTTTACATTTTTGGTCATGAAGGTATTATTAATTTTTGAAGTGGTAGCCATGCTAGTCTGTGCAAGCATATCAGAGAATAAACAAAACAAGATCAATAAAAAAATACAAAAACGCTGTGGCACCTTAAATACAGGATTTCAAAAATTATTTAACTTCAAAGAAGTCAAATACAGGAGTTAGTCTTGAAGGTGCCATAAGGTATAATTAAGTTATGTTAGAAAAGTACTGCAATGAGTAGTTCCAAAGTTATTTTTTGACATAGTGAATATTTTAGTAACAGTGAAAACAGTTACATTTTAAGCTATTTTAACACCACATTTTTCAAGTTCTTTGTTATTTTTTCTCAGTCCTACAAAACAAGGGAAATATTGGTCAGAATTCTATTGTAGACATATATAGATATAAATGTAATTTCATAAATCACTTGCATTCCAAATTGTGTGCCACCTACATGACCTGGCATGCAACGAATGGGTGGCAACTCATTAATTGCCGTGATTTATGAGATTATATATATGTTGGTCTAAATTTACAATAGGATTCCAGTTATTGTTTTTATTTGCTTTTTTTAATTTTCTAGGCTGTAATATCAGAAATGGTGTGCGGATGCAATGCAGTGCAACAAAATACAGAGCAGATGCAGCCAAAAGTATGAGCTGACTGCTGCACAGTAATGTCCAAAGAAACATAATTCCTGAAACCCTCTCCCTCAAACAATATTTAGTGAAAGAGAGGCAGATAAACAGAATGAGAGAGAAAGAGGGAATACAATTGCAATATTTGTTGTAAATGGTGATGGTATCCCTTTAATAATGATACATTGCTATTTGAATTCATACTGTGTAGTGGTCAAGCAAATCAAAACTGAAACAATCATATAACAAGAGTTAATAATGAGGAAGGTTATGATGGAATGAAAAGGTGATGAAATACCCCATTCTGATTGCTGAAGTGATTATACAAAAAGCAATAATGTGCTAAAAGTGCATTAATCACCTCCTGTTCAGGTGAGAAAATCACTTGCTAAATAAAGTCTTTTGCAAATTAGTTATAAGTAAAAGGAGATCTCTGCCTCTTTAGGTGTAAACCTACATGTTTGGGAAAAGGATAAAATTTTTAAAAGGCTAAAGAAATAGTTTAGCTCCATAGTGGAGCTACAGAAACATGGACTCTCAGTTTCAATGTACACAATTCTATAAGTGAAATGAATGTAATTTATTTATTTATCTATCATTTATTTATTTATTTTATTACATTTATACCCCACACTTATCCAAGGACTCAGGATGGCTTACAATTTAAAACAATTAAAAACAAATTGCTTACAACAAATCCTTATACCAGTTATCCATTCCTAACTTTGTGTTACTTTTCCAATTTTTTGCAATATGTTGCCTTGCCACAGATTTAAAAAATGGATAACAGGTCTTTTTCAATCTCATTTTCAATGCTCTAAGTCAGTTAATAATACAAGTTTTGCGTCCAGTTTTATCTTCTCATCCCTTATTTTCCCAATTTCAATTTTTATTCCAATACCAAAAGAAAAGAACCATAAGAAAGCTAAGTGGTTGTCTGAGGAGGCTCTTAAAATAGCAGAGGACAGAAGGAATGCAAAATGCCAAGGAGAAAGGAAAAAATACAGTCACTTGAATACATAATTTCAAAAAAAAGCAAGAAGAGATAAGGAAACCTACCTGAATGAACAGTGCAAAGAAATAGAGGAAAACAATATCAGGAGTAGGACTAGAGAACTTTTCAAAAAAAATTAGGGAACTCAAAGGAACATTTAAAGCAAAAATGACCATGATAAAGGACAAAGATGGCAAGGAGTTAGCAGATGCGGAAGAGATTAAGAAAAGATGGAAAGAGTACACAGAGGAACTGTACAAAAAGGACCTCAACACCCCTGATAATCACAATGATAAGAACATTGAACATGAGCCAGACATTCTAGAGAGTGAAGTCAGAAAGGCCCTAAAAAGCACTGCAAACAACAAAGCCAGTGGAGTTGATGGTATCCAAGTTGAACTTTTCAAAGCCCTACAAGATGATGGAATCAAATTACTACATTCTATATGCCAGCAGATTTGGAAAACACAACAATGGCCACAGGATTGGAAAAGATCAGTATAAGTTCCACTCCCCAAAAAGGGTAATGCCAAAGAATGTTCAAATTATCGAACAATTGTGCTCTTCCCACACACTAGCAAGGTTATGCTCAAGATAATACAGGATAGACTGCAACAGCATGTGGAGAGAGAATTACCAGAAGTGCAGGTGGGTTTCCGAAGAGGCAGGCGGACTAGAGACCACATCGCCAACATAAGATGGATCATGGAAAAAACAAAGGAATATCAGAAACAAGTCTACTTCTGTTTCATTGATTACACTAAGGCTTTTGGACAGCGAGGAGAACAAATAGGTCAATCTTAGAAGAAATCAACCCTGACTGCTCCCTAGAAGGTCAAATAATAAAGATGAAGCTAAAGTATTTTGAGAAAGCCTTGATGCTTGGAAAGGTCGAGGGCAAAAGAAGAAGGGGGTGGCCCAAAATGAGATGGCTAGATGGTATTGTAGAAACAATGGGCACAGAGCTGAGCGAGTTGAGGGGGATGGTGGAGGACAGGAGTGCCTGGCAGACAGTGGTCCATGGGGTTGTAGAGGGTCGGAATCGACTGTGCGACTGAACAACAACAAAACTCTGAAATAATTTCACACTCCCACCACATATGTTTATATGTTCCTAATTTCTGTTGACATCTCCGCCATTTTTTGGATTTATTACTTTTGTTGTTGTTCAGTCGCACATTTTAAAATTATGTTCTTTGACTTTAATGGATAAATTTATCATAATTCTACTTGTCTTTTTCTTCCTCCAGTTTTCTTCTGTAATCTTTATTTTTAAATCAGACTCCCACATTTTTTCCAAAATGTTCTGTGACTTGCTTTCTGTATTCAAAATTTTATATTTTTTCACTTCTTCAAAGTCTGTCAATTGTCTATTTAAGCAACCCTGACAATATTTTTTGTTCCATTTATTGACAGCAAGTATTTGAAGCCAGTTCAAGTTCAACTCCTTATAAATTTCCAGTCTCTTTTCTCTCTCTCCAAACAATTGTAGCCACTCTTTCAGAAAGTTTATTCCATACTTCTGTAAAACTCCTTTTACCCTCGCCCCAGCAAGGAGGGTGGTATATACATTCGATTAAATAAAATAAAAATAATACAATAAACTTGATTAACCAGGATGCCAAGATTTTCATGACAGTTTTAGCAAAAAGGCTCAACAGCTTCATGACCAATTATATTTACAAAGATCAGGTTGGCTTTCCAAAAGGGAGATATATGGCAGATTTGACTAGAAGAGTTTTTACTGGATACAGTAAATCAAAATAAAGAAAAGATCACCCTGTCATCATTGGATATATTTAGAGCATTTGATTCATTACAGTGGGTAACAATTTAAAAAATGATAGCAAAATTACGTTTTTGACAAAAGTTAAAAAATCTAATGGATCAAATGTATAAAAATGGTTATGCCAAAGTGAGGGTTAATGACAGTTTAACTGAAGATTTAATTTAAAAGCAGGGACAAGGCAAGGATGTCCCCTCTCACCCATATTGTTTATTATTGCAGTGGAATTATTGGCAAGGGCAATAAGAAATGATGACAATTTGAAAGGTATAGAAGGGACAAAAATTAGTTTATATGCCGATGATACTCTTATAGTTGTGAAAAATCTGGTTAAAAGCTTAGAGAGAGTACAGGAGCATTTAAAAGAATTTGAAGAAGTAACAGGCCTAAGAATACATTGGGAGAAATCTGAAGTTATCTGTTGTAACATAAATAATGAAGAGAAGGATAAAAGAAAGGAAAACTATAAAATACAGATTAGACAAAGTATACAATATTTGGGTATAAATATTTCAGATAATTTGGCAGATCTCAATAAGTTAAATTTTGAAAAAACAAAAGAAAAACAGAACAATATAAAAATTGAATATATCTTGGTTTGGGAGAGTGACTATATGTAAGATGAAATTATTGCCAAAAATATTTTTTTTATTTGAGGCTCTACCAATCCAACAGAAATAAAAACAAATAGCATTGTTCCAAAATATGATAAATAATTATTGTAACGGGGGGGGGGGGAGTGATGATTGCAAAGACTTTATGGTATAAATCACAAAAACAAGGAGGATTGAGAATACCCAATATAAAGAATACCCAATATACCCAATATTACTACAGGGACTTCCATCTCAAAGGAATTATAAAAGTATTAACAAGGGAAGATACTATTTGGAGATAGATAGAGATAAAAGTGTTATAGCAAGATGGAAATGAGGTTACCTAAATAAAGAAGTAGCTAACCTAAAAATTAGAAATAATTTGGCAAAAGGGATGATGAAAATGTGGTACAGATCGAAATCAAAGTTGGCTCCAAATTGTACGCCAATTTTAGAAATGTCTGATATGAAATCATACCCAGTTAAAAGTGGTAAGTTAAACAAATGTTATTCTTTTGATTTGGCCAACCCCAATGGCCAAGGCACATGAATTGGATTGAGGGGAAACCTGGTATCACATCCCCAATTTGCCATAAATTTCATTGTATGACATTTAGCTATTTATACTCTTTTCTACTTCATTACATCACTGTGAGAATAAAACATTGGTGATGACATAGAACCAAAATACTAACATCTATCATGCATAAATAAAAAACATTCATGGTTTTATCCTAAGGTAAACCTTAGCTTGATTTATCCTAATGTAAAGCAGAGAATCTGGTTGTGCATATATCATGTTCGCTAAAGCCTTCTTTTAATTCTACTGGAATGACAGAGTACTGCAAAGGGTTAACATTTTCCACTTCTGATTAACAGGAACTGTGATTTAATGGAGCAGAAGATTTATCCCAGGTTATTCTGTAACATGTGTCATAAATGTGTGAGAATAGCAGCACACTCTGTAACAAATAATTATAATTAAACCAGAATCAAAAACACAACATGTGTTTGTCCTCATCATTCATTTTCAAAGCAACAAATGGTTTGATTAGAGATTTCATGCTTAGACAAGGCTTGGTTTGAGTTACAAATTAGTATCTATGACAAAAAGAAAGAAAGAAAGACAATGGAAAGATAACATTATGGCATAATACTCCAGTGAACGGATAACAAAATACATTCACATGTGGCTGCTGATTATTGTGAAACATAAGAGATGCAATTTCACTAAAAATATAAATCATAGGAGGTTGAAATTGTTCTAGTAAGGTGTGGCTAACATGTGCTTTTTTGTTAGTGTGAATCCAAGTGAAAGTGCAATCTTAAAAACCAATTGAAACACTTGCCTGTGTGTAAAGCCTATTGAAAATAGTGTGACTTACGGTACTTCTGAATAGAGATGCACTTTATGAGTGTTTAGAAAGCACTGCTGCTTTAAGAATGGGATTACAGCTCTCTCATGTCGATTCAAGCTCTACAATTATCTTGTATCAATTCAACCTTATGCTTAGTGATCAGGAATGATTTTGTGCAATGTCACAAATTGTGCTTGCTTACATCTTACCCTCCATGCATTCCTACATTGCTTTGTTCAGGCCAAAATCAAGATAAGGAACATGGGATACCTGGTAAGTGTTTGGAGAAACGACAATCTTGTATTCAGTAACACTGGGTGTCATTGGGTGGTGACTTTTACAACCTAATGTGATGTTCCTTTCCAACAAATTGGATTGGTATAGTTCTTTTACTTGCCTCTGGCATTTGAGCAAGCCCCTGGGCCCTCTTCCTGCATCTTTTCTTGCTTCCATCATTTTGTTAATAATCTATCTTCTTAAAATCTTTAAGCATCAAAGCATGGGAGGCTATCCACATACTGAAGATTTCATTTCCCTATTTTGTCTTTTAACTGGAACTATAGAGGTCAACTTTAAGTAAAGATGCCTTTTTCTACTTTAAATGCTTCTTTTTTTATCCTTCTTTTTTCTAATACATATTGTTCTCCTACACTGCTACATTTAACATCTTTGTTATCACCCTTGTGCTATATACATTGTCCGGGGAATTATGTATCCTCATAATTTCCAAAAATCATTTTGTTCCGGTACAAGGGCCATGCCTTTCTTCTTAACCAACGTATAGTCGATAAATGGTTTCCAGATCCTCCAGAATCTATTGCCTTGCATTTTGCCCTTTCTAAGGTTTAGTTCCCAAGTGAGTTTTTCATTAAGAGCTAAGTCCCACATTTCTTTATACCAGTCCTGTATTATTATCTTTTCGTTATTCTTCCAGTTTTTTGCTATACACTGTCTGGCCAGTGATAACATCACAGCCATCAATTCCTTATTGTCATTACTCATTTTATATTTATCTACTTCCGTTAGCAGAATTATCTCCGACCCCAATTCGAGTTGCATATCCAATATATTCTTAATTTCATTTTCTATTTTTCCCCAAAAGCTTTTTAAGCAATCACAACTCCACCACATGTGCTCATATGTTCCTCTTACTTTTTTACATCTCCAGCAATTATCACTCAAGCTATTGTACATTTGATGCAGCCCCATTGGAGTCCTGTACCACCTCCAAATTAACTTGTAGTTATGTTCTTTTACTCTAACTGACATAGTTCACATAATCCTTCTCCTCCACATTTTCTGCCAATTTTTTCTGCAATTATCACTTTCAGTTCTTGCTCCCAGCTATTTCTCAACATCTCCTGTACTTTTCCACATTTGTTCAAAATTTTGTAAATTTTGCTCACTATCCCCTTAATTCCTATGTCGCCGTTTCTTAATTTGACCAGAAGTATCTCAAATTCTGTACACTCCCTGTCTAAACCACCTTCTAATAAAAATCTCTTATTCCAATTATTCATCTGGAGGATCTTAAACCAACCTAACTCCAATTGCAAATAAAGCTCCCTTCTTTTTTCTTGGACTCTACAAGTTTTGACCCAATCCTTCAATAATAGGACCCCGTTTTCTGACAAAATATCCTTAATCCTCCTATCTATTTTTATTGGGAAATCATTGAAATCTTCTAATTCTAAAACCAGTGAGATTCCTGGGATAAGATCTTTCCTTACTCTATTCCATTCCTCTGTAGTTGATTTTAACATCTTTCCCTGAATTTCCCTCCTCTTTTTGTCCTTTTCTTCACAGAAAAACAGTGCCTTTCCAATCTTCGAAAATTCCTTACTTTCAATTTTCCCCCATATTGGCTGTTCTCTAATTAATAGCTTAATAGCATTTCTTATTTGAAAAGCTCTATAATAGTTACTAATATTTGGAATGCACAATCCTCCTTCTTTTTGTGGTAAGTACCACAGCATCTTAACTATTCTGGCTCCTCATTTTCCATTACAAAATCTGTTTATAATGTTTTGATACTCTTTTAATTCTTTATCTGTGTGTTTTAGTGGCAGGGCATCAAATAAAAAATTCAATTTGGGTAACAACATCATTTTACACATTCCTTCCCTGCCAAACCATGACAAATTTAATTTGTTATATTGTGCTATTTTCTTTTTAATCTCTTTCTTTTGTTTACCATAGTTTAGTCCTTTAAGATCCCCAATTTTCGTAGTTAGTATTACCCCTAAGTATCTTATCTTCTGTGAAATATGTATCTTATATTTCTGTTTTATTAATTCCTCATCGCCTTTGTTCCCGTTGACTAATATCATTTCTGTTTTAGCCCAGTTCACTCTTATTCCTGTTACCTCCTCAAATCTTTTCAAATGCATATTTATCTTTGGGGTTGCTTTTATTGGTTGTTTTACCGTTAATAGTGCATTGTCTGCATATAAACTTATTTTATTCCCTTCAATTCCAATTATTTCCTCATCTTGACGAATTGCATTTGCCAAGAATTCCATAGCCAATATAAATAACATTGGCGACAGTGGACAACCCTGCCTTGTACCAGCCTCTAACTTTATATCTCCTGTATAATTATCATCAAATTTAACTCTTGCTGTTCCTTGCTTATATAGATTTTTAATTGTTCTTTGAAACTTATCTCCAAATCCATATAATCTAATCATCCCGTGAATTGTTGCCCATTGTAATGAATCAAAGGCTTTGAATATATCTAATGCTAGAAAACCGACCCTTTCTTTTTTCTTTTCGGTTAGATCCAATAGGTCCACTACCCTTCTTATTAAGTCTGACATATATCTATTTTTTACAAACCCTGCTTGATCCACTTTTATATAATTGGCTATGAAACTGTTGAGCCTATTTGTCAATATTGTTGAAAAATTTTTTGCGTCTTGGTTGATTAAGGATATCGGCCTATACGATTCTACTTTCTCTGGGTCCTTTCCAGGGTTAGGGATCAAAACAATTGTTGATCTATTCCAAGAATCTGGAATTGCTTCTCCTTCTAATATCCCATTAAACAGTTTATATAATCTCAGGACTATCCAAGGTTTAAAATCCTTATAAAATTCCGCTGGTAACCCATCCTCACCCGGTGCTTTATCTGTTTTTAACTTCCTGATCACCTCCTCAATTTCCTTTACTGAGATTTCATCCTTCATTTTATTTCTATGCTCTTCTGTTATTAATGTAATTTGCTGCCTTTCAAAATAATCTCGCATTTTCCCCAAGTTTACCTCTTTCTTTGAATACAGATTTTTGTAAAAAAATTCTATTAATTCTGCTTTTTCCTTCCTTTTATTTTATTTTTCCTTCCTCCTCTCACTTTTATTACATCTTTTTCCATTTTTATCTATCAAAACCCCCACCTGACTTTTGATTTTCTTATCTCTTGCTGCTTTAGCTAATAACTTAGAATTTTTATTACTGTATTCAAAGTACTCTCTTTTTAAAAAAATCAGATCTTTTTAACTTTTTGTATATCCTTACCATCTAATTCCTTCTTAATTTTTTGTATCTCTTGTAAAACTTTCTGATCTTTATTCGTTGCATGTTCCGAGTGAAGATCTTTTAACTGTTTTTCCAGTTCCTGATACCTGTTGTTATTCTGTCACTTTCTTAAGCTAATTAATTTTATGGATTCACCCCTAAAAATTGCTTTCATCGTGTCCCATACATCTCCATAGCTGACCTTGTTATTATCGTTCCATGTCCAATTTTCCTCCCATTTCTCCATTATTTGTTTTTTCATATTCTCCTCTTTGTACATCTTTGCGTTATATCTCCAAATATATCTTTTTCCTTCTGTTTCATCCAATTTTATATCTACAATTATCTTGGCATGGTCAGATTCCTTGAATGTTCCAATTTTAATATCTTCTATTGTTTTAACTAACCCTTCAGTAACAAATATATAATCGATTCTTGAGTACATATTATGGACTTGGGAGTAATAAGTATATTCCCTCTCCTGACCCCTGAGCTCTCTGCACACATCTTTTATACCCATTGATTTGCTCCATTCATCCAATATGTACTTTTAACCTTTCTTTTTGCTACTTGTGCTATCGATATCAGATGTTAACAAATTAAAATCACCCCCTATGACCATGTTCCTTGTTCCTTCCTTACTTAAAATTCTTCCCAACTTATCTAAAAATTCTTCTTGGTTATTATTTGGAGCATAAATATTAGCAAGGGTTACCTCCTCCTCCTCTATATTCCCTTTAATAATCAAGTATCTCCCCTCCAGGTCAGCTATAGTTTTGGTGACATTAAAGCCAAATTTTTCCAAAATCAGAGTTGCAACTCCTCTCACTTTAGAAGACCCATAAGCCTTTTCATATATTTCAATTCCTCTCACAACTAATTTATTTGTCTCTGCTGATTTTTGATGGGTCGCTTGTAGAAAAATAACATCAGCTCTAGTTTTAATGAGCGTTATTTGCAATTTCTTTCTCTTCAAGGCATTCCCTGTTCCCTTCACATTCCATGTTAATAGTCTTAAATTCTTAACCATCTATTATTATTATGATCACCCATTCTTTGCATTCCTCCCCGGACGTGTTGCCTCTGTCCCATACAGAATCCCCGAAAAGGAAGAAATTAGTTAAAAAAGAGTAAAATAGAAACAATGAATAATATTGTAAATACTTACAGGAAAAAAACTTAAAAAGAAACGTAAGATTAAGAAAAATAAAAAAGAAAACTTACCTATCCTTCCATCTTCTGCTACCCTCCCCACACCTTTCTTGAAGATGTCACCTCTGTCCTCCAAAGAGGGAAGGGGGGACGGGGAAAAATGGCATTAAGTTCTTCTAAATGCCCCATCCCTCCACCAATGACTAAAAGTTATATAATATAATTATTCTACTATCTCAACACTCAGTGACCCTGAAAGATCTGCTCCTCCCACCACTTCCTCCGCCTCCTCCCCCACATTCAAAACTGGCCCCAACACCCCAACTGCGTATAAATCTGTTCTCAAGGCAATCCATTCCTTTGCTGCCACCTTAATCAATCCAATCTGTGTCAGGTATTGCAATACATCAGTCTTCTCATCCAGAACATGCCATCTTTTGTCATAGAAAAATCTCAGTTGTTGTGGAAACCTCCAACTATATTTGATATCATTAGTGATCAACAATTTCATAACAGGTTTCATCATGTATTTCCATTTTCTCTCCTCAGGTGCTATATCATTGTAGATCTCCACATCAACCTCCTCTATCTTTAAACGCCAGACCCTGCTTGTTTGATTAAAGCCATCATCTTCAACTTATCCACCCAATTTGCAAATTTGACCAAAACATTCCTAGGTGTTCTCCTGTCTTGTCTTCCCCCCACTCTAAATACAGCGCCAATGTCCTCTGGAACAAAATCTTTTCCCATTTTTAATGAGTTCAACCAATCAATTACCTTATCCTTAAGTTTGTCTGGCGTTCGTTCCACCATCTTGCGAATCACAATGTTCTGTTTCCTCCACCCCTCCTCCACCAGCATCATTTTTTTCCTCTTGAACAGATACCCTTGTAGCAATTACATGTTCTTGAATCAAAAGTTCATTCACTGTTATCTTGGTTTGTTGTAAATCGTTTTGCATTGTATCTGTGATCATTTTAATTTTATTTGTATTCTCTGTCACCTCTTTTTGCATATCTGATAGGGTCCTGGCCAGGCTCTCATGCTGTAACCTGGCCAGCTCGCTATCTTTTTTCATTTCTTCACTGTTGTTTTCAATGGTTTTATTCAACTTTTGCATTGTTACCTGAGTATCGTTAACACTCTTAGCCAATTGCTGTGAAATAGCATATTGTCCATTCTTTCAGATAAATCAGGTACGCGCCCTCCTTCAGCTACTTGAGAGTCTGTTACTGTTGCTGGAACTTCCATGGTCGGTGACGGTGTGTGTCTTTCCTTGTCCCTCTGTTCTTTTTCCTTCTTCTCCCTTCTTGTCTTTGGTTTAACCACTTCTTCTTCCTCCCTGCCCTTCCCCCCCTCCATTCTATATCCAATTGATTATAGACTCTAAGAATCAAAATTCAATATATAGCTCAATAGAAATTCAGTAATCCACTTCAAATACTTAATATAATTATATAAACCAAGAAAGGCCAAATTAATCAATTAGTTACTTATTGGGAAAAATAGTCTAGTCTTAAAAATTTAAGTCAATAATAATTACAATTATTCTATACCTCCTTTTGAAAACCAATTACTTTTGATCTACTATCACATTTAGTTAGGAGGGAAGTCGGGGAAAAATTCTCCACCAATTTTATATTAGGGAAGGGAGAAAACTATTTGAATTGTGGATAGTAACAAAGGAACTAAGAGGAATTCAGTATATTTAAAGGGAAGGGGGGAAGGGGGAAAAGAGGGAGGGTCAAAATCGCTGCTAAAACTGAGGGAATGAGAAAACACAGTTAAGAAAGAGAAAGAATTAAAATAAAGATATAAAGGTATGAGGGGGGAAGGAGAGGAACATCTAAATAAGACAATAACAAACAGTTAGACACGCAAAAAGAAGGGGGAAAAGTCCAATTTTTTAATAATCGCTTGTCTACTAGCCTCCTCCTCTAGACCCAATTAAGTTTCATTTCTTTGAGGACTTTTAGGTTTCGGTTTTGACCACCATTTTTGAGATGCAGATCAAATCCTTAAGTATTTGGACAAGAAAAAGAAAAGAAAAAAAAGGGGAAAAAAAGGACCTCAGCCTTATCAGTATTCTTCTGCTTTCAAATAGCTTTTAAAATTGTATTCCAGTCTCTTTCTTCAGAACAAAAAAATAATAGCTATTTTAAACACCTCCATTTCTCTTTTGCCGCTTTTCCACCTCCTCCTCCTCCTCACTCAGTCTCTTATCTCCGTTCTTTTCTCTCTTTAACAAATCTCTCTCTTTCTTTAACAAATCTCTGCTTTTGCAATCTATAAAAAACTGTAAGAAAATCCTCCGGCAACCACAGTTCACCACGGCACCCTTCTGCCCCAGCAAGCTCTCTTTTAATCCTTCAACTACAATGGAGTACAACTCTTTCTTTTACGCTTAAGTCCCGTTCAAGTCCACGTTATTATTTAATCCCAAGAACAAAAAAGAAATTTATTCTCCTTTCTCGATCTCCATCTCTTCCACGGGGTCCCGTCTTTCTCAAATCAGATCCTCTCTCCTCTCTCTCTTAACCCAAATCCCAATCGCCACTTTGAAATCGGTGAAAAATCGGTGTAAAATCACAAACCGCTTCTCCCGCGGCGCTCAGTCCATCCCCTAGATCTCCCATTTTCTCACCAACTTTAGATCCGAAGCAGACTCTGGCACCGCAATCCTTCCTCAGTCCTTTCTTTTCTTTTTTTTCTTAACCTCCAGCTTCAGCTCCCGGCCGGCTCAACGGGAGGCAATTTATACCGGAGCCCCTTTCGAGGCTCCGATTCGCTTCGTCTCCCGGAGCTCAAGCCTCCGAGCCCCGGTCATCAGCGTCCTTCCTTCAGTGGGTTTTCAGCTTCGTATTAATATATTTATTGTCCAAGATCGCTTATTTTTTTATGAATGTAATCTCATTGATACCACATTGTAATGGCGGAGTGAAAAGGGAAAGCTGTTCTCTCTACGCCATGTTAAACCACGCCCCTACTTCAAATGCTTCTAGAGTGATTTTTCCATACAAAATGCCAGTATCATGTTTCCCTATGCTGTTGCTTCATGTTTCGCTATGCTGTTGCTGATGTTTTTGTACCCGATGTTCTGTTAATGAGGAAGAATGCAAAGCTCCCCAAAAGGATCTTTCTAAGCTCCTTATGAAGCTTTGGACTCTGACTGTGCTGATAGATGAATCTTCCTATGGATCATGAATACTGACAGTTGACCTTGTGTGCTTCTTTCAATAAAGAAATTAAGGCAGTTACAGCATACCTGCCTTTGCCATTCTGAAAGTCAGGTGAGAAATGAGTCAGTTTTTTAAACCACTGTTTAAATTGCTGTAGCTCTATTTTTACTAGATGAGTTTTAAACTAAGCACATTCATAGATTTCATCAGGTAACTACGCATGCCAAGTTTCAGGTTATTAACTCAACATTTTTATAAGCAATATATTTAAAGTTTTTAATGGCAGAACACTTGTTTTACAAGTCATCTTAACAAGAGGGCTACTTCTATACCATTTTAATAAGTTTGCATTGTTGGCTGTTATACAAATAAGTCTTAAGTGAGCAGCAGGAGATACATGTCTCAGAAGTACCAGAAAGTCAAGAATTAAAAAAATAAAATTCTGAAATTGTTTAGGTGAACTACTAGACTGTTTGCCTAGATGTCCTTAAGTGGGTCTTGCTATTGCAGGCATTCCAAATGTGCCAGATGATATTCGGCAATTAGTGATATAAATCCTCACTTACCCTTGTTTGTGAGGATGAGAAACCATACAATCCTACTCTTCACCAGTGAGGACTGTAGGAGACTTCATAAGGTTTGTAACAAAGTTTTGGACATTTGTGAAAATCTATTTTTTGTGTGCAATTTTTGTGCAAACTTGCACAGCTCAAGCCAAACTAACTATGGTGGCTACAAAGGACACTGTTATGCTTCATAAACTTTAAAGAAGGAGAAACATTTTTGTGATAGTTTAGTACCTCTCTGCTTGCTCTGTGCATGGACCTCTCTCTGTGTGTGTTTGTCTTTGTGTGCATGTGTACATGTGCATAGGCCTCCCTTCTCAAAGGGCACTGGGTTTAGAAAATTTGCAGAAATTGGTGAGGAATAAATAACTGCTTCTTTTGCTCTTTTACAGTAGATGAAGAATCTCAAAGGGCTTGAAGATTTTTCTTCCACTATGATTTGAGCAAACATTCCTCATACCCCAAATAGCAACGTATACTGGAACTGGAGGTTTTAGGGCCTTCTGTGAACAAGACATTCTTTCTAACACCACCAGCAGAAGGAAGGGTCAGATGTTTCATAGATACTGTATGAATAATTTAATTTGTTTCATGTTGTTCAGGAGTGAAATAATTTTGTTTTCCTATTCTTTGTGCCCCAGTCTTTGTGCATTATACAAAAGGGAAACCTAATTTGGGACATTCATTTTATCTTTTCCAATTCATATTTTTTGCCACTCCAAAAGGAAACACCTCCCCCCCCCAATCCCTTAAATGCTGCTCCAGAAGAGTAAAGGTAAGGCAACAGAAAAGAGAAAATAAGATTGCAGTGGCAGCCACCTAGCACAACGGACCCTCTGAACTTGCGCAGCACAATAGAAAACAAAAGGCAAGGAAGCCTTCTATAGTAAGGTTTCCGTTGTTTGAAAGCCACTCATATCCAACTCTAGGGTTCAGTGCTTATTTCTGTTTCAAAGCCAAAGAGTCAGCCCTGTCTGCTTCTGCTTCTCTGGTAATGTGGCAGGCATGACTAGACACCAGAGCGCATGGAATGCTGTTTATCTTCTCACCAAAGTGGTCCCTGTTTATCTACTTGCAATTTCTTGCTTTTGAACTGCTAGGTTGGCAGGAGCTGGGACAAAGACGGGAGCTCATTCTGTCCTGAAGTACTTCTATACTAGATAGATAGATAGATAGATAATCCACTGTTTGCCTGCACTCAGAGACACCCACTCACCAAAGCAACCAACAGCAACAAAACCTCAAGAACAATAAGAAAAATTGCAACAAGGAATCCTTATAAAACAATCATTACCACAAACACTGCATAGGCGCAAGGTTCACTCTTGGGACACACACACACACACACACACACACACACACACACACACACACACACACACAGAAACAAAACAAAAAAGGGGGAGCATTCTCAAAAAGAGAAAAAATCATGAAAAACTTCTACAGTCCTCCGCTCCTCTAACCCCCCCCCCCCACACACACACACACATACAAAACCAAGAGAAGCACAGAAGAAAATATTATGGGTGGGTGAGGGGTGGCCAGAACTAATAGAATATAGTGAGAGTATTCTTTCTGCAACCACATGATGCATTATTTCCTATTCCTAGTATCTAGGAGGCAGACCATGAGCAGCAAAAAATAACCTAAGAAATGGGGGGGGGGGGCACACACACAAAGAGATGGAAAATCCCCATAGAAATCCAAGAAATGGAGGGGAAGATCTCCCCACTTTCCAAAAAAGAAAATTTAGAAATGGTACCAAGATGGAGACACAGAATGCAGACATGCAGTGATCTAAGATGGAGGGTACCAGGAACTCAGCACACAATAATCACATGGAGTGACTGAAGTAAAGAGCATCTTTCTTTGGATTCCAGGTCATTTTACAGATTCCTTTCAGTATTAACTTCCCTCTTATAACTCCAAGCTTTTCTAAATAAATCATATTGATTGCATTACTTGTTATAACTTTTCCAATTTAAGTGTTTTAAACAAACCTTCATATATTCCTTATCATTGTATCCCAATAAGTATTTGTCCAATATTCTGCTGGAGGATTCCAAATCTTACAGAAAACTTCTGGTGTATTTTTCTTCAAATCCATCAATAGTTTTTCTATTCCCATTAAATCCATTCAATTTGTAGTCCATTCTTCTGTATTGGGAATATCTTGCTCTTTCCAGTTTTTTACATAGGCAATCCGAGCAGCCACACACATTATTCTTAAAAGTTCTCCAAACATCTTTCTTTATTAAAAATATGTTATTTATAAATTTTCAAAAATTACAAAAAAAAAACATAACAAAGCATATAATCCAAAAATACCACAAAAAATTACATATAATAAACAAAAAAGTACAATAAACATTATTGTAATTATTGCAATATGGGGTGCCTCAGGGCTCGGTACTCTCGCCTCTCCTATTTAACATCTACATGAAGCCACTGGGTGAGATCATCCGTTCCCACGGGGTGAGGTATCACCAATATGCAGATGACACCCAGCTGTATATCTCAGCCCGTGGAGATCCAATTGATGCAGTGGAAGTCCTATCCAGGTGCCTGGAGGCTGTCAGGGTCTGGATGGGGGACAACGGGCTACAACTGAATCCCGGCAAGACTGAGTGGCTATGGGTAAGGGGTCCTGCGCTATCTCGGGAGTTACCATCTTTGGTTCTGGATGGGGCAGTTTTGCCCCAAACAGACCTGGTGCGTAATCTGGGGGTCCTCTTGGACTCACGACTACTGCTCGAGGAGCAGGTGGCAGCCGTGGCCAGGAGGGCTTTTGCACAACTTCGTGTAATACGCCAGCTACACCCACTCCTAGACCGGGATTCCTTGCTCATGATCACACATTGCTTTGGTCACCTCCAGACTTGATTACTGTAATGCGCTCTACATGGGGCTGCCCTTGGTGACCATTCGGAGGCTGCAGCTGGTCCAGAATGCAGCTGCTCGGGTAGTGATGGGGTGTGGGCGTTATGCTCGTGCCTCACCACTGCTTCGGGAGCTGCACTGGTTGCCAGTATGTCTCCGGGTGCAATTCAAGGTGCTGGTTATTACCTTTAAAGCCCTACATGGTAGTGGGCCAGGATACTTAAGAGACCGCATCGTCCCAAGGACATCTGTCCGTCCCACCAGGGCGGATCGGAGAGGCTCTCTAATTATTCCATCGGCTAGAGAGGCGCATCTCTCTAGCACCAGGAGAAGGGCCTTCTCCGTGGCCGCCCCGGCCCTTTGGAACCTCCTGCCAACTGAGTTACGTCTACAGACAGAGCTCCTGCCCTTTCGGAAGGGCCTAAAAACCTGGCTGGCAGGGCAGGTGTGGGGGTCCAGGAACATGGGGTCCCATGTTGGGTGGCTGATATGATGGGACAGCCACCCCTCCCTCACTCTTTTAAACTTTTAAAATCTTTTTAAACCTTTTAACTTTTTTAAATCTTTTAGATTTTTGTAAATTCATGGTTTAATTCTTTTTTAATTGACTTTTAAGTAATTTATGAACCTTAAGGTTTTAATTTATGAATTTCTGTAAGCCGCCTAGAGTCAGGTTCGCCTGATTAGGGCGGGATAATAAATCTAAATAAATAAATAAATAAATATATATATATATTGATAGGAAAAAACTCTTCAACTATATCGCTAGCAAAACTATTATTTCTTTCAATGTCCTACTTTTCTACATATATTATTTTTTTTCTTTACTTCACTCATTACAAAAAGAAAAATTAATCTTTCAATATCACCCTGTGCTATGTACAATGTCCGGGAGGTTCAAACAGATTATACTTTCCAAAAATTTGCTTGTTCTGGTACAGGTTGTATACCTTTCTTTTTAACAATCACATATTCCACAAATTGTCTCCAGATTCTCCAGAATCTATTAATTTGAACTTTGCCTTTTTTAACATTTACTTCCCATGTAAGCTTATCATTTAGACCTAATTCCCACAATTCTTTATACCAATCTTGTATATTTAACAATGTATCATTCTTCCAATTTTTTGCCACACATTGTCTAGAAGCTGACAACATCACAGCCATCAGTTCTTTTTCGTCCTTATTCAAATTAAATTTATCCACATCTGTTAGCAAGACGGTATCTGGTCCCAATTCCAGCCACATATCCAGTATGTTTTTAATTTCCTTTTCTACTTTCCCCCAGAATTCCTTTAACACATTACAACTCCACCACATGTGTACATGTGTCCCCGTTATTTGTTTACATCTCCAGCATTTATCGCTTATTTGATCATTCATCTGATGCAGCTTGACTGGGGTCAGATACCATCGCCAGAGCATCTTATAATTATGCTCTTTTACTCTTACAGACATAGTTCGCATTATTCTTCTTTTCCATTTTTTATTCCAATTTTCATCCAATATTGTCATATTCCACTCTTGTTCCCAAACATTTTTCAAGATCTCCTGAATTTTCTCTTCTTTATTAATAATCTTATAGATTTTACTCACTATTCCTTTAATTCCCATCTCTCCTTTCCTCAGTTTTAACAAAAGCTCCTCAAATTCTTTCAGCTTCCTTTCTAAGCCATTATAATGTAAAAATCTTTTATTCCAATTATTTATCTGAAGAATCTTAAACCAATTCAATTTCATTTGTGCAAAGAGTTCTTGCCTTTTTTCCGGATCTCTACAAATCTTAATCCAATCTTTCAACTTTAATACCCCCTTTTCTACTAATATTACTTTAATATTATCATCTATTTTAACTGGAAAATTATTAAAATCTTCCAACTCTATAATTGGTGAGGTTCCTAAAAAAAGATTCTTTTTTACCTTTTTCCATTCTTCTATAGTTGTTTTTATCAAACTGCTCTGGATTCTCTTCTTCTTTTTCCCTATTTCTTCACTTAAAAACGTCGCTTTACCAATTTTTGCATATTCCCTCTTTTCCAAATTTTCCCAAATCGACTCTTCTCTAATTAATATTTCTACAACATTTCTTACCTGAAAGGCTCTATAATGATTATGTATGTTTGGTATTCCTAATCCACCTTCTTTTTGCGATAGATACCATAACTTTTTGACTATCTTCGCTCTTCGATTTCCATTACAAAATTTATTTATGATTTTTTGATATTCTTCCAATTCTTTCTCATTATGTTTTATTGGCAATACATCGAATAAAAAATTTAATTTAGGCAATAACATCATTTTACTCAGGGCTACTCGACCAAACCAGGAAAGATTCAATTTATTGTATTGAGCTATTTTCCTTTCAATTCCCTTCTTCTGTTTGCCATAATTTAATTTTTTAAGGTCCCCAAATTTACTTGAGATTACCACTCCCAAGTACCTTAAATTAGTTTTAACCTGTATCTTGTATTTTTCTTTTATACTTTCCCATTCCTCCCTTTCTCCATTACAAAATATCATTTCTGTTTTTTCCCAATTCACTCTCAGCCCCGTTATTATCTCAAACCTTTTTAAATGTAAATGTATCCTTTCTAAGGCCTTTAATGGATGCTTTGCAATAATAAGTGTATCGTCTGCGTACAAATTTATTTTATTATCCTCAATTCCTTTTATTTCTTCATCCTGACAAATAGAGTTAGCTAAAAATTCCATAGCCATTATAAACAGGATTGGAGATAATGGGCAACCCTGTCTGGTACCCGCTTCTAATCTTATACCATTTGTAAATTTGTCATTGACTTTA
Source organism: Furcifer pardalis (assembly GCA_030440675.1). Lineage (NCBI taxonomy): Eukaryota > Metazoa > Chordata > Lepidosauria > Squamata > Chamaeleonidae > Furcifer > Furcifer pardalis. The sequence continues at coordinate 115,781,348 of CP126894.1, forward strand.
ACGCTTGCTACTCCTTGTTGGTATAATTTTGTAATTATCCCCTGAAATTTATTTCCAAATCCATATAATCTAATCATTTCATGAATAGTTCCCCATTGTAATGAGTCAAACGCCTTAAAATGTCTAATGATAAAAATCCTACCTTTTCTCTATTCCTTTCTGTTATGTCCATTAAATCCACCACTCTTCTTACTAAATCTGATATGTACCTGTTTTTCACAAATCCTGCTTGTTCTCTGTTTATATATTCTGCCATGAAACCACTCAATCTATTAGCTAGTATTGTTGTAAAAATTTTTGCATCCTGGTTAATTAGAGAAATTGGTCTGTAGGATTCCACTTTTTCTAAATCTTTTCCTGGCTTCGGTATTAATGTAATAATCGATCTATTCCATGAGTTTGGTATTGCCTCACCCTCCATAATTTAATTGAATAATTTATACAATCTTGGAATTATTGATTCCTTAAAATTTTTATAAAATTCTGCCAGAAGCCCATCTTCCCCCGGGGTCTTATTCAATTTTAATTTTCCTATTACATCCCCGATTTCTTTTTCTGAGATTTTTTCCTCCATTTTATTTCTATGTTCTTCTAATACCTGATTTATTTGTTGTTTCTCAAATTCTTCTCGAAGTTTTTCTAGATTTATTTCCTTTTTTGAATACAAATCTCGGTAAAAACTTTCAATTATTTTTAACTTCTCTACACTCTTATTACACCTATTCCCCTTCTTGTCTATTAGAACACCAATTTGGCTTTTAGCCATCTTTTCCTTGGCTGCCCTTGCTAATAGTTTTGAATTTTTATTGCTATATTCAAAATATTCCCCTTTTAAGAAGATTAAACCCTTCTTGACTGCTTCTATGTCCTTTCCTTCTAATTCTTTCCTAATTTTTTGAATATTTTCAAAGACAGCCTGCTCTTTTGTCCTTGCATGTTCCATTTGAAGTTGTTTCAGTTGCTTTTCTAATTCCTGATATTTACTTTTATTTTGTTTATTTCTTGTACTTGTGATTTTTATAGATTTCCCTCTAAAAATTGCTTTCATGGTGTCCCACACTGTACTGTAATTAACCTCATTATTATCATTCCATTTCCAACTTTCTTCCCACTTTTCCATAATGTAATTTTTAACAGCTTGTTCTTTAAAAATTTTCATGTTATATCTCCAATTATAAACTTTTCTTTCAGACCCTTCCAATTTTACTTCCATTACTATTTTTGCATGATCCGATTCTTTAAAAGTACCTATTTCTATATCTTCTACTAATTTGATCATGCCCTCTGTAACGAAAAAATAGTCAATTCTAGAATACATATTGTGCGCTTGGGAAAAGAAAGTATACCCTCGTTCATAACCTTTGACCTCTCTCCACACATCTCTTAGACCTACTAATTTAATCCAATTATCCAATATGTATTTTTTACTTTTACTTTTGTCTCCCATACTATCAATTTCTGATCTTATTAAATTAAAGTCTCCCACTCTTATCATATTCACCATTGCCTCTTTAGTTATAACTTTTCCTATTTTATTTAAGAACTCCTCCTGATGCTCATTTGGGGCTTAAATATTGACAAAAGTCAATTCTTCATCATCTATATTTCCTTTGACTATCAAATACCTTCCCTCAGGGTCTGAAATACTTTGTGTCATATTAAACTCTACTTTTTCTGAAATCATAATTGCAACCCCTCTGGCCTTAGATGAGCCACAGACCATTTCATAAATTTGCATTCATTTCAGGAATAATTTATTTACATCTGGAGATTTTTGATGGGTTTCCTGTAAGAAGATAACATCCGGTCCATCTTTTTAAAGCGCTAATTGTAATTTCTTTCTTTTCAGAATATTGCCTGTACCTTTCACATTCCAAGATACTATCTTAATACAGTATCTTTAATCATCTATACTTAACCTATTTTGATCTGTATAAACCTTCCCTGAACGTGAAATCCACCACCCTACATTAAAAGAATAGAAAAAACCCATATACCTATTAAAAATAAAAAAAGAAAACTTACCTAATCTACAAAAGTCATTGATCCTCCCCACTCTTCTCTTCGGAGTCTCTCCTTTGTCTTCCAAAGAGGGGAGGTGGGAACATGGAAATGATAGCATGCTCTAATAGCTATCTTCATATTGCCCTCCTAGCTCCACCTGTTCCAATTTCTTTATTTCTTTATCATTATTTTTTATTTTTAAGTAAAAGGAGAAAGAAAACTAGGTCCATAAGAAAAAGGAGAACAGAACTCCTAAGAAATATAAGACAATAAAAATTGAGAAAAAAATGATATCTACTCACTCCACAACTACTACACTCCCAGAGTCATCAGCGTCCCCCCTGTTGCTCCCTCTTCCTCCTCTTCTCCAGGTCTCTCTCTTTTTATGGCTCCAGATTCCAGCAGTTCCTTTCTTACAGCCACCCATTCCTGTGTCCCCACCTTGAGCAATCCAATCTGACACATATATTCTAGTACATCCATTTCTGAATCAACAACGTGCATCTTTCTGTCATAGTAAAAACATATTTGTTGTGGAAATCTCCAATTATATGTTACACCTCTAGCTCTCAAAATTTTTGTCATTGGCTTCACTTTGAATCGCCAAACTCGTTCCTCAGGAGCAATATCGTTGTAGTTTTCCACATCAACTCCCTCCATTTTTAGAACGACAGCACCAGCTTGTTTGATGAAAGCCATCACCTTGAGCTTATCCCCACAATTTGCAAATTTAACCAAAACATTTCTTTGAAAACTCTTCCCTCTCTTTCCTCCCACTCTAAAAACACTTAATATGTCTTCAGCCACAAAATCTTTCCCCATATTGAGAGAATTGAGCCAATCAACTATTCTTTCCTTTAGCTTGTCTGGCGTTCGTTCTGGCATTTTTTGAATTACAATATTTTGTTTCCTCATACATTCTTCCACCAAATCCACTCTTTTCTCTTGCATAACCACTTTACTAGCAGTTTCCTTTGTTTTTGAATCCAGTTCTTTCATATCCATTTGCAGTGTCTTTACCTCCTTCCGTGTATTCTTCATCATGTTATCCATCCTTTTGGAATTATCTTTCACTTCCCTTGATAGGTCATTAAGAGTTGTAGCCATGCTTTGAAAATTAAGAGTGGTTGTTTCTCTATCCCGTTTCATCTCCTCATTATTAATTTGTATATCTTTCCTCAGTTCTTGTATACTGTTTGCCATTAATTTTTCCATATGTTCAACTTTCTTCATACATTTCCCAATTTCTACATAAAGCTGCACATTCTCCCCTGCTGGGACCTCGGCCGTCGGTGGTGGTGTTTGACCGTCCCTCTGCTCTCTTTGTTCTCTCTGTTCTTTTTGATCCTTCTGCTCTTTTTTCTCCTTTCTCGTCTCAGGTCTCTTTGGTTTGACCACCTCCTCCTCTTCTCTGTCCCTTCCCCCCTCCATATTTAAAATTGGTTATCATGCAGAATCAATTATTTTATTACAATCAATCTATTTACCAATCAATAAACAATCAAATTTTTGTTTTATATATATATAAAATTTTTCTAATTAATTCTGCCCCACACACAGTTTCAAACAATTTCAAATATAAATGTAAGTCAATTAAATTAATTTACTAATTTTATATTTAAAGTCAAACTAATTCTGTCAGTTATTTTTTTTTATTTTTTTTATTTTTTTTATTTTTTTTAAATATATTTTTATTAGGTATTTTAAAAAAAGATACAGAAAAATACCAAAAGATACAAAAATACAAAACTATGAAAGTACAAAACAAAACAATTACAAAGAAAAATATATTGAATTGTGAAGACCTGTAACTTATTGTTCTACTCAACAATATTGCTTTTGCCACACTACTTTAAACATGATCTTCTCCACTTTATATTCTACAACACCATTGACATCACCCTTGTGCTATATATAATGTCCGGGGGGATCTATACCTTCAACGTTTCCAAAAGTCATGCTGATCTTGTGCAGGGGGTATGCCCTTTTTTTTCTCCAAAGTGTAATCTATAAAAGGTTCCCAGATCCTCCAGAAATTATTACTTTGCACCTTTCCTTTCCTACAATTTAGATCCCATGTAAGTTTTTCGTTTAAGGCCAAATCCCACATTTGCTTATACCAATCTTGAATAGTTGCCTGTTCGTTACTTTTCCAGTTTTTGCTTATACATTGTCTCGCAACAGTCAACATTGTGGCCAAAAGTTCTTTATTATCCTTGTTCATATCATAGTCTTCTATGTCGGTTAGCAGAATTGTTTCTGACCCCAATCTAACCTGCATATTTAATATTTTTTCTATTTCTTTTTCAATTCTTCCCCAAAATTTTTTTAATGCATCACAGCTATACCACATGTGTTCATATGTCCCCTTTATTTTTTTACACCTCCAACATTTATCACTCAGATTATTATACATTCGATGCAGGCCGACTGGGGTCCTATACCATTTCCATATCATTTTATAATTATGCTCTTTAATTCTAACCGACATTGTCTTCATTATCCTTCTCTCCCACAACTTTTTCCATTTTGCTGCTGTTATGTTTATGCCTAGATCCTGTTCCCAGCTTTGTCTTAACACATCTTGTATTCTTTGACTTTTATTCAAAATCTTATAAATTTTACTAACTAATCCTTTAACCCCCAGTTCTTCATTTCTAACTTTACCCAAAAGTGTCTCAAGTTCTGTGCATTCTCTGTTTAAACCATCTTCCCTTAAGAACTTTTTGTTCCAGTTATTTATCTGGAGGATCTTGAACCAATCCAACCGTAATTGCGTGTACAGCTCCTCCCTTCTCTCCTGATCTCTGCAAATATTGACCCAATCTTTTAGTAATTTTATCTTCTTTTCTGCCAATATATCCCTGATCCTTTTATCCATTTTAATTGGAAAATCCTGAAAATCTTCCACCTCTAGTATTGGTGAAATCCCTAAAGCAAGCTCTTTTCTCACTTTATTCCATGTCTCTAATGTTGCTTTTAGCATCAGTCCCTGTAATTTCCTCTCCCCTCTTTCCTTTCCTCCCCCTAGAAGTTGTGCATTTCCCATCCTCATAAGACCTTTCCTTTCAATTTTTTCCCATATTATTTCTTGTCTGATTAAGATCTTCATAATATTTCTTATTTGAAAGGCCCTGTAATATTTACTAACATCTGGAATTCCTAGTCCACCCTCTTTTTGTGGGGCATACCACAGTGATTTAGCTATTCTTGCTCCTCGGTTTCCATTACAGTACCTATTAATCATGTTTTGATACACTTTTAGCTCCTTATCAGTATGACCTAGTGGCAAAACATCGAACAAGAAATTCAGTTTTGGGATCAACTTCATTTTGCACATAGCAATCCTACCGAACCATGACAGATTTAATTTATTATATTGTACAATTTTCTTCTCCAATTCCTTCTTTTGTCTGCCATAATTCAGCTCTTTTAGTTTTCCCATTATGTGTGATATTGTCACTCCCAGATATCTCATTTCTTGTGTAATCTGCACATTATAAATCCTTTTTATTATCTCTTCATCTTCCTTATTTCCATTTACTAAAATCATTTCTGTTTTATTCCAATTAACTTTCAATCCCGTTACTTCCTCAAAATCTTCCAAATGTTTATTTATTCTAGCCAAACTTTCTATAGGGTGTTTTGCCGTTATCAATGTATCATCCGCATAAAGGCTTACTTTAGTTCCTTCACTACCTATTATTCCCTTATCTTGACGAATCATGTTTGCCAATAATTCCATAGCCATAATAAACAGCAATGGTGACAATGGACAGCCCTGTCTCGTTCCCGCCTCTAGTCTAATATCATTTGTGTAATTTTCATTAAATCTAATTCTTGCCGTCCCTTGTTCATATAGCCTTCCAATAACTCCTTGAAATTTTATTCCAAATCCATAGTTTTTAATCATCTCGTGGATCGTTTCCCATTGTAAAGAGTCAAAGGCTTTAAAAATATCTAGTGCTAAAAATCCCATCTTTTCCTTTCTTTTTTCTGCTAAGTCCATTATATCGACCACTCTTCTTATTAAGTCCGCCATGTGTCTATTTTTAACAAAACCAGCTTGATCCTCCTTAATATAATTGGCTATGAACCCGTTTAATCTATTTGCCAAAATTGTTGTGAAAATTTTCGCGTCTTGGTTGATCAGGGAAATTGGCCTGTAAGATTCAACATTTTCTAAATTTTTACCAGGCTTGGGAATCAAAACTATTATCGATCTATTCCAGGAATTTGGAGTTGCATCTCCCTCTAAAATCCCATTGTACACATCCTGCAATCTCGGGGTGACCCAGGGCATAAAATCTTTATAAAACTCAGCAGGTAATCCATCCTCCCCAGGAGCTTTATCTCTTTTCAATTTTTTTATTACATCTTCAATTTCTTTTATAGAAATTGCTTGTTCCATTTTATTCTTATGGTCCTCTGTAATTTTTTTAAGTTTTTGCTTCTCAAAGAGTTCTCGCAATTTCTTCCTATTTATCTCCTTTTTAGAATACAAATTTTTATAAAAGTTCTCGATTAGGAGTGCTTTATCTTTGCTTTTGTTACATCTCTTCCCATTTTTATCTGTCAGCACCCCCATCTGTCCTTTAATCTTTTTATCTCTAGCTGCTTTCGCTAATAACTTGGAGTTTTTATTACCGAATTCGAAATATTCCCTTTTTAAAAATATCAAATCTCTCTTTATTTTTTCAATGTCCTTCCCATCTAGCTCTTTCTTAATTCTTTTTATCTCCTGCAATGCTTTCTGATCCTTCTTTTTTGCATAATCCTTATGTAGGTTTATTAGTTGATTTTCAAGCTCCTGAGTTCTGTTTCTATTTTGTCTCTTTCTAATACTACCTAATTTTATCGACTCCCCTCTAAAAATTGCCTTCATTGTATCCCAAACTCCCCCCCGGCTGACCTCATTATTTTCATTGAATTTCCAATTTTCGTCCCACTTTTCCATAATCTGCTTTCTCGTTGATTCTTCCTGGTATATCTTCCCATCATATCTCCAAATATAACCTCTTTTTTCAATTTCTTTAAAATTTATGTCTACTGTGACCTTTGCATGGTCAGATTCCCTGAATGTCCCAATCTTTATATCCTCTATTGTTTTAACTAAGTCCTCTGTTACAAATATGTAATCTATCCTTGAATACATGTCATGTACCTGTGAAAAATATGTATATCCTCTTTCCTGGGCTTTAATCTCTCTCCAGACATCCTTTATTCCCATGGTCTTCCTCCACTCCTCTAATATGTATCTTTTACCTCTCTTTTTTACACTTGTACTATCTATATCCGAACATGTCATATTAAAATCTCCTCCTAAGACCATGCATCTAGTCCCTTCCTTTTGCAAAATTTTTCCCACTCTATCAAAAAATTCTTGCTGTTTATCATTTGGGGCATAAATATTAACCAGCGTTATCTCTTCTTCTTCTATTTTTCCTATAACTATTAAATATCTCCCTTCTGGATCAGCTATGGTTTTATTCACAGTAAATCCCAATTTCTCCGAAATCAGGGTTGCAACTCCCCTGGCTTTAGACGTCCCATATGCCTTCTCATATATTTCGATTCCCCTTACCTTCAAATTGTTTACTTCCCCTGATTTTTGATGGGTCTCTTGCAGAAAAATTATATCGGCCCGATCTTTGTTGAGCGACACTTGCAATCTATTTCTCTTCAGGGCGTTCCCTGTCCCCTTCACATTCCATGTTATTAGTTTCAATGACTTAACCATTTATATATACCTCCACACCCCTTTGTTCATTTGTCCCCCCGGACGTGCTCCCTAATAAGATCCAACCCTTTCCCCTACTAAGAACATTATATAAACAAACATGGATATAAGATCCCTTAAACAGAAAATAGTAATAAAAAAGAGAAATAAAAACAAAAACAAAAAACTTACCTATTCTCCACCCATCTTCAACCCTCCCCGCATCTTCCTTTCTAATGCTACCTTTTTTCTTCAACGAGGGGAGGGGGGGACCGGGGGAAAATGGCATATAATTCCTCCAACAAGATCTTCCTCCCTCTGCCACTATTTAAATTTATTCTTTGGTTACTGAGAATATTCATCCCACCTACTCCGCGCCTGTCCCTGATGCCTCTGCTCCTCCCACTGCTCCCTCTTCCTCCCGGCCCACCAGTGGTCCCATCACCCCCGCTTTGAACAGCTCTGTTCGCAACAAAATCCAGTCAGTGTCAGCTTCTTTGATCAGGCCAATTTGTGTCAAATACAACAATGCATCAGTATTCACATCAAGCACGTGCCATTTTTTATCATAGAAAAATCTTAGCTGTTGTGGAAATCGCCAACCATATTTGACACCTTTTGCCATCAACAATCTTGTTACTGGTTTCATTGTAAATTTCCATTTCCTCTCCATAGGCGCAATATCATTGTAGACCTCCACATCCAGCCCTTCTATTTTTAGGGCGCCAGACCCAGCTTGCCTAATAAAAGACATAACTTTCAATTTGTCAGCCCAATTTGCAAATTTAACTAGAACATTCCTAGGTGTCTTCTTATCTCTCCTTCCACCCACCCTATACACAGCGCCAATATCGTCTGATCCAAAATCCTTTCCCATTTTGAGTGAGTTCAGCCATTCCAAAACTCTCTCTTTCAGCTGATCTGGCGACCTTTCCGGCACGTGACGAATCAGAATATTAGATTTCCTCCACCCCTCTTCCATCATCATCAATCTTCTCTCTTGCTCCGCCATCTTGTCTTCCAACACGTGCTCTTGAATATATAACTCGTTCACTGATATGATGGCATGTTTAACTTCTTTGTCCATTGTCTTTGAAATTTCATCAATCCTTTGTGTATTAACTGCCACATCTTTCTTCACATCTGTAATGGTCTTAGCCAGGTTTTCATACTGTAACCTGGCAAGTTCCCTATCTTTTTTCATTTCCTCACTATTAGTCTCAACAGCTTTTTCTAATTTCTGCAATGTTACTTGAGTGTCAGACAAATTCTTGGCCATTTGTTGAAGTAATGTCGTCATATTTTCCATTTTTTGGGCCAGATCGAGGGAGCTTCCTTGCTCCGTAGCTGTGGAAGTCTCTGCTGTCGTTTGAGGCTCCAGATTCGGTGATGGAGTGTTCCTCTCTTCCTCCTCTTGCTCTTTGCCCCTCTTACCCTTCCGGCCCTTTGGTTTAACTACTTCCTCCATCTTCTTTCCCTCCCTACCCAACCAGCACCCCAGTGTCCTTTTTCAAAGCGTCCAAGTCCGAAATTATAGGGGTGGGTAGATAAGAGAAAGTTTCAAACTGTACCGAAGCCAGAAACAAGTCAAAGAAGCGAATCTGCCGATCGTCTTCCCAGGGCAGCTTTACACAGTATTTCCTTATGCGTGTCTCGCCAGACAAAGAGAAAACCCTTCGTCTCCGCCCCTTAAAAAACTTTTTCCTCCGCCATTACTGCCTCGTCCGTTCACATAGATATGTAAACGATCAATGCCCCCTCATTTATTCAATGTCCGCAGTCTCTCTTCAAAGAATTCACACTATAATCCATAAATAAGATAGATTTCCAACCTCCTCTCCAACCTTCCCAGCGCTTTTGTTCCAGCTTTGATCACTTATGCCTCTCTATTTCCCTCCGTAGACCTCCTCCTCTTCTCTGTCCCTTCCCCCCTCCATATTTAAAATTGGTTATCATGCAGAATCAATTATTTTATTACAATCAATCTATTTACCAATCAATAAACAATCAAATTTTTGTTTTATATATATATAAAATTTTTCTAATTAATTCTGCCCCACACACAGTTTCAAACAATTTCAAATATAAATGTAAGTCAATTAAATTAATTTACTAATTTTATATTTAAAGTCAAACTAATTCTGTCAGTTATTAATTGAAAATTTTATAATATTTAGATAATGATAATTCACAAATTAATTACTATACAATACAATAACAAATCTTTACCCTTTATTTGATCAGTTGTCTTATTTAATAATTGTTCTTAACTGTCTTAAAAATACCCACCACTACACAATGTATATTTGACTTATCACAATTAATGGGGGGAAGGAATGTGAGAAGGGAAAACAAAGAGAAAGGAAATTAAACTGACAATTAAGGGACAACCTTTTATGGATGGAAGATGGAGGGGGTATAACACACGAGTATAACACACAAGTACAGTAAGACTTACAAGAGAAAAAGAAAAAAAAAGACGTAAAGAAACTAATTTGTTTAATAATTAATCCAAGAAACAGGAAAGGCCAGAATACAGAACAAGAAAAGTTAAGAGATCAGAGAGAGAGAGAGAGAAAGAGAGAAAGAAAAAGAAAAATAATTAAGCAAAAGGGGACTAAAACCCCAAAAATATAAAAAGAAGATTTTTTTAAAAAAACAGCCCCTTCCGATCTCCCTCTATCCCCCTCGAGAAAGAGAGAGAAAAAGAGGGGGGGAACGAGAGAAGCGCGAGAAGGAAAAAGAGAAAAAAAATAACTATGTGACTTAGTTCTACTTAGTCCAGCAGTTTTGGTCTTAAAAAGGAGTTTTCTCTTTCCCCTCCTTTAAAATAAGAAATGGAGAAAATATATTATATCTTCTAAAAACAATGCTTTCTTCGCAGCCAAAAATCAGCTCTCTTCCTCTCGCATGCAGTTTCGATTCTCCTTAAGTTTCGTTTCTCCTTTACACTATTGCTGCCATTAATCCCATTCCGTTACTGCTGCTTATTTACTCCCAACAAAAAAAAAAACAGAAAAAAACCAAAAAAAGTAAAAAGAAAAAGAACGCCCCTGTTCTCTTCTCCAAAACTCCAATCTCGAAATGTCCACTTTTATTTTTTCCCAAAAAAAATTCCACTCTATCTCTTTTATCTCAGCTCGCTTTTCCTCCCCAGTAACTTATTTTCCAGCAGTTGCCGATCTCACCGCTCGCCACTCGCAACTCTCCTTTTCACCGCTCACTCGTTCATAAGCTCAAACATCCACGTTTTCTCCGCACCTTTCCAGCTCTGTCTTTTGCTCGGTACTGGGGGAGTTCCTTCGTCTATCTCCGGCTCCTGGACCGGCTCAACAGGACGGATCCACAAAACCAGAGCCTCTTTCCAAGACCCCGATCTGTTCCCCGTCCGGAGCGCGGTTCCCTCGGGCCCTGATCTTCTAAGGTGAGCGAGAGTAGCTCAATCAGCTCCCCCCGGCAAGCTTACTTCATTCACTGCTTGAATCTCTTTTATTTTTGCTTTATTTTATTTAATCATGTTGTAAATTTCATTATTTTGGTGGAGCTAGGCACAATGGCGACCGCTCTCTATGCCATCCTTAGCCACACCCCCTCCAAACATCTTTCTGACTCTTCACATAAACCTAATTTTCCTGTAAACCTTTTCCCAGTACATATCTGCTTTACAACAATTCCACCACACATAGGGTCTAGCATTCTGATGTGGAACTGCTGGGTGGATCAGAATGGCCATCTGACCCGATCCACAGGCAGCCTTCCTTAAGGATTGCTCCTGTTGAGCATCAGGAAATTTAGTTTACTTAGAAAGAGGAGAAAGATTGGTGAGCCAGACTTGTCAAGCACTGCAAGATGTTGCCAGGCCCCACTGTTTTGCTTCTTTCAGTATAGGCTCAAGTTTTTGTAAACCCAAAGTTTCCTATGTTTCATTTTGGCTTGCCAGATCAGGCTGTTTTGTTTCCCACCCTTGAGTCCTTGTTCGAGTGTGAATCCCATTTCTTTTTGCATGTGTTCAGTGATGGGATTCAGCAGGTTCACCCATGTTTGCCAGAACTAGTAGCAAAAATTCCAGCTGGTCCCACCCATGTAAGTTTTGAAATACAGTAGTCCTAATTAGGGTGCAACACAGGGCTTTTCTCCTGGCCACTCCCATTGTACCACACCCACAGAGTAGGTAGTAAAAAAAAAATTTGAATCCCACCACTGCATGTGTATGTGTCACCTGTCAAGCCTTGTTTTACCATGCTGTTTTGTTTTATTTTCTAATATTTTTCCCCAAGGAAAACTAGTTGCCATGGCATTTACTGGGCTATTCTGGGGTGCTCTATCCACTGGCCTTGGGCTCTCTATTGTTTGGGGCAGACAATGAGCTTTTGCTCAGAACAGCTACCAGAGAGTAACGGCAGACATTTAGATTTTGCTTGATTTTTTGCCCCTTCCTATGTGCTTTGGAGCAGGAAAAGCAAGAGAGGTGTTTGATTAGCTTTTTCCTTGGCTGGGACATTGGGGTCACTCTATGTTATACTGGGCCCCTGGAAAGCGATGCCAATGCACTGAAGATCCTCCTCGCTTACCCTTGGGGACAACCACCTTTCACAAATCTAGGAAACTTAGGGATATCCTCTTTCTATGCTTCCCCATGCAGAGACATGCTTCTTCCAGATTGTAAACTGAATTACACTTCACTCACCTCCAGTTTTGTGATTTGTAATTTATAACGATCCATTGTGAACCCTTTAGACTTTCTCAAACATGTATTGAAAGGCTACAGAGAAGGAATATATCAGAATGTTGAGCACAATTCCTCTAGATCTTAAGAAAGCCTCTGATTTCCAGTGTCATTATATAGACTAATCTAACATCTGAACCTTTGCTTCTGAGTCAGATCCTAATCATCACCATTCAGAAGGAATTAATCACTTTTTGTCATCTGCTAAAGATCTGATTTTAAACTGTTAGTAAGGAGAACTGTTGACAGCTTGGAACAGTTACCGATAGTTTTAAACTGCCAAAAGTTTTATACTTACACAGTCACTCCATTCATCTCAAGAAGTGTGCTTAGACTTTCATTAGAGCTCATGAATCATAAAAACTAGTTAGCATTATAGCTGCTGCATTCTGTTTCTGGTATCTAAAATGTACAAAGGGCATGTGGACACTGTGTAAATTTGCAGATGGTAATTTCCAAGGGGGACTGAATGATATCAAACAGAATGAGAATGCTCTAGAAAAATTATACATAAAAATATTATTCTTTGTCAAAATAAAGAGGCAAACCATATTCTCATAAAATGAATAAGTTATGCAATAAAGTGGAAAATTGCCTCTGAAACTCATGCCCATGAGACCCTATGGAAATGTGAATCATTTTTGTCAGTGAATGTCTGTTACTATAATAGTTGTTAAAAAGGTTAGTAACACTCTTGTGAATTTGCAACACTGAATCTGTTATTTGCACTGCGAAATTGGGATTGCAAATGATGAAGATAGATGAGAGGGAATAAATTAATAATACAGAATCCCCTCATCATTTCCAATAGACAGTGCTAATAATTCAACCCCAGTTCACTGAAACATATGCTTAATAAGAGCATTAGAAACCAAATTAGTTATTCCGTTGCTGATTTCTCTGGTTATAATATCTCCATGGTATGGGGGGAGGGGATTTCCCAGTGCTCATCATTCACTCATTCTTCCTGAGCAACACATGTCTGGGAATTCTTGGTCTCCGTTCATTTACTCTATTTTTAAAAATATCCATTCCTTTAGCTTGTGGCAAGAGTTGAGAAATAAGCAAAGATATTCCCATCTGATTTGTTTTAGAACCATCAAAAATATGACAAGAAGAAGGATTGGGTAGGCTAACATTTTCAACTTCTTTCATATTTGGCTTTTTGAGCCTCAAGTTCTTTCCAATAGACAATTTTCAAAACAAATCTGTGAACTTTAGCAAACAAACTGCAAAAAAGCAGATATCGCTAACAGCATGGAGAGGGTCATTTTATACCTGCTTGCTGTTTGCTTGTTAAAATTCAGGAATAGCTCTGGATTAAAAAAAAATTGCAACCCCAATTCACCACCATCAGAGGCAGATGCACACCTGTATTTGCTTCTGTTGGTGTTGATGGAGGTTGCCAGGTTTTGGGTCTTTTGAAAACAAATTGAATTGATTGGAAACTCCCAAGAAGCCAGGGCAGGTTGAGGACTTTGCCGCCCCTCCCCCTGTGCCTATACCAACTGCCAGGGGAGGAAGAAGCCAAGACAGGATGAGGACCTTGCCGCCCATCCCCCTGAGCGCACACCAACATAGTATATTGTAATGTAATGTATTTTTTGTAAGCCGTCCTGAGTCGCCACGGTGAGTGGGCAGCAATATAAATTTGAACTAATAAATAATAAATAAATAAATAAGGTCAGTTTTTTTATGGGGGGAGGATGGAGTATCCTCCTTCACCTCCCTCACCTGCCACTACTATACACATTGAACTGAACAGCTATGAATTGCAAGCTCATCCGAACATTTCCTTCACGTTAGTGTCCTTCATGTTAGTGTCCAAGTATTCCTGAATATTAGTAATTAATTGGATGGCAGTGTCATGGCCCTTAATTAACACTGGTGTTTTGCCTTCTAATGAATAAAATGCCCAAAGCCAAGAAAATATATAATTATTTCCATTATATAACAATTTGGTTAATACTTTTCATCAGAAAGCTTTCCATGCTAGGGGAGCCTTCTTGTTTTAGGCTTTGAATGGGTGATAATTCTTTTCATTAAAAGTGTGTCAACTTATTTAATGATTCCCTCTCCCCCACTCATTTCCACCCCCCTTTGGATTCAGTTCCATTGAGATCCTGGAGTTTCTTTGCTTTGGAGCTGCAGCTTACTATTTTGTGAACCAGCTCAATATTAGATTTCAATAGGCATTGATTAAGCCACGTGCTCCTCTAAGGTATAAATTCTGTGCTGCCATTTTAAAAAAAGAGAGCGAGAGAGAAGCCATGAAGCATGCACTGCTCTGAATTATCAGAAGAGGAAGGTTCAAGATCTGCCCCAATACACGCTGCATTGCCACATACCGTGCAATTAACTAATTGAGTGTCTTCGATTTGCATGGAGTTGGATGAGTTACAGAGAGAGACCTCTGTGGCTGCCTTAATGAGGAGTAGTTAATCTTGCCTTTTAACTGAGTTTAATTTAAGTGCAAGTGGCATGATTGAGGGCAGCAACAAATATACCTGCTGACCACTCAGTTTAGCTAGGGTTCTACAGAAAGGTATTGATTAATTTGTAGCTGCTGTAAAAAGATTCTATTAATAATCTCATGGTATAAATCATGAGATGCCTAGAGTGTTTTTCTGACTTCAGATAAGCCCCCCCCACACACACACACACACACTATAATGCAGGCAATTGCAGCTTCAGCTATATGCCACCCAATCCATTCTAGCTTTTCCCTGTGTGATCACACTAAAAAGCAACAGAAAGAAACATCTCCCATCCTGACCATGGTGGATCTGTCGCTGGGGTGGGCATCTGGATGTTATCCAATCTAATTTGTATCCAAATGTTTTCCATAGACATTATGAGTGACCCATGCCTAACTGATCTGGTGTCAATCAATTTGTTCTTGGGTTTCTGAAAGTATATGTAGCCATATACATATGGATCAGGAAAAAAAAATCCTGGAAATTTTGGAAAATAAACCGTTATGATCTGTGATGGTACTAAATAGTGCCACCAACCTCAGGAATAGGAAGGAATGACCCATACTGTTCCTGGACAATGTTTTAGAGAGGGTTGTGCCAGATCAGCTGCAGGTGATCTTGGGTAAGATTGAATACCAAAATCCCTTCCAATCTCAGTTCAGGTTTCATCATAGCAAGGGAAGCCTACTGAGGTAATATCATCATCGTTGTCAACTGCAACTTGTATCTGAGAATGCATTTTCTTGAAGCAGGAAAAATGTCACTGGGGTGAATTTGTTTAAGGTGGATCCTATCTTCCCATGAAGTGTTCCACATACTAGATCACGGAGCCATCTCATGCGGCACACATGAAATGAGACATGTAGGATTTACTACTGGAATTGCAATAGACTGCCACAGATTTGAGAATATTTATTTATTTATTTATTTATTTATTTATTAGTTCAAATTTATATTGCTGCCCACTCGCCATGGCGACTCAGGGCGCCTTACAGACAATACATTACATTACATTACATTACAATATGTTAGAATATCGTCAAGGTTGTCAGTGACTCAACGCTGAGTGCCAGGTGGCAGTTAACTAACCTGACTCCCTAAAGGGGCCAATGGCGAAAGGCGGATAAACCACTTTGGGTGGGATGATGGTCCCCCTCAGTGGAGGAATTGCCACTGGAAACCATCATTTTAGGCCCAATTGCAAAATGAGTGGAGAAGGAACTCTGATTCCCAGTGGTCATGGAGATGGAAGAGTCCATGCCAGATGGATTGGCTGTGAAGTGAAGGCAAGGTAATATGACCCTGTTGATTCTCCTTGATCTTTCAGGATACTGTCAACCACAATATTCTCTTAGAGAGATAATTGGGATCCGGGTTTTGTGGCCTCATGGTCTCTGCTCCTTCCTTGAGAACTGACTACTAATAATACAACTGAAGACGTTTTTTGTTCCCATGGGTTCCAAACTGTGGGATTCCACAGGCCTTGGTCATTTGTCCGATGTTTAATATCTATAAGAAATCCACTGGGAGAGATCATCTGGAGATTTGGGGTTTCCTATCAATAGTATGCTGTTGATATACAACTCTGTTTTTCCCTCAATCCATCTGCAGTTGATGCCATCAAGATCCTTGATGAATGTTTGGCTGCAGTAGTGGATTGGATGAAGGCCACAAATTGAAATTAAACCTGGACAAGACAGAGAACTTATTGTCATGGGGGACCATCACGCTTCTTGGCAGATTGCTCTTCTACATTGAATTAGCTTATTCTCTCTCTTAAAGATCAGATGTGCAGCTTGGTTGTGATTTTTGACCTGGCAATGACCATGGAACAGCAGGTCACTGCCATAGTCCATTTTTCCTTCTGTCAAGTATAGCAAGTTGTGTAGTTGTGCTAACTCCTAGACTGCAGATCCCTAACAACTTTGGTCTATGTGCTGGTAGTCTCAATAATGAATTATTGGGGCTTTATTTGAAGCTGATATGGAACTTTCATAACGGGAGAACATTTGATCATATCACCCCGATTTTGGCTACCTTACATGGATTGTCTGTCTGCTTCCATGCCAGAGTCAAAGTGATGGTATTGACATACAAAGCCCAATATGATTTGGGGCCTCATTACCTCTTGAAGAGACTCTTCCAGAATGTTGCTTCCCATTTTAATTGGTCATCACAGGCACTAGGGTCATGAGTCCCCACTCCAAGGGAAGCCCAGAAAATGCTGACTGGGAGGTAGCCTTTCTTAGCAATGTCACCCTTGCTATGGAACACCTTGCCTCAAGATCTTTGCTTAGCTCATTCCTTTCAGACTTTTAGGATACTTTCTAAAACTTTTAAAGGGAAGTGCTTGGGGAGAATCTCCTGGGTAATGACAATCTTTCTCACACTAGGTCAGGTGAAAGGAACTGCTGAATAAACTTACATAAAGGTGCCTTCATTTTGGCAGTTTCACATCTGGGCTAGACACGAAAGAAGAAGAACAAAATTATAAAGGCTTTGCAGAAGCATCATCAGTCCTATCTGCTTACTTGTTTATTTCATTACTTTTTTCCTCCTCCTGTTTTGTCCCCAAACTCCAGTGCCATGTTCATAGTAAATATGTATTAGGGGTGTCCCTAAATGTGTTACCCTACAATTAGCCAGAGCATGTTACACACATCTTACATAGCTATCAATAGGATTCTACCTGCGAATTGATAAACTCCATGGGCCATTTCATCCAGTGAACCCACACCAGTTAAATTGACTATTTTTATGTGCTTTCCTACTCTCATTGCTTTGGAATGCTACAATCTAGTAACACTGGGAGAGATATGTTTATCTGGAGAGAAAATTTGCTTATCAAAAGGCATTTCTCTGTCACTGTGTGCATCACTCACACATTTATGTTTGCTTCATGCCCAGTTGTTTACTGAATTCCTACAAATTGACCAAGATTGGTATTGAATTTGTCTGGTTAGATTAAATTAGGGATGTGGGAGATCATAGCTGGCATGCTTAATCAAGGATTATTTAAGGGCTGCACAGGCTGCCAGTAAATCTTTTGACTGCTGGTTATTTACTTATTTCACGTTGACTGTCCTCTTTGATCATGGGAAATGATGGCATGTTTTTTTATTATTTCCTTTTCTTATAAGTCCTTTGTTAGGGTACATTAAGGACACATCTCAAATAGAATGCAATCATTGGCAAATTAGAGACATGACTGCTTCAAAGCAAGGTAATTTCCCCCCTTTAGGCTGTACATTAAAAGAAAAAACTAGAAATATCTGTTAAATCACATGCATGTTTGGGTGAATTTTTATAAGCTTTCTGGACAGCAGAGGCTGAGAGTTCAATTCTCCACTGTGCTTCCTAGGAATAAAGCAAGCATGTGAAGCCTGGGCAAATTGCACAGTCCCAGGTCATCCCTAAAAGAATATTTGGTACCTAGAAAGCCCTGGAAAGGCTGCCATTAAGTCAGAATTGACTTGACAATGACAACAGGAGGAGCAGCAGCAATAACAACAACATATGATCTACTAAAAGTAAAGGTTTCCCTTGCTTGAAAGCCAGTCGTATCCGACTTGAGGGTTCAGTGCTCATCTCTGTTTCAAAGCCAAAGAGCCAGCGCTGTCTGCTTCTGCAGATGTTTCCGTTGTCATGTGGCAGGCATGACTAGAAACCGGAGCACATGGAACATTGTTACCTTCCCACCAAAGTGGTCCCTAATTATCTACTTGCAATTTCTTGCTTTCAAACTGCTAGGTTGGCAGGAGCTGGCACAAAGAATTTTGAGAAGAATGACCTAAAGTTTCACCATCCAGCTTCTTTATCATAATCACCAGCACTTAGTATAGAAAAATCAGTTGAAAAGATGCTCAATATTTTTTTTAAAAGTCTTTGCTTACAGTTGCTTTTGTTCAGTTACCTCAAAAGAATAAAGAGGGTGGAGGGAGGATCTCAGTTCATCTGCAGACAGAGAGATCCAAGTATTCAGCCACATAGAGAATGAAAGGGAACAAACAAAGGCAGAAAACAAATGAGAGCAATACAGGAAGAAAAATAGGACTTTCCTTCAAATTCCAGAGTTGGGAAGAATTTTAATAATTAGAGAGTGGTGAAAAACAGTCACCTTAGCCCACAAAATTTCCTTCCAGTTATACTCAACGTTAGCACCATGCAAGATTGGGTCTGCTGTGTCATTTCAAATAATACAAGGAAAAGCAAGCCAGCTCCCTTCCTGTTCCCTCTTCTTGCCCCCCTAGCAGCAGTGAGATAGACCCTGGGAGAAAACCAAATACAACTCAGTGTGGGCTGACAATGAGCTTTCCATAAGCATTGTAGGATTTAGAAAAACTCTGTACATCATTTATGTGTGAGCAAGCCTGTGTTTGCTGTAAATAAATCACTAGTAAGAAAGAAAACTGTTGGTGGTGCTGGTGGTGCAGGAGGATATATTTTGCCAACCTCTGAACTACCAAACTGCTGTTCTCTGTCTCTGGGCTGCCAGCCATGCTACATGTTTAGCAGCATTTCAACTCATCATGTTTGCATAGATTTTTTTCATGACCATTTCCACAATCAGCTGCCTTTTTCACCAGGACATCTCTACAATACGCCCATCTCTTTCTTTATACCAGTGATGGTGAACCTTGGCACTTTAGGTGTTCTGGAACCTCAGTTCCCAGAAGCCCTGGTCAGCAGGAGTACCGCCTTGGGCTTCTGGTAATTGAAGTGCAAGAACACCTGGAGTGCCAAGGTTGGCCATCATTGCTCTATTCATATGCGATTGAACTGACACTAGATGGAAATGATGGTTTGTTGAATTTTTTTTTCCAAATGCATTCTTCCCATTCAACTCCATATCTCTTTTTGTACAATGCCTGGTATCTCAACATTGTCTGTATATGACAGCCATCCATCTTAATTAAGAAATGATAACATAATTACTGTTAGAAAAACAGTACTATCACTGATCAGAAAAACAGTATTATCACTGATCATAAATGAAGACAATAAGGAATTTAAGCGATGATATTGCTTGATTTTTTTTTCTTTGGGGGGGAGGTAACAACCTGAAATTTTGAGATGAGGCACCCTCCTGTCCTGGTCCACAGAACAGCCACAAATTTAAGCATAATGTTAATATCAAGAGAGATGTACATTTACAAATAGGTAGGAGGGGATTAGAAAAGTTGTGTTTTATACTTACTTTTTTCCAAATCACTTAGTATTTATTTGACACATTTCAAAAGATACTCTGTTACAATGCATCAGACTGGAGTACAAAGAAAGAGCCTCTTCAAAGACTGTGGTATTTTTGCACCATGATCATGCATATCCTGGGTAATGACAATCTTTCTCACACTAGGTCAGGTGAAAGGAACTGCTGAATAAACTTACATAAAGGTGCCTTCGTTTTGGCAGTTTCACATCTGGCCTAGACACGAAAGAAGAAGAACAAAATTATAAAGGCTTTGCAGAAGCATCATCAGTCCTCACTCATACCTCACTCATTTCCACAAAATTTTTGTCTAATGTTCTTGCTGAAGTTGTAACTACAGAGCCCTTGTTATGGTAGATTTATGCTCCTTTATATTTCATCTTCCTTCATTTTCCCCCTCAGAGGCTGGAAAAGTTACTTTTGTGGATAACAGCTTCCCTACTTCTAGCCATACTGGACTGAACATTCTTTGAGTAATCATCATTAGCAACAACATCAACATCATCATGGTCATCATCCGAGTCCTCAGTATAGTCAAGTAATGGCCAATTTAAAAATAAACTACTAGAAAAGTTTTTGTCTTACTTTTGTGAAATAAGTATCACAGAATTTTCCCAAGGATTGAATTGTACTGTGTTTTTTTCTTTTTTCCATGAGTTCCAAAAATAGAGAACTCCAACAGCTCATGTGTTTATATACGCAGCTTTTTAAAAAGTGACCGCAGGCACATGAACAGAGACTGGCATGAGATTCATCTCTCTGCCAAAGCTCCAAGTGACCTCTGTCATTTATATATCTCAGACTTGCTCACCACCATTTGAGTATCAGAGAAAAGTGCATCTGCAGCCATTGTCAGCTAACATTTCAATGCTAGTTTTCAGAAGTTGATTAAGGAAACAAAACAACAGAGAAAATGTTCCATGTTTTCCATCATTTGAAGTCTGGCTCATAACATTTTATTTTAGATGTCTATTTTTTGCCATCTGACTACACAGATCTATATCCTTGTTTTTTGGGGGCAGGTGGCCTCATAATAGCCAAAGCAAGCATATTTCCTCTGGTGTAAAGTAAATTTTAGTCTTTGATGCATTTCTTTTCTTGTGGCTTAAAAAGTGGCATGTAATTCCATCTGATCTGTTGTAAGGAACTTCTTGCAACTTATCTTTGCTTCAAATTCTTCTGATAAGTCCTATAGCTTAAAGATTGAAAGCACCAAAATAAAACATTTCTTGGCTCTGATCTTTTTACACAGTTTACAAATTTCAGATACACCCCAACTCCTTTTCTCTCTTATCACTGGTATGCATATTGCATTATGAATGCTTTACAGCTGTAGGGCAGAATCACATAAAGATGTGATCCAGTGACCCAACTTTTAAAGTGCATGTATGTAGATTATGTGGAAATGTTAGCCTCATTAAGTAAAGTACAGAGATGCACATCTACTTATTTTCTCCTTTTTTCACTTCTGTTTCTAATCTGTGGCCATTTCCCATTTGGTAATTTTAAAAGAAAAACATATCTTGTTCCATCTCACCTTCTTCTTTCCTCCTTCTCCTCCCCTTTCTCCTTCTTTCTCTAATTTTATATACTTTATTTTTTTGAATAAAAATGTTTTTGCAGCTTTTTCCAAGTTATACATTTGCACACTGTCCCACTATTAAAAAGCCCATGTTTATACCATATTCTTACACACACTTGAATTGAGCATATTATTTTTCTTTGAACATGTACTTTAAAAGTACATATTTCATTAGACTCCTTTGTCCCCATCTGGTTCTGGTATCATACAGATTCGAGCATGCAGAGGGCACAACTCATGGCCAGTGCAGTCTGAAGGAATTCTGTGAATGAAACCTCAGGGGGGCAGATTCTTTACACAATCTCAGAGCTAAGCTTGAGCTGATCCAAGAATATAAAACAGGGATAAGCAACCTACAGCCCATGGGCCAGATGCAGCCTGTGGTGCCAAATAATCCACCCCCCACCCTCGCTCCAGCTGCCACCGTTGCCACTGGAATCATCTGCAGACTTCGCTGTGACCAAGATCACTCTCCTTAGTCTTGTCAAACTCTCTTGAATCTGGCGATTCCAGATTGCAGGGATCATCTGAACCAGGGAGCAGGCAGAAACACAGAAGGAGAATTCACCCCAAAACCTTCCCTGAAGCTCTAACATGACTACTGTATGTCTTTTTATGTGGTTTTGGCCAGGGTGACTAAAATGTTTTGACTCTTTGTTTGTCATGAGTTCCAATCTACCTTAATCATTGTCTTTTCATCTGGCTAATCCTAGGACAATGGACCTAGAATAGGAATTTGATTAGAGAGGAAGAAGAAGATTGGTAGACCATTCCAGGTTGCTTGCTTTCCCAGACCTCAAGACAATCCTTTTAGCATCAAAATAAAAGGTGCTTTAATCCCGATGGAGGGCTGTCCTGTGAAATGACATCTTTGGCTGGGGTATTAATGTCTCTTATGAAATGTTGATAGTGTTCATTTATAGCTATCTTCCTGTTATTTGCTCCTGGTGACTTGATTCAGCTTTGAGACATGAGGATGTTTCTTCCAAAGCCACTTTTATTAAGCTGTACTTGTCCCAGGCCTGACAAGTTTTTCCAGCTAAAACAGTCTGTGTCATTCACATAGATATTTTCCAAGCATGGGACTCTGCAGGGGTGTCCTGAAAACCTGATCCGTTTGGTAACCCTAGGGCTGCACCAGACTTATAAATGCCTACTTGTCGCCATGCATTGATTTATAAGTTGTTCTACTTCCACCTTTTGCTTCAGCAATGAGAGGTACTTATATAGGCAGTTATAAAGGGTTTGTGAGAACATATGATACCAGGGTGAAAGATTGTTCCCTGAAATATTGAAATACAATATTATGAAGAATAAAGGAAAAAGAAAAATTATGAACAGCCTCTTTGCAAGCCTGATGTACGGCATTTGCAGCTGTAATGAGAAATCACATTTGACTTTGCCCTGGGAGAATGAAAATGTACCCAGGGAGAATTCATTAAATTCAATAAAAGTGATTGTTGCTTTGAATATCTCAGTATCTATTCTCACTCAGTTTGCATATAAAAATTTAGCTTGTCTTCATGTTGCATAGTCATTCACATCTCACCACTGAGAAAACTCTCAAACCCAGAATTCCTCATTGTTTATGTTTGCTTTTACTCTTACCTTAAGATTTGAAATATGGACCACATGAAATTATCCTGCATCTCTAACATTTCAGCAATTCCACCACTCTCGTATTATCTAGATGTTCTTGACTAATGGTCCCAGCTTTACTGATAACTGGCCATGTCAGCCAGGAATGATCAATACTGAAGTCCAATGAAAATGATGATCATCTCACACAAGCACCCATTACATACAGCTGATGGAGAGGTGGGACAGATTCTGGAATTATCATCCTGATCCACAAAGCCTTTCCCATCTGACCACACTTCAGGCAGCTATTTTAACAAATGCCTGGCCCCACAAGACATGCTTGGGAACAAGCCATTGTGATGGAGGTGGCACAGGGGAACTTTGACCTCCTCTGCCATGATGACTTGGCTCTAAGACAGTGTTTCCCAAATGCTGGTTTTTGGACTTCAATTCCCAGAAGCCTAAGTCATTTCCCCAAAGCACTAATCAGCCAATGTACTGACTTAGGCTTCTGGGAATTGAAGTGGGCTGTGTACCTCTTGTTGGGAACCACTGCTCTAAGACATCCCCCCCCCCCAAGCTAGGTGTAAGTTAAACAGGCAGCCAAAAAGCAACCTGACTGGAGCAGCAAATGTCCTCCTGGAACAATTGCTCCTCCTCTTTTTCAGTGGTGAATGGGGATGTCACTGCTGCTCCTGCTGCTGTCTTTCCCACTTGCTTGTCACTGTTTCTTCCTCCTCTTGCCCTACCTAGCTGGGAAGATACAAGCATTGGTTTTAGACATCCAAAACCACTTGGCTGGCTTCAGCATGTAAAATCTGTCACTCATTTGCTGGACAGGTGAAAGAGATGAAACATCTCATATCTGTTTATATAACTATTGTGGAGCTTTAGCGGTCCAGTTCTGGCAGACTTTGAACTTACCTAAACCTGGAGGAAGGCATATGGAAGCATATGATTGACCATTCCTTTAATATTTCTTGTGTATTTCCACTATTTTGTGAGACTGATGCTCTGTGACATTTAAATGGGAGACTCTGAACAGCTTATACTTCAGATTTGAATAAGGAGTAGGGGATAAATTTTACCCACATTTAATAAAAAGAACATAAATTGGACATTATTTTTCAAGAGCTCTTAAAGAACTAGCTTGCCTATCTTCTTAGGAAGTGCTGATCAGTGTGATAGTTCTGTCTCAAAATCCAGAATGTAGCAGCCAAATGCAGTGATTATACTGCACTGTGTAATTTGTAACAAAAAAAGGCATCCATTAGCACTCTGCAGGTTCTTACGTCTTAGAAATCTCCACATGCAACTTGTTAGCTGAGAAACATTTTGTGTGTTGTTATGTACAATCTGCCATTGAATTCTTAGCCTTGGTGAGTACAGCTAGCATTAGACCACAACATTAATATCTGCTCTGAGAGAACTGCTGGATATGGGGAAAGGTTCCTCACTGGGTGACTGGATTTAACAATAGTCTGCTATTGGAAGAAAATGCTGCTTGCGGCATCAGAAAAATGTGCCTTAGTAACAGCTGTCATTTGTACAATATTTAGGCAGTTACCACTCTGCTTCAGAATCTAGATACAAGACATATTATTGGATGTAACTAAAGGGCACAATTTAATTATAAGATTGCCATAAAATAATCTATAAGACTGAGAGGTGATAATATAGCCATCCTTAAGGATCTGGAGGACTGTCCTGTAAAAGATAGAACAGGCATGCTTTCTGCAACACCAGAGGGTATACCCAGAACCAATGGATTCAAATTATGAAAAATCTGTCAAATTCAAAGGAAGAAATGTTCAATAAAATGTTAAGACCTCCTGATAGTAAGAGCCATTTGAGAATGAAACAGATTGCTTGACAATTCTATTAACCAAGGCTACATTTATACACACATTCTTGGGGATAACTTTCTCCATGCACAGGTGATTTGAATCTTACTTTAAAAAATGGATTGGCTATATATTGAAGTGTTGAATAGTCCTGCTTTCTCTCAGGGCTCTCTCAATATCTTTTGTTGCCTCATGTGAAAGATAAAATGGCATCCCATTCTATGTATAGAAGGCAACTGGACTGACAAGTGAATGTTACTTTAGTGCTGCTAATGGGAAGGGCACCTCAGAATATGTTATCTTAACAATGTGGGTCTGTCCTCCATCTCTCACCAGCACTATTCTTCTGCTAGTTGAGATTGTTAATTTATTGTGCATTATGGTAGGGCCAGCCCTGTCTTATCCTTCCATCATTGCAAAACCATTTGCTAGTTATGTGGGTGAGCATGACGTTGTTGTGTATGCTGCTGTTGGCTTTGATTTGGTGCCAGAGTTGTGACATTCCTTTTCAGTGCACTTCATTACATCTTATTAGTGTGCTAAGACCTGATAGCATCCATTCTTGGAGCCCTGTGGTTTCTACCATTCCAACTCCCCTCAAGTTGGTAAGGCATCAGAAGCAATTCATAATCTTCTTTTCTGCTGATTCTTTTCCCATTCCATTCTTCACTGTCAAATATTCCAGGAAAAGCTCCTAAACTGTGGATTTGAACAGGGGTTTGAACATGGATCTCCCTGTCCCAAGTTTAGCACTTTAACCACTAGTTTATATATGCTGTTTTAGATCAGTGCTCGCTGTAACAATGATGTCAGGACTGAAATTGTAGGCAGCAGCCATCACATCAGGCATGAAAATTAGCCTCTACTGATTTGGGAAACTAATATTGGCAAACTAACTCTATCCATGATCATTTTGGAAGACCTAATGGGAAGAAAATTGATTAACAATGGTTTAAATCCATACTTTTGAACAAACCAGTTAATTAAAATAAAAATGGCTTGCTTCTCACACTGTCCTTCTGTTCATGAAGCACTTTGAACCAGTCATGTTTTTCTCGATGGAAAGGGAAAAGAAGGCTATTTTCTTTACTTCCTCCATTTTCAGTATTACCTCCCACATTGTTTAACAGGGCATCACAATTCTCAGCACCAGATTGGAGGCCTGAAGGGACTCCGGAGAAAGAGGGGAGACAATTACATCTCGCCCTTCCTGACTATGGATTAAAGAGGTCTTATGAATAAAAAAACACAGCTGGATATATGAAATGACAAAAAAGCCCCACCCTTTTTATAAATTGGAGTTTCTAAAGAATTGTTTTCATATTTTTTTGAGATATTTGGTTGTTATCCTCTTGTTTCAAATGTTAGATTTACTCAAGAATACAGGAATACAAACCTAGGTAAAGGTAAAGGTCACCCTTGCTCGAAAGCCAGTCATATCTGACTCTAGGGTTCAGTGCTCATCTCTTTTTATAGCCAAAGAGCCAGTGCTGTCTGCATCTGCAGACGTTGCTGTGGACATGTCACCAGCATGCCTAGACACCAGAGAGCATGGAACACTGTTTACCTTCCCATCAAAGTGGTCCCTATTTATCTACTTGCACTGGGAGCTCACAAACCTAATGCATCCTAAATACTGTTAGGCAAAGCACAAACTTGAGGATATTTCCTCCTCTCTACATAATTTTATTTTAATTCTCTTTGCAGTCCGTGAGAGCAAAACATTGACAGCAGAACTCAGATGTGTTGTGGCTGTAAGGGAAGGACTAAACGCTTTCCCCCTCTGTACCTCCCCCTTTGCTAAAACAATATTATTGCTGGAATGAGAGGGATTTCAAAGACTCTTCTTAGGTCAGAGGTTTTTACTCAGGCTTCCTCAGTTCTCTATTTTCACTTACCTTCCTATTAATAAAAGAAGCTTTTTTAAGGGACAGTGACCAAGAAATATTGGTAATCTACTCCCTACTAGTGGCAAAATAAAGCTCTTTACTAGGCATATCCATTTCATCTGAATTCCAAACTAGAGCTGGGGGTGATTGGTCAGATGTTGATCGAGCCTGGATCAAGGCAGGATTGTCTGATTCCACTTTCAGAATGGATCAGAGTGTCTTTAAGTATTCCAGATTACTTTGAGATTTAAACATGGAAAAACCCCACAAAACGTTAGTGAAATGGAAAAATGAAAAAGTGGACAGAGTGTCTCTGGAATACCAAATCAAGAAAAAAGCTAAAGAAGACTGATGGAGAGTAGAAGGCAGGAACTGGAAGACAACTTTATCTTCCAGACTGGAAGACAACTTTATCTTCCAGACCCCCAGTACTATCCTATACTACTCAGTCACTTTGCTTTTGGCGAGGGACTATATGTGAGGTCATTGGACATATACATAAACACAAAAGAAGTGTGTTTTTGCTCATCTGCTAGGTTAAACTGGGTGCCTTTTTCTACGAGGGATTAGTGGCAGTTTTTCTTTTCAGAAACTTTCGTTCAAACTTCTAGAGACAATGTTGGTGATGGGAAGAAAGAGAGACTGTGTTGAATTGTTTGAATTATTGTGTGGGATTAAATTAAACCAGGTGTACCTTTAAAAGGATTCTTCTCTCCCTGAAGTGATTTTCTTTTTCTCCTCCCCACAACTTCTTGCTTCTCTTTCTGACGTTTTTCTTTTTGGATTTTTCTACTTTGGGTTTTTCTTTTACAGTAAAACCTCGCATGAAGAGCGCCTCGTTTAGAGACTAACTTGCTTAAAGAACAGAATGTTCGTTGAATGGTCACCTCACTTAACAACTAAAACCAACCCAAAACTCGCTTAACAACTAAATCGGGGTTCACAATTCCCCCCACCAGAAGTCACAATTGGTCACTTTCAATGGTGTTTTGCTTAAAGAGCAAACTCACTTAGAGCAATCCAGTGGAACGCATTATGCTCTTTAAGTGAGGTACAACTGTACTAGGTTAGATCACAGAGGGAACGTTCATACTGGCCCAGCTTACTATGCAAAAATACTACATTTTGGTGCTGGGTCTACCTCAGTGTTTCCCAAATGCTGGATCTTGGACTTCAATTCCCAGAAGTCTAAGTCAATTCCCCAAAGCACTGACCAGCACTGACTTAGGCTTCTGGGAGTTGAAGTCCAAGATCCACTACCATGTAGGGCTTTAAAGGTAATAACAAGCACCTTTGGGAAACACTGGTACCTTATTTGATTTCTTCCAAGCACACTTTCTTCCTGCCAGGCTGTCATACAGTTTCCTGGACTAATAGGTTACATTGGATGTTGGTTCTATTCCTTGGTTCTATTCCTTGTTTTGACAAAGCAAATCTTCCTTCTGCTGCTTCGATGTCAATGTTAAATGCCCAAGTTTCAATTGTGATGATAATGACAACTTCAAGGAAGACAGCTAGGCAGCCATATACATTGTCTGATTCTCCCCAGAAAAGTCACTTAGAAATGAGAATTGATCTCAATATTGTTATTTGTCATTACCACTATTTGCAAGTGGACAGCAAGCAAAAGCAAAAGGCTAGTGTAGAATCAGGAGCTTCCTTCTGCATTTTCATAGGCTACATCTAGCCATCTTGGAGGTGAAAGAGGCAGACATGTACCATTAACCAGGCAGCAGGGCAAGACCCAAATCACAATGATGGCAGGTAAAATCTTCTAGCAGGAGCAGCTCCTTTGAATCTCTCACCCTTTGCCCCAAGAGCCTTAAGCAAGCTACTTTGCCCCAAACACACTTGGTGCATAATCTGGCAGATGTGGCCAGGAGGGCTTTTGCACAACTTCTTGTCATACATCAGTTATGCCCACTCCTAAATCGGGACTCCTTGCTTATCATCACACATGCTCTAGTCACCTCAAGAATTGACTACTACAATGTGCTCTACATGGGGCTGCCCTTGATGACCATTCAGAGGCTGCAACTGGTCCAGAATGCGGCTGCTAGGGTGGTGATGGGGTGCAGGTGGTATGCCCATGCCTTGCTACTGCTTCGGGAGCTGCACTGGTTGCTGGTATCCCTCCAGGTGCAATTCAAGGTGCTTGTTATTACCTTTAAAGCCCTACATGGTAGTGGGCCAGGATACTTAACAGACCACATCACCCCAAGAACATTTGTCCATCCCACCAGAGTGGACCAGAGAGGTTCTAATTGTTCCATCTGCTAGAGAGGCGCATCTCTCTAGCACCAGAAACAGGGCCTTCTCAGTCTCTGCTCTAGCCCTATGGAACCTCTTGCCAACCAAGTTGTGTCTCCATATGGAGTTGCTGTCCTTCAGGAAAGGTATGAAAACTAGGCTGATAGAGCAGGTGTGGGGCACCAGCAGTGCTGTGGCCCCAGCTTGCTGGCTGAACTAAGAATGCTCTCTCCCTCTTTTTAACCTGGTGGGAGGGTAGGGAATGCTTTGTGGTAGTTTTAAATGGGGTTTTAATTGTGATTTTTAAAATTGTGATGGTTTTAATATCTGTATGCTGCCCAGAGTCTTTGGAATTGGGCGGCAATACAAATCCTAAAAATAAATAAATAATATCAGAGATGATAGGGTGGCAGTCATGTTCAGGACCATGAAATTGAAGCTTTCATCAGTAGAAGAGATAACTCAATGCCTTGGAAAGATAGTGATATTGTGCAATCAGCCCCTCACACTATTGGAGATGGGCTTTAAATGGCTGGTAGGATTGCTAGTGTTGCACTACAGCCTGCTGTTCCACACCATTTTATTATAATTATTTGCTAAAGGTGGTATCTGCACTATGAAGGCCTTGCAGATACAAAATCCTGGAGCACCTTGATCTCAGGTCTAGCAAGAGCTCAGCTTACCTTTACCTTTTCTCTGATAGCTCATTGGTAGACAGAACAAGGGCCTAGGGCACTGGTGTTGAACCTTTTAGAGACCAAGTAACTAAAGAGGAGGAGGAGGAGGCATGTGGGCAGGAACCATGAGCGTCCACACACCCATGTGACATTGCCGACGTGCCTCCAACAAAGTCATGTGGGTGTGTGCACATGCACACAGCTCAAGGCATGCCACCAACACAACATGTGCCCCTGCCCCTGCAGGCATTCCCCACCCCACCCCACCCCATGAGTGTTCCCCACATCCTAGTTGGTGCTCCCCCCACAAGTCCTTCCCATCTTACCTTGGCCAGCCGCAGCCTTCCAGCCAGGATTTCATCCTCCCCTCTCACATCCCCTTTGAGGGAGGGAAAGGGGTGGTGCCATCTGGGCTGGGCAGGGCTTCCCCTCAATGTTCTGCATGCCAGAAAAAAGGCCTCTGCATGCCACTTCTGGCATGCATGCCATAGGTTCACTACCAAGGGCCTAGGGTGTCCACCATTTCTTCAGGCTGGAAGGGAAATATTTTCTCACCCCAAATCATTTATATGACTTGAAGATTGTCAATAGAATGTATGAACATGGTGACCTGAAAAGTTCTGTGTTTGTGTTGGTGGAGATAAAGTAATATTAGACCCACAATGGGTGACGTCCACAGTTCTTACTTCAACATAATGCTTCATCACTTGTGTCTTCTTGGTATGTGAAATCGGCAATCTTTAAGATTCACCTCCTTTCTAGGCCCAATTCCAACATTCATATGTGCCAGTTTGTTGCACATCGGCTTATGCATTGTGGTGCAGGCTTGACAAGAATACAACAGAGGCAGTATTCATTTGCACAATATGAATAATTGAATAGGGCTCAGGAAGATTAAAAAAATTATTCTGGGCTGTATTTGATTAATTTTGATTCACTCAACTTCCCATTAAGCCTCTTTCTGCTACTATTATTTTTACAGCTCATTCATTATTTTAATTGTTTACATATTGAATATTGTTTTTCCTGTTGGAATATGTATTTTGTATTGTTGATTAATTGCAATCCACTTTGCGAGAGTTTTAACACCCAAATGTAGTTTATATATCTAAATGATGATGAAGATGATGGTGGTGATTGTGGTAACAATAAGAACAATTGCAAACAAACACAATGGTCTGATTATATAAGTGATGGACTAACATGTACTATTCAGTCCTTAAGACTGTTTTTCAGGATATATGTGTAAATATGATAGGGACTCGTATATTACTTAAATGGAAATTGTTATATAGGAAGCAAATGTAACAGCTGCATCTTTATTTATGGAGAATTTTTTTGTCGTTGCTTTCAGCTGAGCCTGTGATGCATCATAGCTGGATCATTATCTAATTCAGGAGTACAGTAAATCATTATTATTTATGTCACAATCTTGCCAGTGAAGAAAGTGTAACAGGCCTTAATGCTTCAAGTTTCCTTTGAATAATTTGTTGAGGCTGCTTCATACTTTGTAACATTCCAGAAAAATGATCTTGATAATTCACTAGAAAGAGGGCTGTGGCTTTAAAACACTTTGTTGGAAAGTCTGTTTTGGGTATAAGAATATTTATAAGGACAGGAAAGGACAGATTTTGATGCCCCTTCAGAACTGATGCCCCAAGCCAGGATCACCAGAAAGAGCTCTAAACAACAAAACCTACCAATTAACCAACATTTCCCAGATTTGCTCACATCTACTGTATGTTTCCATAATGGCTATGCCAAAAATCAGGAGGGTAGGAGGGGGCCTCAGAAATCATCTAGCCCATTCCCTGCAAAATGCAGAATCTGTGAGGCAGCATACAATTGTGGCAGCTTTACATCCAGTAAAGCTCATAACACTCTGTGGCAAGCTTTTCCATCATTCCTAAGAGCTTTTGCCATCAAGTATTTCTTATTTTGTCTAATGGTAGGACCAGGAAATTGTTTGGAGATTCACATGTCTCTAAATGCCCTTTGATTTCTTGCTCCCCTCCTATCAGGATTGGGGGCCATGGTTGGGGGGGCAAGAGCTGATTAATTTTTCTTTCAACAGCAGAACTGGTGAAAAATGGACTGATTTGGATGTCCTACCACTCAGAAAATAAGAAGACACAAAATGTTAAGGAAAGTTTACCACATGTTCAGGGTGTGTGTCAATTCTCACACCCTGAACTTATCACTGTGTTTTATCTACAGCAAAAATTAAGATAAATATGGATATTTGTTTCTCACACAGGACATCCAAGGAGTTTTTAGGAAAAGACTGAATTTTCTATTTAATCAGACTCATGAAATGATGTTCCACATGCCATCATGGCTTATTTTCCTTATCAGCTTTGCTATTAAAGCAGACACATGTCATTGTCAGGTATGAATATTTACATGTGTTCCCTAAGAACCCCACAGACCTTTATATACATCTAGGAAACAATTAGAAGCCATTAGCATAAAAAAGTGCAGAAAAAACCTGGTTGGGAGAGCATAAGAATTATATTGAAATCAAATTCTCTATATCACTGTTCCCCAACTTTTGGTTATTTTTGGACTTCATTTCCCAGAAGCCTAAGTCAATTTCATAAAGCACTGATTAGCCAATGTACTGCCTTAGACCTCTGGGAATTGAAGTCCCCCTGTGGGGCTTGGCCCCCACTTTGGGAACTACTGCTTTAAACCAATACAGGGTTTACTTCAGGTTTACAGCATTTCAGTATTCTATCTTGATTCTATACAGCATAATCTAATTTAAACTCTCTTCACTATGTATTTGCTTTTCCATTATTTTATTACTTATGGTAGATCTCTGACTTCATTCAGATTAAGGATGTGCTAAATTTCTAAATGACCCTGTCACCAAATAAGTTACTTTGAGAATAATTTTAAGGATGTCAAGAATTATCGTTCAAGGGTTATGCTGCACTACTGCAGCCAAAATTCTGTTCACAATCTGATTCTGACCTTGACTGCCATCCTTTCAAGGTCGGTAAAATTAGTACCCATTTTGTTGGAGGCAAAATGCCACTTACCCATGAACCACCCAGAAAGTATCCTAAGCACTATGGTTCAGTATATAAGTGTAATTGTAATTGCTAACTATTCTGGAATCAAATCATCCCATGTAAACAGCAAATGGATGCTGATCTTGAATGCTGGAATCAGTGATGGGATGCAACAGGTTCTCACCAGGTCGCCAGAACCGGTAGTAACTTTTCCCAGTGTCCCGGGGAACCGGTAGCAGCTTTTGTGGAGAACCACCTTCAGGGCTTACCTTTTCACTGGGTGGGTGTATTTTAATTAATTAATTAATTAATTAATGGGTTTGTGTTATGGGTGGGTGGGTGGGTTGAGGTGTGTGTGTGTGTGTGTATGCTTATTTTTATTTTATTATTATTTTGTATTTTTTTAAAAAAAATTCTTTGGCCCCACCCACATCATGACATCATGATGTTATACTGATGACATCACGGTGGGGTAGTAAAATTTTTGACATCCCACCACTGGCTGGAATGCAAATGATGTTCAAAGGAAAATCACATTGGATGCTGCTTCTGTTTTACCTGAAAATTCGTATATTGGAGAAGGGTTTATACAGCCAGTAAACTTCTATGGAGAAGTAAACAGCAGAACCAAAGATTAATACTAGGGAAAGTTAGAAACCCAAACTTAGCTTCTGGAACAGTATGGCCATCCAGATGTTATGAGACCCCACTTCACATCTGCCACAGTTTACATGGCCACAGGGCTGGGACTGTGAGATATGTATTACAACTGTTTTTGGAGCCCCAACAATTTCCGAACCGCTGCTCTGTTACATCTATGAAGCCTGAATCAGTTTGCCGTCAGGTAGAGGAAGAGTGTTACATTCATAATTGTTCCAGCTGGAACATTACACCATCATAACCTAGCATCACATACAGTATTCACATGTAAAAATTGTTACCTCCAAAATTCAGATTATGTCCTCATTTCTGGTAAGAATGTAAACACTCATATTTTACTCTGGTTTATGCAAGGGCCGAAGGCAGTGACAGACTTCACCTTTTTGGGATCTAAAATAACAGCAGATGGTGATGTTTACCTTCTTGGGATCTGAGATAACTGCAGATGGTGACTGCAGCCATGAAATAAAAATACACTTACTTTTTGGGAGGCAAGCTATGAGAAACCTAGGCAGCATAATAAAAAAGTAGAGGCTTCACCCTGCCAACAAAAGTCTGCATAGTTAAAGCAATGGAGGGCTTTTGGACAGCTTCGTGTTGTATGCCAGTTACACCTGCTCCTAGATTGGGACTCCTTGTTTATGATTACACATGCTCTGGTCACCTCCAGACTTGATTATTGTAATGTGCTCTACATGGGGCTGCTCTTGATGACCATTCAGAGGCTTCACCTGGTCCACAATTTGGCTGTGTGGGTGGTGATGGGATGTGGGTGTTATGCACATGCCTCACCACTGCTTCAGAAGTTGCACTGGTTGCCAGTGTGCCTCCAGGTACAATTCAAGGTGCTGGTAATTACCTTTAAAGCCCTATATGGTAGTGGGCCAGGATACCTGAGAGACTGCGTCACCCCAAGAACATCTGTTCATCCCACCAGAGCACATCAGAGAGGCTTTCTAATTGTTCCATCAGCTAGAGAGGCACACCTCTCTAGCTGATGGAGGGCCTTCTCTGTGTCCACTCCGGCCCTATGGAACCTCCTGCCAATTGAGTTGTGTCTCCATCCAGAACTGCTGCCCTTTAGGAAGGGCGTAAAGACCTGGCTGGCGGGTCAGGTGTGAGGCACTGGCAACGTGATGACCCCAGCCTGCTGGCTGATTCAATAATTACCTCCCTCTCTCTCTTAATTTTTAATTCTTTTAACTCAAATATTTTAACCTTTTAAATTTTTATTTGATTGAATGTTAGTATTGGATTTGTTATCTTGTTCTGTGATATGATGTTAGCTGCACTGAGTTGCTCTGCGAGTAGGGTGGCATATAAGTTTGAAAAAATTAATTAATTCCCAGTAGTAACATATGGCTGTGAGAGCTGGACTATAAGGAAGGCCAAGTGCAGAAAAATAGATACCCTTGAACTATGGTGCTGGAGGAGACTCTTGAGAATTTCCTGGAGTGCAAGAAGATAAAATCAGTCAATCCTGAAAGAAATCAAACCTGGCTCCTCATTGGAACGACAAATACTGAAGATGAACGTCAAGTACTTTGGCCACCAAATGTGGCCTTGATGCTAGGAAAGATTAAAGGCAAAAGGAGAAGAGGGCAGAGGATGAGGTGGGTGGATGGAATCATTGGTGTGATGGGCATAGATCTGAACAAGCTGCAGAGGATGGAATAGGACAGAGGAGCCTGCCATGCGTTGGTTCATTGGGTCGCAAAGAGTCCGACTCAACTGTGCGACTGAACAACAATAACAACAAAGAAGGCAGTCTTCAATCAACCAGGAGCAATCCCTTGCCAATTTATGCTGGGTAATTGTTTAGCATCTTCTGGTTGCTGAGGTACCTGAAATGAATTCTGGATTGTAGGTATTTAATTATTAATTAGCAAGTATTTTGACGTGAATTCTATGAATGTCTTACGTTTCGGTTGGCTGGTCTGACAGCTTTTGCAGTGTAATGAAAATCATGTAATTTTGAGAAGCTGCAATACCAAAACTACGGCACCCACGAAAATAAGGGTTACGTCATTTGAAAGATCATCTTGGTGACTTTAATAATTGGTAAAACACAAAAGCCAAAAATGCAAAGAGATGACGTCATCACTTTCGGAAGTAGCATCGGAAAAGTGACAGTTTTGTGTGGTGGGGGGGTTGGTTGTCAGGGGTCCAGCAAAAAAATTACCCAACCAATTCAGATTATCCAAAGTGTGTTTGAAAGAGAAAAGATTAACCTATGTGAAGACACTTAACACTAAAAAGAGGTCACACAAACCCCCCAAAAGGAGGGAAATACAATTTTAAAAATGAATATGACAACTTCCCAAGGTGGATACAGTTCACATACAACATGTGGAGAAAAAAGACACCATGTGGAGAAAAAAGACACAAAAAAGATTCTGAGGAAAAATGTGATGCATTGAAATGACATGGAGGGGGTGTTTGGCGGTAATCCAGCAAAAAAAGATCAACTGATCAAAGTGATCTAAAGTACACTTGAAAGAAGACAGAATAACCTTTCTTTTGATGCTTATACAATTTGGATCGGACTTCAGAAACATTTTCTATGAAGATTTAAAACCTTATATCAGAAAAACTTAGATTGTATGAACATTTTATGAAAACCTTAATTTTATGATCATTATGTCTTTATTTTCCCCCATTTGAAACATCACCCTTAACTAATGAATGAAATAAAAGAAATAAATGAACTAATGAGCATAATTCAACACATTGAATTTACACACTAAATCCCTGACAGTAGTGTCCTTAGAATGTACCTGTGACTTTTTTTTTCATAAAAAGAAAGTGTGGATATTTATTATTTCTGAACAGGAATGTATTGTACAATGGCTAAAATTCTGTTTATATAATTTCTATGAAGTCAGGTGTTATTATTATTTTTTTTAAAAAATAAACATTTCCTTTCCTTTGTTTTTTGCTTCTAACAATATCATGGATTACTTGAGACCTGTGGAGACCATAGGACAGAAGGAGGATATTTAACTTCCTAAAAATTTCCTGGCTAGATAGCATCATCAGACTTGTGCCAAATAATGTATATGTACAGGATTTCAACCATTTATTGACAAGACTTGATGAATATGCAATCTTACTTCATAACCTTAAAAGCAAAGCAGGAGTAGTAGGAGAGGTACATTACATAAAATTGAAAGAAAATAGTTCACTCCTGTACTTAAATAATTAGGGAGATTTCTTTATTTCTTTCTTTCTTATAGATTGAGCGATTATTTCTACCCCATATGTTATGACCAACTCTCACTGGATATATTGCAAAAAGGATGATAGTAAAACAAGTAAATGTTATAGTATAAACATTATCAGATGAGTGACAACAGGATCCATAAGGGAAAAAAATTATTGGGATAGTGATAGAAAAAAATTGTTCACTGTTTAAAGGCTACAGAGGGGCTGTGGTGGTTCAGTGGTTAAGAAGCTCACCTTTTTACCTGGCAGGCTGGCAAGTCGGCAGTTCAAGACCTGAGTGCTGCATGATGGAGTGAGCTCCCATCTCTGTCCCAGCTCCTGCCAATCTAGCAGATTGAAAGCAAAAAAAAAATGTAAGTAGATAAATAGGGACCACCTGTGGGAAAAAAACTTGGCAACATGAAAGGAGCCTCATTGGAGCATCCCAAGCGGAGTTCCTCCAGCAAAAATCCTTTCAACCCAGAATAATTTCTGACATGAAATTATTATTAAAGACCACAGAGATGGGATTAACCACATTTCTGGGGGGGGGGGGGAGATGTGAAAATATTGGGAGTACCCACTGCAAAGGTTCTGCACTGATCATCCAACCTGCTTGTCCTTAGTGGATGGTAGAGAGCAGGACTTCTGAATCAGCTCTTAATACCTAGGCAGATTCATATAGGATTCAGACAGACTTTCTAATACAGAGATACATTATTCACACTTGGGTATCTGATAGAAGCAATTTGGCATGAGGCTATTTATGTTTCTTTATCACTGGTTCTCCTTAAATGAATGAATGAGTGAGTGAATGAATCACCTGGTCATCACAGTTGGTGCAGCTCCAGAAGCCAACACCAAGGATGGCTCGAAAGTCTTTAACCAGAAATAAAGCCTTCTTGGTGGTGGCACCAACACTGTGGAATACACTACCAGTGGAGCTGTGCGAGATCCCATCACTGGCTATCTTTAAAAAACAATTTAAAATGTTCCTGTTCAAGGAGGCCTTTCAGGGCGTTGTTCCCTTGACAGTAGATTAGCCAATTAGGTTTAGTTTCAATGTCCTCTGTCACCAATTAGTTTAGTTTAGTTTAGTTTAGTTTAGTTTAGTTTAGTTTAGTTTAGTTTAGTTTAGTTTAGTTTAGTTTAGTTTAGTTTAGTTTAGTCAATGATGTATTTGTTGTTTTTAGGTTTTATTGTGTGGGTATTGTTGTCATTTATTTTCTGTTGTTCACCACCCAGAGTGGGAGAACACCCAGATGGGCAGTACATAAATCTAATAAATAAATAAAGGAGAGGCCGGTTTAGACATTTCTTGATTACTACTTGCCTCTTGTGATTGCATGCTGGGGGTTGGGGGGTACACAGAAAGAGCCTCCTGGAAGATTGTGGTACAGTAAAACACCGGATAATGATTGGATCGGATAATGTTAAAATCGCATAACGATAAGTAATCTGGGGAGGAGAATTGGATCGAATAACGTTAAGGTCCAATGGGATGGATCGGATAACAACCGCTAAAGCCTGTGCAGTTACAATGTATCTCTATGGAGCTTTAACGTTATCCAGTCCATCCCATAGGATTTTAACATGGATCGGATAACACTAAAAATCAGATAACACCAAGACTTGTGGAACCAAGTTTTAGCGTTATCCGGTGTTTTACTGTACAGGTATTTTGAATCACAATCGGGTGTACCCTGGTAATGGCAACTTTGTGTTGCTGGCTAATCTTTCCCACACTAGGTCAGGTGAAAGAAATTACAGAATGAACTCACCAAAAGGTGCTTTCATTTTGGCAGTTTCATGTTTAGCCTAGACACGGAAGAAGAAGAAGTGTGGACTGGAACAGCAGTGAAAAATTCAATGTATGATATACCAAGACAGCTCTACCAGCAATAGAGTGTTATTTTTTTATGTTTTGCATTACTTTAATGAAAATATAAAACTGCTTGTCTCAATGGGTCCTGGATTGGAATACTGTGAACTTAAATTCCACATCCAACATCTGGTCTTTACAATTGTCTACCTCTATATCAGAAGAACTTTGTTTACAATTACTAGACTGGCCATTTGTATTTTGCTTTGTACCAAACACTAATCTTTCCTGCTCCTTTAATGTAAGAGAATTTATTTCTTCTTTCTCACAACATGAGCAGTTTTGCCAATCCCACCTAGTTCAGTCCTTTCACAGCTTTTCTCATGTCAGTCATGCTGCTGTTTTCTCTGGGCTTTTTATAGTCATGCATAGGGGTCACAGAGGTTACAGGTCAGCACTCTTGATATATTGGAAGGATCCATCATGAAGTACAATTACTACATTTGGACAGAAACCTGAAGCATCCAGAAAGTTCAAGGGAGACAGTTGCAGAGCACTGTAATAACTTTTGTGTCCCTAACCAATATAAAGACACAAAGTTCAAAGGAAAGGACAAGATATGGGGAGCATCTCAGAAAAAATGATCAGTCACTGCCTGAAAGAAGACAATTTTTACATTTCACAAGATAGCAGGGTGCCATTTATGGTCACCCATGCCATTCCTTGTATTCAACATGTAAATGACTTCTTTATTCAGGCTCATAATATATCTCTGTGAATGGTTGCTGGCCCCTGGAATTTGGGCTAAACTGACCATATTCTTGGAAACCAAGATTGTTCACAGGCAGTGATGGGCAGCAGCCAGTTTGCACCAGTTTGCCAGAACTGGTAGTAACTTTTCCCAGTGTCCCGGAGAACTGGTAGCAGCTTTGGGGGGCTTACCTTTTTGTCGGTTCCTCCACTGTGCATGTGCACCAATAGTGCTTGATATGTATGCGCACCTACAGCACTTGGCTTGCATGCGCACTTACAGCATTCTGCCTGCCGAGCCAAACAGCCATTCATTGCTTGGAGTGTGGCAGCTCAGAGTGTTGGGCAGCTACACACAGCCATGGAGGAACCAGTGGTTGCTGCTAAGGCCCTCGCCAGCCTCCTTGCTGTCCTCCCAAGTGGGGAGGAGGAAGAGCAGCTGCTAGTGTGAAGCTCCCTACAGCCTGCTCCCCAGGATAAGTGACTCGCTTTTGGGGGTGGGGTGGAGTGGGTATATTTTAATGTACATCTAATGTGTATTTATTTTAATGTGTATTTTTATGTGTTTTATGTGTATTTTATGTATATTTTATGTGTTTTATGTATATTTAATTTGTATTTTTGTGTACTTATTTTTATGGTTCTTTTACTTTGGCCCTGCCCACCTCATTGGCCCCACCCATGATATCATGTGCACCGTCTTCAGATAAGTATGCAAAAATGGACTAAATCTGGGATATATAGGTTGCCCCATATCTGCAGGTTCATTATCCACAATTTCAGTTATCCATGGGTTAAAAATATTAAATAAAAATCCCTGAAATACATTAGATATTTCTGTGATACATTATCAGAGCTGGCTACTTGAGGCTACTGTCTGTAATGTAATGTTTACAAGGAACAGAGACAGACACTTTGGTAGCTCTCATGTAGAATGACAGAGGTAATTGAAACCCCTCTCCCTCTTCAATGATTCATGTATGTGTGTTAAATATAAGGTTCACTGCTATACATGGTTTCAGGTATCTGCAGAAGGTCTTGGAATATTTGTCCCATGGAAATGGGTGGAGACCTGTATGTACAATTGTAAAGTGACAACAGGAGATTTCAAAAGGCACTTTTAACCTCCGGGGCAAAGCAAGACCACAGTAGATCTCTGCATCCCATTACCATTTGTAAAGTTAAAATGTGGTCACTAGGATGAATTGATAACAGAGAAATCAAAACAAACAAAGTAGCTGCTCTACAGTCCTGCTAGCAAATTCATTCCTGTTATATCAAGCATGAAGTAAACAAAAATAATGTCAAAAAATATTGTGTCATCTTAAAGACTATCCGCTATATTTTAATGTTAGCTTTCATTGATCAATCCCTCTTCTTTAGACATAAGAGTGAGACTTCACAGTGACAATTTATACATTGCCCCATGACCAGGTGGACATACAGAAGGACAATGGTACATTAATACAGTGGATACAGCTATAAATCATAGTGAATCAGTGTGGCTTTTCACATTTGGTAATGACTGAAGATCCCTGATTGCTATTTAGTCTAGAGACGGAAAGTAATGTTCAGAAGAAAGTTATTTAAATCTTGGTTAACTTTCTCTAAGGCTTCTTTTCCATGGGCCCAGATCAAAATAATATGATCAATGTACCTCAAATAGAGAAGTGTTTTATGGGCAAAACAGTTAAGAAAGCGTTGTACTAGGTAAGCCATATATTCACATATTGTAGAGTCATGCAAGTACTCGTCACAATTCCATTGATCTAAAAGTAGATTTTAATTGTCAAAGATGAAGTAGTTGTATATGAGCCTGAAGTTGCAGAGGGTGGTGACTATGTGGGATTCATCCTTATTTTCAGCAGTATTTCTGGCAACTGGTAGGACATCTCTCTATGTGATATTAGTGTAGAGCAGGGGTTCGCAACCTAAAGCCCGTGGGCCAAACCTGCCCCATGGAGCCGTTTCATGTGGCCCACTGCCCTCACTCCCACCACCTCCAGAAGCAGTGGAAGTGGTGAAAGCAGCTGAAAGCACACTGTAAATGCATCCACAGCTGTTGTAAATGCATTTATGGCAGCTGCAGATGTGGTTTATGACAGTGTTTGCAGCGGGGGGGGGGTATCATGTGTCCAGCCCGCTCAGCTGTCTGAGGGGACAAGGTCTGGCCCATGGTGGAAAACATTGAGAACCTCTGGTGTAGAGAGCTTCTATGTCAATGGTGGCTAAGATGGTGTTGTCTGGGAAGTCATGTGTGGATTGAAATTTCCTTGGAAAATTAGTGATATCTTTTACATACTTAGAAATATTGGCAGCATATGGATTAAGGACTGAGTTCACATATCCAGCTACCTCAACAATGAGAGTACTGATCAGCCAGTGTACTGACTTAGACTTCTGGGAATTAAAGTCCAAAAAACAAAGATTGGGAAACCCTAAGCTAGAGGATAAAAAACATATTCTGGGCCAAAGCAAAGAATGAGCAGCAAGATAGAGTGCCCAAGAAAGAAGAATGAGGAATTGAAGGATTGCGTGTTTGATGCTCTTGTTTCAGAGACACCCAAACTGAAAGCTCTGATGGGATGAAGCTCCTTGGAGTTTATTAGGCATATATTTTGGGACACCTATCTTCATAATCCATGGCCTTTACTATGAAAGCCACTAGAGGGCACAGAGCAGACACGTTAACTGCATAATGGATGTATATATTGTAAATTCTTAGCTGTGCTGTAACCTTTCACACATTTATATGTTTCATAGCAAAGTAGCATTAGGCTTTATAATATTTATTGTAATGAACAAGTTTTGTTCTTTTACAAATAAATCTTATATAAACAGCTAAATATTTCTTTGGTTTTATTTACTGCAAGGTAAATCTGATTTCCATACAAAGTTAGAGGTATAGTCATAGTTAAAATGGATGCATACATGGTGGCTCGTTCTGTAGTTTCTTCGGAAAAATCATCCTCCCTACAAATGAAGCAGTATTGACCCTGCAATCTTTCTCTTCCCCTCTCTTTCTCTCCGTTTCCTTCTTTCCTTGTTTTGTGTCATTTGTGCCATTCTTTTGTAT
Organism: Furcifer pardalis; assembly: GCA_030440675.1. NCBI lineage: Eukaryota > Metazoa > Chordata > Lepidosauria > Squamata > Chamaeleonidae > Furcifer > Furcifer pardalis. Next base: position 115,823,835 of record CP126894.1, read on the forward strand.
GAAACAAGGTTTCCTGTTTTTTGATCAGGGCAAAAATCCACCAGTAAATGCTTCTCATGTTCCAGGAAAGAGCCTGTCTCATCCGGCTATGGCTGACTTCTTCTTTGCCTTTGAAATATGAAGCTGGAAACCTTACAGATTGTAGCTCTCTTCCTGTACTTTATCTCCCAGAAGATGGAGCTGACTGTGGTGGCAGGAAGGATGATGACAAATGCATTCACTGAGGAGATGCTATTCCTCCTCCTTATGGAGAATGAATGGCTTTGGGTGAAATTACAACTGGTGTTCAGTTACAATGGTAGATTGTTGAACAAGCTGTGGAGTGACAGAAGTGTCGATGAACAATAGGGCCTCTTCAAGCCTCAATATTAGAGAGAAGGGAGAAAGACCTCATAAATCATAGCCTGTCAGGGCCAAGATGAAAAGGAATCTTATCTACATCTAGCTCTGCAGTTAGTACTCCCCAGGTTACTATCCCTGAGGTGAAGAGCTGGGGCTTTAAGTGTGGTAAGCACACAGTTGACTAGGAAAAGGAGCAAGCCAGAATCTAGAGCTTGGGAAAATTAATTTTCTGAACTACAAATCCCAGAGGCCCTGTTGTAGACCAAGAAAGTAACTTTTCTAAACGTTGGATTGGCTAATATGATTGCAAACAGTAAAGAAGTAAACAATCCAGGTCCCAAGGTACTCTGAACATAGAAAGGTAAAGGTCTCGCTTGCTCAAAAGCCAGTTATAGCCAACATTAGGGTGTGATGCTCATCTCTGTTTACAGCCAAAGAACCAGTGCTATCTGTGTCTGTAGACATTTCCATGATCATGTGGCAGACATGACAAGACACCATAGAGCACAAAACACTGATACCTTTCCTGCCAAAGCAGTGCCTATTTATCTACTTGCAATTTCTTGTTTTTAAACTACTAGGTTGGCTGGAGATGGGACAGATGATGGATGCTCACTCCATCATGCAACGTTTCCAAACAATGAGGCTGAGTTTGTTTGTCACTATTCTATTGTGTGTCTAAAATACTTGGGTACATGCAAGCCCTATTCAAGGCATTATGTATTTGGTTAAAATTGCCAGGGGCAGGGTTAGGCAGGCTAATTCCACATGTTCTACTGTCAAATCTAATTCACATTTCAGATCAATGTGGGTGCTATCATAGTGTCAGGTCACTTCAGGCTTACGGTGAACATAATAGTGTTTGTAAAGTATGTGAGATATTCAAGGAGGGTTTACCATCAATGACATTCCATGGGTAAGTGGAGATTTGAACCAGTGTATCCTGAATCGCAGTTCACCAATGTATTCACTGGCTGTTCTCAAATCAGTACATTAATTGAAATACTTGGGCACATGCAAGCCCTATTCTAGGCAATATAGAGATATTTAGCTTGTTTTGAATTCGAAAAACAACAACAGGATTTTAAATCAAAAACACTTTCAAAATGGGATGTGGAGATGTAATCACAACTTAGGAACATATGAGCATATGTTGTGGAGTTGCAAAATAACAAGGAACTTTTGGGTAAAAATTGAAAATGAAATCAGAGATATAATGGGCATTAGAATTAAATTGGTTTCGAATACAGCTCTGGTAACAGATTTAGAGGAGGAGAACTTCAATGTGAATAAAAAAGATTTAATGTCAAATTTCTTAACAATAATAAGACAAGATAGCAAAAAATTGGAAGAATAATTTGAAGTTAGAAGTTGATTACTGGTATAAGGAGATTTGGAAAATTGCCCTGAATGAAAAACTTACATGTGAATTGAATTTTTAAAAAGAAATAATTAAAGAAAATAGATTCTGGAACATTTTGAAACCCTTCTTGGTGCATACATTGAAAAATAATAGAGGGAACAAACCAGCACATGACACATTTAGTTCTGGGGAAAACAAGATGGTTAGAAAAAAGTGGTGAATTCGGGACAATGTACATAGCACTTGGGTGATATTATTTCAATAGATTTTACTTTATATTAGTAATAACTAAGAATAAGAAAAGCTAATAATCTGATATTAAATAAGTTAGTATATATGATAATTGTGTCTAAGATGAAAGGGAAGATAAATGAACATATATGAAATATGATATGAGCAGGATAAATTTATAAAAGGGAATTGAAATGTATGATGAAGATGGAAAAATGAAAAGATATATCTGCACTGCAGTAAAGTTATGATGGATAATTGCAGGTGAAAGAGAGGCAAGACTGAAAAAGAGAAGGGCTGCAGTAGGAAATTTATGTGCTGTCTTTTTGCCAATAAGTTGACAATGTTCATTCTCTAAAATTAGCCATGGTCTCCTATCTATCTATCTATCTATCTATCTATCTATCTATCTATCTATCTATCTATCTATCTATCTATCTATCTATCTATCTATCTATCTATCATGTCACTTACAGGAGATCCTGGCTGAAGCAGATTATCTGGACCCTTTTCAGTCAGGATTCAGGCCCGGATATGGTACGGAAACTGCATTGGTTGCGCTTGACCTCTCAGCGGCTTTCGATACCGTTGACCATGGTATCCTTCTGGGAAGACTCTGAGGATTGGGGATTCAGGGCACTGTGTGGTCCTGATTTTTCTCATTTCTTAAGGGCCGGACCCAGTCAGTGTCGTTGGAGAGTGAGAAATCCAGCCCTAGGCCCTTTCAATATGGGGTGCCTCAGGGCTCGGTGCTCTTGCCTCACTGCTGGGTGAGATCATCCGTTCCCACGGGGTGAGGTATCATCAATATGCAGATGATGCCCAGTTGTATATCTCAGTCCGTGGAGATCCAAGTGATGCAGTGGAAGTCCTTTCCAGGTGCCTGGAGGTTGTTAGGGTCTGGATGGGGAACAACGAGCTACAACTGAATCCCGACAAGACTGAGTGACCCTGCATTAACTCTGGAGCTACCATCTTTTTTAATTATTTATTTATTTATACGATTTGTATACTTCCCTACTCGGTAAAACCGACTCAGGGTTTTTTTCAGAAACCATACATGTAACACAATCCAAAGTAATATAACATATAGCATAATCAAGGATAGTACAGTATAATACAATAAATATAACAATACAATACAGCGCAATAAAACAAAACCACACCGCAAAACAAGGCTATAAAATTACAAAAAATACAATTCCAGTTACATATACATGCCATCTTTGGTTTTGGATGGGGCAGTTTTGCCCCAAACATACCCGATGTGTAATCTGGGGGTCCTCTTGGACTCACGACTACTGCTTGAAGAGCAGGTGGCAGTCATGGCCAGGAGGGCTTTTGCACCACTTCATGTAATACACCAGTTAGGCCCGCTCCTAGACCGGGACTCCTTGCTTATGATCAGACATGCTTTGGTCACCTCCAGACTTGATTATTGTAATGTGCTCTACATGGGACTGCCCTTGGTGTCCATTCGGAGGTTGCAACTGGTCCAGAAAGTGGCTGCCCGGGTGGTGTTGGGGTGTGGGCGGTATGCACATGCCTCATCTCTGCTTCAGAAGTGCACTGGTTGCCAGTGTGCCTCCGGGTGCAATTACCTTTAAAGCCCTATATTGTAGTGGGCCAGGATACTTAAGAGACCACATCGCTGTAAGGACATCTGTCCGTCCCACCAGAGTGGACTGGAGAGGCTCTCTGGTTGTACCTTCAGCTAGAGAGGTACATCTCTCCAGCACTAGAAGGAGGGCCTTCGTGTCTGCTCCAGCCCAATGGAACCTCCTGCCAAATGAGTTGCGTCTCCAGATGGACCCGCTGCCCTTTAGGAGGGGGGTTAAGACCTGGCTGACGGGGCATGTATGGGGTATGGGCCAGACGGTTGCTTTAGTCTGTTGGATCATCTGACCCCTCCCTCTGTGTGTGTGTGTTTTATTTTAAAAAAAATATTTTAATCTCTTTTAATCTCTGTATTTTTTTAATCTTGATTTTTATACTGTGTTTTTATTGTGTTTTAAGTGTTTTTAAAGTTTGTTAGCCACCCTGAGTCCTTTTGAAGAAGGTGGCATAAAAGTTTGATCAAATCTCTCTCTCTCTCTCTCTCTCTCTCTCTCTCTCTCTCTCTCTCTATCTATCTATCTATCTATCTATCTATCTATCTTGCCTGCCTGCCTGCCTGCCTGCCTGAATGGGGTGTGTGTGAAAATGTGTTTCCTGCATGCCTACAGGTTACTGTTTTGCAGTCTGAGCAAGAATCACAAATGCAAGAGGAAAGTTGAAAAGAAACAGACAAAATGCTAAGGCAACCATGTTAACACTTGACAAATGAGTGGTGTCAGAGTATCAAGGCTGATGTGCTGAATGAGGCAGATGACTAACAGCAGGGTCCCATGGACACGAATCTTTGTTTCATCCTCTTTCAGCTCTGGCTGTTGATTTATTATTTAGCATCTCAGCATGTCCAGCAACTTTAAGTAAAATGGAAATATGTGTGAGTGTGGTCAGTACAAGAGGCATCTCTGTGCACCAACATAAACTAGAGAAAATGGTTGATGTCTTCTTTGGCAATCTTCTAAAAAAGGTTATGCAGTGACTTCTGTTATCTATTTATGGATTAAATACCAATATATTTGGTTAATGACATGTTTACTATCCATGCAGTTCATTGTAAACATGAGAACAGTTTTTAAAAGATCTGAATTGCATAATCACATCATCTGGTAAAATGCTATATATTTGTGCAATGAGAAGGCAAAAGGTGATGCTGCTGCTTCTCACTAGAAATGATTGAGAAAATGCAAATGACAGGCTATTTCCGCTTTGCCACCTTACCCCTTTGGTATTTTCAGAATATATATTAATCAGTCATTTAAATGAGGGCAATCATTATTCATTTCACCTACTCTGAAAAAAGTTCCATTGTAGTTATTAGGAGCCTCTGTCTGTCCTCCTACCCACCCCACTCTTTAGTTACTGTACATAGTCTTTTTTTCACTTCCAACCAACCATAACAAAATTCAATTTACTGTCTCTCCATTTGGGTAAATTTAGCATTAATAAATTGGGTGTCAGTCTGATTTTTCTGGCAAACATAGATGGGTGTTGTATTTTTAAAATGCCGGCCGCCAGGCACAACGAACACTTCATATAACAAAAAATCTGTACAACAAAGCGTTTGTGTGCTCTGCGCAATACCCCACATAACAAAAAATGTTTCATTATACTGGGTTTTCGTTGCCTGGATTATACCCCGCTTAACATAAACCCTATATAACAAACTTTTTTCCTGTTATGTAGGGTATCACCCATTTGATCCACGTAATGAAAAAAAAACCCTGGCTTTTTTTGTTATGTGGGGTTCGACTGTATGTATTTGTTAGCTGCCTACAAGATAATCCCTTTCCCTGACTGAAGAGAAAGAAACCCTGACAACCATTTAGTTACAACCCTCTTGTTATCTATCCAGAATTTCTAACCAAAGTCTAGATTATGTTGTTCATTGGTCTGGAGTGATATAAATTCTGGAGTGGATTATTTTGTTCATTGGACTGAAGTCACATAAAACCCTTAAAATGGATTTCACAGTTCAGTGGACTGGAAGTACAGCATTGCATTGCGGAATCCTATTTACACCATGAAGTTACATTCAGGGCCCTGGAACCTTGCTTTTTATTTTAGGAGCTCATGAGAAAGCAAAGACCCAATCCCAAATCTTTAGAACGCTTGACTGCAAAGCTTTCTTGACTTTTTAATTATGTTAGGGGAAACTAAGGGATTAAAAACTTAAGGGAAGTTTCTGTCTCAGTGCTTTTGGATGTAATTAGAAAAGATGAGCTGGGGTCTTCTGTGTTTGTTACCTTAACAGTTGTAAAAATATGTTTGACTCTGTGCTTTTATGCTGACTGTTCTTTCTCTTAATGATTGCCTCTCGTTTTTCTGTCACCTCTTAATGGTGTGCTCAGGGCTGTTTTATCCAAACATTAAGAATGATAGCCTCATTCTTAGCATTCATATTAACGCTTGGAACTTGCTTGTATACTATCAAATTAAAAAATCCTGTAGTTTTCAGCGTGGCTGCTATTTTTCTCCTATTTTGACACAAATGCAGAATTATTTAGATTATCTAGATTGTATTTTAAAGTCTCCAATTAAATTTGGGAAGCTTGGGGTTAAAGACATAGAATAAAAGTATATCATTGTTATTGTTGTCTCCTGTCAAGTCACCTTCTATCCATGGTAAACTATGACCAAGTCACCTCTCAAAAGTCCTATCGTAAACAGCCCTTCTCAGTCCCTGAAATCTCATAGTAAAAGCATAATGTTAATATTTGTGTGCCATTAAGTTATCCTGACTTATGGTAAGCCTTTTCATGGCCTTTTAGGTATACAGTACTCAGAAGTTGTTAACTATTCCCTTCTTCTCAGACTGTGTAGTTTGCCCATAACTAACACAGGCTGACAATATTCAAAGGAGGCACAGTCAGGAATCAAACTGTCAACCTCTGGGTCCATAGTCAGATACCTAAACCACTGACCTATTCATTCAGTGAATAAAAATAAACAAATGTTTAAATACATAGATAAATACAGTAATACCTCAGTTAAGGTGCGCACTGCACAACGTTAAAACTGGATAACATTGGGAATTTGAGGGAAACTTTTGCACCTCACAACATTAAGATAACATTGTGTGATGCAAAAGTTTTCCTCAAATTTCCCTACATTGATCTCCGGGTTGCTAACAGGTTTAGTGATTGGGGTGGGGGGTGTCTGAAGAGGGGCTGGGGACCCTTTTCCCAGCCTCTCTTCAGAACGCACCCACCCCCACCTGGATCGCTAAGCCTCTTAGCAATTAGTTTATTATCCACAAAGGTACTAGCCCCTTATTAGTGCAGCCCTCAGCTGAATTAATTATGCACACCAAATATTGTTGGCATTAAATGTGAACAGATCTGGCAAGTAGTGTTGTCTGTTTATATAATTAAGTCAATTAATACAATACAACTTGCTTTCTGGGTTTTTGGATGCTAATCAATGATTCATTAGCTAAAACACCTCTCTCTCTGATGATAGTTTCTCTGTACATGCAATGAGGATTAATGAGGAAAATTAGGGCACATGCCATACATATAGGCATTGGCATTTACATTCTCTTTGTTTGGAATGCACAGGAAAAAGAACACGTATAATAATACTGTAATGCACTGAAGACATTGTCAGTTGACTGGTATACAAGCACTTGGGATTTGGATCAGCAAGGCACATCCCAAGGAGTTTACATAGACCCTCCAGGTTCCCTTGAACCATATTCAATGTCAATTCTTTAAATGTGTGCACTTTCCCATTACACACTCCTATTTCAAAACATCTGCGGAGTTGTCCAGCCCCGATTTAAATAAGTAAATAAGTCAATCAGTTAATGAGGCCAGCCAGCTAGCAGGTGAGCAAGCCTAATTCAAAATGCAAAAGTGTCACTGTTAGGAAAGCTGGAAAATTTCATTCAGTTTACATTTTAAAAGAAGCTAGCCTAATTCAGATTTTGTGACTACCATGCTGATTGGAACTTAATTAGCTGTTGGACTGCACATTTTTCTAAATTTTGTGATACATCTGGCACCACAAATATGTGTACAAAATGCATGTGTTACTGGAAAATAAATGCAATTTAAAGGTTCCTTTTACACGCAGTTCTTTAAATAGGATGAAATCAAACAGAACAGACAAATGATTTATTGTCATTATTCATATTAGAATGTTCTGTAATTGGACTATTTGAGGGCAGAAGCAGGTTGCTTCAATAGCATTATCTCTGTCATTTTTAAATATGTTATTTTGTACATGTATTTGGGCATAAATTGCATGTGCATAAATCCTGCTTTGATTTAATTTCTCCACATCCTGAGAAAATTTGTCCTGTGCCACATTTTACTTGATGATGCTTTGATCTTTCCACTTTGCTTCAAAGTCTATTGTGTGATTTCTAGATGGGCCATCCAGAATCTCGTCCTAGTGGGAAGCACTCTTTGGCAAGCATCTAGTCAGCAAGATGTGTTTTAGCACTTCATATGTTTAGCCAAGCGTAGCTTCTTCTGGTTTAATATTGAGTGCTGTAAAGGTGTGCAGAAACTTTTCCTTGAATTTAGCTGTCACCTAGGAGTTTGTTGTCCATACAGTGGGCATGTTAATGCTGTATTAATTTATTTCACTAATCATTTGCTAGCACCTCTCAGAGTACTTTCAGAGTGGCAGTGTATAGACTTTTATAGACAAATAATATACTTCTTCAGTAAAGGTAGGTTGCAGACAGTCATTAATCATCTTGCATGATTCATTAAGAGCTATATCCACTTATTTGGCATTTGCTAATTTATAACATATGAACATGCATATTCTCTTGAGGAGTAGTGCTGGGAGAATGCTGTTGTTCACCTTATTTATTTAAATGAACCAATTTCCTAAGTGTGCTGTTTTTGGTGGCAACATTCTCTTTCCTGTTTAGTCAGCATTTCTTGCAGTCAAGGATCAATTCAGAGTAACACCCAGATACTTTGGGTTAGGGCAATGTTCCAAAATCTTACTTTCCCAGCTAACTTGCACCTTCCTTTGAACTTCTTTGTTCTTGAAGTGGAAGGTACAAACCTATGTTTTCAAAGGGTTTGGGTTCATCTGGTAGTTTTTACAAAAGGAAAGGTTTTCTAAGGCTGAGTTAACTGGTGCTTGATGGATTCAAATCACTACCCTTAGACTGATAAGGCAAGATCATAAGCATAGATGAAACTCATGGCATATGGGAACTTTGTCTGATCATTTGTGTAAATATTTAAAAAGAATGCTTCCAGAATGCTACCTTGCGGCAGACCATTTTGATTTCCCCAGGACTGTGCCTCCCTTGCAATTCCAAAAAGAAAAATCTGGATTGAAGCAGAATATTGGTAATTTCTGTTAGTCTATGGTCCTTAGTAGGGAGGTAGAGCTTTTTGTTACTGTAGTTGCATTAGCAATTCAGATTAGCCTTGTATCCATAGGGCCTCACTGGCTTGACTTATTTCCAGCCATGCTAGGTTTTACCAGGTATCATTCTGCATTAAGTAACTCTGAAATATGAGCTCACTAATTTTGTGATGAACCTCAACATGTCTTGGCCTACTTTAACTGAAACAATCAGTTGTTTCTGCAGCTGAGCATTTTCTTTTCACTCAACAAATTTCCTTCTTTTACCTGCCCTGTTCCTTCTTTTTGACTATGATGACTATTCTTTAGATGGGGTTCATTCATCTAAACTTAATAAGAAAGTTTCCATCAGCATCATTTTCAGGAAGGCACAGAACATATTTTCACAGAAAATGCATATTGCATTTTTCTAAAAAAAAAAAATGTTTTCAGAGAGGTTTAATGAAAATCAGTTCTCCATTTGAGAAAAACTGTAAAGCAAAGCTTTAAGGGATGTTTCAATTTTCTAAGATGTTTCCCAGGATTCTTTAGATGTTTCCATCATATAATGCAGTTCTACCTAGATCAAAAGGATAGTATCAAACCCATCAGCACATGGCGGGCTAATGGCACTTGTCAAACAATACCTGCAGCTTGTTTCTTTATTCTCATGAAGTGCGAAATTTAGGGAATTGCAAAGAATTAACTGCTCTCCCCAGCCCTGAAGACAGGAAAATAAAATATAATGGTACTGTTATGAAAAAATGTACTTCCTGAGAATCAAGAAACTAAAATCATTAATAAAAAAAGTGCTGAAGAGCTCTGTGATAATAATTTTGATATGCAACAACAATGGATGGAGATATGGCTGCAGTCCATTTGCTATTCATATGAATATGCTGACCAATCAGAGCCCAGTGGTTTTGATCTTCCATATTGGGAAGACTGATTAATAGGACAAGAACTGGCCATGGCAAGTGTGCAATTATATTATACAAATGGGGAAAGCTGCTTAGAGCCCAATGTCACTGTGGGAATCGATACCAAATTGTTTCCCATATAGTCTATGAATGCATAAACAGGGTATTTATGGGCAATATGATAAATTTTCTTTGTCTCATCTCACAATTGATGGGATCAAGAAACTGGACATAGCACTGTGTGGTGTATACATGTATATTTTATCATATTTTATCCATATAAATTTGTGGTAAAGGTAAAGGTCACCCTTGCTTGAAAGCCAGTTGTATCTGACTGTAGGGTTCAGTGCTTATCTCTGTTTATAGCTGTAGAGCCAGCACTGTCTACATCTGCAGACATTTCTGTGGACATGTGGCCAGCATACCTAGACACCAGAGTGCATGCTGTTTACCTTACCACTGAAGTGGTCCCTATTTATCTACTTGCAAATTCTTGCTTTCGAACTGCTAGGTTGGCAGGAGCTGGGACAGAGACAGGAGCTCATTCCATAGTGCAGTACTCGAGAATTGAACTCTTGACCTTCTGCTTTCCGGTCAGTGTCTTAACCACTTGTGCTACTGCAGTCCCTAAATTTGTTACAGTAGTTCATTTATTTTACCCTCATATTTTAACATTGCTACCTGATGAGTTTTATTGAATTCTAGAATATTCTCACTTGCCTCAAAGAATGAGAATAACAAGGTTTCCTCCTCCTCCAATTGGTAATAGCAGATGATCACTGGCTGTTATTCTGATTAGTTGTAAATGTTTCCCCTGTTCAATTGCAAATTGTAGGAGGATTCTATAAAAACACCTGACATTGAACATTTGCTAATGAGTTTAACCTTTAGCAGTCATTGACAATTGTGTGAGTTCATCCTTTGTTCTGTGAGACAGTCTATGTTGTGAATGAGATTTATACTGGAAGGTTTATGTGAAGGTGATATCATATCCAGAGATCATTTGCTATTACCAGTTGTAAAAAGCCATATTGATTTGTATACTTATCTGTTATGCTAAACAATATCTCAATACCTAATGTGTATAAATTGATGCCATGAAGTCTCACTCCCATGTCTGAAAAGTGGAGTTGATCTACGAAAGCTAACATTAAAATATAACAGTTAGTCTTCAAGGTTTCTAAAGTAGATTTGTCCAACTTGTTGTTAATCACTTAATTTTAAAACCAAATTAACCTGCCCCAAGTCTGAATTACACTTACTCGAGAGGCATTTGATAACCCCTCAGTATATACAACCCTAGATGGGTAGCTAAAAAAGCAGGAAGATCACCAGCCATGGCATCATTGTTTCAGTGATAAGTATCAAGAAAATGAGCTAGTTGTGGCAAACACCAGAAACTTCAAGATTCCTTAACAACCTACAATGAATTGCTTAAAGCAAGGCTGCAGGTGTTCAGATGCTGTTGGACTTGCCTTCCTAGATAAATTTATCCCAGTCACTGATGAGGAACTCTGACAATAATAACAGAGCTTTGAGAAGTTTCCTGTTTGGACAGTGGCTTTAAGAATTGAAAAGCTAATAGGGCTAATAGTGGAATGAGTTGGGGAGTGAGCTTGGACATCAGTGTGTGTGTGTGGGTGTTCTGGCATTCATAACTCATATTGTCAGTGGATTGCTCACAAACATACCCACTAAAATGATTTTTACATGTAATGATTGCTGCCAGTATATAAAAACTGGAAAGAGAACAAATCAGTGTTTTATCACATATGCACTTGTAGAGAAAATGAGAACTTAGAGGGTATTAGGAGAGGAATGAGTGGAAGAATGACTGATAGCAGGAATGGGTAATTAAATTTGAGTGAGTGAAGGTTAGGTCATCTGAATATTTCCTCTTCCTCTCAATGTGATCCATCCAGCATCAACATCTTTCATTTCTCCATCTTTCAGACATCAATTTTTTTTTAAAAAAAAATGTGATATCCCCCAGCTAACCAATCATACAACAACTATTTACCAAATGCAGATTATGGTAAGTGTGTTAGAGTAAGTGAACTGTCTTTTCTTCTTAAGAGTGCATTGCTCCTACATATGGAATCAGCATCTCTTCTGGTGAGGCCCTGTCAAATGAGTGCATTCAGTGAGGAAAAATCAGAAAATGGAACTTAAGACAGGGAGGGGAGAGAAAGAGAGAGAGAAATAATTAGTTTAAGAGATTGGTTTTGTAGATTTTTGAAGGACCTGTCCCTTATAGTGTATTAGGTTTTCAGTGTGGGCATGTGTTTTATTAATTAGCAAATGATTTCTGATTCTCAGTGTTATGCTCCATAATGAATTATATGTTTACCAATTAAACTACCTCTATCCTGTTCTGAGTAGATTCTGTGAATATTGCATCTCACCCACCTGCTGGTTGTGAATTATTCAGGAAAGGTATATAAATGAGAAATTCAAACTGCTCTCTCTAAATCAGAATTGGATGGTGGTGGGTTAGTTGGAAGAATGCCTGGTCTCTGCAGATAGGCTGAGTGACTTGCCTAATAACTTTTGGGGCCACAGCATTGTGGGAATATCACCCAAGAGCTGACTGTTCCCCAGAGAATATAATGAAGAAAAATGTCCTTTCTAAATGGAGAAATCATGGTCCAAAGAGAGCAGTTCTTTTTCTCTACAAGTGCCTAAATGCATGCATATGCAATGAAATGCTGGCTTGTTCTCTTCCCAGTTCTTAAAGCACTGGAAGGAATCATCATGTCTGAAAATTCATTATGGTTGTGAACAATCCTCAGAGGTTATGAATGCCAGAACACCCACACAGATTAGTCAATTTACTATTTTAATGCATGGATGCTTATTCTTATCCCCTAAGAAACCTATATGGATGCAGTGCTTGTGAATGCAGCTATGTGTGGGAAAATAGATGTGAAGTGGCACTCAAAAGGCATGTTTGATTGCTCTGTTCTGGCCCCAGAGCTCTGTTTTTTAGAGTTTTGTGTCCAGTGCATAAAGAGGCTCTAATATACAATTCTACATATTGAGAAGCATTTGTTTTCTTTGGAAGAAGATGAAAAATGATAACCTCACAGGACAAGAAGAGGAGTGAGGGCATGGAAGAAGACAGGTGTAATATCACAAGCTGTCTCAAGTAGGCCCAAAGCAAATTGGATGTACTACTATAGAACAAGATTGGAGGCATCTATTATCCTTGAAGGCATACAAGTGATAATAGCCATCCTGCTTGTGTCTGGAACAGAGAAAAGATAATGGATATGGTTATCGTTTTCAATATCTCTGGATGCCCCAAAGCATCAGTGTTATTCTGGCAAAGGATATTTCCCAGACACATAGAAATCCAGATGGCAAGATTACCTGATATTTTGAACAACAACCAACATCATCTGTTCTGGGCTACTGAGCCTGCAAAAATTTGTGTGATCATTGTTTAGAGGGGTATCTGTAATGAATTCTGAGAAAGAAGGGGCAAAAAGATAAACAGTGAATTTGCAGTTGTTTGTATACCATTTATGCATACACAAAAGCCCTTCTATGGTGCAGAGTTGCTGAATTTTGATTGCTGAAGTTCACTCCTATGGAGATGAGAAACTACGGAGGGTGCCAAAATGCAGATACATTTTAAGAGGAGTTATCTGTGTCTTACTTTTCAAAGTTGAATTGAATTGCAGTAGCAATGTGACATTCTCTCAAAAGAATTAATGCTAGTGTCACCAGGTGACAGTCAAGACAGAGAAACATGACACATGGGAACTTACCTCGATGAGAATTTGCCACAACAATGGATAGGACAAAGAGGTGTGGCTGTATTTCCCATGTTCTTCTGACAACACCCCTTGACTTCTACCTATGGGGGACCTTAAGGGATGTACTATACTGTACAAAAATGGCTACATTGATGGTACTTCGGGAAGGAGTTGAAACAGTATGCACACTTTGGTCAACATTGTTCAAGCAGCAGATCACCATAATCAGAAGTATCTGGATGCTGATGCAGTGATGGGCAGCAACAGGTTCACACCAGGTCACCAGAACCGTTAGTAACTTTTCCCAGTGTCCCGGAGAACCGGTAGTGGCTTTTTGGGGGAACCACCTCGGGGGGCTTACCTTTATGCCAATTCCCCCACTGCACATGTGCGCCAAGCACTTGGTGCACATGCACACTTACAGCACTTGGCGTGCATGTGCGGCCTCCTTGCTGAAGAGGAGGAAGAGAAGCTGTTAGCCTGAAGTTCCCTATAGCCTGCTCCCCAGGGTAAGTGACTCACCTTTGGGTGTGGGTGTGTATTTTAATGTCCATTTAATGTGTATTTATTTTTAATGTGTATTTTTATGTGTTTTATGTGTATTTAATTTGTATTTTTATGTGTTTTTATGTCTATTTAATGTGTATTTATTTTAATGTGTATTTTATGTGTTTTATGTGTATTTAATTTGTATTTTTATGTATTTTTATGTCTATTTAATTTGTATTTTTATGTGTACTTATTTTTATGGTTTTTTTATGTTGGCTCCACCCACATCATTGGCTCTGCCCATGACATCATGACGTTGGCTCCGCCCACAGTGTGGTAGTAAACATTTTGGCTACCCACCACTGTGCTGATGGTAACCATTTTGAGCACCCCTTGTAATTGCAGAAGTCAAATGTGACTTGTATTCATCTTTTTTATTAGCATATATTTAGTATTACATTTTAATGTAGTGTTTCCTTTCTTAAAATGTGTATGCATTTTTGGCACCCTATGCACTTATTTACAGTACCTCTTTTCCAAAGATTACATACAGAGATCCTCTGTGGCTTTGGAGTTATGTGTCATCATTACACTGGTGGCAGCCAGCTCTGTTGTTGTTTAGTCAAACAGTTGAGTCCGACCATTCACAACCCCATGGACCATCCCATGCCAGGCACCCCTACCCTCCACCATCCTCCCCAACCTACCCAGCTTTGTGCCCATTGTGTCAATAATGCCATCTAGTCATCCAGTGATGGGATGTAACAGGTTCGCACCAGTGGTCATTTTTGCTTTAAACGTTCCCTTGATTTCCCCATTTTTTAAAAAATATCTCTAGTCCTACCCCTGATATTGTTTTGCTCTATTTCTTTGCACTGTTCATTCAGGTAGGTTTCCTTATCTCTCCTTGCTTTTCTTTGAAATTCTGTATTCAAGTGATTGTATTTTTCATTTCTCCTTTGCCTTTTGCATTCCTTCTGACCTCTGCTTTTATAAGAGTCTCATTGGACAACCACTTAGCTTTCTTATGCTTCTTTTCTTTTGGTATGGTTTTCTTTGCTGCCTCCTGCATGATGTCCCACATCTCTGTATATAATTCTTCTGGCACTCTGTCTATCTGGTCCAAGCCAATAAATCTGTTCCACCCCTCCACTGTGTATTCCCTAGGGATGTTGTCTAGGTCATGTCTGTCTGGCCTAATTGTCTTTCCTATTTTCTTGAGTCTAAGCCTGAATTTTGCGATCAGTAGGTTGTGATATGAACCGCAATCTGCTCCTGGTCTCATTTTTGCTGACTGTATGGAGGTTCTCCATCTTTGGCTGCAGAGTATGCAATCAATCTGGTTTTGATGTTGGCCATCTGGCCAACCATGTTCCCCAAATTTCTCATAGCTTGCCTCCCAAAAATTAGTCACTTTTTTATTTCATGGCTGCAGTCACCATCTGGATCCTAAGAATGTAAAGTCTGTCACTGCTTCTACCTCTTCCCCATCTATTTTCAAGGGAGTGATAGAGCTGCCAGCTATATCTTACATTGCCTGAGCAACTAGAGGTAGCCATGGCAGTCATTGCATGGAAGCTGAGGGCCATCAAACTGAAGTTGAATTCAGGCAAGACAGAAGTGATGCTGATCATCTGGCAATTAAAGGATCCAGCTGTCATTTCTCTAATGGTGATGAAGAAAATATTCCCTTTGTAAACCAGGTTATGAGTTTGTTTGTTTATGTATGCCCTTTGCTCCTCCTGGATAAACAGGTGGAGTCATGGTTATGTCATTATTTTATTATCTGTCCTTCGGCTGGGAAAATGTTTTTACTTAGAGGAAGCAGATGCAACCTTGATATTAAAGCAATACTGGGAACTACCCTAAGTGCAAAACATACTATAAAAATTCAAGGGATAAATTGCAAATTGTTGATTTAGCATGTCAGATGTACCTCAAAATGTCCAGTTCTTCATGGAAGCCTTTACGATGCTACAAGGAAACCTTGTGTTTATCTGTTGGTGGATTTAAATGCAGGTACCCTCCAGACTGGCTTGGCAAATATAAAATGAAGAATGGGTCATCTGGCAACAAAAGGCTTTGACTTTGAAGTCCTCTCATATACTGAATTGTGTTCCTCTACAAGAAAAGATGTATGAATGTATAAGGCAAAAAAAAATACCTCTCTTAAAACTCTTTATTAAGGCATCTCTGTATTAGAGAAAAGGCATTTTTGTGCAGCTTCAGATAATCTTATCATAGCCATCTCAGTAATTGCTCTGAATACTTTGAAAGGAAATATTGCTCTAACACCCCAGCAGGTACATGTTTTAAAGGGGGAAAAGAAATCTGATTAAAATACTGGGTTACAAGAAGACCTCCTTGAGAACTGATCTTGGCAATTTTCTGGTGGTGAATTTGAAAATAGTGCATTTCCCCCCAGCAGGAACATTTTTTTCTGGGGAGGGGGAAATGGTAAACGTTGGAGGATAAAAGGTGGCAGCTACCATTAGTTTAATTGCTATATTCTGTGATAGCAACAACATGTTGGAAAAGAACTGGAAAGTAATCAGTGTGTCACTGAAAATATATTAATGCTGTTAAAGATTGCATAAAAGATATATTTGAGACATTTTATTTTTAATGATCCTTGTTTTGTTAGATATATTTTCTTCCTTCCTTCAGTCCCTTCTTCCTTCCTTCATTTTTTCCTCCATAGGGAAGTGTTATTTACCCACAGCTTTTGAATTATTACCGGTCAAGCAAACACAGCAGGCAATTAGAAATGTAGCTAAAA
The DNA here is from genome assembly GCA_030440675.1 of Furcifer pardalis. Taxonomy (NCBI): domain Eukaryota; kingdom Metazoa; phylum Chordata; class Lepidosauria; order Squamata; family Chamaeleonidae; genus Furcifer; species Furcifer pardalis. The sequence goes on from CP126894.1 coordinate 115,840,647, forward strand.
TTGAAGTTAGTAAAAGCACAGACCATCAATTTTTGAATTCCCAGGTATAAATGAGGCTTAGCTGAAGGAGAAAAAAATCTTTCACATGATAATAATTGACCTTGAGTCCCACTTTACTGAAAGAGGAAAAGCTGTGATTTCATTTTTACATAAAGCAAAAGCACAATGTCTTTGGGGATGTGAAATAGCAATGTCAAAAAACATAAAACCAGAAGTATTATATCAAAGACAAAAGGAGAGGATGAGATGGCTAGATGGCATTGTTAACGCAGTGGGCGTAGAGCTGAGCGGGCTGCGGAGGATGGTGGAGGATTGGGGTGTCTGGCATGTATTGGTCCATGGGGGTCACAAAGGGTCAGACTCGACTGTGTGACTGAACAACAACAAAAGTTTCATATATCTAATTATTCCCCTGGAGTATACCATTATTAAGAGGAATAAATAAATAACCACAAAAATACTTTTACATAACCAGAATAGAAAAAAATAGACAAAATTGGGAAAAGTGCATGAATTACCAAATTAGAATTCCAGTGTGGGCAACAGTAATAACTTGACCTGACTTGTATATTAAATATCCATGAAGACTTTTGGCATATGTGTCAGTCACTGTAAGCAGCAGGGGCTGAATCCTTGTCATCTGGATAAATAATAAAGTTAACTTCTTCCTCCTTATCAAGAAGATGATAAACTGCTGAAATGTAGCATGATGCTTTGTGCTCAATTCTAATTTCTTCCCTACGCTACTTTAAAAACCTCTAGAAATTGTTGATGTTGATGTTCTTGTTGTTTTTCTTCTTCTTCAAGCCACATTTAGGAAAACACTGTTTTTGGTCAGGACATAAGACTGTTTTCCTCCAGATTATCTCCTTTAAAGTGTGTACAGTTGTGGGCAGAACTAAAGGCAAAAGGGTGGGGCAAATTTTGTATATCTAAAAGTGCATGGTTTGCAGCTTTAAACACCAATAAATAAGTCTAAGGAGAGGCATTTGAACCTCTGAGAATAAATATTTTCATATCATAATTGGCAGTTTTATTTTATTTTTGCAAAGGAAAGTGTTTTGAACAAAGTAAAAACCTTGTGTCTTCCACTGAAGATGGTAATATGCACAAAATACAAGGGAGGTTACATGAAAGCGGGGGAGAATATACAATAAGTTAAGGTTTTTTTGGTAAACTTTTCATAAGAAATCATGATAAAATACTGATACATTTTAGCAAGAATTCCTAAAATAAAAATAGCACAAAATCTCTCTTAATATTGCATGTGAGAAATACTTTTGAAATCTTTGGTTTTTTCCTGTGAGAATGCAATAAATGAAAATTTACATGTTCACAAGAAAAAACACCAAGCTACACAATACAGTAAAACCTCGGAAAATGCTAAAACTTGGTTCCACAAGTCTTGCTGTTATCCGGTTTTTAGTGTTATCCGATCCATGTTAAAATCCTACGGGATGCATCGGATAATGTTAAAGCTCCATAGAGATACATTGTAACCACACAGGGGTTAGCGGTTGTTATCCGATCCATCCCATAGAACCTTAACGTTTTTCGATGCAATTCTCCCCCCCCCAGGTTACTTAACATTATGCGATTTTAGCATTATCTGAGGTAAATATTATCTGAGGTATTACTGTATAGCTGTTACTTGCAAGAGATATGATCTCCTTTCCACAGAAAGAATTGCTATGTTGGTTTGGAATTGAAAAAGTAGTGGGTTATAAATAGTGCAATGAGAAGAAAGGGAAAAGAAGGATATGCTAAGCTACCAGATACTACACATTTTGAACACTAGTGAACAGAGGCCATTTCAGGGATTTGTGGAATTTCAGTGGTCGTCAAGTGGAGATCTTGCTTTGTAGCATTATTCTGGGGGGGGGGGGAATCATCAGTTCAAATATTTTATATTCTGGTAACTAGTTTATATTCTGGGAACACCATCATTATCACCATCTTTAAGAAAGGTGTCTGTAGTATTTGTGGAAAGATTTTAGCAAGAATCTTGCTCAGTCACCTGCAAATTATCTCTTAAAGGGTCCTCCCAGAATCTCAATGTGGTTTCCGTATTTCCTGAGGCATGATCTTTTGTGCAAGACAACTTCAGGAAGAATGCAGAGAACAACAGAATCCACTCTTTTTTAGTTTTTTATGACCTGGAAAAGGCCTTCAATTCTGTCCCAAGACCTCCTATGTGAGCTGTGCTGAGATGCTTTCATTGCCCTGAGCATTTTTGTAGATCTGGTCCAGGCACTTCATAATGGCATGTCTGAGAGGGTTCTCCATCAAAACATCATAGCAGATGCCTTTCCAATCACCCATGAATTGAAGCATGGTTGTGTGCTTGCTCCAACCCTTTTGTGTGCTTGCTCCAACCCATGCAATACGAAAGATCTAATAACAATAGAGGCATAGAGATTAAATACTGCTTTGATGGAGAACTCTTTAATTTGGCTAGACGACACTCCCGAAGACTAACCAGTGCAAACAGGATAACAGAAATGTGATAAGCCGATGATACTGCATTGCCTAATCTCACATCAAAGGAGCTACAACAGTCAATCAACTGTTACATGTGATCATTTTGACCTCACCATAAATGCTCAGAAAACCAAAGTGCTTGCAGAACCTGCCCCAAGAACAGCCACTCCAGAATTCAGTATTAACATCTCAGATTTAACATTGGAATAGGTAGACCATTTTTCTTACCTTGGTAGCATCCTGTCTAAAAACTGGACCTATGAACAGGATGTGATGAAGAGAATCAGTGCTGCCCATTCTGCCTTTGGTCATCTATCACACTGGGTCTTCACAAACAAAGATTTAGCTGTTCACACAAAGCTCATGGTATACCAAACTATTGTTATCTAAACGTTATTGTAAGGCTGTGAAACATGGACCCTCTATCGTCAAGACATCAAAAAGCTTGAGTGCTTCCACCAACAAAAGCGAAGGTCCATAATGAACATCAAGTGTCACCAACATCACAGTTCTTGAGAAGGCACCTGTAAATAGCATTGAAGCTTTCATCATAGACCATCATCTTAGATGGATAGGGCATGTCCACCATATGGATGGTTCCAGGTTTCCTAATCAAATTCTTTATTGAAAACTTAGCTCTCGTACAAGAGCTTGTGGAGCTCTTTTGAAGCATTATAAGGACCAGCTGAAACAAACCATGAAGGTGTCAGGTATAAACCTGGGAGGCAGCAGCCATAGATCACCCACTAGTGCCAAACCATCTCTGCTGCTTCCAATCACATCGAAGGAGAATGCCGCAGACATGAAGAGGCTAAGTGACAAGCACAGAAACTTCCTCAAACTCAACTACACCCTCCACCATCTATTCAATGTAATGTGTGTGGTTGCATGGTAGGACACAATTGGAGCTAGAAATATATTGGGAGACTATTGTCACCAATATTTTTACATACTCATGGAGTTCTTGCTGCAGTTGTAACTATATACATTACCTAAAAATTAAACGCAATTGACTTAGACAACTCCTTGTATTCCTGGACAACTACAACTTTTGGGGGATCTGGGAGGAAAGGTATAGTCTCAGGTAGAAACTTTTATTGTAAACCAGTGTTTATTAGATGATTCCCAATCACTTTTGAAGAATATTGTTCCTTGCCAAAACCTTTTGGTACTATTTCTTATAGGTCAGGATACAATCCAAAGTAGCACCTAACTATTTTTAGGGAAACAACAACAAAATGGATGTGGTTCCAGCTAACCTGGAGCTTCAAAGATACCTGCCTGTCTTTTAGATGAAAAGCACATGTTCAAGTCTCAGTAGGTTAGAGTTTCACTTAGTTCTTCTAATGCATCTGTTAGATGTACTACTACATAAAATCTCTGCATTTGAATGTAGTCAATCCAAGCAGGGCTGTAGCCAGGATTCTAGTTTCCTGGAGTTTGTGTGTGTGTGTGAATATTTTTTCAGGAGAGACAACAATGTCTCACAGAGAGAGAGAGAGAGAGCGTGCCCAAGGTAGTTAGGACTATAAGGCTTTGAGGCTTCAACATCTGGAAGCACCGGGGGGGCCTTGAAGAGAGCCATCAGGGACAGCAAGAACTGCACGTGGAAGGAGTTGTGCAATATGGTCAACAGTGGCCCATGGGGTAGGCCATATAAGATGGTAATGGCCAGGTTAAAAAGCTGTACAATGGCACAACCATCTTGCCCAATACTGCTCAAAAAGATAGTGACTACTCTCTTCCCAGGCCAACTGGGACTTGCCTATACCAAGGATGTGTCAGCAGATTACTGCTTCGACATACCAACTATTCCAGAGGAGGAACTGATCAGGGCCCATAGTAAGATCAGGGATGTGAAGGCCCCTGGCCCAGATGGTGTCCCCAACATTGCCCTTAAAACTGCCATCAGGTCCCCACCAGAAATCTTCCTAGAGATGTATAACATGGATCTCGCTCAGGGAATCTTCCCAAGTCGGTGGAAACTGCAGAAATCGATCCTTTTCCCGAAAGGGAAAAAGTTCAGTGCTCGGTCCCTTATTGTGAAATATTATGCATGATGAGGTGCTTCAGTTGCTTATGCCAGTAGGGACAAGGACAGTTGGGTTTGCAGACAATGTGGTGGTAGTGGTTGTCGTCAAACATCTGGAGGAATTTGTTCAAACTGCAAACGAGCGTGTTGCCAAAATTTGTCAATGGCTCTCATTAGCTGGTTTGCATTTAGCAGATCATAAGACTGAGGCAGTTCTCATGACCAGTAGGAAAGCTAGGGAGGCCATCATCCTTACCGTTGGAGGCTGCAGTATTATCTCGCAACCTTCCCCCTGGACTTGCCATCACGCCAGGGGAGATGACCACCAGCTGTGGGCGGTGAGGCAATGCTCCCGCCCTCCCCCGGGCCCCATCACCTTCACCCGGTGGATGATAAAAACTCGGCAGCGACGGCGCTGGAGTGAGGATGCTCCTGCCTTCCCCCCGGACTTGCCATCATGCCAGGGGAGATGACCACCAGCTGTGGGCGGTGAGGCAATGCTCCCGCCCTCCCCCGGGCCCCATCACCTTCACCCGGTGGACGATAAAAACTCGGCAGCGACGGCGCTGGAGTGAGGACGCTCCTGCCTTCCCCCCGGACTTGCCATCACACCAGGGGAGATGACCACCAGCTGTGGGCGGTGAGGCAATGCTCCCGCCCTCCCCCGGGCCCCATCAACTTCACCCAGTGGACGATAAAAACTCGGCAGCGACGGCGCTGGAGTGAGGACGTTCCTTCCTTCCCCCTGGACTTGCCATCATGCCAGGGGAGATGACCACCAGCTGTGGACGGTGAGGCAATGCTCCCGCCCTCCCCCGGGCCCCATCACCTTCACCCGGTGGACGATAAAAACTCGGCAGCGATGGCGCTGGAGTGAGGACGCTCCTGCCTTCCCCCCGGACTTGCCATCACGCCAGGGGAGATGACCACCAGCTGTGGGCGGTGAGGCAATGCTCCCGCCCTCCCCCGGGCCCCATCACCTTCACCCGGTGGACGATAAAGACTCGGCAGCGATGGCAGTGGAGTGAGGACGCTCCCGCCTCCCCTCTAAGCCCACCGCGTCCAGCCTCGGGACTCTCTCCATCTGTCCCAGGGCTTAAAAGCCGCTATGGTGGCAGGACTTTTTCGAGTAGCCACCACCGCCAGAAACACCTGCGGCTAAGCGGACTGACTTGTCACTTATTGCGGGATTCAGCAACTGTTTTTTTTTGTTTAGTTTTTTTGCTTTTGTATGTGTAAACTGAACTGATACTGGAATTTTTATTGTTGTTTTATATTGTTACTTAGTGAATTTTGATGCTGTAATGATTTATATTACAGCATCTTTGATTATTTCTTAGGATGTTCTAATCTAATGTTTTGTAATTGTAACTGTTATTGGAGATATATATACTGTATATGCGATATTTGTAATTTATTATTTGATGTCTGTAATTGCTCTTGTGCTCTATGTAATTGTAGCTGTTTCTTCTGTAAGCCGCCCAGAGTCGCTCTGCAAGTGGGGCGGCATATAAGTCGAAAATACAAATACAAATACAAATCTGGGTGTCCAGCTAGATGCCAGGCTATGCTTCGATGAGCATTTGCAAATTGTGAGTGCAAGGGCCAGAGCAGTATGTAATGCATTGACAAGGATCATGCCAAATATTGGAGGCTCGCGGCAGACTTACTGAAGCCTCCTCTCAAGTGTTGTTAGTTCCATGTTGTTGTATGCAGCCCCAGTTTGGTCAGAAGCCATGGCAGAGACATCATACATGCGACAAATAACTTAAATATACCGTAGCAGTGCCCTGCGGGTGGATTGGGCATTTTGAACAGTCTCGTACAATGCCGTGTGTGTCATTACTGATATAATGCCGATCCATCTGATGGCAGAGGAACAGGCAGAGATTTACTGGCAGAGGTGAGAAAATCAGGTGAAGGAACAACACACAATTGCTATAGAAGCCAGGATAGAGAGGATAGCACAATGGCAGCAGATCTGGGATACATCAACCACGGGATGGTGGACTCATCGCTTTATCCCGGACATCAGTGCATGGTCAACAAGACAGCATGGAGAGGTGGATTACTACCTCACACAGCTGTTGACAGGGCATGGCTGCTTCAGAGCCTACCAACACCACTTTAGGCTGGATGATGATGCTTCATGCCCCGTCTGCCAGTCCGTGCAGGAAGATGTGGCACACATGTTTTTTCATTGTCCAAACTTTGATGCAGAATGGGAAATTTTACAGAGGCATCTTCTACGACAACTATTTATGGCAGACATCATCGGTGAGATGTTGAGCAGGGAGACTACCTGGGTTGTGATGTCCAATTGGCCAGGGTCATCTTGGAACTTAGACGTATGGAGAGATTGTGAAGAGGGCAGCCAGAGGCATAGAGGAGGAGGGTGAGTAGCCAAATTGGAGGAGGGTTTTTAACAGCTGCCCCCTACAAAGTAATACCTGACAGCAGTCCCACGAGGTGGTGGGGTGTAATGGGTAAAAATCCCACACACTGTGATGCTGAAGCAAGGGCTCACAGTGTCTTTTGAAGATTTCCACCTGCCCTTAAAAAATACACACACACACAATTGGCATTCCAGGATGGGGGCTGGCTGGCTGTTAACTCAGGGGTGGTGTTGGTTGCCCCCCCCCCCCCGGCCACCCTGGCTATGGCTCTGAATACAGGTGAGCATTAATATAGCTACACTGTAAAGATATATTTCAGCATACTGGAGAAAGATATAATGAGTGGTTAGAGAAAGAGTGAAGAACCTGTGGCCCAGCTGATATGGTTGAAACAGATCCCTTTGTCCATGATGGTTGGTCATCATGGCAGGGACTCATGGAGTTCAGAGTCCAGTGACATCTGTAGGACCATAATTTCCCTTTTATTGAATAAAGACTGAAGAGAGAGCTATCATGAACCAAATTCTCGTGTAATTTTATGGTAGCCACTCCTTTTTTTTTTAAGGATTATGTTCCTCACAATATGGTTGTAAGCATAAAAGGAAGAAACAATATATATCTTATTGAGTTTTATTTTGGAAGAAGAGAGTAGGTTGTGTTGGTCTTACCACTAGACAGTGAGAGGCAGCAGCCTCAGGCAGCACACACTAAGGGGCAGGAAGAGGACAAGCTATGTAGGCCATATAGGCTGCAATACCTTGGTGCCATCTAGTGTACATAGTAGAAAGAGTTGTACTGTCTCTAATCCTGAAGTGAGTAGAACAAACAGAGGAGATCGACTTTCATATAGGGATGGAAGGAAGTTTTATCTCATCTTTTGCTTTCAGTGGCCAAATATATTAGACAGGAATGGAGGAATAAATCTATAACTACATTTATTGCTTGATAAGACTGACCCACACAACAGAAGGTATAAGAAGCTGTAGTTGAATCCTTAATATCTACAAAAGTTCTGTCAGGTCTCCCCTTTGTTTTTGCTTATGTCAGTGGTTCCGAACCTTTGGGCCCCAGATCTTCTTTGACCACAGCTCCCAGAAGCCTTTACAATTGGTTTTGCTGGCCAAGATTTCTGAGAGTTGTGTTTCAGGAACATCTGGGTGAGAACCAGTTACTTAACAGGTGGTACATAGCTTATGTGTAAAATAATTTTGGAGAGCTGCCCAAAAGTGGTGGGGGCAGTTGTTCTGTGAGATTCCTACATATTTCTATTATGTTTTTCCTGATAAAGACTTGGAAATGTTTTCTTCCTTTTCTCTGTCTATGGTTTTACCCATTTATTTTTAAACAATCTGTTAAGTGTGGTAGTAAATACCAAGCATCAAAATAACATTATTTGATCACATATTAATAATATACATATTATTTTCCTCAATTAATCCTTCCCAGATTAATGTTCTGCTTATTTGCAATGTTATTGTCATATTCATATTCATTCTAGTTCCTCTGACCAGTAGGCACAATTGTGAAGCATTTATATCAATATCTGAGACAAGACAAAGTACCAGATTAATCCAAATACCCAAACAGTATTTGCTGGATGGATCCTAATTTATCTTTTATCGACAAAAATCAAAGGCACTTAAGCAATAAGCATGCAGGACATTAACCATCATTCTGCAAAGTCACAAGTTTATTAAGAAGGATAGTCTGGTATGGAAAACTTCCAAAGAATGAATTCCCTGACATAATTACAAATTTACTTTTTAACATAATAAATCCTGGCTATTAAATATTCATTTGTCTAAAATATCAAATGATAAATGGAGGTAATTCTCAGCAAGATATATTTAAGATTCTCATCCTCACATTCTTCTAAGGAGGGGGGTATGCAAATTGGTGTAACTGTCTATGCCTTTTGGCAAGAAACGTACAATAGGTCCCACTGTAAGATCACTGCACTTGAATATCTTAGTTTCATTAAGTTTCAATTACTATCCTGTATTGAGTCCTTTCTTTGTTGTGGAGTGAAAGGATCAAGATAAGGTCAGTGGCATAGACCCATGGGCTCTTTAAGCCACTAAGAGGTGACCACAATGGTGTTCTTTCCCTCAGAAATTTGCCAGAGTCCAGGGTGGCCACTTATACATTGCTAGAAAAAAACAGACAAAAGAAGGTGTTCACCTCTAATATGTCCACTACTTTCTCATTATAGATGCACATTTAGAAATAACTATTATAATTTATTTGCAAACATGATTCATCTCTCTGTAGTAAGGAAAAGAGTGACCATGTGACCCAGCAGCCTGTCTGTATGCTCAGTCTGGTCTTCAGATACTGACTCCTGATGGACAACTTCTAAGCCCTTTGTCTCCTCTCTTATGGTTTGTTCCAGTGCAAAATGGACTGTGATGAGACATCACTTTTTCTCTAAAAACTGATTATTCATTCATGTATTAAAATGTCTTCTGACAGCCCTTCAAGCAGTTAAATGTCCTCTGTACAGTGAGATATAGCTTTTGAGTAAGACCTGTATTTTGGAGGAAATAATGCTGCCTCTGTGTCCAAATCACAAGGACTTCCAAGTTAAATTGGGTATAAACTTTGTGACTTTGTGTTTGTTTCTCTCTGTGTGTCTGTCTGTGTGTAGAACTTTCTCCTGAAACATTTATTCTCCTCAGAACCACATCAGAGGAGAGAGAATTCTTCCCCCACTCACTACCTGATGGTTTCTGCAGGCCCAATAATTACACAGGTCTGCAGGGGGTAAAAATCAGCTACATAGGATATTTTTTGGTAAAATTTATGTTTTCTAGTGTGCTGAATCCAAAAATGACCTCGATTTCCCCCATCACATACAGTTTTTTTTCACAAAATATGAGGGGTTTGCATTAAAAAGCATGAGTGGTGAGAAAATCACTATTTTATTACAATGAACTAAACATATTATTTCTTATAATTAAACAAACAATTTCTTCATAATATATACTTAACAGTCCGTGCTCACTCTTTTTGTCTGTGAAACCTTTTTTTCTTCTCTATTATGCTCCTCTGAACACGCTTTGGCTTTCCATTTTCTGTTTTCCGTTTGCTCCTCCCAGATCCTCCAAAAGTTGTAGTTGAGTAGTCAGGTAGCATATTGATGTTCTATCTTCCTTGGTAGTGTCTCTCAATACCACAGACATCCTGGTGAAATCTTTCACCCTGCTCTTCACTGTAGGCTTCCAAGTTTTCAGGAAAATAGTCAACATGGGAGCGTAAGAAATAAACTTTTAAGCTCATCTTGCATCCTTGAGCTTTATATGCATTCAATATGCATTGTACAATGGTTTTGTAGTGAGGGCCTTTAGTATTCCCTAAAAACTTGTGAACAATGTTTTTGAAAGAGTCCCATGCTTCCTATTCTTTTTCTCCCATTGTTTCTAAAAAGAGGGGATCAGATAACGGTTTACTTTCCCACCAAAGTGGTCCCTATTTATCTACTTGCAATTTCTTGCTTTCAAACAGCTAGGTTGGCAGGAGCTGGGACAAAGACGGAAGCACATTCCGTCCTGCAGTATTTGGGTATCAAACTGCTGACCTACAACTTTCCAGTCAGCATCTTAGCCACTTAAGCCACTCCAGTCCCATATAGCTGATACTGTGGGACTTTTTAGGCAGTGTACTCTGAATGTTAAATACAAAAATGCACTTATTGGCATATTTAGTTTTTTTCAGCCACTACAGCATTCAAGGGAATAAGTCACACGATTGCAGTTGAAGATCTCCCATATTGCAAAGTTACATGGGAAACATATCCAAGGGAAGTACAGCCATCACATGGTGGCTACATTGTACAGAAGGCTCATCAGGTCACAATTTTCATGGATGCAGCTATGTAGCTCGAGGGTGGCTTTGAGTCCAACTATCCTACTAGAAGCTTTTCTGGGTCTTCTGGCAAAATTCCTGAAACACTCTCTGCATGTGACTGTCCTTTAAACGTGTTAAGAAATTACTGTTAGTGCACTAGGCACCAAAGAGTATTGCAGTACAACTTTTATAAACCACATATTACTTTTATGGAGCAAAATCACTGTTGTTGTTGTTTTTTTAATTGCTTTTGAAAAATGTTAAGATTACTTGTTCCAACCTATAAAGCCTCAACCACCTTGAGACCAGGCTTCTGCCTTCTTCTGTAAGAGTTTGCTCAAAGATTGTGCTCTGTCTTCTATAGAGATGAAGATGGTAAAGCCTTGAAATTGGCATGTCTATTTTGTGTGACAGTTCACTGCTTGAGGAATTTCTCCCCATGGGAGGTGAGTTTAGCTCCTGTGTTACCACTGCTAAAAAAAACAAACACCCCAAGACTATAGAAGCCAGGATAGAGAGGATAGCACAATGGCGGCAGATCTGGGATACATTGACCAAGGGATGGTGGACTCATAGCTTTATCACGGACATCAGTGCATGGTCAACAAGACAGCATGGAGAGGTGGATTACTACCTCAACTTTCAATCATACTCTTTGGTTCTAGAGAATATGTTGTCTTCTACCTGCCTTGTTTTTAGGTATTTTTAAAGAATTACATTTTTAAGGATTGAATTTTTGCTTTTATTGTAAATTAACTAAAACATTGATTAATCTAATTTTAACAGTTTGTTAAAATAAAGATAGAAGTGAATCTGTCTTGTGTTCTATATACATGTAATCCCCAAAGTCAGCCAAAAATCTGCTGATGACCTGTGTGTGATCCTGATGGGTTCAAGTTTGACTCAGCCTTTCATCGTGACATGGTTGGTGTAAATGAGTACCCAGATTGTTGTGGGCAAAATACTAATTGCCTCATGAACTGCCCATAGAGCTTTCTAAGCACTGTGGGACAGTATATAAGTATAATTGCTATTGTTCTATAGAAGTCCTATTGAAGTGAATCAATTTTATTCCATATAGATGGATGCGGGCAGGATCATTCTTAATTGTCCATAGCAGGGGTTCACAACCTACAGCCCATGGGCTGGACTTGGCCCCCAACACCATTCCCTCTGGCCCGTGGCGATGACCCTGGAAGCAGAAGCAGCAGTGGTGTCGCACAGTCTTCAGCTGCCTGGGGCGAAGAACAAACTCGCCGTCCCCCCAGCTCGCTGCCGCCGCCGCCCCCCAGACTCAGGCAGAAGGCGCCCCCTGCTGACTAGTGGCGCGTGTGCTTGCGCGCATGCGCGCCGCACACCTCCGCCCGCTCACCCTCCAGGGGCCCTCCATCACCCACCCACCACGAGCACACCTCCACCTCCGGCAGCTCGCTTGCCCGGCTGGCCGTTGGGGGCTCTCCGCCATCTGCTCCTGGTGGGCGCCCTGCGTGCACGCGCACGCTGCCCACCTCCTCCCGCCCAGCCAGCCACCAGGAGCCCTCCACCGCGGGGCTTCCCTTCTCTGTGCGACGGGCCCCCTGCTTTCCTCCCAACGAAAGCAACAGGGCCAGAGGTGCTAATGTGAGATTGTGTCATTCTCCTGGTTGAGAGGAGCTCGTTCTCTTCGTTTTCCTTCCTAACTAGGTTTCAAAGTCTTGAAAAGCCAAACGGAAAGGGGGGGGGGATAAAGACTTCATCTGCACCGCAATTTCTCAGGTGCTTTTTTAAAAAAAGAGGCAACCCTAACTAGTGGACACGCCAGCCCCGATCCTCTCCAAACTTGTGTACTCGCAATTCGCGCTGACTGAGTTGGAGAGGAAGGGATTCCGGGCGAGCAAATGTCCTTAAAAGCAAAGGATTGGAGTCCAGTGGCTGCGATGTGAGAGACTTATTTGTCTGGGCTACGAAGGAGGAAGTCGCTTGAAAGGCTAGCACCACCCAGCCCCCGTGAGCGCCCGGCGAGCACCCGACGAGCGCGCGATGCCCACCTCCTCCCGCCTAGCCACCCAGCCAGCCGCCAGGGGCTCCCCGCCACGGCGCCACCCCCACCCCCCGACGAGCACCCTGTCTGACGGCAAGCTGGGTGGGTGGCTTGGCGGGCAGAGGTGAGCAGCGTGCACGCGCATGCAGGGCGCCCGCCAGAGGCAGGCGGCGGAGAGCCCCCAACGACCAGCCAGGGGGACGGAGGCAAGCAGCGCTCGCCAGCAAAAGGGCCGCCCTCCTCCTGGGAAGTCCTGCTTCCTAAGCCCGGCCCCAGGCAGAGGGAGGCCAAACTGGTGGGGACATTTTGCCGCCCCCTGAAAGCCGCTGCCCGGGGCATCCACCCCCCCTGCCCCCCCACGCTACGCCACTGAGAAGCAGGCGTGTTTATGACAGCCATTAATGTATCCACGCATGTGCAAACATGCTATGTTTTGTGACTGTGTTTATGACAGGGGGTACCCCGGTGTCTGGCCTGCCCAGCTGTCTGAGTGTGAGTGGTCTGGGCCGTGGCATGAAAATCTTGAGAACCCCTGGTCCATAGTAACTTGTTTTTGCTAGAGTGCATTACTAACTGTAAAGCAACTTCATCTCTACAGAAGACAGAGCATGTGGAGCAATATGGCCTTCCAGTGTTTCACTCACAGGAATTCGCAGTTCAGTCACAGCTGACTTGGTCAAGATAGCAACTCCTTTTAAAACCATCCTCCTTGTTTACTTGAAACCAGCAAGCACCCAAAGATTCTGAGGGCTAATAGAAGAAAAAGGCACAATCAGTTTGTTCCTTGGAAGAGTTCAATAATCTTCACTTTGACAACATGAGGCGGGAAAGAAGCAGTGTGAGTTTCCCCGCCTGCTAACAGTTTATCTAACTTAGTCACGAAAGCCATTCTGTTCTGCGAGCAGCAGGGCACTTTTGGTATGCAAAATACCCGCCTCCTTTCTTCCCACATCATTCAAGCTGCAAGAAATGCATCTGAGCCTGGCAGTAGCACAGGAAGCTGCTTCTATTGTTTTGCAGCCTTATCTTCTTCTGCAGGTGTCACATGAAATAGAAGGAGGGCACTAATATATCTTCATGTTCCTGTTGATAACTTTGACAGGTAGGGTAAACAGAATTACAGGGACTTACATTTGAGACAATGATACAGAATACATAGAAGTCCTTGAACATTCAACATCATTATAACATAGTCTTGAATGCCCATTAAAGGGTCTCTCACATAATAGAATAATTTAGTTTCAGTCTGATCATCTATCCCCTTCCATAAAGAAAGGAGGTAAATTATATAATCATTCACTTTTGTCTTTTCTAAACTTTTATCCTTGTAATGTTAGCAACATCACTGAAAGTGAACAGGTGCAAGAATTACTCCCTGTCCTTGGAAATCTCCATGCGTTTGGTGACCAATGAACTTTATACATATGGGATTCACATTATTTTCCACTGACTTGATGATGCACAATTCAATGTGGCTCATCCTAGAACATTTCCCCTCTAATCCATATATTTTCCCCTTTGCCCCAGAGGCTCCATCCCCCCCCTTTTTTTTAAAAAAAACTGAATTCATTTGCATCGGTTTAAATGGTGGGATCACTTGAGGTGATGTGGAGGAATTTGTAGCATTCACCTTGAAGCCACCCTAGCCAGCTACAGCAACGTTGAGAGAGCCAGAGCAGCATGGAAACTGGGTACTGTTTGAATCCTCTCTTCCCCATACCTGCTGCCATGGTCTGTTTTCATATTTCCTTCCCATTCTTTTTATTTTTATTTTAAATGCTTCCTAACCTAGTGCTAGGGCAAGCTAGAGTGAAGACTCAAATAGAGAGAGAAAAGGAAAATTTAAGGTACTTCTGCACTAACCATAAAAGAAGTTAGTCTTTAAGATGGCACAAAGTAGTTTTTTTTTTTAAAATTTACTCTCTGATATTCTCGAAGTTGAATGTACCTTTCTCATTTCTGCTTCAACTATAAGATTGTTCTGGTCACTGTAACTATGAAATTGATCTGTCCAGCTTTCCCAGAATTCTCACAATGTGTGTGTGTGTGTGTGTGTGTGTGTGTGTGTGTGTGTGTGTGTGTGTGTGTGAGAGAGAGAGAGAGAGAGAGAGAGAGAGAGAGAGAAATGTTTTCCTAGGTCTACTTTGTACTGGGCTCCACACAGGGGGGAGGGGGATTTGTAACCAAGAGGGGAGGCAAGATGAAACAAAGGCAAATATATTTCTGAGATGTATGCAGATTGCCAAAAGGTATGTGAATCTTTCAAAGTTTTGTGTTTTATCTTGAAAAACTATCTTATGGGCCAGGCCTTTGGCTGCTCTATTGCTCTCAGAGTCTTGTTTTCCATGGTCTGAAGCCCCTCATGCATATTTCTTCTTTTCCAGAAAAGACTCTCCTTACTTGGAAGAGATTTTTGTTTCAGATGGTTCCAAGCAGAAAAGAACTGTCCACTGCAACACTTAAATAAATAGGCTCCCTCTGTGTGTTTGAATTACCATATGCAAATGACATCAAAAGAATGTAGCTGAAATTAATTGTGATAAACAACCTAGAATCTGTTTTCATAGCAACAAAAACAATTGCTTTTGAATAAGAATGGCAATGCAACTATTTTTGAAAAAATTCAGAAACATGGATGTTGCAATCTATATCCTTATGGAAATGAAAAAGGTGAGACACTTCTAAAATTCTGGTTTTGCATACATTTAGGAGTCCCTAAGTACGTGGACAAGTATCCATTTAAGTTAAGATTGAAACAATTTTTTTAAAAAAATAGAGGGATGAAAAGGCTTGTAAACTTACATAACTAGAACCTTCTTCCTTTGAAGAGCCTCTTCTGCTTTACCTGGACATTTCAGGAAAGAAAAGAGCAAGAAGAAAGAGAGGAAACATAACACAATTTCCAATATGAAAGGAAAAATGTGTTCCTTTTCACCATTATTTTCCTTGTGTCCAGTTTTGTTGTTGTTCAGTCACTCAGTCGATTCCGACCCTCCGCGACTCCATGGACCACCGCCCTCCAGGCACCTCTGTCCACCACCATCCTCCCAGCTCTGTTCCCACTGCATCCACAATACCATCTAACCATCTCATTTTTGGCCGCCCCCTTTTTCTTTTGCCCTCCACGTTTCCCAGCAACAAGGCCTTCTCAAGGGAATCCTCTCTTCTCATTTGATGTCCAAAGTACCTTAGCTTCAGCTTTACAATTTGATCTTCTAAGGAGCGTTCTGGGTTGATTTCTTCTAAGATTGACCTATTTGTTCTCCTCGCTGTCCAGGGGACTCTCAAAACTCTCCTCCAACACCACATCTCAAAGGCATCTATTCTTCTGCACTCAGCTTTTCTAATGGTCCAGCTCTCACAACCATACATTGCCACAGGGAATACCATTGCTTTGACTATACAAATGTTTGTTTGCAATGTGATGTCTCTACTTTTCACTATGTTCCCCAGGTTTCTCATCGCTTGCCTCCCAAGAATCAGTCGCCTTTTTATTTCATGGCTGCAATCCCCATCTGCAGTGAGCTTTGATCCCAAGAAAGTAAAATCTGTCACTGCTTCTACTTCTTCCCCGTCTATTTTCCAGGGACTGATAGGGCCTGTTGCAATGATCTTGGTTTTCTTAATATTGAGTCTCAAGCCAGCTTTTTTCAACCTAATCTTCTTTCAACCTAATCAGGAGCTTCTTTAGGTCTTCCTCACTTTCTGCCTCCAGTTAGATAAAGGTAAAGGTAAAGGTCGCCCTTGCTTGAAAGCCAGTTGTATCAGACTCTACGGTTTGGTGCTGATCTCCATTTATAGTCAAAGAGCTAGTGCTGTCTTCATCTGCAGATGTTTCCATGGACAAGTGGCAGGCATGAATAGATACCATAGTGCATGGAACACTATTTACCTTCCCACCAAAGTGGTACCTATTTATCTACTTGCAATTTCTTGCCTTTTAACTTGTTTTGTATATGGATCACATAAATGAAGCTGGGACATAAATGAAAGCTCACTCCAGTATGAAGCTCTCGGGGCTCAAACTACTGACCTGTTGACCTTCCAGTCATCAAGTTCAGCATCTTAACCACTAAGGCACCACAGTCTCATTAAATTGTGGGAAAATGTAGCATGTACCTCTGCATAATTTGCAGAGCCAATTTCCTAAGGATGTTCCTGTAAGTCACTCAGTGGTATCTCTGAAAGAGGGAGATACAGTTATTTAGCATCCCTTATTCTCTCTCTCTGCTGCTGCCCAAAAGGGGAAAAACTTTGTTTAAAACCAAACAGTTTAAGAAACCAGAAATGCCGGGGGGTGGGGATTTCTACTTTAACGTGAAACAGTATAAAGTAAAAATATTTTAAACCAAAATCATCTTGAATATGCACCCTAGCATGATGAAAGGTCAGAGAAGCCTCTCCAACAAGAAAACTGAAAGTACTGTACAGTACTAGTATTTTTACGGTTGTGTATATAGTGGAAGACTATGCCTATGATATTTTAAAGCCAGGAAATCCCATTTATTTAGCCTAAATAGCCCTCTAAACTCAAGGCAAGAAAGGACTTTGCCCCAGTTCCCTTGAAAGGAAATTTGGAAGTGCAATTGTTTTGTAACAACTATTTATTTATTGAAAAGAAAAGTCAGTATATGAAACTTGTAACAAATGGGCCTTCTAAAAGCAGGGGTCCCTGACCACAGGTGAGACTAATATTTATACAGTTGATATGGTATTTACATGAAAGTACTAGAATGTTTCAGCCATGTCCAAACAATGTATGCAAAACAGAATTGATTCTAGCTTAATTTAGCTTCCTTGCTTGGAAATATAGCTTCCTCTTTTGAATTTCATAAAACAAATCAGCTGTGTGATCCATATACAAAACACATGTAGAAGAAGAAGGCGATACCTTTTATGGATCACTAAAAAAAACCATTGCAAGCTTTTGTGATTCAAGATTACTTCTTCAGGCAAAGGTAAGGAAATCACCAATGAAAGTCCAAAATTTTGTGGCATAGTGTTTGCCAGGCTCTGTTCTTAAAAACAAATGTGAAGTAGCAGTCCATTTTATATCCCTCCACCACCCACCAGACACAGAAAACCAGGCTTCCACTTACAGCTCCTCCCAAATGGCTCCATTGAGGCCACAGGTCTCCTCTTCAGTCAGGTCAAAGCAATGCAGATTTCAATATAGTCTGGGCGGCCAACTATCCCGCATTCTGCGCGGCAATCTCATTTAGGGAGGGGGAATTTCGACTTACTCTTGTTTCGAAAATGGTACCGGACCTCTCCCGTTGCGTCACGGAAGCACCGGTTTCCACTCCGACCGGCAGGCAGTTAAAGAGAAATGGAGCCGATAAACTGCGCATGCGCAGAAACCCAATCTGGCGCCAAACTGGGTTTCTGCGCAGGCGCAGTTTATTGGAGCCTTTTCGGCTCCGTTTCTCTTTAACTGCCTGCCAGTCGGAGTGGAAACCGGTGCTTCTGTGACGCAACGGGGGAGGTCCGGTACCATTTTCAAAACAAGGGTAAGTCGAAATTCCCCCTCCCTAAATGGGATTGCCGTGCAGAATGCGGGACAGTTGGCTGCCGTGAATATAGTCCATCAGGGAATTTTATTATTTTAGTGATCCAAAATAGGTATCACCTTCTTCTACATTCCTCTTCTGAGGTTTGTCACCAAGGGATTAATGAACAATGGCTTGTTGGTGAATAAAAGTCTGAGCCCAACTGGAGCACAAAAGGCTGCCTCCACTCTCCATTGTGCCCAGAGTGACATCTTAGTTCTTAGTGGTGGAAATTAAATATTAACCAGGGAAATGCAGAGAGAGAGGGAGGGAGGGAGAGTGAGAAACCCCCCCTCCTGCCTTATGTTACCTTAGGCCAGTGATGGTGAACCTTTTAGAGACCGAGTGCTCAAACTGCAACCCAAAAGACACTTATTTATCGCAAAGTGCCAACACATCAACAGGGAAGGAAGGAAATGCTCCCATTGGGCTGCTGGGCAAAGGGGCAGAGCAAACTCTGTGCTGGGGGGAAAGTGCTCCCACTGGGCTACTGGGCAGAGGGGTGAGGTGAACTCTGTGTTGGGGAAGGGAGGAGGCATTCCCATTGGGCTGCTGGGCAGAGGGGTGGGGTAAATTCTGTGCTGGGGTGACTGCACAGGTGTCCACAGAAAGGGCTCTGAAGTGCCACCTCTGGCACACTTGCCATAGGTTCACCATCACTGCCTCAGGCTAAATCAAGTCAGTCTGGGACTCACAAATGCTCCCCTGAATCCCCTCTTTGAAATCCATGGTGTTAGGGACCTGAAGGCAATGGCTACATTTCCTGGACTACCTGGGCCCGTAGCACTGAAGGAGTTTGGGAAATGTAGTCATTGCCATGAGGTCCCTAACACCACAGATTTCAAAGATGGGACGTAGCAAAATATTTTTACAAGGCAGCGATCCACTTTGGCAGGGGTTTCTGCTGCCTTGGGGATGTGCAGATCCACGTTTTGGACAACAGGGAGAAAGTGTAGCCACTGCGGCGGCTGGGGGCATGTTTCGGAATGCCCGGGTTATCACTGCAGGCCTGATTAATTAGATACACAGGCGTAATTGGGCCCGCAAGCGCCCCTGTTCTAGAGTGTCTAGGGGTGGGGTAGGATCCAGAGACAGGAGTGACATTGGCTACAAGGCCCACTATAACCTCCATCACTGGGTTAAAAATGATTTCATTTATGCAAAAATAGAACACAGTTAAAAAGATGCATGTCCTTGAAAAACAAAGAAACTTGCATTTGTATGAAAGAGAATTTGCACCAGGAAACTGACCATATGATTGTTCTAAATAAGAGTTTCTAAACACATCATTGTTTAACAAACAATCCTGATCTTCAGCTTTGCCTTTCTTTCACTCTGTACTGAGTTTATAAACTCAGCAAAATCCAGCAATATTCTGGAGACAATGCTAGCTGATTCTGTTTTGCAAAGTGATTTGAACCATGTCATTTTGTTGGATGATTGAGATAGAAATTTTTCCCTAAACGGAGAACTCACATTGAAAATTACTTGCTGATTACAGTGTCATTTGATCCTAACACCCTACCTAGTACATCCCAGTATTATATTGGCAGCATCATTCTAATATTGTAGAAGACAACCTGATGATAATAACGGTATGCATTCTTGAAGTTCAGACCAGTACATGCATGCATGCATGCATGTGTACACACACACACACACACACACACACACACACACACACACACACACACACACACACACACACATACACACACACACACACACTTACTTGAAGGAATGAAAAGTTGGCCTTGATGTTCCCTACATTTTGTTCTCTAACATTTGATCTATGGCTGTAGCTTATGCAGTTATGGTGAGGCCAAGCTGAAGTGGAACATGAAATTAAAATGGGCTGAAGCACCAATCAATCAGAAAAAAGCAGCAAAGTAAACACGCTCAACTCTCTTACAGTCACCTTACATCAGACTCTCTCTTGTAAGTCAAAACTCTACATCATTTCCTTCCAACTAGAAGAAAAAAGATTATAACATCACACACACAAAAGCATAAAAGAGACAACCGAGTTATTGGGAAATCATTAGCTTATGATTTGTTTTCATAACACATTTGGTTTCAAGCATGGCTTCCCTTGCTTGGTGTTGTACTGTCTTCAATCAATGGTATGTAAATGTTGCTCTACCTAACACACACAAGTACACATCTTTAGTTTGAAAGTATTCTATCCATTGGGAGAACTAATCGAATAGAAGGAGAAAGGCAGGAAATTGGAGTGGCATCAAAAGCACATATACAAAGGAAATAGTTCAGAAGAACTTAAGCATCCAGAAATTTCCCCTTTTGATCAAATGTGTGGTGCTAAAACTACCCCCTCAAGCCATATAGTCAGAAGCAATAAAACAAGGCTACAGATTTTTGATGTCCAGGTCAGCCATTACTCTGAAAGTGGCTTTTGAGCATTCCTTGTTGAGCTAGATTACAATGACTAACACATTTTAAGATTCCATTTCCACGTACAGTGGAATGATTTACTCTCAAAGCTTTTTCATATCTAAATATACCCTACAGTTTATTACTAGTACAATTTTTACATGTGCTGAACAGAGTTGTTGAAGACAGGACATTTTGGAGATCTTTCATTCATAGTGTCATGATAGATTGGAGACAATTTGACAGCATGTCCCAACAACTAAAAAATTAACTGCCGGGAGGGGGGGAATCAAACAATTTCATTGGTTGACCTTATCTGTTTGTCAAATGGTAATGGAAAGCACTTGTTTGACACCTTAGCTATGATACCTCACATAACTTAGCTATGATACCTCACAAAATTTCATCTTCTTCTCCTACCATTTAAAATCTATATTTAAGAGTTACAAGAAACAATGGGGAGACATTTCTAAAATACTGGCATTGGTAATGGGTTAGATGAGATGAACATATTGATAACTACTTCAATTCTTTTGATAATCTGTTTTATGAATGTATGATATTGTGCTTCTATATAGATAATTCAACATGCTCCAACAAGTATGTTTCTGAATAGCTTCAAGGTAAGTGTTAGATCCTAAGTTCCGACAGGATCAATTGGGTAGCATATTATGCCCTGTCAAATGTTCCTTTAAGGACTCCTTGTGTGTTCTGTCACAGCCCTCATGAATTAGGTGATTATGCTTGTGAAATGTCCTTAAAACAAGCCATCTCAAACTGTGAAACTGGTTAGCTTGCCTGGAGCGTTCAGCCTGCTTGGGATGACTGCATACTAGGCCACTTGCTGGTGGAAATGATCAGTAACTATTGCTGATATGATACACTGAATACTGGCTGAAACCTACTGACTCAGACATCTGTTTGCTGTTGGCATCTTCCCGAGAGGAATGCATCATTGAACTTTGTGTTATCCAACTGCTTGTTCCTAACCACTGTTTGGATATCAGCTTTTCTATTCCAAGGTCTTCATAGAATTCAAAGACTGATTCTGTAAACTCATCTCCAAAGAACAGTCTTGGCAAGTTTGAAACCCATTATTTCTTTGTTGTTGTTCAGAGAACTGTTTGAACTGTATATACTCTGTAAATAGCTGAGCACAGAATGGAGAAAGTATCCTAGTTATTTTTCCTTCTATACTGTAAATATCTTCTGTACCATCAGTAAAAAGAAACATTTTGCACCTCAGCTGTTTGTATTTCTTCTGCATTCCCTCAGACTCCTGCTCCAACCTTCTGCTCGAAGGTATATCTGCTATTATTCCCTAACAGTAAGCAAGACTGATCTTTCCTGCTTATTTGATCTGATTGAAAACTTGTTTCTGCAGAAAGATAAAAAAGTTTTACATTTTAAATATCATAACTGGAAAATTCTTTGTCCAAACTTTCTCAGTTTGCTACATAAGTGCCAAATTGGGTACTTATCCAAAGTCTGAGTGGGCTGCAGAGGATGGTGGAGGATAGGGGTGCCTGGCATGCAGTGGTCCATGGAGTCGCAAAGGGTCAGACTCAACCATATGACTGAACAACAAAAAATTTCATGGATGAAGTACTTTGGGTGACACAATGTTTTTATATTTCTTGTCTTGTTTTATTTACATTCAGATCAGTAGAGATTTGCAAACAGGAGTTAGCTGACATCTGTCTATGTCCCTGGTGGCCAACCTTGGCACCCCAGCTCTTCTTGGAGTTCAGTTACCAAAAGCCCAAGTCAGCACACCTGCTGATCAGAGCTTCTGAAAATTGAACTCCAAGAACAGCTGAAGTGCCAAGGTTCCCGGTCATTGGTCTATGTGCTGTTTCTTGTTAACCTTGTAGCATATTTGGAAATCTTTGGTAGAAAATTTCACTCTGGCTATGAACTGACTAGAGGAGCTCTGATATAAAAGCCATTGTTCTTCTGTACAATGGATACATTTACAAGAATAACCTACTAGTTAGCTTGCAGAATTGTTATTGGACACAAAGTTATTTGATTATAATATTAGTATTACACATGCAAAGTATTGCTTAGTCATTGTTATTTATATTCACCATAGGGCTATTCAGTATTATCTGGGATCATGCCAAGTTTTAGAAATAATACTATAAGTAAGGATTTATCAGAAACACTGAACGCTGCAGGAAAAAGACATAATCTGTTAAATAAAAGAGAGGATATATATTTCTGAGAAGTGTTATTTAGGAATATAAAAGGATTGATTCTAACTGCTGTTCAAATTCTAGATGTGTAAACTGAAAGTAATGTGCGTGGATTGATGTTTTTATGCAATTGAAGGCTTCAAAATCTATAACCAACATCATTGTTCTAGATGGTGGGATGAAAACCATTCTCACCAAGGATTTCAGCAAGCAAATGTATCTAAGGAGCAATTGTTAAAAAAAATCTGAAGTGGAAATAATATATCTGATTTTGTTTTTAAGAAAGAAAACTCTGAAGATGAAGTAATATCACACTGGCTTATAGGCAGAACATATATACAACAATTTACCTAGGTTTAATATTTGTTGGTCTTTCTGAGCAAAGACAATTACTTGGTAGAGTTGTGTTAAACTAGGGCACAAGTCTGACATGGCATAACTCCCACTCTGTTGATAGAAAAATTGAATGTGCTGAAAGAGAAAGCTAAAAGAGCAAATTATTATTATTATTATTATTATTATTATTATTATTATTATTATTATTATTATTATTATTATTATTATTATTATTATTATTATTATTATTATTATTATTATTATTATTGGACTTGTATGCCACCCACTCGATAATGTGACTCAGGGCATCATCCAGTTTCACTAGACAGCAAAGTATTAAAATACTGCAGTCTTAATAAGTGATTGTCAGCCTATTAGGTGTAGATATTCCCATGTTCTTACATAGAAATGAGAGGGAAATTACAGTCAAACCTCACATAAAGAGTGCCTCGCTTAAAGAGCAGAATTTTCTCTGAATGTTCACTTTGCTTAACAAATAAAACCAACCAAAAACTCGCTTAACTAACAAATCGGGTTTCACAATCCCCCCCACCAGAAGTCACATTTGGTCACTTACAATGGTGTTTCACTTAAAGAGCAAATTCGCTTAAAGAGCAATCCTGTGGAAAATATTATGCTCTTTAAGTGAGGTACAACTGTATTTCATTTTCATGCAGAGGATGCTTTTCATATCGCAGTACTCCTACTTTGCAGAGGATTTTTTAAAAATACCAAAGCGCTCCTACATTGCCATATGTTATTGTTTTCTCATCAGACTATGCTCTTGTTTTACTCTGTGCACTTTGGAGTGAAAACAACATTTCACAAGGTCAAGTGAGTTGTTCTGCTGACTGTTGGGAGAAAAGAAGGAGCTTCCCTGAAGAGCAGGCAACATTGCTTTCAGGCATCCCCCTGGGCAATGGTATGCAGCTGGCTAATCCTTCCATTCTCAAAGCATTGCTCTGTGTACTTGACCAAAATGATCCAACATTTTTAGGCCCACAAATAGTGATAATTTCTATTAATATACACAGTATCTCTTCCCCTAAAGAGGAACTTTTAGCTTCACTTTGCAGTGGAAAGAAGTTCCTCCAACATCTGAATGAGAGAACTCAGACAACTTTGATAATCTGTAAATTAATTAATTGATGTAAAACTCTCTATGTGAGGCTACAGTTAAACATGGTACAGAAACTTCAATGAATCAAAAATCTTATTACATGGACCTAAAAACACAATCATAATTCTCCAGTCCTGGCCTGCCTTCTTTGATTGTCCATTTCACTGTGTGCTAAATTCAAGGTTTCAGTGCTTACTTATAAAGTCCTACTCTGTTTGCGACTTTGTTATCTGATTCTCCTACAGAAATTTTACAAGAGTCTCACAGGCTGCCTTGTCAAAGGTGGCCATCCTGAGAGGAGCAAAAAGGAGTTATACTAGGAAGTAAGCTTTTCTAGTACAGTACAAGTAATATCTCCCTATTGGAATCTGACAGGCCTCCTCTCTCTAAGTGTATAGGAAATCAACTTTTATTTTTGGACACCTTCATGTCTCCATTCCAAGAGTGCTGAACCATCTATATTTCAAATCTCACTCCAGAAATACACACTGAATACTTAGATTATATTTCACAATTTGAAGAAAATTCCTTTAGTTAATATACAATAAAATCTGGGAGAAATCTGATCTCGACAAAGGCAGAAATGAAAGACCTTGCTGGGTAGATGCTACAGAAGACCTAGATATGGCAAGAATCAGACACAGATATTGGAAGCTACTGAAGATATCAACAGTCCAAACAAAATGTCACTACAGTAAAGCACCGGATAACGATTGGATCGGATAATGCTAAAATTGCATAACGTTAAGTAATCTGGGGAGGAGAATTGGATCGAATAGCGTTAAGGTCCTATGGGATGGATCGGATAACAACCGCTAAAGCCTGTGCGGTTACAATGTATCTCTATGGAGCTTTAACGTTATCCCATCCATCCCATTGGATTTTAACATGGATCAGATAACACTAAAAATCGGATAACACCAAGACTTGTGGAACCAAGTTTTAGCGTTATCCAGTGTTTTACTGTATATGCAAATATATCCCCAACCCCAAAAGCACATCAACTGCTTCTGGCAGGGAAGACAAACAAATGCATAATAAAAATAAACATTAAAGGGAATTCAGAGGAAATCTAATGAACTTTCAACTGCCTTCATATTGGCTGAACTAGATGAAGCTACAAATCTGTAGAATTGGCAAAGCAGCAGGACGTGATGGTATCTGGATCAAGCAAATTAAATACTTTTGGGCAAAACACAAAGGAATGGCTTCTTCAACTATTAAATGAGTGCTGGTCAATTTTTTTTTATTGTAATTGCTATACTGAAATCAGTCCAAAAAATCTTATTCTGGAAGCTATGGGCCATTCTCCCTAAAATGCAACCTGCATAAAGTCTTTGAACACATATTGAATCATCTGTCCCCTAATATTGAACCACTTCTAATTCCAGAACAGGCAGGCTTTAGAGTTGGCAAGAGCTATATGGCTCAAATTGTAAATCTAACCCAGTATATAGAAGATATTTTTGAAACCTATAAAATAACTGGAACAGCATTTGTTGACCTTACAGCAACATTTGACACTGTCTACTATCAACTGCTGGATAGCTGGGTGGTTTAGGTATCTGACTGCAGAGCCAAAGGTTAGAAGTTTGATTTCCCACTGTGCCTTCTTGACAGGAGCTGGACTTGATGATCCATAGGGTCTTTTCAATCTCTGCAGTTCTAAAGATACCATTACTAATGCTGCTCAAAAAAAATATATACTTCCTTACTAAAGATCATGGGCAAACAGTAATGGCTGGTCTACTTTAAAAATGAAGACTATTGAATTTGAAGGGAAACACAGTTGCTGGAGTAATCAAACAAAAAGTCTCCAACATGTTTTTCTCCTGGTATCATTTCTTTTACATCTACACAAATGATTAACCAACCTTCCCATATTCCAGGAGTTTCATCTATGCTGATGGTTGTGCATTGACAGTTCAGGCACGAGCTAACTTCTGCATTGGATCATTCCTCATATTATAAAAACAAGCAGTTGAAACCAAGCCCTTTAAATTGCAGGTCTGGACATTCCACTGAAAGAACAGTGAAGCAGTGAAGAAGCTCTGAGTTAAATGGGAATGCAAGATCTTGAAAAACTGCCCTACACCAAAGTATCTGGGTGTCATTCTAGATCGAAACCTGACTTAAAAACGTGGTCTAAACATCAAACAGAAAGTTGTCACCAGAATTAACTTACTTAAGGAAACAGGCTGGTTATGACTTGGGTCCATATCCACAAACAATAAGAACAACAGCTTTGATCTTCTGCTATGCTACGGTTGAATAACTCAGTGCCATACGGTTTGAATCAACACATGCCAAGCATGTGGACATAGCTCTTAATGGATAGTGCAAGATTATTATTGGCTGCCTGAAATGTATTTCTAGTAAAAAGGTCTATTATTTGGCTGGCATTGCACTTCCAGAAGTACTTCCAGAAGTGCTAATAATGAACAAAATAATGTAATACAGGACCAAACCATCCACTTAATGGAAACCCCCTAGACCAGTGTTTTCCAAACTATGTTCCACAGAACACCGGTAGACTTCAGTTCCCAGAACCCTCAGTCAATACATTGGCTGATTAGTGCTTTGGAGAACTGACTTAAGCTTCTGGGAAGTGAAGACCAAAAATCAAAAGTTAGGAAACACATAAGAAAGTAAAATGGGGCTACTGGGATATAGGCAGTGGTGGGCAGCAAAAAAAAAAAATCACTACCACACCGTGGGTGGAGCCTATGACCTGGGCAGAGCCTACATCATGGGTAGAGCCTACATCATGGGCGATCTAGTCATGCCTGCCATATGGCCATGTATACATCTGCAAACAAAGGCACCACTGGCTCTTTGGCTGTAAGTGGAGATGAGCATTGCACCATAGAGTCGGATGTGACTGGCTTTTGAGCAAGGGAGACCTTGAACCACTTGCAGGGACAAAACCTGATGTCAAATTTGAATACCAATCAGGGATCTTCTGTTATTAGGTAAAGGTTGCCCTTGCTTGAAAGCCAGCCATTACTAACTTTAGGGTTAAGTGCTCATCTCTGTTTATAGCCAAAGAGCCAGTGGACGTGATCCACAAAAGCTCACATTAAAATACAGCAGTTAGTCTTTAAGGTGCCACAACATTTTTGTCTTTTTGTTTTGTTTACTCTCTGATATGCTTGTACAGAATAAAACTTTTAAAATGGTAGCTGTGTTAGTCTGGGCAGGGCAGGGAGGTGAACGTGACTACCCAATTTCACTACCTTGCCATCCTTGGGGGTGGGGGTGGGGTGTGAACCTGTTGCTGCCCACCACTGGATATAGGACAAATTTTATGTGAAAGTGGAGAAATTCAATCAATGCAGAATTTATGTGCATGTAATTTACACCCCACCACATGTACAAAAGAAGATCTAATAAATGTCAGTGATATAACACCATTGAAGTAGCCTGCTTCTGATCAAAAAGAGTTGTTGTTGTTGGTGTTGGTGTTGTGTGCTTTCAAGTTGCTCCATCCATGGTGACCCTATGAATAAGCACTCTCCAAACTGTTCTGTTCCAGCCAGCCCTGCTCAGCTCTTGAAAACTCAAACCTATGGCTTCCTGTAGGTGTCAATCCATTTTGTGTTTAGATTCACTCTTTTCCTGCACTTTCTTTCATTTCTTGCATTATTGTATCTTCCAGAGAATCTTGCCTTCTCATTATGTTTCCTAAATTGGAACATCATTTTTGCCTCCAGAGATATGTCAAGCTTGATTTGCTCTATGATCCATTTGTTTCTCTTTCTGTCAGTTCTTGTTAATGTTTATTTGATTTTTTTATTTCAACATTTTAATTTGTTCTGAATTTTACCTATATTTCATATAAATTCAGACTTTCAAATTGCCCAACAATTTGATATGAACCAAGAAAGCCAAGATTTATTTTCATGAGTAAATTTAAAGCCTATTGTATTACAGTAGTCACTGATGTTGAATCCATAAATAAAGCTGGGGAAAGGAAAGATCTAGACAGAAAAAAACCATCACTGCTTTTGTTTTCCATTTATTGATTTATTGATATTTACAACATGCTCCATTTTAAAGAGTGAAGGCCAAAAAGGAAGAACTAAACAAAATACTGTAGGTCAAAGTATTTTTATTTAGTTCTAAAAATTTAATTTCTTGCTAACTCAAAGCTATTTTATAACTTCCAAACTGTTTGTTTATGCTTTGGAAGGGTAGCAATTTGCAAAATGTGGAATGGGCATTTGCTTTCTAAATCTGAGATACAATCTACTACATCATTCTGTTTTTACTCAAAGGTATTTAAAAGACCACTGTGTGACTGTAATAAAAATCTGGACAGTTGCAAAACACCATTTACATTAATCACTATCATTATTTACATTATCATTATCATCCTTTTAGACATGGCATAATAGTGGTGAACAGTATGTGCTACCACATGTGGTACAATCTGGAGTAGATGCACTAGTAATATATGATGAGACTTGAACTAGTGCTGTAACCCAAACCTCCCCACAAGAATTTCAACCATCCTCACCTTATCTATGAAAATAATTTCATGAGGGAGACATTCTCGTGCTGAAATTCAGAACTCTTATGCTTACCTTACTTAGCTGGCTGAAGAATATATTCATAAATATATGAATGTCCTTATTTTCATGGTAGAATAATTGCGCTGGCAACAGTCAGCTTCCACTGCTTTCTTCTGGGGCAGTCTCTTTCATGAGGAAACTATAGCATAGATGTAATTTCATTGTTATGCCCAGTGCTAGCATGCCTTTCCTCTTGCCTTAAAGTGTATGAGGGAGGAGATCTACCAGTATGTTTAATTTGTTGTAAAGGATTGTTTTAATGTGTTGTTACCCACCCAGAGTGGAAAATGTCCCAGATGGGTAGGATAGTAAGTAAGTAAGTAAGTAAGTAAGTAAGTAAGTAAGTAAGTAAGTAAGTAAGTAAGTAAGTAAGTAAGTAAGTAAGTAAGTAAGTAAGTAAGTAAGTAAGTA